>OX031006.1:8750000-10000000 GCA_943735925.1 Pollenia amentaria | reverse complement strand
TTTAAACCAAATTATTTTTCTAAAACATTATTTTATACGATCTCCTTAAACTATTGAAATAACTAATGAAATTATCTTAAAGTTAAATTTTAAATTAATACATAAATATTATGTTTTAATTAAAAATTATGTATAACATATTTACTTATTATTTTTTTGTTTGCTCGTTTAAGTTCAAGAATAGTTATGTCTGTAATGTTAATGTTTTTTTTTTTACTAATAAACTCGAAATTATAAATAATTTATGCATTTTTATTTATTGAAATTACTGAATTTATAAAAAAAACTTTATTAATTAATTACAAAATTAACTGATAATTAACCAAAACCTCGGTTAATAATCGAGGGGTTAACCGATTCAAGCAAAAGCCCGATCAAATGAATACCCTAACTATACCATACACAATTATATATGTCCAGAAAAGCGGAGCGGGTTATGGTAGAACTAGCCCTGCAGCCACACGATCAACTGTTGCTTTCAAGTTTTTTACACATACAGTAGGCTGCACGCATTTTTCAAGCCATTTATTTTCAAGATGTCATTAAGTTAACTTGTCGACAATCGAAAAAGATGCTCATTAAAATTTTAATTAGCTGTTTACTTGAACGTTAATTGAAACACTCAACTTGAAAGAGAAACTGAAAGCAAATTTGTTTTAATTTTAGAAAGTGAATTTGTAAAACAGTTTGATGGTCTTAAAGCTAGAAGTGCATTACTTTATCGTCTAACCCACAAGTAAAATATAAAAATGGGTTATTTTTCAGTTGAAAAAAGTAACCAAAATAGAAAATAATTACACAAGTTCATATTGAGAAAAAAGTAACCAATTTTGGTTACAAGTGAACAAAACGGCAACGCTGGTCGTAGCACAAACTAGGTACCAAAGAGAAAACAATAAATAAATACTTTTTCACACAAGTATATGTCAATAAATCATTGACTTTATTCAATCCAGCGTATAGTTCTATTTTTCACAGTATTTACAGCTTACCTATAACCAGTTACCTTTAAGTATTTAACACGTTTATGCATCCCAATTTGTGCAATAGTTTGGTATTTTAAGTAACCGAAATGGTTTTGCGTAAAAGCATTTTGCTTATATGCACATTAAGCTAAAAAAAATCACTATAAAGCGTCGCTTAAAACTTGATTTGGTAAAAAAAACTGATCAAAAAACAAAATTTGCCAAGTTTTAACTAACCTTTGAATACATATGTATGTACATGCACATTTCATACTATGAAATTAAACGACTTTTTCTTAACGAACTTTATGTGCATTTAAGTAAGATTTTAAGATGAATTCTCGCTTACATGCACCAATCTACGTGTGAAAAATTTTTTTTTTACTTTTTGAGTACTTTTTGTCATTTTTTTCTTCCAAAACTTTTGGTACCACTTTTCGGCTTTCGCAAGTTTCCTAGCTCTTTGGATAAGAGCACTAGAGTCTAGACTTTAGAAAACTTAATAACAAGAACTGGGTGAAAATCTGTTAATACTACCCTTAATTTTCAATAATGGCTTTTCTTTAAAATAAAAATAAACTATTTTCTGCGTAAAACAGTGTTGCCAATACAACACACCCAAAATTGAAACGTTTGCCTACTAAAACTATTTTTTAGCTATTTTTTTCTTAAAACCTATCATTTGCGATAAGCCAAAACTTTTTCAAACTTAAAGAAAATTTTGCTAAACAAAATTTAAATTGGCTAATGGATTTATTCAATTAGATAAAAATTTGTTAATTAAGCCACTAAAAATTTCATTTTGAAAATAAAAAGTTGATAAATAAACAGCCTGGCCCACGATGTCGAACGCTATCGTTCGCTTGCATTTACTACGTAAAACCTGTCGACCAACAGGTCGATAGTTAGTGAGTCGCTGCTGAAGAGAACGATAATGAGTGACTTGTTGTCGATCGACATCGTGGGCCCGGCTTTAAGTCTATAATTCAGAAGGATTTTTTTTTTTAATTCCAATTTCGACAGTACTGATTTTTTGGTAACATTTAAATAAAAACTAGTCAAAATAAAATTGGGCAAAACTCTATAATAATACTAGAAAAAAGATAAAAGGCAGATTTCGTCAAAAGTAAAAAACTATTTCCTCAAATTATGCAAAAATAGAAAAACTGGAATAGTCAAGTTTTGAAAAGAACGTCATCAATTAATGTGTTGTTAAAAATTTGAAACAGAAATTAAACATAAGGTTTTGGGGATATCTGGCAACACTGCTTACCAGTTGTCTTGAAGAAAAAAATCATAAAATAAAAGGAAACAAAATGAAAACGAACACAAAAAATTTCATAACAGAAAAGTTCCCAAAATAACGAAAAATATTTGTAAATTGTCAAGCCAGATATTTAAACAACCGAGAATCAAAAACAACATTTACACATACATACAAAGTATCGAAAATAAATAAAAAAAACAAGAAAAAAAAACATCTGAAAAACAAAAAAATTAAACAATCTACATGTATGGTGATGTTACAAGCATACACTCAACACACAAAGCAGCACTAGAGAAAAAAGCCGATCCGCTGAAAGTCGACTAACATCCGCCGCCGATAGTTTTTTAGGCATTCAAGCCGCCGCAAAGTGCGGCTTAATTCGACTCCATGCGGCTCCATTTGATTCACAAGTGTTAGCTGAAATTTATAGTATTTATTTATCAAATTATTGTTAATGTATTACAAATACATACACATATGTATGTAAATATAATTAACTGTAATACATACATAAAATAAAATACTCGTATCTAATGCCCCTATTCTGGTTTTCAACTCAGTTTAGTTGAATTTAAGTTATTATACAATGTCGATTTTTGTGACGATTAAGATATGTCAATTTGCCGATTTTAACGATTTTTTACGCAAAATTTTACAACTATGAACAAGTTGTAAATTTTTGACATTTTTGTTATCCGCACTATACCAGAATTTTTAATTATAAACTGCAAAATGTTAACTGAATTAGAGTTGAGTTGTAAACCGTTTTTATAATCATATACATATTATGTTAATAATTCTTAAGCCTATAGTACACGGCATGTAAAAATACACATGCGCATGTGGTTCCGACGTAATTTTGACGTCATCACACAACACGCAATGTTTATTGTGGCTTTGCATTGACGTCAAAATTACGTCAGAAATACATGCGCATGTGTCTTTTTACATGCCGTGTACTATAGGCTTTAAATAAAATTATTAATAAATTTTGTTTGTGTGAATTCAAAATGTTAACAAAACATATTTATACTTTACCGGCTTTAGACGACTTTGAGCCGCCGCCGACAATATTTACGTTAGCCGCCAACACCAACTTTGTTAGGTCGACTTGTTTCTCTGAGCAGCGCTGAACAATCAAAGCAATCTCCACCACCGTTGCCATACTTTACTAAACAAAAAACGTAAATAAGACACAAGTTGTTGTGTTACAAACGGGGAACAACGAAACAACACTCTATTTTCTTGTTACTGTTGTTGATATTGTTCTTTTTTTTCATTTTATGTTGTATTGTGAATCAGGGATGGAAAATGGCTTTTATGGTTTTGAAAACAAAAATGTCAAAATTTTGTTTATTATCTTTGTTTCTGTTGTGATTTGTTTCGGTTTTTGACATTGTACAATGATTTTACAAAAACAAATTGGTTGTGGTTTTTGTACGAGTTGTACTTCTTCTGCTACCGAGATTACCTGGAATGAATTTGCCTTGCTTCATAAAAGTAGCAAACAAAAAGTAAAAACAAAAAGTTCATTTAATTTTTACTGTCAAAAATTCAACGGCGAATTCCATAAAACAAATGAATTATAAGACACCAGCAGCATGCCCGATATGGTATTCGCAATTATTTTACTTTAAAAATTTGATGTATTTTAACTAAATAATTTTAACAAATAGAATATGCGAATTTTCTTCACAAAACAAGCAACTCGTTTTTTACTTTTACTTTTTGCCACATATCTATAAATAAATAACTAAAATTTTTTTTTTTTGGTAGTTAAATTATATAAAATAACTGATAATTCATTTGTTTTTACGGAATTTGTCGGTTTTTTTCGATAGTTAAATTATATAAAATAACTGAAAACTCATTTGTTCGTTCGCGGTTGAATTTTTGACAGTAAAAATTTAATTAACTTTTCGTTAAAATTAAATGCAAAATAAGTAGATCGGTTTTTAAGTAGATTTACATTAATTTAATCAACAGACAATATTAAATGCAACCGAAAATCCGTATTAATGAGCACTTAGATTTTTGAATAAAGGTTAAATCAGCTAAAAATAAATTTGCTTAGAATTTTAAATGTTTAATTATTTAAAAATGACTCAAAGGAATACTTCTTGAATAACCTGCAGTCCGTACTAGCGACTTTACATACCCCCACAGAAAATATTTCAGCGGCGTTTAATCTTGGACGATCTTGGAGGCCAACTCATAGTTACGTAACGTGAAACTTTGCTGTTACTAAAGGTTTCCTTCTATAAATCAAATATAGCACGAGCTGTGTGACATGTTGCGCCGTCCTTGACGTATTCCAGATTCTTCCGGTAACGTTCGAATGGCCTCCGGCAGGACGCAAGAAGTTTCACCTATATGGCAGAACAGCACCGGCTTTGCTTAATACAACTTCACTGCATAGCAATTAATATGCTTACTAAAAACTGCTGTATTTTCGCAAAATCATCAACGCTTTTTTATAGGTTAAGAATTTTTAAATAAATTTTGTATATCCAGAAAGATAAACATATTCAAAGGCTTTATCACATTGAATTTCATAAACTTATGGCAATTCAATGTGCTATCACTCTAAGTGTTTTGTTAGAAACTGCGTTGGTAAACTAGATTTTATCAAAAATTTTTAATAATAATAAAAAATAAATTTAGGAAATTTCAATTAAAAATTTTTTTTGGAATTAGTTGTTAATTGATTCTGGTATTTCTGATATATGTATCTTCGTCTTAGTCATAATTTTGGTATTGTTCAGAAAATTTTATTTGTTTAACGATATGGTCAGCTATTTTGTAAGTGTAGCAGCAAGCTTAACCAAATTTTAGTCCTTCTCGGATTTATATAATTGAGCAGAACAATTCAGGTTTTAAACTATTGTGAATTTTGTTATTTATTAGAGACATTGTACTAAAAAGGCGCTCAACGGCGACATTAGAAGGTAAAACTAGGAATGACATTATAAATTTTAATATTTCTTGAAATTAATTTAAAGGATTGAATTGAATTAAAAACTGTAATCCAGAAAGACTTTCTATAACATTTTCATCCCAATGTTGTTTCAGTGTTTTTATCTCATATATTAAAACCAAACTCTTCTTAAATATGTGTTATTGGCTTTTTTTGTCGGATTAAAAGTATTGTATACAGAAAATGTTAAAATGATTTTGAATATCTAAATATTTATATATTCCTTATATCATTCTCATCTTCAACAGATATTTTCTTTAATTGAATCTTTTGCTGTATTAACTCTCGAATTCATATCTTAAATGCGGATTTGGCAGCAAACTTTTACTTGTACGTATATTTTCCAAGCTATTATGCATATAAACTAAAAGAATCAATCATCAAGAATTTTTAATGGGTCGCTTGTGTCTCATTGACAGTATTAAAAAATATTTTTACTGTTTGTAATATACAATACAAAAAATTACACAAACAACTTTTTCTGCAACTGAATTATGCTAAATCAGCATTTGGAATATTTTTAAAAAATGTTTTAACCCAAAGAGAATCAGTGAAATACTAAATCGGCAACGCTGCTACCGTGAAAAATAGAAGCTCTGAAGTAAAATGGCGATTGAATTTGAATGCTTTTGTTAACCCTGCAGCCACACTATTAAGATTTTCTTAATAGTCTTTTACATACACTGTTTGTCAAAATTAATATAAATTGAAAGCTTTCTTACTAAACTTCTAATCAGCTGTTAAATTGAACGTAAAATTGCCAAACAAATAGAAAGGTATAATTGAGAGCATTCTCGTGGTCAATTTAAAAAGAGTGAATGTGATAGTAAAAAAATGAGAGTGAGTGCAAATAAAAAGAAATTGAAAGACAAAACTTGATCGTGTGGCCTCCAAGTAAAAGATAGTTGCTCAGAAATATATTATAGCAATTGTTGCTGAAAATGTTTTTAACAAATATTTATGCAGGACACACGTTTATATACATATATTGTGTTAGCAATGGAATTTGACAGTTGACACGATAATATTTGTCAAATATATTGCACGTAGTTAGAACATAAAATTATCAAAAAAAAAAAAAAAAAAAAAAAAAAAAAAAAAAAAAAATTTCTCTTACGAACGAGGGAGGTGGATAAATTCATTAAAAACACCAGTTGTTCAGATCACAGTAAGATTAAGTTGCAATGACAAAGATTATCTTAAACATATTAGAGGAATTCATTGATTGGTGCAAATGCTTGCGAAAAAGCAAATGCAAAATGCACAAACCCCAGTAATATTATACAAAAACAAAATGAAAATTATCCAAACATTAAATATTAGTAAATTTTTCGAATAATTATTTAGAAAGTGGCTCCTCTGAACGACCGTTGAAAACTTTTGAAATTCATAAAGCACCAAAATGGACCCAAAAAACCCGTATTTTCGGAAAAAGCACTCAATTTAAAATTTTAGTTTTATGTCTAAATTTGTACTTTTGCTTACAACTCTGTGTTAATGCAGTTAACAAAAAGATCAAACATTTACAACCAAGGCGAATTCATTTCAGGTAATCTCGGTAGTACAACAAGTACAACTCGTACAAAAATCACAAGCAACTTGTTTTTGTAAAATCATTGTACAATGTCAAAAGCCGAAACAAATCAAAACAGAAACAAAGATAATAAACAAAATATTGACATCCAACAATTATAAAGCTAAAGAAAAAAAGTTATCAGCAGGGCATTTAGGATCACCTGTAATGAATTCGCCTTGTTTACAACTCATCACTAGCAGTTGTCAACTGAGCTGCGTTGTAAGCCGTAATAAGAACAATAATTTATATCATTATTATAAGTTTTTAATTCAAGCCACATTTTTTAATTTGCTTAATCGAACCTTTTAATTGAAAGCCAACGAGTATCTGCAATCTTATTTTACTATTATGTACAAAACATGTTGTGTTAAATAAGATTTAGTGCCACCGAAAATAAAGAAGCATTGAAAATTAAAAATAAACCGAGCACAGACTAAAGCATTTTTCGTGTTGAAAGTTTTAAAAAGCACTTAAAACGGTATGAAATGCACCGAGTTGACAACGCTGGTGATGATAATGGGAAAGAGAGAGAGAGAGAGAGCGAGAGCGAGACATGATGAGATTCTCTATTACACATGTACAACAATAATACGGCATAATTTGCTGCGTAGTATTTTGTAGTTTTATTTCTTAGTTACATATTTATCTTTCTTTAATTTTTTGTTGTTATTTTTGCTGCTGATGTATAAAGTGCTGTATTTTTTGTTGTTGTTTCAAGAAATTTTAAAGGCAAAATATCTTGTAAATACACTATCTACTACGAAATATTCTTCTAGGTAGGTACCTATAGTTTTTTTTTTTTACAAGCAAAACAATGTAAAAATGCAGCTGTTTTATTTTATTTTCTTCTAACGTTTTACTAAGTAAATACGCTGATACAAACATACATATGTACATGTCTACATGTAGGTATTATTTTTTTTAAAGCTACGTATTTTTTATATATGTTGTTGTTATTATAGGTATGTTATTAAATAAATTTCATCATAAAAATTCATTATGAAAACTAGTTTTTATTGTTTTTGTTTTTAATGTAACACTTAATTAGTCTTTCACTTATTAGGTATAGGTACTATGTATTATGACGTTTAGTTAACTAATTATTCACTTGATAGGTAGGTATATTTATTTCGTTTCATTTTCTTTTCATTTATTTTGCTATTCTTATTTTATTATATGTATTAATGTACATTTATATGTATTAATGTAGATATGTATTAATGTACACATGTATTGCATACATATTTTTTATGCATGTATGTATGTTGTTTGTATGTACATACATACATAGTATATATTTTCTGCTTCTTGTTTTAATATTATTTTTTCGAATGCGTAGAAAATAATACAATAGATTTTTCGTTTCATAGGTACATTTTTTTTTGGTTTTCTAGATGACTAGAAGAAATCTATCACTTTGGTATGTGTCTGGTCATATTAGCAACATTGTTGTGGAAAAACACCAAATTTAATAATAAACTTTGTATTTAAAAATAACACAATAGATTAAATCACTTTATACCTACCTATTAGGTAGGTTTGTACCTATTTAATTTTTTAAATAATGTAGGTAGGTAGTACCTATTTCTTTTATGTGAATTAATATTTATTAATTATTTTAATTTCTTTTAACAATAGGTACACATTACCTCACTTTATTAATTTCAAATCTTCTTTTTATTAGTATCTTTGAAATTTTTGTTATAATCAATTATGTATAATTTATTTACTGTTATGTTTACAACAAATAGGTAATTTTTATTTTATTTATTTCCGGTTAATACCTATAAAATAACAATTTGTAGGTAGAATTGCATATGAACACAAAATATTTAACTCACTACTAAACTCTACTCTAGTTAGTATACTGGCCTTCTAAAAGAAAAAGAAACAAAAACACACATAAAAAATTGCTGCTTTTGATACACTCTTTTAAATGTTTGGTATTTTTCTTCGTAAACACCCAACTTTTACCGTTTATTTCTCTCATTTAATTTTTATTATTTGTTTTTAAGGAGAGGAAAGCAATGTTGCCGTTTTTGAATTGAAGAAACGCGTCAATTGTATTGTAAAACGGTTAAAAATTGGGAAAAGGGAATAAAGCGCCAAGAGAACAAAAATGGGAATTTTAACAAAAAATTTTTAAGTGTTGTTATGTTTTGCAAATTACATATTAGAAGGGTAACATTGGTGTAGAAAACTTAATATGTAGGTATATAAAGATAGATATTCAAATTTTAAAATAATCGATTAATTTTATTATCAATTCATTTAATTGAGTAGTAAACAGAAACTTAAAATAAAATAAAAATTTATAAAATACAAATAAAAAAAAATTAAATAAAGATGACGTTTTAAAGCAAAACAATTTCAGTTTCCCTATATCCGTTTCATAAGCGTCATTAGCGGACCCTAAAACGGTTTTAATAAAATACTCATAGGTATATTTTATAAATTTGAATTGAATTAATTTTTAGGCAATTTTTTTGGTTACGGCCATAATTAAAGACTTCATTCCAAAATTATTTTTATTCCATTTTTGGCACTTTATATTATTTAGGGACATTTATAATCATCAATACCATAGATGAGAAAATCATTGCGCCCGGCCAAGCCCTGGATATACAGGGAAGCTTTAGTTACAAAAAATTAATGTTTTTTAGAGAACTTCGCGTTAAAAAACATTATTTTTAATCGTGAGCTAATCAGCTTTAATTTAAGTGCCCACACATAGATAAAAGTGGGTCACAAAAGTCCCATCCGCACTAATTTTTTATTATGTTCGTTTTTCTTGCACAATTAACTTTAATTTGAGTACCCACACATACCACTAAGTGAGCGGGATGGTTTTTTGGATCCAGGGAGTGCTCACGGGTCTAAGTAAAATTAAATTTTAATTTTGGTTCTTTTCTTTTTTAATTCCAGAGACCCTTTTTATAAAAGGGTATTCGGAATATATAAAAGGGTAACAAGACAAAAAAAGGCGCCATAAAATACATGACAAGCGTCGAATTGGCAACACTGGAGCAGAATACACTCACTAATACACTTCCATTTGTCATATAAACACACACACAAATGCATTTCCAAAAGCATGCATACTTTGCGGTGTTTTACCTTACTTATTTTATTTTTATTACGCACAACACAAATGCTGCGACAGAGATGCAAGCAGCGACGTCGTATTCTTTAAAAGTAAAATACACGCTCGCAAACAAAAGAGTACTTTTTATTCAATTATTCAAAGACACCAAGTGTACGTTTGTATTTAATATACCAAAAAAAAAAAAAAAAAAATACGTACGTACGTTCAACTATCACACGACAGTCGTAAATAAAAATCTATCACTTTCCGTTTCGTATGGGATTCTCTTTCCCTTCTTGGTTTTGTTTTGTTGTTTTTTTATCTGAATTTTTTGTTTTTACAAATATATTCACTCACTTTTTTGTTTTTATTACTTCCTTTTATTATTAGGAAAATTTATTTTAATTCACTACAAAAATTTTATTTTTTGTTTTTTTTTTCGCGTTTTAAATGCACTTTTGCCAACGTTATAATAATAATATTCTGTTGGTTATTGTAGTAATAAACGTTTAATTTTATTTACTTAATAACTTATATATGTAGGTAATCTTTTTTACTTTATAAAAAGAACAAAATTTAAACGACAACGAAAAAACAACCGACATGTGCTTACTAACGCGCTTTAGATCGTAAACTAAAAGTTGTCGACAAAAGAGAGAAAATTACTTTAATTTAATATCGTATCCAGCGTTGCCAGAACGATGATTTTACCATGTTTTCAGGGATGCCAGACGATTTTTGAATCCGAAATTAGCACAGTGCCGATTTGCAGATTTTTTTCTAAAAAGCGACCATTTTAAAGACAATTTTAAATCTCTTAATGTTTGTTATTAGGCAGCACATTTTTGTAAACAAGAAAGCCTACATTTTTATATTAATCCCTATTGTAAATAAAATTATACTAGAAATTTTTGCTCTTTTCCATAAAAAATTGTATGGGCAAAAGCAAAAATTTGCGTCAAGTCAATTTAGGTAAAAATTCATACCAAAACCTTGATTTTGAGAGTTCACTCGCGTGGGTGAAGTTATAGACTGATTTGGCTAATTTTTAACATTTAATACTCCATATCTATGAAAAATATTTAAGCCAAATGTTATCCTCCTAGCTTATATGGGTGCCATGATGCCAAAACTATAATTTCGTGAAGAAAGATTATTTCAGGTAAAAAAGAAAAAAAATAATAAATTATAAGAAGATTTAAAAAAGTTAAGTTAAGTCAAAATTGGCTTTTTGTTCATATCTTAGGCATTTGTAGACTTATCTGGCTGAAATGTAACAGTACACTCTTCCGTACTATATCTAATATAAATGTATTGCAGTGTATACCAAAGGAAATCCCATTTCAATAAACACATGGCTAGATTGACATCGTTATTGTAAGTTTCTATTTTGAGACTATTCCAAAGTTTATTTTTAAGCAATGCTTATTTTGAAAACTCTTGTTTAGCTGAAGCACGATTGTTCAACAGTGTTAGCAAAATACTAAATGTGAGTGCTATTTTCAAAGGTGGCACAAGATATTTAAAAATGATACAAAAGGGTAATTTAAAAAGGGTCATGGTAAAAATGGTATCAGGACCGTCAAAAAAGATCAAATTGATACTTTAGTATCACAGCGGTAACGCTGATTATAGACACTTACCCCTGGAACCAATGCTGCCAATTAAGAGCAATTGTCGCTAAATTTAGCGCTTTTAAACAGTCGAAAAGTCGCATATTTTTCTCCCTTAGCGATTTTTTTTTATAAAAGACCGCTAAGTTAGCACTAACAATTTTTTGAAATTTATGTACGTAACAATTTTCGTACTTTAATTTTTTAAATTAAACTCAAGGTACATTAGGCCAAAATTTAACAGCCTGGCCCACAATGTCGACAAGAACATTTCTTTCTTATATTTATATTGAAAACAAAAACAAATTTAAATTTTTTATTATTGTTTTCAATATAAAAATGCGAAAGAAATGTTCTTGTCGACATTGTGGGCCTGGCAGTAAATGTATGCTGCTTTATACCAACATATGTATAGGACATATCATCGGGTGGCTACTGGTATGCCGCATGAGACATTTTTACAAGAAATTAGTTGTAAATCAATTCTATATAAATTTAAGTCCCTGATCCCTTTTTTATATCTCGATTTTAAGAGATATCGAGCCCTAATATTGCCTCATATCTACAACTAGAACTCTCTTAAAATAGTTTTGCTTCGTTCGTCACTTTTTGTGCTACGAAGCACATTTCCTACGAAAAAGTAAACATAGTAATAATATAATAAATGTATATGTGGTTGTTGCTATGTTTTTTTGATTAAGTTGCCATCTATCGTTGCCCTCTGTAGTCTTATTTACTGATATCTTTGGCTTTTCTAAAAACCTTTGGAAAAACGTTTCCTGGCCTAAGCGACCAGTGAAATTCGCAAAGAAACAGCTTATCCTCTAACAATAAATTTCAGTGTATTTATCAAGAATAAAAATTGGCAAAATCTTATTAATGAAATACTTAAAAAAAATTTATATTTAAAAAAACAAAGTATTCTCAACTTTTGCGGAGACAGGCGATTACGCAACACCGCTTGAAGCAGAACTGCGGTAGAAAATCGTCTCTCAGACGTGACTGAATTCATTTGACAGCTTAAGCATTTCTGCGACATGTTCTAAAATTTTGGGTATAACATTTATTTGCACCAGTAAACAAGCGGATCTGCGTTTCTAAAAAAATTAGAAGATCTAAGGTATATCTAGACTTCTTCTTTAGCTGAAACACAGCGTAAGATGGACAAAGGACTATTCTTCGACAAATTATCTTTTAAAATTTTCACAAACGCTCGAAAGGTCAGTTTTTGTAGACTTATCAGAACTTTTACTAGGTGTAGGGGTGCCTAAATAAGTGTGATAAATTTAAATTTGCCATTTGTTTCAAAATAATTATCAAAACATACAAAAGTTAACCTAAATTTTTTGTATATGTAAAGAAATTTCAAATTGTAGACTCCAATCCATAATTCATCAGTTCATTCCTTATTTTTCCATTTTTCCAATGTTATACAGCCCAATTATGAAAAAACACTTAAATTTAAAAAACCAAAATCACCTGGCTGTAACACAATAAATAAAAACGCCGCATATTAAAAATGGAGAAAGCGTCAAAAATACCCTTCTCTTCAGAAAAAATAAAAAGGAACCGAGACCAAAAAGCATTAAAAAAATCCAGAAAGCGTCAAAATGGCAGCACTGTTACCATAATTGCGAATATTCGTCGACTTTGAAAACGCCTTCGACACCATCAACCAAACAATGATTAAAGCACACTCAAATGCAAGGGCATGCCAGGAAAACTAATATTTTAATCCCTATATAAAATATATATAAACATCGGAGTCCGAAAAGGACATCGACAGTGTGATGAAACACGCTGAAACACTTCCGAGCGTAGAGGTATCACCTGGCCCCTGAATGGTCGTTTAGAAAATTTGGACTATGCAGCTGGTAATTGCCTACTGACACACAGCGTCTCATACATATATGAAGCAGAAACTAGATGAGTTGGTAGCTGAGGCAGCGAAATATAGCCTAAGGATAAACATCTCGAAAACTTAGGCTATGAGAATGCACATTACAACCTTCCAACCACTCACTATTAAATATCAAAATGTAAATTTTGGCAAAAAAACGGAACTCTTTTGAAAGAAAGGCGTAACTTTTTATCTTCCCCTGGCAGCACTGGTTTGTATGCATGTATTTCAATGTTAATAGTTTGGAATAACAAAAAATCATTATTTTTCTCTTCAAATTTCGAATATTTTTCCAAGGCTTCTGGCAAATCAAACGTGATGGTTCCGATTATGCTTTTCCTACTCTAATTAAATTTGATCAAAATATAATGATTTTCCCATTCGTTTATAAAATGAATCCCTAGTCGGAATATTATCGATTATATTATATCGATTTCAACTGCATAAAAATAAATATTTATTTCAAAATATATACATACATACATATTTATTTATGTTCATCAAAGTGTTTTTGACCCTCAATCTCATAAAGCTGGTAAAATTTCTGGTGGAACTTATTGTAAAATGTATCTTAATATTTTTTTAATGAAATACAATAAACAAATTAAAAAGGGGGTTGACAATTTTTTTGAAGATTTTTTTTAAATCGAATGCAGATTTTGAAGATTTGTCATTGAAAAATCATCCAATCTTGCTGATTTTGCCTCTAAAAGTTCAGGCAACACTGGTCGCGAGGGCAGCTTTCAAAGAAAGCAACAGTGAAGTGTTAATAAGTAAAAAGCAAGCCGCTATATATTCAATTAGTCAATTCACAAGGTATCCTAACATGTCATATTGTCAAAATGTCCTAATATTTCACAATGATTTAAAAATATTGTTGTACGGCTCAGCCGCTCAGCGCTGGACTTTTCTGATTAATTACGACAGCACAATAAACACAGCAAGCAACGTTCTATTTATTTAAGACACTTGTTGTTAACAAACCAACAACAATATTTTTAAACCATTGTGAAATATTAGGACATTTTGACAATATGACATGTTAGGATACCTTGTGAATTGACTAAATATAAATTTCGTAATCAAAACAAAGTAAAACAAAAACATTTGTTCAACAAAAGTTTCGTTTCGTGCAAAAATATAAATAAGTAATTTTGTTTTGCTTTGAGATTTTATATGTGCTTGAATATTATTTAATTGCGTAGGTATATGTTGATTTTGACAACAGTTTTGCAATTAATCTTCATTGCATAAATATAATTGTGTGCGACATAAATGACACGAGGATGAATAAACGTTTTAAAAATTGTGTGTGTAATATTATCGAAACAGCTGGATTGTATTTTGGTTTTAAAAATACCGTTACCATAAATATACTGTATTTGAAATATAGAATATATAAATACTCGTAGTTTTCTATGTTCCATCGGCAAATACAAAATTTAGCAATTTACCAATATGAAAAAATATTCCAAATCGGCAACATTGTTTATAAAACAGATTACACACAGCTATGTAACAAGTGACGTGTGAAAAAGGGCCAAATAAGTTGCGAGGGCAGCTTTCGAAGAAAGAGACAAAAAGCGTTTTTTGTTAGTGAAGTGGAAATGTGTAAAAACAGGCCTCTACAATCAACACAAATTGCGTGATCAAAACAAAAATAACAAAACTCAATCCACGTTTAACAAAAGCATTAGTTCAACAAACGTTTATTTTGTTCAAAAAGTGTATTTAGTAATATTATTTTGTTTTATAATGTTATTTACTTACTTAAAAATTATTTACTAAAACTTAAAAGTTAATTTTTGCAAACGTTTTGCAAATAAATCTTAACTAAATAAATTTGTGTTCATTGTATTGCGACATGAAAGATGTTTCAAAGAGAAATAAAAAAAGGGCAGCTTTCTAAGAAAGAGACAAAAAATCTTCCGTCTCGTGACATTATGTGTGTAATCTGTAATGCCCGGTATATTCGGTTGTCAAGCGTTCTGTTGGACAGAAACCAAGGTATATTTATAGCAGGTAGTCTCGGAAAGCCTGCTGATTATTTTTTTATTTGCTTGTTTTGTGATACGAACTGTCAAATGTTGCTTATGTTTTTTTCAACACGTGCTAAATTTCTAGCTTAAAAAGTAATCAAGTTTTTTAATCAAAGTAAAAAGTGATAAAACTTAAAAGAAAATATAAGTGATTTATAATAAATAACAATATAAATAACAAAAAGCTTAATAAATGATAACAAACAAAATGAATCTTTTTTCGTTTAATGGAGTTTTTTCTTGTTTGTTTTCCATTTTCTTTTATCAACCCCTTTGCTGTTTGATAGTTCGTATCACATAACAACAATAACCATTCCTGTTTGTTATATTGAATAGTTGTATTTATAGCTACCTGCTATAAATATATCTTGACAGAAACTGTGTAATCTGTGGTTTATAACTAACATAAGCAATACACCTTTTTTCAATCAAATTATTCAATCTGGCAGTACCATAAGCAACACAGTTGATTTTTCAAGTAACATTTTGTATTAGCTTATCAGAGCTGTTTTTTAATATTAACGATACACTGCACTACCGTCATACTGTCGGCAGTGCAGAACGTCGGTATATTTAGCATAACAGTCTTGGTGGTGAAAACATTTTTACTGGCCGTTTCATAACAAATAATTTAGATTTCAAATGTATTTTAAAACTAAATTTACATACAAATTTTCCTTAAAATTTAAATCTATTTTAAGAAAAATTTGTATCCAATTTAGATTTTTATGAATACGGCAGTGTTTGTTTAAGAAAATAAATTAATTACTCAATAGTGGACAGGGACAAAATAACTTTAAGATTCTTTTATAGAAAACTTTTTATTTTCTTAATATAATTTAATTAAGTTAAATAAAAAAAGAGTTGGATATATTATATTACTTAATTCTATTTAATAACTTAATTGGAAAAGCTTTTTTAGTTTTTGATTATTAACGGAGAGTACAAAAAATTGTCCGTGTTCTTTTGTAAAAATGATGTCTTTATTTTAAACCCAATTTTAATTGCAATGATATTTCGAGTATGTGCTTCCGTAAGATGTTGTTTTTCCTTATCACACTACCTATATATTAATTCGTAGGCGTAGGTATCATATGGCCGGCATTATTTTTATTTTTTTTTTGTACAGCAACAGAAGTGGAAATATTCTGAATGTTTTTCATAAAATACTTACGTTAAACGAATCAATTGTTCTTATGTGCTAAACCAGCTGGGTTTTAATATCTCCCAAAATATAAAAATCTTATGATCCGAATGGATACTTTGCTTTATAAATGGAATTTTTTATTTCGTTTTGTGATTTGCTTTTTATTGCACCATATCCCTTTTTTATTTGAATTCATAGTAGAACACAAATAAAATTCCTTTTTGCATTATTAAAGTACATTAAAATATATGCAAAATGGCGTTTAGCCGTCTAACGACTTGCGTTCTGAATAATTTTTAATTGATATTTTCAAGATAAATTTTTTAAGCGGAATTTTTTAGCTGTCAAATAACTAGAATTTATATCTACATACTTTATTTTTTAACTCGAACATAATTTATAACTTCTTTGTGATTAATTAATGCACGTAATTATTATCTATATCATGATGTTGTTAAAAAAAACCAATTCAATTGTTAAAATGCTTGTTATAAATGAATATACGATGAAGAAAAAAACTAAAAGATTGCCATTTTAAATACCGGAAACGGATATTCATCTTTATTTACACCTTGTTTACACTCAAAATTATTAAATCATGAATGCTTTCCTCTTTCCAGCTCTCCTTCTCAACTTCAAATATTTATTTACTTCCTTTATTATTAAAATTATAGTTAATGCTATTGTTATTGCTAATGGTTATTGTGTTACAAGTTTTGTTGGCGTTAAAAGAACTCATAACTGAAACGCAACTATAAAGTACGTGTGTACTGTAAAGTATGCATGTTTTCAAGTGTGCGTGTATGTTTGTTTGTATGTAAAGTATATTATAGTTGGGGTATAAACTAATGACAAAAGAATTACAATAATTTTGTTCTCTCATCACGAAAACATGCATATTTTCTGAAAATAATAATTAATTTTGCTATAGTGTGACCTGCTCATAAATTTCCACTTAAATGAACACACAATAAAATACATACAAACAGAATTTCTCATTGAAAATGAGATTCATTCGAAAAGGAAAAGGAGGAAGGACTTGGTAAGATGGTGAACAATTTTTTTTAAGAAGAGGGTGTTAAGGAGGGAGACAAGTAAACTGTTATATTGTAACTCCTTCAACAAACATACATAATTTACACACATACATAAGTTTTGCATGCATAAATACAAATAGAATATAAATTAATAAACATGCACATACTTACATAATATAAAATACACGTACATATCGTTGGTCTCATGTAGAAAGGCCTTAACTCACACAAGTGCAACTTTACAAGAGAAGGTAAGAATGTTACCGAAACTGTATGTATCAAAATGTAAAAGTGTTTGTAGTACCGTAATTTTTTCTTCTACTCGCATTACATTTTTGCGACGAGGTGTATTTTTGTGAAATGTATTGGAATCAGTAATAAGGTCAATTTCGAAAAAAGCGAGTTAGGTCTTTTCTACATGAGACCAACGAAATACTTTTTACTACGAACATATTTAATGACAACGAAGTTGTTGACTACAACTACGACAACAACACAGCATAAATGAAGGAAAGTAAGAATGAAAGGAGCAAGTAGAACAAGAAGACGTCAACAACGAGGATGATAATAGATAGCACCTTGTATTAATTAGCTATAAAATTGTTCAAGGTAAATTCAAATATGAATTCTAACTAGGGGGGTTTTCCCGAATGCCATCACTTTCCGGGAAATAATTTTGAAATTTCTAGAAATTTATATCATAAAATTCACTTTAACAATGTAGAGAAGAAGATAACTTTTCCGAGGAAAGTTATGCAGTAACAAGTGTTGATTGGAAACTTAAGCGATAAAATACTTTAAAATTATTCTAATATAAATCTTTTTCGCATACATTGAAGCGAAACAAATTAATTGCTACAGTAAGTAATTAATTTTTTTTTTTATTTTCAATGTAAAAAACTTAATAATACGTATATGATTAGAAATAATCCAAAAATAATTACGATAATTTCAAATTGTCGTAAATTAATCAAAAGTAATCCTAAAAAATGGGAAATTAAATTAACTACAGTGAACTCTCGGTAATGTGAACTATGCAGTAATGTGGACCCTTATTTTTTGATATTAACGCTCTAAATAGTGAACAAAGTTTAATGGCTCTAAATAGTGAACAAAAATGTTGGCGATTTTTGTTTATTTTCTAATTTTTGGAATCCCTCGATTGAATAAAAAAGTAAAACAGTACATCCATACATACTTTGAGTTTTGTTAATGATGGTTAGTTGTCTTTCGTTACACATATAAATCACTTGAATGCGCAAATGTTACAGCTGTTATGTTTTTTATTTAGGCATTTTTGCAGCTAAATTTAGCATCAACATTTTTATTTAGCTGCAAAATTTTTATTTAGCACTTGGCATTTTATTTAGTATTTTTATAAAATATTTGTAGCTTCTCTTAGCACGATTTTAAAAATTTGGACGAATAGTTTTATTGATTTTACTTAATTTTTTTTTATAAATTATAATAAAATTTTGACTAAAAATAGTTGTACACAAAAGGAAATATCGTATGAAAATAGTTAATTCTTATGTAATAAAATTTCATGTGCAGGGAATATTAGAAATGCCCTCATCATGTTGGTTGTAAAACTTATCTGCCATTTGATTTAAAGAAATTCTACTTTGTATTCAGATAAAAATTCTACAGTGAAAAAATTGTTTGCTCTAAACTGCTGAAAAAATAATAATTTTAAAACTTCAACTTTTCTTAAACTATAGGTAATAAAATGATGAAAAAAATTTGTATAGCATGGAAATATAATCTCAACTACACGAAGAGAACAAATATGGTTGGGCATAGTTACGGCAACTTCATTATGTTTATTGTAACAATATATTGTCGTACACAAAATATTGTTATTTTTATTTAATATCAACAATATTATAGTTACTGTAAGCATATCAATGTTTATCGCAATTATAAATTTAAATATGGTTCACTGAAAAATAATCATTTTAACTATGAAAACATATTATATTCCTCACAACCATTTAATGATCTTTAATAACCATAACATGATAACTTTCTATACGTGTATTCAGAATATATTTAAGATGCAAACAAAATATCTTTACTCTAATAATTTTGCAGCAGTTGTGTCGTTTGTTTTACATATGCCTATCGAATTATTCGTTAAAATACCCATTAAAACCAAGTTTAAAGAAAGTGTAGGTATATTAAAAAAAATTGTAAAATGTCACAAAATAAAATATCAATGCTAAAAACATTTTAATATTGTTTGAAAATGGTGCAAAAATATTGAACATTGTTTTGTGTTATTTTAGAGAAAAAGAATGAAAATTCTATAAAATAATTCATAAATAATTGCGACCTACGACTAAAATATGATGTGAAATATCTGTAACAGTTTTACGTTAACGGTACCAGTAAGAAAATAAGCATAAATGTATATTAAAAATATTTTTCTGTTTTAGATTTAATCCACATATTATAATGATTAACATGATAATAATATGATAACTTCTTAACTTATTATGATTAACATGATATTAATATGATTATATTAAATTATAATATGATGTAATAAAAACGAATTAGGATTAGGGGGAAAACAGATTAGCTCTAACTTATAGTAAAACCAAATTCATTCGACTTAAGCCGTACATTTCGAGGAGTGATGAGCCAATGGAAGTACACGTTGAAAGAAACTTGATAAGTGAGTCTGAAAATGTTAAATATCTTGGTGTAAATATTTGCCATAATCTTTTATGGGATAACATCAATTTCCTCAAGACAAAAATATCATCAGGAAGTGGCATTCTTTATAAATTTAAAAATAAATTAAATACCAACACCAAACTTTTACTTTACCAAGCCTTAATACATTCACATCTGACATATCTTCCTATGATCTATGGCTATAAAAAATGTTCAACATTAAAATCTTTACAATTGGCACAAAATAAAGCTCTGAAAATTGTATATGGTCTACCTCTCCGGTATTCCACCGTAAATCTGTTTAAAAACCAGGCCAAATTGATACTTCCAGTTCGTGGTTTGTATAAACAATAATTATTGATATATATGTCTAAATGTTTAAAAGGAGTTGGCAGTCACACTATACGGTTTCAAGAGAATATGTCAATTACGCAGAGAACTACAAGGCAATCAAGAAATTTACATATACCGAGATATAGACTTGAGTTATCTAAACAACGTATTTCTTACGTTGGACCAAGTGAATATAATCGTATACCAAATGAATTAAAGAATATTTCAGTCTTATCAACGTTTAAACACAATTTGAAGCGGTATTTATGCGAGAATGTTGAAACACTTCTATGAATAAAATATCTATTTTTGTAATACGTGGATTTTTTTTTTTCTAACTAAATACGTATGTAAATATTGTACAAAATCAAAATATTAGATATAATAGTTGCCATTAGCCTCTTTAATGCCATAATGGGCGCTGAGGCAAATTTTAATTATGTAATATTATTTCATTGAGATTAATAAACACAATAAAATAAAAAAAAAAAAAATATTATTATATAATATTACAAATATATTTGCTCATAATATGATTCAATAATAATCGTAATATGCTGACTACAATCATGAATCTTATCATAATATGTTGCTCTTAGAATATGTTTACCACAACCATGTTTTTTCTTTGCGTGTACCTGTGCAACATATTTATATGTATCTGACTGATGCTTTACCAAAATCTACCCAATTGTTTAAATCAGGGACAGATGATAACAGTGATTTTTTGATTTTTATTTTTTTGAACAAAAATAACAGTTATTTTTTGATTTTTATTTTTTTGAAAAAAAAATAACAGTTATTTTTTAATTTTTATTTTATCGATCAAAAATAACAGTTATTTTATGATTTTTATGTTTTTGAGCAAAAATAAAAGTTATTCTTTTAAGAAATGTACGTGTTATAATTATTTAGTTGACTTTAAATATTTATAAGATGTCCCAATGCTGATCAAGCATTTAAATAAATATTTAAAGACAACTGAAAATTATAATATGTACGTACATTTCTGTAAATAATAACTTTTATTTTTGCTCGAAAAAATAAAAATCAAAAAATAATTGTTATTTTTGATCAAAAAAATAAAAATCAAAAAATAACTGTTATTTTTGTTCAAAAAAATAATAATCAAAAAATAACTGTTACTTTTGTCCAAAAAAATATAAATCAAAAAATAACTGTAATTTTTGATCGAAAAAATAAAAATCAAAACTTTATAAATCATATTATTTTATCATAGAAGAGGTCATAAGGATCAATATGGTATACTTGAATCAGTTTGCCAGTATTTACTTCTATATGCTTTTTTTGTCTTAACATTTCAAAATAACTGTTATTTTCGGTCCCTGGTTTAAATTTAATCATTTATTAAAATTTCGTTAAAAAATAAGTCACTAAAATGTATTTAGTATGGAAAAACATTTTTTACTGGTAATACATTTTTTAACAATAATCTTTAAAAAATGTAAGCATTATTTTTAGCATTGTCTAATACCAGATTTAGCTGTAAAAATTTTTAAGCTCTGGTCACACTGCTTTCTAGACTAGACCTTTTTAAGCAAAAAACACAGTATGGCGCTAAAATTTTTACAATCGAAAATGTGAACAAATTCGATCATGTGAACTACCTTGGTTTTTATTAGTTCACATAATCGCGAGATCACTGTATTTAGAAAATAATTCAAAATAATCTATAAAAAATTTAGATTATTTTTGAATTATGATTTTAGTATTCTTTTTATTTATAACCTTAAGCAATCGGTATTATGTTTAGATTTTTTGTAATCGAAATCAATTCTTTCTACACGATTATCTAATCATTACGATTATCAAGAAAAATGTAATGTATTACTTACTCATTATTTAACAGCTATGCTTTAAATAAATTTACTTAAAATTGATCATTTGAAATTGTCTTAAGGTCGGTATTCACTATCTTACGAAATCGTAGGATTCACACAAGACAAGATTCTGTCCAAGATAAAAATATCTGCGAAATCTGTGGTCAATGCCACACTATTACACAAAATAGAGGGCATTAGCTCAAAATATAAAAATTTTCAGGAAAAGAAAAACGATTTTTAATTAAGTATAAAAGGGATATGAGAAAGCATTTTTGAATCAACCGTTTCATTACCAAAAAGGAGATGAATATTACATGTCGATATTTCCAAAAAAGTGCAAAAATTAATATTTAAGTTAATAACCACTTTATAATCAAGTGCGATATAAATTAGCTACTTTACAAAAAACGCAACTCTGATCGTCTATTCTAGGTTTACATGCTTCAACTTTTCTTGCTCAATTTCTTTCCAGTTCCCTTTGAAAGTTGCCGATATGATCACACGCAGTAATATCTGTTAAAAAAATTTTTCGGGTATAAATGCTTCAAAACAACAACAATTTTATTTACAATGAATCTAAAGGAAAAATAAAAGAAATAAATTTACTTGCTGCCAACTTCGTGCATAAGCCTACGGATAAAAACACAAAGCGTGCTAACGAGAACAAGAATATCCGTACCCCCTTTCTTCGTTTACCAAAAACTCAAACGTTGAACATCAAACGTTGGAGCGGGTAAACCTGCGATAGGCAAATTCTGAGCGCCGCGTTTCCTCTTTCTTTTATCACGTATGTGTGTACACAAATTGAAGAGAATTCATACAACGCATACAATCGCAAAATGCAATAGTGTAGGTTGCCTATCGCTGGTGTAAACCAAGATATAGAATCTAAAACAGTGATGTCCAAAACGTAAACTGTAGTTGTATTGCTTCATAATAGTATTAGTGAATAGAGACAGGGTTGTCAGGTTTTTTTTTCACATTCATCGCCAAATAGTATACCGAAAATCGCAAAAATCCCTACAAATTTTTCTTTCTATATTTTTGTTAAACAAAATGCTCCAAAAATCGCCAAATAGGAGTAGAAGTGTATTTTACCTTCATTAAAATTTTCAATATTTAGCATTATTCTAGTAGTGTGTTTATATTTTAGTATTTGGAAAGTTTTAAAATAATTCGCGCATGTTTTGATAATCACAAAACGCTAAACATTTGCGATGCTGACTTGAAATCGCATAATAGGTGTTCTGTAAATCGTAATCGCAAAAAGCTTGGCGACTTCAAATTGCAAAAGTATGCTGAGGGAAACTAGAATATTTGTAAAAAACTATCGCAGATCGCAAGCAAAGCGCACGAGTTTCAGAACACCGTAAAATAAATTTGGTGTTTTGCGATATTAAGTCCTGCGATTGTCATAAAAAGGCTTATTATCTTAAAACTTGAACATAAAACTAGAACTTGTGAGATCAGTTAAATAAATTTTGCAAAAATGTTAATACTATGAAGTATGCAAAATTAATAGAGGTTGATGCAAAGAAAAGTCAGGTTATATAAACGTGATGTTCTATATGAAAATAAGTCAGAATATGGTAAAATTTTGTATTCGATTTTCATTGAAACATAATGTAACTTCGACCAGAAATGAAGCAAAGGACAAATATTTTTAAAGTTGTATTCAAATTATATATTTGGAATTGGATTGGAATACTTCAATTCAACTCAGTCTTCTCAACAATTTCATTACATGAACTTTTTTTAAAAATTAACATCTGACCTAGATCCGCTTTCGATTTTATATAAAATCAAGGTTTTCAAAATATTTAGGTGAATTTTTTTTTTAAAAAAATAAATTTTTATTTTAATTTCGTAAAAAATCGAGTCAAAATATATAAAAAACTGTGACGTTTTTACGCTCTGTACACCACATTGAAAAATACGCTTGATACTATACTACTTCACTACACTATTTTTGCATACTATATAATTTTAAAAATTTCATTTAATATGCAATCAAAACCGTCAGTTTTTAAAATTTATTTTCAAAAAAATTTAAAATTGACTTGTTTTTCGGTGTAGATCCGATGATTAATAACTTTTGGTAAGGAAAATGTTTTTAAAATCTAAAAAGGCTTAAGCTTTTTTCCAAATTTCTATAGCAACAATTTTAAAATTTTTTCAATGTAATTGTCTGGCTATATTATAAATTTGTAATCTAAAACAATCGCATTCGTATTGAGGGTTTCAAATTTGTTTGAGATTCAACGAAAAACCTATACCCGTATTCATAAAATTTTTTGATATAAGTACGAAAAAAAGGTAAAATGCGTTTTATTAATCGCCAACTTTTTTACATTTCGCCAAACACAAAATTTCGTCGCCAAATAGGTTTATAAATCGCCGCATGTGACAGCCCTCAATAGAGAGACAAGTATTCTTTAAAAAATATATAAGAAATATATAACCATCCGCCGCATGTGCACTAGTCTCTTGAAACTTGACCACTAAATTGTGTACTCTCGTGGACTAAATTAAAGCACGCGTGTGAAGAATGTGTGTGAATTAATCTCAACAATTGTGGTATGGGCTGTACACCAACAATGATCTAAAATGTTATGATAATTTTTATCAACATTTGCATTTCGGACAGACTAGTCAAAAAAATCTGGGGGCTAATTCTGGCAGTCGTGATCAAATGCTTTTTCGATTCGAAAGCAATTTTACTTCAAATTCTTACTTCCGATACTGAACGAATCGATATTATTTTTTCAGTGTGGTGAAAACTCAAATAAATGTTTACAGCACTGAAAAATAATTTCGATTCGTTCATTATCAACTGAAAGAATTAGAAATAAAATTGCTTTCGAATCGAAAAAGTGTTAGATGACGACTGCCATAATTAGCTCCCTGACCTAAAAATTCAATTGAGTGCTTAAGAAATGTCAAAAAATCGGTTGTGCTCATATAGCTATTATACACTAAACATCTGCATGAAACTTAATAATGATGTTCATGAAACTTTCATTATAATTTTGTATTTGCTTCGTTTGTATTCAGTACAATGAATAATTACGAAATGAAAGCACCAAACACACGAAATTTAAGAGACGAATAAGATGCAGTGTTTTTGTTTACTTAAGCAAGAGAATATGATTACAAACAACTCTGAAACAAATTAACCACTGAATAAATGTCGAATAAGTTCATGGAATAACACATTTATTTTTAAGTCAGTATTGCCAGTTGAAAGAAATGAAAAACATTAGGAAAAAAAAAACAATAATAACCATGAAGAGATAATAAAAATAATTAAAATTTGACTTTGTTTTCAATGTAAATTAGTTGTTTTTAATGTAAATTTTTAAACTTCAAAAATATTTCATTGTATTTTCCGTAAAACAAAAGTCGTTTCATTGAACAAAGTCTTTGTGTTTGCCATATGAAACGAAATGTGTTTCAGTGGTCTGAAGTTTGTTTGAATACGAACTTCATTGAATAAGCATTTCAGTATGTTCTTGAATGAAGTTATTCATGCAGCCCTTTATTATACACACGACTCTTTTGACATTTCGTAGGACTTAATGGGATTGTGAGTGCCGGCCTTTAATGGTTTGAACTTTACGCCTTTACGTAGCACGCAAAAATAAAGGAAACAAGTAAATAAAAGTGCTATATTCGTTATGCCGAATCTTATATACCCTTCACCATGGTGCGATATGAGCAAAAACTTACATAAATACCGATTTTTAGATATAAATGAATCTATTTTGTGCTACATACACTTTCCAATCCCCACATTTTGTCAGATGTTGTGTATTTATTAGAGTATCCACTCAATTAATCGTTGTTCGATTAATCGAAGAAATTTTTCGCCATTATTTGTTCGAATAATTAAAAATACCAATTTAAAATAACGAATAACTCGAACAATTTATGTCAATTAATCGATTAAAATGAATTTCTTAGAAAATTCTACTTTTTTTAATAGAAAATTATTTTGTTTTTGGATTTCTAATTTATAAAATACCTAACAACTACATATATAACATGTTGTTATATTCTGTTACATGCACTTCTGAACGTCCCTTTTTAGATGTGGGTGTTTGTGAGACAAATCATGTATTAAACGATTAACTACTTATTCAATACATAAGAATTTTCGTACTAAAATAGTGCTTTTTGATATTGAATTTGACGTTAATTTAAAAAAATTCATCAGCGTTTACAATTGTGTAACACATAGTCTGACAGTGGATAGTTACACTGTCAGACTATGTGTTACCAGTTTTTACCTGTCTTCAATTTCTTTATTACCTGTTACCATCCAAACGGCTGAATGAATTTTGACATTTTAGATATTGTTAGATTCGTCTTAAAAACCGAAGTGTCCTAAGATAGGTAGTTAAAAACAAAATCATGGGTTGTTAGCGCAAAATAATAATTCGTTAAAAAACATATTACCCAATATGAAGTAGAGCTTTAAAATAAAGAAAAATAAAGTTATCAGCCATGTTCGGTAAATCGAATACATATGAGTGAAATTAAAATCGAACAAACTTTGAAATCGATCTCTTTTAAAAATTAATTATAAAGTTCCTTTTATATTCTTCATACTTTGAGTTCTTATCTTAACCAGAACTTCTCTTAAAATCAGGAAAAATACGGTTATGCAAAAAATTTACTGAGAATCTCCATTGATTTCAATTTTACTTGATTTTCAGGAACAATAAATTAGTTAAATTAAATTGCGAATAATAAATTTGTTTAGATAGACTTGACCTCTCATAAAAATCCCGCGACAATTAAGTCTAAAATAAAATAAATAATTAAAAAATAATTTATAAAAATAAAAGGGGGAAAGCCTATGTTGAATTCCCGTATTAATTTTTGCAGGCGGGACAAAATTGCAAATTATCAGTAAAATAAAATCAATGGACCCCGACTGCTGCTGAACCAAATTCATGTATTAAACTTTGGCTTTCAGATCATTTTCGACCGAAGTAGTGCTTACTTCGTTTATAGTTTATTTTTATTTTATTTCCTTAGTCTTGTTTCGGCCTCTTCAGCGCCTTAAAATCTGTATGTTTTGCAACAGTTTTTGATTTTTTAATTATTTATTTTATTTACAAGCTTTAGAACTGTATACGTGGTATAAATGAATTGTTTTTTTTATTGTGTATTGTTAATCTTTATTTTTATTTTATTGCTGTTTTCGGTTTATAAATATAATAAAAGTCACAAATCAAACATACATGTACGTTTTCCCATTGGATAAAATTATTTGAATTGTTCGAGTTATTCGATCTTATTAAAACTCTTATTCGATTAATCGAGCAAAATTAATATTTAAAAATCGATTAATTCCCTACTCGAACAAAATCAAAAGCCAAATAATTGGATACTCTAGTATTGATATCCAATATGCTTGTATCTAATAAGGAAACTGTGGCTCTTGCCGTTCTCCAGATATACATAAAAAATAACAACATGATATTTATGGGTAAAATTAGAGGCAGTCGTGGTTTTTGCTTATATCTCAGTCATTTATAGATCGATCAGACCGAATTTCTGACATAAATATATTACAACCAAGTCCCCATCGTATCTGGGGTCTTCGCAAAAGCCATTCCACAAGATGGACGGACAGACGGTCAACAGGATTTGGACTTTTCTTCTCATAAGGATCCAGAATATAATTACTTAAGAGTGTCTACGATCAATACTGTGGAAGTTACAAACGGTATGACAAACCTATATATACCCTTCTACCTTAGGTGAAGGATATAAAAAGGACTACATATTTGTTAAAACGTTTTTACTAATTAAAGCATTAATCAGAAATAAAATCAGTTTTAATTAAAGATTTAATCAAGTGAATAAAACGTTTAATAAAGTGAATTAAACGTTTTATTCACTTTATTACATTTTTAATTAAAACTGATTTTATTTTTGATTAATGCTTTGATTAGTGAACATTTTTTTCTGTGCATGTCAGTTGTAGACTGTGTGTTAGGTGCATAATTTTCGGTGGTGTATTGTTTAAGCAATGTATGAGGTAATTTGCAAAAACAGGTTTTGCAAAATTTGCCCTTTACAACGTTATTCGCGACTTTGCATCATTTGTCCGACTATGAGTTTGGCCCTTTTATTCTCATTTTCTTAATTTTTACTTCACAACATTTCAAATTTCCCTGGAATTTAATGAGAGATTCCCGAGAAACTGGGAACTGGAAATGGGACAAAAACCTCTAAGCTTTATATTATAATTTACCTCATAGACACAAAAAGTATTCAAGTTTACTTACACATAATATTATGTGTCTGTGTAAAGAATGTATGTATGTATATCTTCATTAATTTAGATACAGACACTTTATTTTATAAGACGGCAGACTACATTGAAAATTGCATGCGTTTGTGGGTAAAATAAGGAAAAAATAACAAATCAAGAAAAATTACTTTTATTGATATTTTTGTCAATTTTAAATTAATAACAACAAAAAACGAAGGTTTAACGGTATATAAATTTGACATTTCGTTTAATTTTCTACAATATATATATAAATTTGACATTTCGTTTGATTTTCTACAATATTGATGTTAGACCCTATAAAGTATATAGTATGTATATTCTAAGTCCTTAAGAGTAGTTGATTTAACGATGTCCGAAATGGGGCTTCCGAAGACTCTAGATATGATGGGGACTAGGTTGTTATAAATATTTGTATAAATTTATCTATATATATTTATCACATAATGTCCGATATGGTTGCTATTGAAATTCTACCAGATCGGTCCACAAGTTGCTGAGATATGAGCAAAAAACCACGACTGCCTCTAGCTTCACCCAAAAATCCCTTGTTGTTTTTTTTCTTTTTCTTCTGTATATTTGGGGAACGGCAAGACCAAAAGTTTTCAAATTATGTTATCAATACACTTCATCCGACAAAATGTTGGCGGTATTGGTATTAAAGATTCGCCCCAGCCAATTATATCACTCTTAATTGTTATAAATAATTTTAATTTTTTTAACAAGAAAGATTTTTTAATTGAAATTTGATGCACATGCGAAAAAAATGTTTGAAATATTAAAATTTATTTTTAAGCATTTTTATATTTTTATATTTTTTATACCGTCTACTATTACTGGTGAAAAAGGTATAGTCAGTTTGTCATTACGTGTGAAACATTAAGTTGATATCTATTTTGGGTCTTTGAGTAATTCTAAGTCGATTAAGCCATGTTCGTCTGTCGGTCTGTTAAAATTACGCTCACGTTCGAACGTCTCAAAAGACCAGAAAAATTTTGGTGTTAAATAATTTCTGCTTAGAAAAAAGCAGTTTGGGATTGAAATCCAGCATTCGGTAAAGTAGGAAAGGAATTGTGGACCCAATCAATATGCCTCAAAAATTAATATATATTTTCCAAAAACTTAAGTTGATTGGTGGCATTATGTACCGATTGTCCTTAAAGTTTGCACAAACTCAACTTGTATGAATGGAAATCATACTATCATAATTTTTATATAATATAAAGCCCACTTTGGAAATATGTCCATAATTTTCTGGAAAATTCTGATCAATATCGAGTGGTAATTAGTGACAGTATGGCCATTTTTGTAAAAAAATCATTTTTTTTAAAGCGTTTTTCCGGGATTAGAAATTTGGGATATTTTTTAATCAAAAATGGTAATGCCTTTTAGTCCACTGTTTTAATATCTTTTCGTTCTACATAACTTTAAAATTTCATTGTGATATCTCTATTCATGTCAGATTCATGGAATGTCAAACATTAAAATTATTAGGTGGTTCATTTACATAAAATTATTGCTTATTTTCAATAATTGTTACTACACCATTTTTCATGGAAATTGAGAAAATTCCAAATGAAAATGAGAATTTTAATTTCAAATTGAGAAAATTCCAATTGAAATTGAGAATATCAATTTGAAATTGAGAAAATTCCAATTGAAATTGAGAAAATTCCAATTGAAATTAAGAAAATAAATTTGAAATTGAGAAAATTCCAATTGAAATTGAGAATATCAATTTGAAATTGAGAAAATTCCAAATGAAATTGAGAATTTCAATTTAAAATTGAGAAAATTCCAATGAAATTGGGAAATTTTAATTTGAAATTGAGAAAATTCCAAAATGAAATTGAGAAATTTTAATTTGAAATTGAGAAAAATCCAAATGAAATTGAGAAGTTTTAATTTTAAATTGATAAAACTGAATTATATGAATTTTATTATATTCATACAACAAACATAATGATGGAAAAAATGAAAATAAATACAAATCGCAGTATTATTGACCAACAGGCATATCTTCCAGATCCAGAGCAGATTGATAAAACGTTGTAGTATGTTGTATGGCTCTACTGCAATCTCCAGTAGTTATACATGTCTTAGAAGCCTAAATTACCTCTTCTAAAAAGGCAAGCCTTTGCAATTGAGTAGAAGAGCAGAGACTTGACTTTTTAGAAGAGGTGATTAAGGCTTCAAAGACATGTATAACTACTGGATATTGCAGTTATATAGTTCTTAAAACAGTGCACTTAAAAACATTCCCTTTTTTAATAAAAAAAACCACAATTCTCAATCTCAATCAAGAGAATTTTCCAACTAAATCCTAAAAAACATCAAAAGTTTAATTGTGACCTTACATTTCTCAACAACTACGAAGGCGATTTTAATAAAATTAAAGCTGTAGGAAAGTTCAGAAATTCTTTTCATAGTAAAAGAAAAATAGCGGTTTTTGGCTGATGAAAAACAATTTTCAGCCACTGTGTTTCAAGTACGATTTCACCGTTTCGCATATCATTGTTTATCACTGTTGGGATCTGACAATTCTCAAATTGTACCGTCTAAATGGCATAATTGTACCAAATTGACGTAAATTGTAACAAAATTTTCGCTATAAAGTTAACAAGCATACATTGTAATTTATAGCACTTTTTTATTCAATAAAAATTAAAACAAAACATGGAAAAACACATAGTCGGTCTAGCCCGAACATTTGATACCGAGTGTGTACCCTATTTGGGACCCATGGGCAATCATGAACCCGAAAAAACAAAATAATGTTAGGAGGTTAAGATTCATGCGAAAGTTCTTCATCTATTTGAGATTTGTTTGCCCTTAAGTGATTTTAGGAAGAGCGCTTATATGGGACTTATGGGTAATTTTTGAGCTACCATCGCAACATTTTTCATGACAGTAGCTATCGTAACAGCTATTATAGCGAATTTTTACGTAAATACCAACATTTATAAGGAATTTATGGCATTAAACGCTATTTTCGGAAGTAGTTTTTATATGGGAGCTATCGTCAAATATGGACCGATTCCAATGAAATTTCGTAAGATAATGAAATAATGAACAATGTAGAAAATTTCATGTAATTATCTTAGAAATTGCGACCTGTACTTTGCGTACATAGTTACATCGGTATAAAACCAACCAGCCTGCTAGACACCCGGACTGAGGGAAATCGTTAAATCGATTCAGAAAGTGATATTGAGTCGAACGGTATACCAAAAGGTGGGTCTAGGACCAATATTTGTTAGTGTTACACACATCAGCACAAACGCATTATACCCTCTCCACTATTATGGTGAGTGTACAAAAAATCAAAGAAGCAAAAATTTCTCTATTTCTATTTTTTTGTCAAATGCAGACAAAAGTGTAGAGGAGTGTCACCAACACAATCGACAAAATTGGCGATTTGGAGACACCTGATCCCAGGCTTCCTACAGGGATACCAGTATATATATATATATATATATATATATATATATATATATATATATATATATGTATGTATGTATTTCATACGTTAGTATAACATCATGCAGTTTTTGGTAGTTCTGGTCAGGTCTGTTATTAAACATTTTATTATTGAAAATAAAGTGAGTTAATCCACCTCAAAGTTGGTATTTATTTTTTAAAATTTTACCCATTAGTGTTGTTTATGACTGCACTATGGCTTCATTTCTGCCTTTATTAACCGATTTTTCGCCGACCGGTGATTATAATTACCAGCACTCTTGCTGTTTTTTTTGCAATATTTTTTTGTGTCAGTTACTTAGAATCTTATTTTGTTATTATATTGTCAGTTTAGTTGGTGCGGCGACAAATGGGTTAACTTTTTAATCCTCGGATACTTCTCCATAATGTCCAACTTTTTTGACCTGACAATAAATCCCTTCTAAAACATAGAATGTCTATGTTTTAATATACTAACTTTTTTTGGGGCGTAGCAACAAAAGTAAGCGGCATTTTTCTTTTACACATACATTTTACACTCAACCAGGTACAACAACATTCAAAACAAAGAAAATTGCATCAGTCACGCTCTAGAGTGAATGTTATACCAATGAAGTCTCTAGAACTGTAGAAAAGAGTTTTGGCACCCTCCAATATACAGCACTTTCCGTTTTCTATATATAACGCCGTTCAAAGTTCGTATCGCTTATACGACATTAACTATCGGGCAACACTTATTCCATAAACTCATCATAAGATTAAAATTTTAATTTCTAAAGGTTTTTAAATTTTGTTTGTATGATCAAACGATCTACTTTATTGTCGGTGACAATATACAGCATTGTCTGACCCCGGTTGCAGTTGTACAAGGATGACTTACTTTACCAAGCCTTAAAAACTATATTTCTTTACAAAACTGCATTATTTAAAATTGAGTGGTCGAAAAGTAGGGGTTTTGTCACCAAAATCCCTCTGTGGAGGTTATCAAATATTCGGCATAGCCGAATATAGCGCTCTTACTTATTTGACAGTTGAGTTAAGTTTTTTTTTGCTCTCCTTCTGCTCTTGCCGTTTTCTATGCCTTATTCTTAGGCTGGGATTTTGAGATCTCAGTTAAACTAGGTTTAGTTGATCTGAAAACAGATTTGTGCAGCCATTAACAAGTTTGTATACAACATTTTGACGGAACAGCAGAGAAAAAAAAATCCAAGTTTCAGAGTACGCGCAAATTTCGTTTCTACTTAAAATAATGGTTTTATTTAAGCAAAATACAAAAATCCAGAAATAGTCGTCATAAAACAAGCAAAAGATGATAATTTTAAATACTCGCTGTGTTCCAAAAACAAAAATTAAACTCAAAAATAAGAATTATTTGCAATAAAAAATAAACTTAAATATAATTTTTAAAAAATATTTTTGTAAAGAGTATAAGGGCAATTCCATGTCAAATCGACCAAGAGCGGTACCCGGCCCCCTTCGATTTGAATGAAATTTGATGTGAAGGTTCCTTTCATCCTATAAGGAACATATATTAACGAAAAAAAATTTTAAAATTTTTTTTTCAAAAGTTACGTCATATTCAAAATGTCATAATTTCGCCGAACTAGCCGAATGTGTTGAGTTTATTTGTTCAATATCTCAAAAACTACTGCACATACGAAGATGATTTGTATGTCATTTGAAATAGAATACTTGGGGCTACGAACAATTTATTAAAAAAAATTTTTTTTAAAAAATGTAATATCTACAAAATATTAAATTTTAAAAATGGTTTTTTTTGGCTGATTTTTTTTATGTAATTCTTCAAACTTTTCTTTAAAAATCCTGAAATTTTGAAGCAGGTGTTTTTTTTTTCTTTTTTAAGATATGATTTTTTTTCTTCTACAACCTGTAAAAAATAATACTGAAATAAAATTTTAATATTGTAATTTTGAGAAATAAGTATCTTTTAAATCTGATTTGTCTGATTTAAGGTGTTAAAAAAAAGTAACGACATTGAAAAAGTTTTTTATGTTTATTTGTTGCATTTTTTGTTGGTGCTCAATGTGGGCACTTTCAAGGAAAAGTACACTTTTTGTCACGTTACGTCACCAAGAAATTAAATGAGTTTTGTATATTATTTGGCTTCATTCGGAAACAATTAACTAATGAGAAATTAAAAGGAGGTAGTGTGTTGTGTTCTTCAAGTTTCTCCTAAACATCTTTCATACTTTTTCGTTAATATATGTTCCTTATAGGATGAAAGGAACCTTCACACCAAATTTCATTCAAATCGAAGGGGGTCGTGTCATACTCTTGGTCGATTTGACATGGAATTACCCATAAAAATTAAAAAAAAAAACCAACATTTTTGTACATAAAAGTTGATATGTTAAAAATCCCGGGACTGATAAAAATAAATCCCGCGATTTCGGGATTTCCCGTTTGCTGTCAACAGCTTTTTGTTTCACGTACATTTCATATGAATGCGTTTAGTTATTTGTTTCTTCTCATATCAATCTTTTAACAGAATCAACCAAAACAACTAGAAGTGTTAAAAATTTAAAAAAAATAAAATAGGACTCTAGTGACATAATGAAAGATTTTATATGTTTAGAAAAATTCAGGAAGGGGACTGAGAAATCAGATATTCTGTATTATGGGTTGCTTTCGATTTATCCAACATCTACGATAAATGAAATAATTTCTCATAGTCAAGTTTTAACAAAACTAAAGAAAATTAACGCCTTAATAACCAAATTGTTTGTGTAAAAGATTATTTTATAAGATTTTCTTAAACTATTGAAATAACTAATAAAATGGTCTTATAGTTTAATTAATTCATGATATGTATTAATTAAATTAATTGATTAATACAAAATATGTATTAATTAAAAAATATGTATTACATATTTATTAATTATTCTTTTGTTTGCTCGTTTTAGTTCAAGAATTGTTGGTTTTAGGTTTTTTTACTAATAAACTCCAAATAAAAAATAATTTATGCATTTTATATTGAAATTACTTAATTTATAAAAAAAACTTTGTTAATCGATTTACCGATCAATAACAAAATTAACCGATTATTAACCGATTAAACAAAAAACTCGGTTAAATAATCGAGCGATTAACCGATTAAAGCAAAAGCCCGATTAAATGAATACCCTAGTAAACATGCACGCATACATATATTTAAAATTTTTTGCTATTTTGATTTGGAGAAAATTATAATTTTTTTTTTAAATTTTTCTATATTTGAAAATTTAACGATTTTTTTTATTCAAAATTGAAAATTCAGAAAAATATCAGCTGAACGATTTTTTGGGATTTCTGATTTTGTAGGGATATTTCATTAAACATATGATGGAAAATAGGATACAAGATTTTTATGCCTTAAAATATCTCGTCTTACTTTGAAAAGACGCCCTCCCTCATACTCCAACCACAATCATACATATAACACATTTATTAAAAGATTGACAACTTTTTTTGGTTTTGGTAAAATGTTTTCGAAATTACAGCGGATTTATATTTATATGTATATGTTTTTTCCTACATATAACTAACCAACACAAGGACACAAACACACCCACAAAGATCATCTTCATACACTCGACTGTAAGTGTATGATGTTTATTAATTACGTATGTGTAATTAGATGAAGTAACTTGTAAATGTACATACAGCTACTCTCACTATAAATGGGACATCTCATAAAAATAATGGGTTTACATCTTTATGTAAATTATTTCGTGTAGGTATGAATTTAATTGGGATAATTTAAATTATATACTTCATATGAAATGAAGTATGTATATTAAATGCAAATTTTTAAGTTAACCTAAAGGTACCCATAAATATGTTCAATAATTGATATTTCTAATTAAAATTGCAAGTCAGTATATAAAAAGATCGTACAATATATTGGATAAGATAAAAAGCCTTTTGATTTTTATTGCAGGAAAATAACTGTTTTGTAATGTGTTGTGAACATTGCACAATATGCACATTTGTGCGTTGGTTCTGTTCCATTTATACATATATATATAGAAAACAGGGTCATAATTTTGGCATTTTTGCAGCAATAGTTTTGGAGGAATAGTTTTATTTATTAAACTTAAATCATTTGTTTATTAACTATAATTAATTAATTTTGAATTAAAAAATTTTAGCTCTAAAAAATTTTACGATCTGGTCACGCTGCTATTGAATTATGGAATAGTGTTCAACAAAATGACAATAATAACAGAAATAAAGTACTCAATAATATTGTGTAGTAGATGGGTACCTTAAGGGTTTTATGTTGAGTTGCAAACATATCAACATAAGACTTTTTCTATGTGTCCCATTTGAAGTGTGAGTAGCCGTATGTATTACTAATGTATGTTAATTTGTCGTATGTATTTAACAATATTCTAAAAATTACGATGACGTTTTATTAGGGAGGTGTAAATTGCTTATTGCGTTTTGCGATAAATAAAAGCAAATTTCCAAATTTTTTTTCGGCTTTCAAATTAACTTTTTATAAAGAAAAAAATAAAAATATATGTAAAAGAAACCAAATATTTCTAAGTTCTTCGAAGCAGAAAATAGTAAAAGGAATTGAGTTGATGACACTTGTTTTCTCTTGCAATCCTAATAACTTCATATCGTTATTTTAATTTACAAAAGGCATATCTAACATATAAATATTTTTTAAGCTTGAGACATAAAACCTGATAAAAAAAATTATACAAACAAGTATGAAAGTGAAGCCAGTCTAGCCCAACCCTATTTAACCCTACACTACATAATTTAAAAACAAATTTTCGAGATGGTGTACACTATTTGAGACCCATGGTAAATCATTGAGCCGCCAGAACAAAATCATATGATGAGGTAAAGATTCATGTAAAAGTTCTTTGTGCGAAAATTATTTAAAAATATTAATCTTAATGAGTTTGTCTTGCCTTTCAGTGATTGTAGGACCTGTGGCTTGTCTTGAATCTACCAGCACAACATTTTGCCATGACATAGAGGCTATAGTGAAAGTAATTTTCGATAATTAATACAAACATTAATAAGGAAGCTATGGCATTAAAAGCTATTTTCTGGAGAAGAATTTGTATGGGTGCTATGGTCAAATATTGACCGATTCCAATAAAATTTGCTAAGATGAGTTAGATTGCATTAAAAAAAGTTTGGATCAAATTAAACCTAAATATCAACATAAAAACATGTTTTATGGGCACAAAGTCTCTATGCGGAACTATGAACCTATTCTCATCATTATCAATAGGATTTGCACTTGTGTCAATTTGAACCTATGTACCAAATTTTATCAAATTATCTCGAACATTGCGAACTGTACTTTGCGCTCTAGGTTTTCATGGACAGCCGGGCCGCCAGCCAAACGGATATCGTTAGATCGATTCAAAAAATGATTCTAAGTCGATCGGTGTATTAAAAGGTGGATCTAAGTCCTACCTTTTAAGGTGTTACAAACATCAGCACAAGCCCATAATACCCTCTCCACTATTGTGGTGTGGCCTCTATAACTTAATGAATTGTAGAAAATGATCCAGCCTACATGTTTAATAGTTCTAGGGTCTAATCACCGCATTTGATATCAAGTAAACTTTCGTATCGAATGAAAACTCGAGAGATTTAATGTTTTTCGTTTCTCGATATCGAATGCTATCATTCATTTCATTCGATGTCGAGTGTCATGATACATTTCGCTCGATATCGTATGAGGTGATTAGACCCCTGTTTCGTACTTTTTTTTATATTTTTGCATTAATATTTTTGTAAATTAAGGTCGTAACCTTGACTTACAAATATATGCAAACACCGTAGAAAAAAATAACCCTTCTTAACCTAACCTAAATCAGAAATTGTCCATTGTAATTCAGAAAGTGTCGATTGTAATGCAGAATATAATAAATGTAAAAAAGAAAATTCACTAAAAATTTTGTGAGGAAAAATTATAAACATGTGTTGAATCGTTAGACCACTAACATACAACATGAAAAGCAAGTTGTTTGGATGGATGAAACCAATTTTAAGTTGTTTGCCGCCGATCGAGAGGCCGTGCAAGAGCTGGGGATAGAGCTGTACAACATATTCCAGCATCAAAAGGTGATTACATACATTTAATAGAATCAAATTTACCTTCAGGAATCATACACATTGGTTTACTCCATCCAAACAACATTTTTTCCATGCTGTTTGTAGTGTTTCAAGGATTGAACATATGATTATAATTTTTGTGAATTTTCTTTTTACATATTATATTCTGAATTACAATTGACAATTTCTGATTTACAATTGACGTTTTCTGAATTACAATTGAATAATCTAAATTACAATTTAGGCTTTCTGAATTACAATTAACTAATCTAAATTACTAATCGATGTTAGGACAAAAAGGGGTGCCGATATAGACAGCGATCACGTATTGCTTGTTGGAACCTTCAGACTCCGGTCAGCCGCCGTTAAAAAGGGCCTCCATTACCTAAATACAATATAGAACTCTTAAAAATTCCCGAAATGGTAAACTACTATAGAAACAGCCTCCAACAACGACTCCAAATTGTTAACACCAATCAACACTCATTGGAAGACATCATAAAAGCTTGAAACCACACTCGACTTCAGTTCTTGGCCTCAAACCAAAGATTCAGAAACCATGTATTAGCGCAAATACATGGTCCGAAATCTGCAACCGCAAAAGTTTGAGGAAGGCCCTTTTACGAGCGAAGTCTGATGCATCAAAAACTTCCATCAAAACAGAATATAGCCATGCGGCCAAAAGGGTAAAACTTATGGTGCATATGGATCATAGATCATACATAACAAACATCGCCCAAGAAGCTGAAAAGGCAAACAACACTGGGAACATGCGTGGAGTGTATCAAGCAATTAACCAGCTCCGAGGCTGCAACACCATAAAAACGACGGTTAACAAAGATGCTGACGGTAGCGAGTTGACTTCCCCGAATGACCAACAACGTAGATGGCGCGATTTCTTTAAATCTACATCAAACAATGCCAGCAACTTCGCAGAAAGCCTTTGTTCATGGCTGACCAGTAGACAAAACATATGCAGGGCCATCTCAACTTCCCCTCCCACTCTTGACGGAGTAACAAACACACTACGACAGCTAAATAACAACAAGTCACCCGGACCGGACAATGTGGTGCAGAGCCCCTAGCATACGTGCTAACACCAACTCTTCGTCATATCTGGGATACTAACAATATACCAACTGAATGGAAGAGAGGAATCATTGTGACGATTCCCAAGAAAGGCGATATTAGCCTGTGCAAAAACTGGTGACGTAAAGCTCTTCTCAATACCATTAATAAAGTAATCGCCCTTATAATCCTGCAACGCATTACACCATATTTGGAGGCAATCTTACGCAAAGAATAAGCAAGATTCAGACCAAACCTGATACGCGAACTATACACTGATGCACAGTGCGCTACAAGGTTAAAGAAAGGGATTCTTTCCGGATTGAAACAGGTGTTAGGCAGGGCTGCGTCTTGTCTCCAACACTCTTCCTAATATTACTTGATTGTGTAATGGAACAGATGAATGGTGACTCTCCTCTTGGCATTCAATGGAAACTATTGGAACGTCTTAACGACATTGATTATGCTGACGACATCTGTATACTAGCACACATAGTGACATAGTGACATAGTGACATACAGGCTAAGCTTAGCCATCTAGAAAAGAACGCGGAAAAAGTAGGTCTAAGAATAAATGTAAAAAACGAAACTAATGCGTGCTGATGCATCAAATATGCATCCCGTTTTTATCAACGGAGACATTATAGAAGAGGTAAACTCTTTCTGTTACCTTGGAAGCTCAGTGACTGAAGATGGTGGATCAGAAAAAGATATTACAATTGCTTTATAAAATTTAGCGATCAAACGTAAAGCAACAAAGATTTGGATCTTCAAATGTAGTGTTACTAGCGTACTTCTCTACGGCTGTACCATCTGGAGATTAACCCAAGGAAGCCTAAGAAGGCTACATGCTTTAACTAATCGATGTCTGCGCCAAATACTACGAATCTTCTGGCCGTATTGAGTCATTAATGAACAGCTGCTTGAAAAAGCAAACCTCAACAAAATTGAAAGCGAAATAAATATGCGAAAATGGAAATGGATTGGTCATACGCTCAGAAAGCCCATGCATGATACATCATGAACAGCAATGGAGTGGCATCCCCAAAGACAATGAGGACCCGGTCGACCACGTCTTACCTGGATCAAAAATGTAAAAAGCGAATACGAAGGTGATAGAATGAAATGGAACCAAGTGACAGCATTAGCTAATAATCGTCGTAGATGGAAAGAGTTCGTTTGCGCCCTAAGTTCAAATTAAACGTTTTATTTAATTTTTCCTTACAAATGTAATGAAAATAAAGGAATTAAAAAAAAAATCTGAATTACAATTGAGATTTCTGAATTACAACTGAAAAAGGTGCAGTAGTTTCCCTATATCAAACACATCCAAAGTAAAAATTTGTATGAATGACTTACATTAACAAGTGTAATGGCGCTATTTTTGGCCATATTTTGACCACACCCACACCCTTCATCATGATGAAAAAGAACAGAAGTAAATTCAATACTCTTCTTTAGATATAAATAAATCAATTTTACAATTTTTGTTTCAAATCTATTTTACTTGTAGATTTGTAACTTGTAGTATAGAAAAACCAAATAAAACAAACTTATACAAGTTGAATATATATACCTCTTTACTTTCGGTGATGGGTATAAAAAAACAACAACATGATATTGTTTAAAAAATTTATTGGCAGTCGTGGTTTTTTGGTCATTTTTCAGTCATTTATGGGCCGACCGGGCTGAATTTCAATAACAAAATTTACGGAGCAGATGTGGCAGAAATATATAACAACCAATTACCCATCATATCTGAGGTCTTCGAAAAACACATTTCAACAGACAGATGGACATCGTGAAATCAACTTCTCAACTCATAATGACCCAGAATATATATACTTTTTATGGTCTTGATCTGAATATTGTACGAATTACAAACGGAATGACAAACTTACATAGCCTCGTATTTTTTTACCTTCGGTGAAGGGCATAAAAAGATGAAGAGACTCATGATGATATGAAACTGTTGAGGAAAAGGGTCATATTACAAATGTAGTGTTTCATTGTGTAATTAGTGATAATTAAATGCAATTAAATATAAATATTTTTTCACATCGTTTTTTTTTTGTTTTTTTTATTTTTTTTTTGGTTTCTTTCTACTTATCATTTTTATGTAATTTAATTAGTTTTATACTCATACAAATGAATGTATGGCATTATTTGGTTGTTGTTGCTGTTTGTTTAAATTTAATTAATTTAAATTCTCATTATCATTTAAAGTATATTTACGTGAGTGAAACATACAAAAGGGAAAGAAAGCATTTTTTTAAGTACTTACTTTTTCCCTTATTGAGTTAAAATAAAAGCGTATGTTCGTTCGAAACATTTAAAACTTTTTTAGTTTTATTTGTAAACACATTTTATTTTTATAGAAACGTGTGAAAAGAATGGCAACATTTGTAGGTTTAGGTATGTGGTATTTATACAACCACAGCAATTGTTGGTAAAAAGCTAATTCTTTTCTAAAAGCTGTGGTCACAAGCGATAGCCGCCTTAGTCGACTTAAGAAACAATTGAGTTTATATTTGTTTTTATTAAATATTTCTGAAATAAATACAACTTTCGTTATAATTCTTTATCTTAGCATTGTGGGAATAAGAATCTTTGATTCTGAATTATTTTTTTTCTAATGCAATTAATTTTTTCAGAAACGCAAGCATAAATATTAAGTGCATTTTCTCAAAAACTATTTCGACTTAGGCGGTTATTGCTTGTGATAACATAAATGTTTTCTAAGCTTAAAAAACGAAATTTTTAAAAAAAGAGAAAAGGAACTTAAGTTATTTCTCGAACTTAAAAAAAACTATTTATATAAAATAGAAAATACAAGAATTGTCAAAATCATAAAGTTTAAACAAAAAAGGCGCTGAAATTGGAAAATGTTTTAAAAAAGTTTTAAAAACGCTTAACTGAAAGCCGTAAAAAATCACCCAAATATAAATAAAATCGTCTTAACCATCAACATCGGCAAATGACTATAATTGGCAAAATATCTAAATTGTAAATGAAAAATAGCTAGAATATGAAAATCTGGAATTGAAAGAAAAAAATCTTAACAAATTTTAAAAATCGTCAAGGTTAAGTCCTCAAAACTCTTAAATGTCAATGATTAAATAAATAAAAAAAAAACTAAACAATAAACCCCATATTCATAAAAAAATATTATGGCTTATAGCAGGTTTATGAAAAGAATTTCCTATGAATCTATTAATCAAAAATATTTGTTATGAATATGGGGGTAAATAAAATAAATTGAATACATTGCATATATCTAAAAATTTGCTAAATTAGAAAAAGAGCCTACTAAATTCAAATCATGACATAAGCGACTTCTAATTAGGGAAGTAACGAATACCGATACCGATTCATCGGCGATACTTCAGGCGTGCCGATATATCGGTATCAGCGATACACCGATACTTTTTTTTTTAGAGTTTTTCCACAAAACGCGTTCTATGCGCTTGGTACTTTCTTGACCTTTTTTCAAGATGCATGCAAATGTTGAAAGTAATCCCACTTAATGCGTTCTATACGTATATGCATTATACACGTTTGCTGTGTAACTTGTCAATAAAATTTTACACTGATTTTACTTTTTTGACAGATGCTTGAACGCATCAACGAATTAAACGCGTAGTATGGACCTCATACTTTAGCCGTTTTGTTTTGAAAACAGAAATTTTTTCAAATTCTGAATTTATATTTTTTATATAAAAATAATTTCATTAAAATTTTGTGTTCAATCTAGTTTTTTTTTAAACAAAACAAACAAATCAAAGTCAGAAAGAGTTAATATATTTAGAAAATAACAAGGTACCATGGAAAATAATCACTAAAATTTTTGATAATTTAAAACAAACACAAAAACATATAACATATAAAATTGTCAATTAAAAAAACACAAAAAATCGAATATTATAAAAATGTTTTAAGAAATTTAAAAAAAGTCGACAACATCTTTAAAAATTAAAAACTTACATTAAAAAAAACCAATAAAACTTAGATATTCAAAATAAAACATTGATAGAAAATTGCAAAATAATATTAAATATAAGCGCTCTATAAAATCTCTAGCAACGCGCAGAAAAACAATATGGTTAGAGGTACCCATATTTTAAAAGGAATATGACCTCTGGGACTGCTTCTTATGAACGCCATCCTTTCGGTCCACTTTTTCGAGCATACCCGTTTTCATTTAGTCAAAAGTAATGTAATGCAGTCTCATGAGGATCGTTCGTGCTCTCTCACAAAACAACAATTCTGCTTGTTTACATACCCGTTTACCTAGAAATGGGCGCCATCGCTGAAGGTTATTTGCCGTTAGAAATCGGTTAAACTTTTAGTTGATTCTCAGGCTCTTAGCCGAACACATATATAGACATAGGCCAAGCTCTTTGCTCAAAAATGTTCAAGTAGTGAAAAGGCAGAGATCGATTTGCTGAGAACGGCCTCGGATCGATAAATACGAATTATCTGTCATACTCACGTCTACAGCGGCGATAGCTTCTCTTTTATGCACGGAACAGGCTCTACTTAGATAAATATTATCGAAAAGAGTAAATGTGGTCATGAATCGATCCACAGTATCGCGTATTAGCTGCTCAAATGAACGATTATGCGCAATGTAAACTTGACGACATGTTATATAAGGCGAACAGAGGGCGAAATTTGAAAATAAATTTCCACGATTTGTAAACCTTGTTCTGGTGTAATTCTTTGCATGATGACTTGCCGTAGTGAGCTGAAAAAAGTCGAACGCACTTCATAAGTATGACTGCTAGGTTCACGGTTATCCCTATCGAAAGTTCTATACGTCTAAGAACACCCTTTACATACAAGAGCAACATACATCTTAAACTATGTGCACACCTATTAAATATATGACGTCCTACACCTAACCACTAGTTTTATTAAAAAATTGTTTAATTTTGCAAAACGTTTATTGATTCAAACATAATTTAACATTTTCTTAATAGAATAAAACAATTATCTTTTTAAAAATAAAGATAAGGAAGTCAATAAAAATTGTTAAAAGTAAAGCTAAAGTTTGATCAACTTGCTGGTCATGCTTTTTTCGATTTTTTTTGTCAAATATTTGTTAGGTCTGAACATACCTTTATGGTTGAATTTTAACATGCTAATGTTTGTAGGTGATCATATTTGTGTTATATATGACCATATTATGGATTCAATTAATCATCATCAGAGTCAGTGTTGCCAAAACTTAATGAAGCAAAAATGCTAGATTTTTGTAATAATATGCTAAAAAATGCCAAAAAATGCTTAAAAATATTATACAAAAAGAAAAATTTATTTAATTTGACATTAATACGAAAATAATAAGCATAGTACAAGGCGAATTCATTACAGGTGATCCTAATGAATTCGCCTTGGCATAGTATAATATCATATGAATTAAGGCCAACGTTACCAAGTTCAGTTAAAACTAACTATTACTTCAATTATAACTGAACTTGGTGAAGTTGGCCGTAAGTACCTTATAGTCTTTTACAATTAAATTGGAAAATAAAATGTAAAAGAAGTAAAAGTGCTATATTTGGCTATGCCGAATCTTAAATACCCTTCACCGTAAGTTCGAATAATTCAGGAGTGGGCTTTATATGGGATCTATAAATTATAAGACAATCTTCAGTAAACCTGACCTCACAGTGTTATAATTCGTTGCCTAATTGAAATAAAATAATCTGATTGTTTGAGAAATATTATTAGGCGCATTAATATTGAACCGATTGTAAATAGATCGCTATCAAAAATATTAAAAAAAAAAAATAAATTAAACCGAATCTTTATACAGTAATAGAATTTTATTAGAATTTAATGCGATTTCTAGTCATATAAAACGAATTTGCCCGAAATTTAATGAGATACATTCTGTTACCACTTTTAATTTTTGCTAATTTTTATAACAAAAATATAATTTTTTTAGGGTGGCTGTTCCACATTTGGGTTTATACCTTTTTTTTTACCAAGCCTATTTCAGATAGATTTCAATCCCGAACTGCTTAGGGAAACAGGAATGAGTTTAACATCAAAATTGTTATTTTCTGTTGAGTCTTTCGAAACTACGAATATTTCAAACAGACGAAATTTGATACCCATATTGCCTATATATGAAAAAAGATAAAATATATCGCGATTTTCGCGTTTTGTGTGAATAATTACAAAAAAAAAAAAAATAATTAACATTATCTTAAAACAGATTCAATTTGAAAAGCCGAACATTATTTCCACATACGTAGAATTTGTATGAAAACCCGAAATGAAAATATGTATTTAGTTAAATATCTCAATTACTAGGTCTCAAGTGATCAAGTTTTATATACCATTGGATGCTGCTTCAAAAACTCTTTTCGATGATACCAAATTTTATTTATTTCGTCTTGGAGCAAAGTACAAAAAAAATCGAAAAACTGAAAAAGACCTTTTTTAAAAATGGTCCAGCTCACGGATGGTCAACGCTAGGACCAAAATATTTTGGGAAGCATCATAAAACATATCAAGCTTTATTTTTAGAGGGGTAAGAAACACTTTTTTTCGGCTCCATACAAGGTGAGTCGGTCTAATGTACTTGTTTGCACATCTAGTAAAAAGCTTTAAATTACTATAAAAAATAAAAATGTGTCACTTAAACTAAAAAATGCTAAAAAAGTGCTGAATATTTTTGGGAAAATGCTGAAAAAATGCTATATGCTAGAAGCGTTTTTTTCGTGCTAAATGAGTTAAAATGTTCTAGATCTAGCATTTAAAATGCTAAGTTAGCAACAGTGATCAGAGTCACACTATAAAAACCACAAAAGTTTGCTACATCTCCGAAAAAAATTTGAAAATTAAGCAAAAATCACTAAAATAAAAAAAGGCAAACAATTCCAAAAAAAAAAAAAAAAAAAAAATATAATTTCTCATATTTTCACGTTATTCCCCCTCTCTGTAAACAATAATAATTATGTTTGTGTGTATGCATGTGTGCACTTGAAAAATCATTAATTCAATGGGTCATAAATTGGAATTATTAATTATAGATTACTTTATTAAACTAATTCCGCTTTTTTTTTTTACAATTTTTATTAACTTTTTTTTAGCGAGTGTACGTGAAAAATGTTAAACATTTGTAGTGGTAACGTGTAAAGGTGAAATGAAGCATAACATCTACCATTTGCTTGCGTGAGTTCTTCTAATTAACAGCTCCAAGAATGGCACAAAAAACCTACAACAACAGCCAAACAAAAAAAAAAAAAAAAAAAAGAAATAAAAGAAATGAATAAAAAAAAACTAAATAAAAGGGGAAAGAAAAAACAAAGTGATTTAATTTCGTGTTGTTGACGTTGCTTTACATTTTACTTCCGTTTCTGGTTGTAATAGGCGTCCATTAAGGAACTGAGCGCGTACAGACATAGATTACAATTGTAGCGATTTATTTTTTTAACATACATACAATCACACAAATACATATACATAGATAATGACAAATACAAAGAAACACAACTAATTTTTACATTTAACATTAAGCAACTGGCTAACGATAAAAAATAGTCTTTGCTTTTCACTAGACAATTACAAAAGCCGGAAACAAAAAGAACAAAAGTAAAACAATTGAAAATAGAGAAGTTTAGGAAAAAATTAATTTTTTCGGTTTGTTGGTTTTTGTTGTTGTTCTTAAGTCGTATAAACAAGGGCGAAACTCAGAAGCAACTACAACAACAAAAACAAAAAAGAAATGTTAATTGTTTTTCGAAAAAAAAAACAACGAAGTTCTATATCACGCTATAACGAATTTTTAAAGCACTCCATCTGATAAAAGAGGATTAGAAAAAGAGTTTCAATAAATCCTTAGTTTTCAAAGAGATAATCTGATTTAATAATTTGAATAAGCTTTTTATTATAAAAAAATTATTTGATATATCGAATCTTACATTTCTATTTTATTCGTATGTATTTAGCACAGAACGGGGAGTGCTTCTCCAAAGAAGGAGTTTCTTGTGATGTATGCTTTTGTAAATGAAGTTTTTTATGCCTCGACTTATTAAAGCTTATTTTATTCTAATAAACCCTGCTAAAACCCTCCTCCCTTCTGCAGGGCCCAAACCGGCTGGCGAAATCCAGGCGGAGTTCATTTCTATCAACATTTTCATTTACGGAAATATTTTGAAGTTGTTTCATTAATTTAAACTTCGTAGACGATTTCTGGTTTTGAAAGTCAACAGGATTTCAAGAAGCAGTTAGGCGCACATAACTTAAGTAATCTTTAATTCTTCAGTATCCAGATCGTTAAGACATCAGGGGGTCTCATTCAAATATTTCTAGGTGTTACACACAAAACGGCAAACTTATCTAAAGAATAGAAAGAAAAACCAAAATGTTAGAATTTAACACAAACAAACACAAAATAGCAACAACAAGTACACAATATTGGTTTGCATTCAACAAAAGCTATTTTTTTCTTGCTGTTGCTGTTTTTGTTTTAAACTCTTTCATACAAATTTAAATACGAGTGTGAGTAACAGAACAAAACAATACAATGCGATACAGTGTTAAATACAGGGTGTACAAGTTTTTGACTAGGGGCGATATTAAAAAAAAAACGAACAAACAAAAAAAAGAATAGCAAAAAGAGCAAAACTCTGAAAATGTACAAAAACACAGAAACAGAACTAGAATTGAAAAGAATTAAAAAGCCTTTCACTTGTAACATGTTGGTGCAACTGGAGATTGAAAGTAAAATTGTGGGGTTAAGTACTCAAGTTAACAATTGCCCAACACTAGTGCAAATTTGCACTAAATAAGAAAAATATTTCCTCCTTTCACACAAAAAAAAAAAAAAAAAAATGAAAAGCAAAACGATGAAAAACTCTCCCACTTTAATCTAGAACAACAAAAGACGGATAGATGGAATTCCATGGGGATATTGGATTTTATAAGTGGTTGTTAAGCGGAGGGGTTTGCTTAAAAAAAAACGGAACAAAGGCTTATTAAAAGTTGCTGTTTATGTGAAAATGTTGCAGTTTTTAATTGTTTTTATATATAAATTTCAACAAAATAACAACTGGGACAGTTTAAAAAAAAGTTTTTTTTTTTCATTTTCTTTAACCAAAATGTACAAAATGCAGTTGTAAATATATTTATCTTTATTTCTTAAATGCTTTAGAGATTTTAGCAAATTCATAATGAAATTTTGTAGAATTTTGTGTTCCCTTCTTTCAAAACAGTATTCATCGCTTAGTTGCATTTTTTTATATGCACGTCTTCTAGTGCTTTTAAACGAGAAACTCGCCTATTTGCATAAAAAGGTCTTATAGGAAACCTCACTAAAATCAATCAACATCATACCAACCAATTGCAATTTGTTCGGCACTTTTTAAAGTTATGGAGAAGAGGTAAATAGAGCCAAATTACCTACTAAGACCCTGACATCGGAAAAACATTTGACAGATTAAGGTGCAAAGTATGTATATATGGGAGGTTTAATTATTTAGGAATCAGAATCTCTTACTGTTCTGGGCATGAAAATACAATGTGATGTCCGATGGTCAAAACATATATTCAAAGTGTCGAAAAAAGCGTTCAACTGCATCGGTTTTTAATAACGGTGTAAGAGATACTTCACTACATCTAATCTCCTTACTACACTCATAGAAAATTGCATCTTCATATTGATGATACCCTAACATCAGAATTGTGACATCAATGTTATGACAATTGTCATCAATGAGGCAAAAAGTGACATCAATCCAATGACGAACGTCATCCTAAAATTTTGTCAGATTTTATGCGCTATCTACGCTATGACTACAGTGACATCAATTCGATTCCACATTTTGTGTACACTGATAGAAAATGCGCCATAACGCTGATGTATTTTGACATCAGTACAGAAAAACTGTCATCATTGCGATGGCATAATATATCATTTTACCAGTGTGATGATAAACTGTCATTAGTGCAATGACAAACTGTCATCAGTGCGCTAACATAATATATCATGTCATAATATATTATTAACATTACTTTCATGTTTAAAAAGTAAAATTAGCTGCTAAAAATTTCCATATTCTATTTTTTTTTTTTAATTATTTATCTAAATACATCAAATTTAATGTAGAATTATTACGAAAACCATATCGGGCATGCTGCAGGTGCCTTATAATTGAGAGTTCTTTTGTTAACAAAGGGCGGAATACAACAAAAGTAAAACAAACATGTGTAACGGGTAAGTAAATAATGATATTCTCTCAATTTTACTTAATGTCAATTACAATGACTCAATTTGATGACACTTTATCATCGCACTGATGACATGCTTTATAATACCAACTCTGATTCGTCATTTCTGTGATGCCAATGTGTCAAATTTTAATATATTGTAATGAATATATGCGTGACATGTATATAAGCAAAGATCATAAAATAATTTGGGCTTCTTTGGATAGCAAACTTTAATTTTACAAGGAGTGAGGCATAAAAGCGTTAAATTCTTATAACTGGTATGCACATAAGCGATAAACACTGAGCAGATATCGTATACAAATTTGAATATAGATTTATTACTTTGTTATAAAATTAAAAAAATTATTTGTTTAAAAAAAGTAATAAAATGTTAAGGTGAAATTTTTAAAATAATACGTTCTGTTATATTCAACATTTTTTGCTTATGAAAAGAAATAATTCCCAATATCTATAATACGTTTTGTTTAAAAAAATAAGCTTTAGTGGAAAAAAAATTTGGTAACAAACTTAATACTAAATGTTTGATTCTTTAAATATTCTTTTATCTTTATCCCAAAAAATTCACAAATATCTATATTTTTCATCCCTAAAAATCCCCACTAAATTCTTTTAAAATGTTCATAAAATATTTTATTTGTATTGAATTTTGTTTGCACATTTTGTTTTATTTGATGTTTAAATTATACATCAACACAATTAGTCAATTCACAAGGTATCCTAACATGTCATATTGTCAAAATGTCCTAATATTTCACAATGGTTTAAAACTATTGTTGTTGGTTTGTTAACAAAAAGTGTCTTAAATAAATAGAACGTTGCTTGCTGTGTTTATTGTGCTGTCGTAATTAATCAGAAAAGTCCAGCGCTGAGCGGCTGAGCCGTACAACAATATTTTTAAACCATTGTGAAATATTAGGACATTTTGACAATATGACATGTTAGGATACCTTGTGAATTGACTAAATATATATTATTTTGATAAAGAACGTCAAAAAGTTCACAATCAAACTTATCATCCTGCTCAATTTTTTGGTAGTTATATCTTAAACAGCGTTACCGTTGTGCGACTTCAGTTGCAATTTGAAACCTTTTTGACGCTCTGTGACTTTTTGTGTGACTTTTTTAAACTCGTATAATTTTGCAACTTTTTCCAACTTTGTGCAACTTTTTTCCCCTTTTTTCATAGACATACACTGCATAAGTCGCAATTTACACTATGGACATTTCTTGCCGGGCAGACGAAGTTTGTCGGTAAGGGGGTGAAGATGAATGCTTATTCTTTTCCTCTCTTGACAAAAAACTTCGTCTATCCAGCAAGAAATGTCCATAGTGTAAATTGCGACTAATTACATATATTTTCCCTTACATTCCTGATTGATCAGGTGATCATTTTGTATAACGGTGAATTTAACTACTGAACTGTATTGAAATTGCCTTGTTTTGTATCGCGTTCCTTAAATTTCCATACCAATCTCGGATGATTGGTATTTATAGATATTTTAAGCAGGGACCGTAACAGTTATTCCTTTTTTCATAAAAGTCAGATGATAACAGTTATTTTTGAGTTTTATTTTTTTAAACAAAAATAACAGTTTTTTTTGATTTTTATTTTTTTGAAAAAAAAATAACAGTTATTTTTTTATTTTTTCGATCAAAAATAACAGTTATTCTATGATTCTAATTTTTTTGAACAATAATAACAGTTATTTTTTGATTCTTATTTATTTGAACAAAAATAACAATTTTTTTTGATTTTTATTCTCTTGAGCAAAAATAAAAGTTTTTTTTTTAAAGAAATGTACGTGTTTTATTGCGCATAAGAAGTCCCAATGATGATCGCACTATTAAAGGACAACTCAATAATTATAACACGTACATTTCTTTAAAGAATAACTGTTATTTTTGCTCGAAATATAAATCAAAAATAACTGCAATTTTTGATCGAAAAAATAAAAATCAAAACTTTAAAAATCATAATATTTTACCATAGAATATACTTGAATCAGTTTGCCAGCATTTACTTCTTTCTATATGCTTTTTTTGTTTTTAAATTTCAAAATAACTGTTATTTTCGGTCCCTGATTTTATTACGAATTTAACTTGTTAGAAAGTTAATCCAATGATAAATTATACAAATACATATTTGAAATTACAAATGCTGCTCGTTTTTGGCATACAGTAAGAAGCTTAAAAAATGCTTTAAATCAACCATTGTACCTTAATTTATTTAAATTGGCAGCGCATGTATTAACTCTAACGAACAGCAATGCGTGTGCAGAAATTCTTTTTCAAAATTACGAATAATGAAAAATAAATTACCCAACAGGTTAAAAGAAAAACCCGTGAGTCCATGCTATCAGTTCTGAATTTCCTAGAACCTGAAATAGAAGGTTGGAAGCCAAGTCATGAACTTGTGCGAAAATAAAACGTAAAACTTATGTACAATTAAAGTATATCGTTAATTTTAATTCAAACGGACGTAACTACACAAAAGTTGAGTTTTTATTTGATTTTTGTTCGTTTTATTAAACTACATGTCCATAAAAAATATTAGATCCCTGCGATCAAAAATGACGTTTTTTTTTTTAAAGAAATTCAAACGCCAAGAACACCTTGTTACTGTTGATTTTGTAAAGTATTTTGCTTCTCCTGTAAAAAAAATTTAGTTACTTTCGTTTGCATCTAAGATGACGATATACAAACGCGTTATTAAAAATCAAATGTAAAATTACTAAACAAAAGTGTATTTAAACATACTTGTAATTAATTATTTCATAGCTATTTATATCGTTTGAATTGCTAATTCCTTTTTGTTTGGTTAGTTGTATTTTTGATTAACAAAAATGTAAAAAAAGTGTGATACTTTAATTTCAAAAAAACCACGTTTTTGTGCAACTTTTTGTTTTAAAAAGGACTTTTTGTGCGACTTTTTCAAAATTGCCAACGGTAACCCTGATCTTGAATTAAAGAGCCTTATCATTACTGGGATGGTTCAATATTAATTCGAAAAAATATATTGCTCATTTGCTGCAATGTCGTCATAACTCAAATAGATACATTTCTAAATAAACGCGTTTAAAGCTTTTAATTTTGCTCGCACCACTTAGAAAAAATAATGACACATTCTCTCCAGACGGAGAAAGTATAAAATATGTAATATGCACGGTGAACATTTACATTAAAACAAAAACAAAATTTACAAAAGATATTTTTGTTATCTATACTCTTCTAAAATTGAATAAAAGTGTGAGTGAAACTTCTAACGCGTTTCTGTCTCTTTTGAGAACTGTTAATTTTGTATTATAAAGAAAAACAAATTTTTGTAAATTTGTTTTTGTTTTCATGTAAACTTTTACTTCTTCCACGCGTTTTTAAGAAAACCCACTAATATAAGGAAAAACATAGCAAACAATTCTGCATCACTAACTTCAAAATTGATTTTTTTTAGTTATGACGACGTAGCAGCAAACGAGCGATATATTTTTTGTGAAAATTATGAATTTAAGTGATTGAATTTATTGAATTGAATTTAAAAAATTTATAACATTTTATTTAAAAAAAAATATTTTAATCAATTAATCGATTTTTAATTTTAAAAAATATAGATTTTCAGTAAAAATTGTCATAGAGAACCAAATTTACAGGCTCTAAGTAACTTTATGATTTAAAAAGTAAAAAATTTTTTGCTTAAGTTGTTTTTTTATTGGTTTTTTCAGAATTAAATTTGAAAAACTTGGGCAATTTATGAGGGAAAGACTCAGCACAGAACAAACAACCAAACTGGTTCAATTTTCTTTTGAAAGTCAGCATTCGATTATTCAGAAGCAAAGATCATATCTAAAAATGTGCGTTGAGGCCCATTTTCACCTCAATGGTCCCGTGAATAAACAAAATTGAAGAACATGGGGCACCAAAATCCCAGAATAATTGTTGAACATCAAATGCACCCACTTAGATGTACAGTATGGTGCAGAACAACTTCAGAAAACATCACTGGACCATATTTTTTCGAAAACTATGAACAAGTTGCGGTTAACGTGAATGGCATTCAATACCAGGCAATGATTAAAAATTTGTTAAGGCCTGAGGCAGAGAATCCAGAATTATGGTTCCAACAAGATGCAGTCACAGCTCACACAGCTCGTCTTAATATTGCTTCCTTGCGCGAAATGTTTGGCGATCGAATAAAATCGCGTTTATCTCCCGTTTTAACAGATCCGATTTTTTTCTTTGGGGTTAATAATCAATCCAACAGCTTAAGGCGAATATACGAGAAGAAGTGAGAGCGCTGGTACCTGAAAAACTAAGAAAAGTTATGAAAAATGCTCTGTAAAGAGCACGCCAGTTCGAAGCAAAAACTGTGCACTATTTGAAAGATATTATCTTCAAAACATAATGCGAATATATTTCCAAGCTAATTAAAAATAAAATCAGAATGAAAAAGATTATTCATTGAATAAATCACAACGTTAATGATGTGCCACCCTGTATATACAGGTCGGGTCATAAATCACTGAACACTGTATTTTTTATATATTTTTTTCTTTTGTAGCCATGTCAGCGAGGGCTGTCAGATGTGGCGATTTCCCACCAATCGTGGTGATTTATAAACCTATGAGCGATAAAAGGTTGGCCCTAATTGTGTAAAACGCAACGCAACGACAAAAAATTACATTGAAAACACAAACAAAGTCAAAAATATTTTATAATTTTGTTGTTGCTTTCTAAAGAAATTCGTATTGCGTTTTAAAGTTTTCAACGCCACAAGATATGCAGCGTTTGATATTTAAAAATTGAATATGATCAATATTTGCTTTCAATGTATTTTTTGGCGTTGCGGTTGGCGACACGGCGATATTAAGGCGAGACTTAAAAAAGTTGGCGATTTATAAAACGTATTTTATTTTTATTTATATGAAAAAATTTATGAGTTGGGTAAAGTTTTTTCTTTGAATTTTAACAAACTTTAAAATCGCAATACGAATACAATTGCTTTAGATGATAAATTTATTACGATTGTTTTGGATGATAAATTGATAATATTGCCATATAATTGCATTGAAAACACTAAAAAATTGTTGTTATAGAAATTTGGAATAAAGCTGAAGTTTTCTTAGATTTTAAGACATTTTTTCTTATCAGTAGTAATCATTTGTTAAAATGTGAAAACATACACACAGTATGCAATATTTCGAGTTGATATCAAATTATACTATTTAACGATGAAGGTGAATAAAATTCTGATAGCCCCGATGTATACGATTAAAGGAGCGAGCAAAAATGTTTGATTTTTAGGCCCTTATTGTGTAAATCGCAGCAGAACGCCGAAAATGACACTGAAAGCAAAAACAAAATCAAAAATATTTTAGAATTTTGTTGTTGCTTTCTATAGAAATTCATATTGAATTTTAAATTTCAAACACAGCATATCTTGTGGCGTTGAAAACTTTTACAACGCAATATGAATTTCTTTAGAAAGTAATAAACAAATTAAAACTATTTTTGACTTTGTTTTTGCTTTCAATGTCATTTTCGGCGTTGCTCTAAGTTTTACACAATTAGAGCCTTATTTTTCTAGTAAAAATTTATTAATCAAAAACTAAAAAACAGATTTCGAAATCATTTTAACACCAGAAATGCACCATCACGAAATAATGTACGCCATGTAGGCCGTCATTTTCAGTCATCGGGGTCTGCAAGTGACTTATCTCGGAGTGGAAGACTGGTTGAAGCACGAAGCCAAGGTAATATTGAACGAGTTCCACTCAGCTTCAAACATCAGAACTTCACTGCAGAAAATAATGAAACAAAAAAATCATGGCTGTTTGAGTGCAGGAAGTAAATAGTACATGAAATATGTCCGCAAGATTATCAGTTTAATGCAAAAAAATATAGGGTGTCCCAGAATTAACGCAAGATTTTAATTTGTCGCCATTTATGCAGTAAAGTGTTGGCAACCCTAAAAAAGTTCGACAGGTGACAGTTTACGGTTATTAAACTGGAGCGTTACACGATAGGACAACGTGTCTTCATTATGGAACCATATTTTAATAATAATTAAGGCCCTAATCATGTATAACGCAACGCATCGCCAAAGAATTATATTGAAAGCACAAACAATGTCATAAATATTTTGTAATTTTGCTGTTGCTTTCTAAAGAAATTCATGTACCGTTTTAAAAATTTCAACGTCTCAAGCTATGCAGCGTTTGAAATTTTAAAACGCAATATGAATTTCTATAGGAAGTAACAACAAAATTACAAAATATTTATGACATTGTTTGTGCTTTCAATTTTATTCTTTGGCGTGCGTTATATGTGATTAGGGCCTAAATCTTGGCGGCTGCATTACGAAAATTCCACAATATGGTCGGATTAGTGTTTCAACTTCGTCAACTGTGAAGTGTTTAATTGAAAAATCCAGGGGAACCAAAAACAAGCTTTTCAAATGTCAATATCGGAGCAAATCCAGCATCCCTGAAGTTTTCAATTAATTCCATTACAGTTGACGACGTTAATTTTTAAAATCATTTTTTGAAGTCATTATTTTTGAAATATTGTTCAATAATATAGAACGTTGTGCTATCGTGTAACGCTTAAATTTTACTAACCGTAAACTGTCAGCTGTCGAATTTTTTTAACGGTTGCCAACCAGGGACAGTAATTTTTTGATTTATATTTTTTTTGAACAAAAATAACAGTTATTTTTTGATTTTTATTTTTTCGATCAAAAATAACAGTTATTTTTTGATTTTTATTTATTTGAACAAAAATAACAATTATTTTTGATTTTTTCGAGCAAAAATAAAAGTTATTTTTTAAAGATATGTACGTGTTATAATTATTTAGTTGACTTTAAATATTTATTTTATTGCGAATAAGAAATCCCAATGATGATCACACATTTAAATAAATATTTAAAGACAACTCAATAATTATAACAGGTATGTTTCATTAAAGAATAACTTTTATTTTTAAAAAATAATACAAATTAAAAAATAACTGTTATTTTTTTTTTAAACTCCGAAAATTATATTTGACTTCATAAGCAATCGTGATTTATTTTTTTTTTTTCAACAAGTTGCTTTGAAATATTTTAGTGTTTTTATTTTATTATGTTTTGTTTTTCCTAATCTTCTCTTATCTTTCCAAAAAATAAGATATCAGGCAATCAAATTGATCCGAAGTAATAATTCATTAAATACCCTGTATAACACTTCTACTTCGCCTTTTATTTGTCAGTTAAAATCTCTTTTGAACATTTTTAACAATAAATGTCAACTGGGGATCATAAACGTCCTTCAAATAGAAATTTAATTTGATTATGACACATATTCGCACCTTGTAGACTTTTTTTATACGATAAAAGAAATCCACTACACACACGCACACATACGCTATTATAATATATATACATTATATTAGCAAGTTTGTGTGAGTGTGTGTAATTGTGCGGGTGACTGTTTTATTAAAAAGGCAAAAAGAGCGAGCGGCAGCACACAAGTACAACAATCAAGCAAACAGCAGCGTAGTTGTATGTGATGAAGTAGTGTTCATATGCATGTGGTAGTTAGTTAGTAAATGATATAATAAAAACATTAAAGTGCGAATCATAAAAAGTCATGATTGACATAATATGATTTGACTTGTATGGTCTTTAGGTCCTTGTTGGTTTATCGCACACTAACAAACGTACTACTTATCATATGAATGTGTGTGTACATGTGTGGCACAAATATTATAACACAACAAAAAAAAACTTAAAAAAAAAATGAAATAAAATATAAAATAACAAAATTTATAAAATCAAATGGGAGAAAAACCACAAAAGTGCCTGACTATTCATGTGCGAAAAAAGGTGATTGTGGCCAATCTCATCGTTTTGAAATGTCAGTTTATGGTTCTGCTTTATCGAAACTGTTTTCAAATATGTTGGTTACACTGTTCGAATTGTAATGCATACACCCGCACACTTTTAGTGGCATGTACTAAATAAAGTTGTTGTTATTGTATTTCTATGTGTGTTTTATGTTTTGCGAAAAAAATGAGCGTTCAAATAATTGAATTGACATGTTGCTGCTGTTTTGTTGAAATAAAATGTGAAAAATGGGGAAAAAAGATTTTATGATTTAAAAAAGCACCAGTGCACAAGTTAAGTTCGTTGGTTTTGTTTTGAGAGTAATAAATAATAACTTTAATAAAATTAAATATTTATAACAATTTTTCGGTTAATAAATTTTCACAATTAAGCCGTTTGAATAATTGTATTGTTTTTTTCTGGTCTTGTTTCTATAAAATTATGAATTTTAAAACTTTTAAGTGACATTAGGGTTAGTTAAGAAATAGTGGAAAAAATTAAAAAATAATAGTATAATTGACTTATAATATTAGTAATTGTCTAAGATTTATTCTAAATATTTTCTCAAAATGAATAACAATAAAGCTAAGCGAAAACTTCACTTTGAGAAATTAATCTTAAGATCAATTAAAAGAATTGAAAAGTAGTTTTATATTTGATGGAAAATCATCTTAAAAATAAAATCATCTATTATTATATATACAGTGCACTCGTGATAACGAGAACTATTTAAAACTTCGATGCTCACGTTTGCGAAATTTTCACCTCTTCGAATACCCAAAACTTAAAACAAAATAGAATTTATTGTGCTTTTTACATGAATTTAAATTGGGGTGTTATTTTTATTAAATTATTTATTTGTACAATAAAATAATAACAAATTGAAAAATAATTTGAAAGTAAAATTTGCAAATTTAGATATGAATGTAAATATGTATGCATGTATGTACGAACATTCACATAACATCAAACATCATGCTTTTTATACCCTCCACCACTAGTGTAGAAAATTCAACACTAGTGAAAGAATAGATTATAATAGAAATCACACTGTTAAATTTCGTGAAGATCGGTCCATTATGAACCCTATGCCCCATTTCAAGCGTAGTGCTAAAATAGATTTTAATATGTAGGCCGAAAACCGCCTCGAAATATACAACTGTGACGTCAGTTAATGTTATCATTGGCTTCTAAATTTAAGACAAAGCCCAAGCCTGAAAAATTCTTACTCTGGGTGGAGGGTATCAAAGATTCGGTACAGCCTGTTCTGCAAAGGGGTTCCCGTAACTAACAATTAACAAGCATAGAATCCTATTGATTAAGTCGAAATCGCTTTCTTTCGCACAAATATATATGAAAAAAACAAATTGTTAAGAATTTGTTATTGTTTTACATGTAGTTGTGCGAAAGACAGCGTTCGTTCGCATTTAGTGCAATATTTCGAGTGAAGATTATTTACTCAACATTTTTCGAACTTGCAATGAAAAAAGTAAAACTACACACAGACAAAAAACATGGTTGAAGTGTGGCTAAAAAATTATGGTTCCCGCAATGCACAGTGGGACGAATGGCTAATCTAGATGGACAAAATTATTTGAAGGTGAATTCGAAAAATAGCTTAAAAATTCTAGCTCAATCTTTTAAGGACATACGATACAGTTTTGCTATTGCGAACTTCGGTAGTATGAATTTGTCATATAATATTAACAAATTCGCATTAGCTTTTAATGTTTTAGTGATTTTTGGAATTTGGATAAATATTAAACAAATTCAACATTTTTTATTTTTCGAATTTAGTCCATGAGTTAAATTTCAGTTAAATTTAAGGAATAGAACTATTACAAAAAAAGCTTTATAAAATACATAACTGAAATTTAACTCATGGAATAAATTCGAAAAATAAAAAATTTTGAATATGTATAATAAAGTTGCTTATAAAAGAAATAATTCCCAATATCTATTTATTAAAAAAATTTCTATATAATTTGAAAAACAGTGAATTTCAGGTATTGCGAACTTTATATTCCAGATTTTTTTGTGAATAAGTAAGCAGCTTAATATTTTATTTCCATTGTTGTCTAAACTGTACAGAGTACTAATTTACAGTACAGCTAAGCTTTAATGAAGAGAGAATTTAAACAAAAATTTAGCTTGTATTCAATAACTTGACTTAAATATTATTTACTTGTATTGTGGTTAACTTAAAAGTTAATTTTTACAACTGTTTGACAGTGATAGAGAACTTCTTCTCATAAAAAGTTATTTTATTTGAATTTAATAAAAAAGAGGATTACCATATTATTAAACTTACAATAAAACAGAAAAGTGATATTCTCGATAAACTCGATGGAGGTATATCTGTAAGATGCAGATGCATATCTAAGTTGAGCATGATTACACTGTATTAAATCAACACGAAAAAAAAAATTTAGAAGCATTCGCAATTTTGGACGAAACTTCGAAGGCAAAAAATGTAATTAATTGTATCAAATTCAAATAATTTATTGGATAGCGGTACATTTGTGGTTATCGCTGTACATGTCTCTTTCAGCCAACTTCTAGAGTGAAAGACTGGTTCAATTAAAATGAGTTATATCACTTTGACTCTACAAGGCGGCTGGAAGAGAAGTAGAGAGCGAAAACACAAATAAACGGTTGTCTGATAAGTGTGATATGACGAGAGAAAACTGAGCTCAGCTCATATTTGCCTTAAACCTGCCAAAAAACATAAGTTGGAAAGTTTAAGAAAAACTTTTAAAATGTCTGCTTGTAATATTTAGAATATTTGGTGCAGTATTTGGTTTTTTTAATTAGAATTTTTTTATGAAAGATTAAAATTTTTTGGTGATTTTTCACATTAAAGCGTTTTTTTTTTGTGAATTTATAGATTTTATTTCTGATCCTGCGATTTATTGAGCGAATTGTTATTAACTTTTTTTTTATTAAAATTGAACATAATTTTTTAAATTAGTAATTATTCTACATTTAAGCGATTAATAATACATATAAACGTTTTATTTAATATTCTGTTTGCGAGTTTTTTTAGGTTTTAATTTTTTATTTTAAGGATAAGTTTGTGGGGGTTTTCCGGAAATATTACATTTAAGCGATTTTTTGATATAACAGACCTTTTTTTTATAATTATTGCGAAAAAGTTTTAAGAGTTTTTTCAAATACTAATTTTTTTTAAGGAAAATAATAAGTTTTTTTGTTTATTTATCATACCTTTTCTCCACCAAAAAACCACATAAAAATAATCCTAAGTCAAAAATATCTGCCCTTAAAAAATACTTGTAGTTTACATTTATTAAATTAAAATCAACTTTAATGTAAATTTCATATTATATAATCAAATCTAATAAATACCTATTATTTTTTGTTGTCTTTGTTGATTTATGTGCATTTTATTTATATAAAATTACCATAAATTTCCTCTAAAAACTTTAAATATATTTAATATTTTCGTATTACAAGTGCTTTGAAATGTTTTTAGTTGTTCAATTTTCAATTTAAGCTGCTGAATTTATGAAACAAAATTGTTTTACATTTTTAACCTGATATTTGATCTTTAGCCCACTTAGTTAATTTGTTGTCTGTGTGAAAAATGTTCGTGAGTGCATGAGTGCTTTTCTGTGTGTGTGTGTGTGTGTGTGTGTCTGCTTTTTTCAATTTGTAAATTTACATACATATGTGTTGCATAACTTATGGCTGAAGAAAAAAATGCAAATATTTGTGTGAGTTTGAGTGTGGGCGGGAGTACAACTGTAACCTAAACAAATTTATACATTAACAACTACTTTAGAATCTAAAGTTTAGATACCTCTTGTTGGAAGAAGAAAAAAACACATTCTCTCTCATCACTCTGAAAGGATTTAATTTATTAGTTTTTACTCTTGTTTTATTCTTTAGTTTTAGCTGAAATTATTTAAAATTTTGTTGTTGTTTTTATTGTTGCTTTTAAGTCTTCTAGCATGTTTTGTTTTTATTTTTGTTAAAATTTCAGTGGATTTCTACCAAACAAATGGATCAATTAATGTTTTTTTCGTGTTTTTGTGTGTGCTTTTTCAACTTGCGCAAAATTTAATTCAATTTTCAATGGAAATTGATTATACTATCTTTTGTTTAACTGCATGTGTTTGTTCAAACACAAAGAAGCAATGGAAGTCATAGATACATTTTAAATACGAAGTGATATACAAGGGAATAAATAAATACCAAGTGTTAGAAATGAAACAATTGATATAGGGATAGATACACTGAGGAAAATTTAGTCGCTTTTTAGAATTTATTAATTTTTCAATTTCATTTAAATTTGTTGCTTAGGGAAATAGAATTGAATTTGAATTTTTTAAATCAAGTCTTAGAGAATTAATTTTTTTCCTTTTGGGTTAAATTTGCAATGTTATGTTAAACTGGCAGCATTTATAAACGTTTTAGTTTATGTACGTTTTAGTCGTTTACAATGTGGGCGATAGCGATTAATTTTATATAATTAATTTTTTTTTGTAAATTGATGTTTTTGTGACGGTTTTTGATTTAAAAAAATTACTACCTTATCTTCTAAAACAAATCGCTCATTTTCTAAGAATTAGCGGTTTTTTTTATATAAATAAATCTTCATTATATTGACGATTTTAGCAAACCCAAAAGTTTTTTAATTAATTTGAAATTATTGTTTTTTTGTTATGTGAATGAATTTTTATAATATGAACGATTCTTTAAAATTATTCTTATATAAAATATTTTTATAAAATCGTCCACTTTTCTGGCTTAAGCGACTTTTCATAATATTAGCGATATTAAAAACTCTAAAAATTTTATAGAAAATTGCGTTTTTTTTCTAATCTTTCTAATATTATTAACTTTTTTTTGACGAGTTTTAATAACATTAATAAATATTTTTTTTAATTATTGCGATTTTATTGCTTTATCAACCATATATTTTGTACAACTTGTAAAATTTTTGTTTTTTAATTATAAATTATATATTTTTGTAAAATTAGTAATTTCTGTGATGAAATCATTTGTTTTTTAATTTGGAAAATCTAGATCGCAACAATTTTTTTAATAATTTTTTATTGTTAACTACTTTTTTTTGTTGAGTTGGCGTCTTTTTACAACATTTTTTAATAACAATTTTTACGTTATTTGAATTGTTTTCTTTTTAATGGTTTTCTTAAAATATCCGATGTATTTAAGTAAATATGTACTTTTCTAATTTTCCATCCTCTTGGTATATTTTTTGCGGATTTTTTAAAATGAAATTTTACTACTCTTGTTGAAATTTAATACGAATGTTCCACAAAAATTTTAAAGTTTAATGAAAAATTTACTTTTTTGCTTTTAGCGATTTTTTATGAATATTATACAAGGGTTTTGATGTTTTTAAAATGAGTGGTTTTTCATGCTTTACGGTTTTCTGTTTTATTTATTAATTTATTTTGGGTGCCCCGGTAGGCTAGCTGGTAGTGAGCTAGTCTATCAGTGCCGCGGTTGCGGATTCGATTCCCGCCAGAGAATAGTATAGGTAAAAAACATAGTATATGTAAAAAAAAGTCCAATCTAACATACTGCTTACCAATCGGTACTAAGCATAAGATTTTTATACAGTTAAATGATTACAAAATATAAAGTTTATTTAATTAATTTTAAATTTGTTCAGATTTTGCAATGTTTTTAATAAAATGAGAGATTTTTCGTGAATATCAAAACTTTTTAATCCGATTGAAACTTCTTATGATTTAAGCTTTTTTTTTTTGGAATAATTTGCAATTTTCTTAAGTAAATTTAATCCTTGCAGTTTCTTTTTTTGCATATTTCAATTAAAAAAATCTTTTAAAGTTTTAGTGATTTTATTAAAAGTGTCTTTGTTTAATTAAATTCCGTTACAAAATTTCAATAAAAAAATCCAATATTTCTTTCAGTGATTTTCACTTAAAATTTATACACATAAATTTGTTTGTACTTAATTGTGGTATGTAGTATATGGGAGGTTCTAGACAAGCATTGTTTCCTTTTTCGTGAAATTTTAACAAATTAATTGCACACAATAAATCGTGGTAAAATTTCTAGCAAATAAGTAGATCAAGGAGCTTGTGTTTTTTTTTGTTCCCCTTCTCGTAGTATAATTTGTAGTTAACCCTTTAAAATGCTGGCATAACTGACTACAGTTTGCCAAAGGACGTGCCACACTTTACACCCACATGTGTCAAAAAGTGTTAAAAAAAACAAAAGAAATCAAAAGCGGCAGAACTGTAAAAAGGGAAATTTCCACTGTGAAGAAAACAAAAGAAATAATAAAACTTACGGCGATGATAGGTACAATTTATAAAGTTTTTTTTGCTGCTACAGTTTAATAAGATTTCACATGCAAAGTTCGTTTAAATCTTTATAGATTTTAACATACGCACACACATTCACACATACGCTTCCTCACGCAAATCTATGGTTAAAACACGGTGTTGGTGCTGTTGTTGGTAGAGACATACAACATAAAAACACAGATACTCACACATAAGCATATATGCATATGTATAAGAAAATATGAGCGTATATTTTTGTATGTAACCGACACCTGAAACTGATAACAGCGATGAGCACGATATTATTGCATACGTACTCATTTTATTTGTTCTGTTAAAGAAAGTGTTAGTGTAAATGTGTGTGCATGATTCTATACACATGCAATATAGTCATTCATACAAGTATACATACATATACAATTTACAATGTGTAGTTGGGTATGTATGGTTGAGCACATAATCCAAATTACATACAAAAGAGGTATTATTATAATTCTTGAAAGTATGTTTGCTATTGTTTGATTGTCTGTCTACACAATGATCAGAAAGAATAAAAGAGTCAGCACAGTGTTGCAGATTATCAAGATTTCCTTTTATTACAATTTTTCGTTTTTGAATGAACTAACTTAAGTGTTAGGATTATTTTGTTAATGATTCGAATTAAGAAAAATATGTTAAGAATTTTAATTTTTGTTTTAAGAGTTGATGGGTTACAAAGAAAGCATTATTTTTAAGTAGGCCTAAAAGTATGTAGAGCATATTATGATTAACAACACCGTAAGGTACAGTAATTAATTGTTCCTTACTTTAAGTTATAATGTAAACTCAGCACAGTACATTTAAGTTTTGAACAGTGTAGTATCATACAGTATATCATTGTACAGCAAAGTACCGTGCAGTGCAATATGTTAATTGCAGCACGGTAGTCTTCTGCATATTAACGTACTGTACAGTGACGTTCTTTACAGTACTGTATTAAGACATTGTAGTGCTGTGCGTGTAATACTTTGCACTACGATGTCGTACAGTACGAGTTGTAATGTATCTTACTCTACCTGCAGACAATGTAACTAATATTTAGCTAGAAATATACTGGTTTGGTTTTGATTTAAACTAGTCGCACTTTTGATTTTTTTTCATATATCAAACTATCGTGTTTAACTTTTTGTTTTTTAATAGTTTAAAACTATTTGCTCTACAGTATAAGAACTAATAAAATGAAACTAAATTTCAAAATTCCCCTCAATATTTTTTTTCAACTTAACTATTGCTTTATATAGTATGTACGTATTTATTTTAGAATTATTCTAAGCAGTAACACCTGAAACCAGAGAGAAAGAATATTATTTTTGTAGTGTCGTGTTACACCATATGTTTTAGTTTTGTTGAATTCCCCTTTGTTTACAGAGCCAGCAAAATGCTCCGATATAGTTTTCGTCATCATTAAAAATTGTAAATTTGATATATTTAACTAAATAATTTTAACAAAAGGAATTCGGGAATTTTTTTCTTTTTATTAATTTTTTAAACAGGATAATAATTTGTCATCTCTAAAACCAACTAAAATTTAACTTTTTTCTTCTTGTATTGTTGTTATTGTTTGTACAAGAAACAAGTAAACTGTTTTTATCTGCACACTTTTGTAGCGTTCCCAGTGGGAAAACTCAGAAGTCTTTCTTAATTCAGGCCTTTTTGAAGTCCTGCTTGGGAATTTGTTTGATTCAATTACAATTCTTATTTAAGTGCTCACGGCTAGTTTACACTATCACACATTTCTTACGTATTCCATAATGTCTTGTGAGATAGAAATCTAATGAGTTTTGTTGTGACTGTCAAAAAAAATCTAATGTGACATTACAGTTTGTACTCACACGATCACACATGAACATGGTTTTGTTTAAAGGCAACCCTGTAGCCCGTTTCTGTATTTCTCGCATCGTAAAATTTCCCGCATGAAACAAGTGAATTATAACAAAAACAGTGCAATATGAAACAAAAAATGGTTTTTCTCACATAAGTGTTTCTGTATATTTACTTTGGGAGAATTATCTGTCATTTAAATAATTTTCCAGCATTTATTGGAAGGATGTGAGAAAAAGTGTTTCTGTATTAATATTTTGCTAAAAGTTTCTCACAAGAACTGTCAAAATAAGTTACATTTAAAATTGATGCGAGAAAAATAAAATTTAAAAAAAGGAGCACAAATTATGTATCTATGTATGCAAGTATGTGTATTATTTTTTTTTTATTTGAAGGGAAAGAATTTTAATGATGAAAATAAATAAAACACAATTGTTAAATTTTGTTATTTTAATTTTTTTAAGCCCTTCATTGCTTTCGTTTTATGCAGGGCTGCCAGATAAATTTTGAAAAAATCGTTAATTTCCTAAGAAAGAATAAAAAAAAAATCGGCTAATTTGTTTAAAAAAATCGGACAATTAAAAATTAATTTTGACAAATTTTTGTTTGATTTTTATTAAAACATAATCAAAAAAATTGGTAAATTTCATGGGTAAAATACATATTTTATACATATATACATACATACTTAAACTTGAGGTCTATTTAAATAAAATTATTTATTTTATTTTTCTCTTCAATCCGATAGCAATTTAAAATTTCAGACTGTTTTTTTTCCTGAAAATATCGCTTAAAGGCGTAACAAAATATCATATTGAACTTGCCAAAAAAAAAGGCCAAAATTTCCTATAGTGCATTGATTAAAAATGGTGTAATAGTTTAATGTATTGATCACATAAACAAATGTATTAAATAATCTAAGGAAATAAAAATTTAACAGTTTTCCTTCGAAATTTTGATTTTGCCCATAAATTTTTAAGCTGCCATGTTTTTTTAAAGATATCGTTTTTCTGTGGTGCAGAATATATAATCATACTAAACTAATTAAAATTATTTTATTTCGAAAACTGAATAATATCTTCACCAGAAAAAATCAGCAAATCGGCACTTTGCCAATTTTGGAACAAAAAATCGTCAAAATGATGATAAATCGACAAATCAAGCAGCCCTATTTTTATTATATCTATTTCTTTCGTTGACGTTTCGCTTGCATTTGACACTTAATTACTGGAAGTATTCCAGTTAAAACAGAATCTGTGTTGTCTGTTCTCGCAATCAAATACAGAAACACTTTTTTCTCACAAATCGAGAAACGATGAAATTTTTTGTTTCACACTTAATGTGAGAAATTTTGCAATGCGAGAAATACAGAAACGAGCTACTGATCCAATGAAAAAACACATTGCAATCACATTATCGCACTTTTACATATCACTTGAATTTTTGACATGTATTAATACAAAGTATAATAGTATAAACTAGCCTCAAGGAATACCTCATTGAAAGGAAGGCCTCTGCTCTTTCGAATAAAAGATAAGATACACAAAGATAATATACACTTTCCTTAGAAAAGAAGGAGTAAAATTTTTTGTTTTTTTTTTTTTTTTGCCAAGTAAAAGCAAATGAATTTTTTTTTACCCAGTAACCATTCTTATGTAGCTGCGGAAGAAGCGAGAGCGGAAGGCCTAACCCGCAATGAATGGAACGAGCAGCCCTTCTACATCTAAAAGAAGGAGTACAGAGGCCTTTTAGAAGGCACCCGCGCTCCTTCTTTTTCCCGCTGTGTTGTTGTTGTTCGTACAACAAACAAATAGAAAATCGTGTTTTACTAATGTTTGTGGTGTTGTTGTTGTTTATCCAGCAAACGGCGCCACGTATAAAGCTGTGCAGTCGAAATTTTTATCATCTTTCTCATTTTTCGACGCCTAACAACTAGTAACAAACTAGTCCAAAATCTTACTAGTAACAACTTTTGCTACAGGGATTTTACCAAACTGTACAGTATGTTTAATTACTAGACATACTGAAACTGAATCTACGATGGATTATTTAAATATTTTATAAAGTAGTCATATGACTTCGCTTTTTAAATTATCTTTTATTAAATACAAAATTTATGAATATTTTTTTTACAATATTTTCAATTCTTTGGGGAAACTTTGTCAAGCATACAATCTGGGTAAGTTTAACTATTAAACACTGTAGCGTCTGATAATCAAACACCATAGTAGTCAGTCAAGTCAATATATATTTAAACCCAGTACTTCGTTCTTACCATCCAATAACAAAATAATAAACTAGAATCTGTGTCTAGCATTAAAAACATGTTCAAATTATTTTCATTTTATATTTTTTAATTAAGAAAACTATAAATATGTACTTAAAATTAATGTATCTTTCAGCATATGCTTATAAGGCTATAAAATGTAACAAAATTCTCAACACTGTGCTTAAGTATAATGGAAAACTAGTCAGCTACAAATTTTATGTGTATGCATCAATATGCAATAAACTATTCGCAATTGTTTTCTAAAATAAAGACAAAAAAATAAAAATAAAATATAAACTTTTCTTTTATAATAAACATGCATAGATATACATACAGTTTTAAACGTATCAGCAACCCAGCATGCAATTGGAACTTTTAAGTTTGGAGAAAATTAACGTCTACTTATCGTTTAGAAAAGGGTTCCTGTATAGCTTTGTTTGCCAGATCCTTTTCGAAATTTTACTTACTATTTAAGTACATATATACAGGGTTATGCCTCCTATGGGCCATGGTCGGTTGTGATATTAAAGTTGGTGGTTGGCGCCAATTGGTTGCAACGAAGTTGCTAAGACCACATGCAAAGACGGAATTTAGTGAAGATCAAAGGAACTTCTGAGACTCTCCCCTTGTAACCGTTAAAAGATTGTTTAACTCAGGGTGAAGGGACTTACAAAATTACACCCGTAACTTCTTTTTTAATTTAAAAAATCTCGCAATAAATTCCCGGGAAAAAATAGAACTTACACATTAACATACACAAATTTTTAATTTAAAAATCTTTGATGATTTTTGATAGAAGAAAATATGTGTTTCTGAAAGAGTTAATATAAAAATATTTTCCAAACATTTTACCCTGTGGGTTTCAAGTCAAGTAAAACAATTGTGTAACTTTTGGATTACATACCTGCGCAATTCAACATTTTCTGTAAAAATGTCATTCTGAAATATTTCAAACTTTGATATGTCATGTAAACTCAAACAAGGTGTTATGACATGTTATGCCAACTCAAACATACTGCCTGCCTTAGCATGTCATTGCAACTTAGCTTAAGGTGCCCGTAGACGACATGTTTTTTACATCTGACTTGTCAATTTTTCAAGTCATATGTAATTGTGAATGTCTGTCAAAATTGCTGTTTTACAGAAGGTTAATAACATTTGGTCACAAACGTACATGTAATTTGCTTCTGACATTGTCTATGTCTTTTCTCTGTAGTTATGGAATAACCCAAAGTAGTTCTTGGTTCTTAAATTGCGTGCTGCCGGCACAAAAATTTTTATTTGCGCCGTTAAAAAGTTCAGCCATCTAAACATTTTTTTTCTTTAATTTCGAATATACCAATTTAGGATATTATAATGATGCGTTTTTATTTATATATGTACATTTTTTCCATTCAGTGGTGAAATTATTATACATATATCGGTATTGTATAATATTAACTTAAGCCGGCCAATGATTCCGTCAACAATGCACCGCCGCTGCGGGTTTTTCCCGGCATAGATTTCTGACACAGCTGATGTCAGATGGTTTGTCAGAAGAAAATAGAGCACGCTCTAATTGAAATTTTGTCAGATGACTTTGCGTCTGACTTTTACAGATGCAATGTTTTAAAGGTTACACACGACATGTATGTATTTTTCAGTGGGAAATTTGACAAGTCAGATGTAAAAAACATGTCGTGTACATGCAACTTAAGCTGTTGAACGCTGTTCTGTGTGAAATACCATGTATTTTATTGTTTTTTTTTAGCCGTTTCCGAAAAATCTTTCTCAAACTTGATATTGATTAATTAATTTTCTTTTGCCGTTTGCAATATTTTTTATAATTTTCTCGAAATTTCGATATAAAATAGAGAAGGAATTATTGAAAAATAAAATAATTTTTCAGTATTATAATGTTTTGAAGAATACTGAATTATATTAAAAGGGATATTTATTCTGAAGATTGCTTTTCTACATATATTTCCACAATTTAGCTGCTATGAGCAAAAATGACAAAAAAAAAAAAATGGAAAATGTTCACCATTTTAGCAATTTGAGCAGTTTTATCGGACTAGATTGCTTAACACTTTTCTCCTAGCCTTTTCCTACAATTGTGCCGAAGACAGGAAAATAAAGTTTCAATTCCGCTTTAGCCAAAATATACATGAGGCCATAAAATCCGAACAGCAGGTAAAACTAGCAAACCTCAAAAAGGGGCTTGTCAGTTTTATTAAGTACCTCGAGAAATTTCACACGAGAGTTGGTTTGCACTCAATGACTTCAAAAATTTTGCATTGTATTATTCTACTACAGTAGAGTTTGGTTAAATATTTTTTTTAATAAAGCTTCAAAAGAAGTTCCTTTAAAGTACTCGTAATAACAATCATAATCAATAATTTTCTCATTTTATTTGCAATTGTATTGCATATAATTATCCATTAAATGATTAGAATGCACTATCAAACATAACACATGCTGCATATGACGCATGTGTTGCATGTGTTGACATGTTCATTTTCTATTTTTATGTGTGGAAAATAACTGTAAAAACTTTATTTAGATTTAATTTAAATTTATTGGACAACGTATTAATATATTGTTGTCAAACATGTATGATCGGAATTGCATGAATTGGCAATAGTATGATGTGACACATGTTGCTATGTTTTATAGTTCAACATTTGCAGGCCTTTAGTATGGATTATATTTTAAGAAAATTTGATTTAACGAAAACTTAAAATTAAATATTTTTCAATTATCAAATTTTTCAAATATTAATGGCTGTATTCATAAAAATTTTTTAAAATTAATAAAGATTTACAAAACAATTTTCTATTACAATTTTCATTAATAAACGTTTGTTAAATTTAACAATCGTTTATGAATACGGAGGTTAAGATTTAAGAAAATTTTCATTATATGTCTTTAAAAAGGGATATCCGGGGATACCGGAACATTCAAAATTACTTTCCGCGTTCACGGGAAATCTTAAAGCTCAGAAAAAAACCCTACAAAGATTTTATTGAGTATGTGTAACTATATATTTTTGTTTAGGTTGTAGATTGGCTTAACTTGTTTTTGTTGTTTATAACCGTTCTTTGAAAGGCGTTATTGCATGTATAAGAATAAGTTAAAGTTATAGTTATAAGAATTAACTATATATGATCACAAACAAAATCACATAGAAAACGACAAAGTTAAAAACATAAACACTCATACTACCAAAAGGCATATAAATTCACACACACACACAGAACAATACACAAATAAACATTCATATTGTACACAAATAGGAAACAAACCAAAAAGTACATTTACCATAAACGAATAAGTAAAAGTAAGTGACTAAATAAGTGAGTGAATAATAAAAACAAGTTTGGAAAGAAGAAAAAAAAGCAAAGAACAACTTTTAATATATTACGTATTAAACATGAAACCGTTTGTGTATGTGTGTAAGAGTATTAGATATAAATTGGTATATCATTTGTATGTTTGTAGGCATATAAGTAATTGTTTATGTTTATATATAAGAATAAATGTGAGAGTTTTGAACATGTAAATGTACGTGTGTCAAATTATATACATACATACATATACATACATACTTACAGAAACAAATGTACAATATATATTTGTTTTTAACTTTATACAGATATGTTTGTATATCCGTGTGGATATGTGTGTATACATTTATATGTATGTGTTGATTGTGTGTGTATGTATTTTAACACACACTCAGTGTGATAGGAAAGCATCGTTAATACTGTAAATGACAGTTATGTAGAACAATACATTGATTCATATAAACAAATGTACATGTGATATAAATTATCTATATTAAGTATAAATGCATATAAACATACCACTTATACATACAAGCACACACACACACGCACATTTACTTATTTTAGTAGTGTGAGGTTGTTTGTTATGCTTTTTACGTAAGTGTTGTCCATTAGGAATAAAAATAGTACTTATTTTTGGTACAATATAAATTAGAAAAAGTTAAGGTTTATTTGCAGTTAATTTGGCTTTATTTTTAAAAACGATTTAATATTTACTATTAAAATCTTTTCTATCTTACTTTTGTTTGTACTCACCATCAAAAAAATGTCGGCTTGTACACATCGAAATAGTCATCGAATACCATATAAACTATATAAGGGGCTTAAAGCACAAGGGGTTAAAGTGGATTTTTTTTTACAAAATTTACATTAAGTGCTCATATACCCCGTGTGCTCCAAGCGAAATAGGTATTTTAATGACAACTGCTAGAATTGGTCATTATATCTCGCTACCGAATGAGAATTCCACATTCACCTCTTGTGTTCTGAACTTCTCTGAACTTTACCTACTAATTCCATATATAATCTCAATTTGTAAGAAGCACTTAAGCCCCTTGTGCTTTAAGCCCCTCAAATGTTAATGTATATTCAAGGAACTTGCGAAATTCTGAGATGATATACCAAACTTTATTCGTCTTGCAAAAGAGGACTTAGGAGGATGATACTTTGGTGCTGAAAATGTATTCATAGAAATGATCCTTTGAATACGACTTTTGGTACGATAGCAGCAACACGAGATATGCTGAAGCAAGAAACTTTGGTTTTATTACATTTTTTATAAAAACTTATTTGCCACGATTGCGGCCACAAGGATGAATGAAGCTAATAAAGTTTATTTGATACTGCAAAAGAACAAAATCGTTTCCCTATTTATCCCATCCTTTATACAAATGTCCTCCCAAAATAGATCTTTCTACTACAAGACCACACTCGATGTTAACCCAAGTTGTCCTTGATTCTATATGTATACCAGAAACGTTTGGTTTTCAAAAAAATCCAAATTGGTACATTATTTCATCTATCCTCTATACAAAGGTCGATTTCAAAAAAAGCTTCCAATACTTGGCCTAAATACTTTTTTTATAAAAAAAGTTCCAAAAATCGAAAATGGAGAAAACTGAATCATTATTTAACCCCCATACAAATGTAGCCCCAGTAGCGGCACAATCCAAACTAGGGATGGATAATAAATATCGGTATATCAAAATATCAATATTTAAAAAAATTATAATCGAAGAAAAAATATTCTGGAAAGGGTTCCTAGAGTTATGCAAAGAATCGCCTTAATTATGGCGTTTTAGCAGCAATAGACTCATGAAAGTTGGAATGTTAATAAAAAAAATATTTTGTTTTTTTTTTTATTTGAGCATATTCTTATATATTAAATATTGCACAGTTTACTTGTATAGTATGTGTCACAAGTTTTGTTTACCGGCAGTATATAATCCCAACTAATTTTTTTTTTAGATTTCATATGGCGAATAAATAAAAATTTTTTTGTATTCTTTACTTTTTTTTATTGTAGAATTAACTGCCGGTCCCTCGATTTCAAATGAAAACTTCGTTCGCATAACTTACCTTAAAAACTAAATTTTAAAATTGGTTTTTGTTGTATATAAAAGTTAAGCGAATGAAAATTTCGTTCGAAATTTGAAATTAAAAGAAACAATAAAAAGTTAGAATGGAATGTAATATGTTTGTATCTATGTAAAAATGTATTGAAATTTGGTAATAATTTCAGCGTATTAAGATGAATCGATATATCGATATTTTTAATTAATAAATATCGATACTCTTAAAAAATATATATCGATATATTTTTTTCAATTTGCCATCCCTAATCCAAGCTAAACAAATATTGAATTTTTTTTTAACATTTTTTTCATTTGTTAAAAAATTTAAATACAAATAAGCCAGTATGCAAAATTAGTCGAAATAGAAATTGTATTCGTTTTTCATAAAACTTTTTTCGTCATAGAGAATGCGTGTTTTCCCATGTGAAGTAAAGAGCAATATCTAAGAGATTCACTTTTGCATTCTTAAGAAGTAAAGGCAAAAGATCAAGGTTTCTCTATTAAAAATTATATTCCCTTAAAAAACTTCGATTATTGCTCCCGTTATACGTTGCCATCATGGCCCAATTAGTAGATCTGCTCGAAACGCCTGCTGATTTTTTGTTGAGTTGTATTTTTATCGTGTAATTGTTTTTGTAGCAATTGTTTTTGACATCTTGTCCATTTATTACACAAACAAATTCATTGGGTTTTGACATCTTTAACATAATTTACACAAACAAAATGCGTGTTGTTTTTTCTATTGTTGCATTGTTGTAGTTTCGCGCAGACCTACTAATTGGGCCATGGCTGCCATGTTTGCTAGTTGATTATAAATTTATTTTTATTTAAATTTAGTAAAAATCATTCCTTTTCAAAAATCTGCTGAACATAAATTTCAATAATAGGTCCCTTAGAACTTAAGGCAATACTTAACCCAATACTGGCTGAAATTAATGGTCTAAAAAGTACAATTTTTTCACTTTCAAAGGCACAATTTGCATTTTTTTTATAATGCATCCCATTGCGCCCATGCCTGGATCCCATATAAAATGCTGTATATTAATGTGAGCGTAAATGTGAATGTTGTGTGTGTGTGTATGTGAGTAGGTATTTGTATTAAGTGTATGTATACTTCATTTGACGGCCTTAATTGTTTCTTGGAATGTAGGACAACATTTAGTTTGTTTATCTGCTGGCAAAGTCTTTTATAAGAAGTTAATGTCTCAGTGTGTCATACAAATTGAGATTATTTCTTCTTTATTTGTTTTTTTTTTTTAACATAAAATGCGAAATCTTGTATAGAAGTAAAAATAGCAAAAAGAAAATTAAAAAAATGGTCTGTAAGAAGATGCTTAGAAAGAAAAAGAACAACAACAACAACAAAATGATTTCTCTTTAATGGTGTCTCGGCTTACAAGAAAAATCAGCAGCATTAGCAGCAGCACAAACAGAAGCAGCACATCAAAGTAATTCTGGCACAATTATTTTATCGGACATTTAAAACAAGGAAATCTTGTCAAAACATTTACTTCCAGAAACAGAAACACACAGTGTTTTGTGGGGTGTTTATGTCTTTTTACATATTTTTTTCCCCATGTTTCTAGTTGTTGTTAGTAAGTGTTAACAATACTTAACAATAGGCATTAAAAGATTATTTCTTAAATATTTTCAAATAATGTGGGTATAACATCAAGAACATGTTGTATTATGTTCTACTAACGCGTTGTTGAGGATAAGAGCATTAATTGTTGTTTAAATTGTAATTAAAGAAATAAAATGGTAATAAGAGTGTCAGTGAGGAACGGGATGTACAATTATTGTGTAGGTTAGTATGTTTATTTGTAGTTTAATACATTGAACTTTACAATGAACTTTGTATAGAAGAGAATTTTAAATGGAAAACGAATGACAATCACAAAAGGTTTTTAAGTCTACAAGGCCACTAATAAGATCAAAAATTCATTACTTTTTTCTGATTTTTAGTTTTTAATTAAGAATTGTCATTTGGAAGCCTATTTAATTTATCATTAATATCTTTGGAAAATTTCAAGCTTTTGATAACAAAAGGAAAATTAAAATTTTTTTTAATGGAATAGCTTAAGGCATCCTGTTTTTGCATATGATAAATTCACAGGATGTCAAGGCTGCCAAACTTTGTGTGTGGAATTTTTTACATTCCCTGAGCATTAAAATAAAGTGATCCAATTTAAATACGTTTCTTCCCTGCGGGAAATTTGCATCAATTGTTCCAAGAGACTAGTCATGGGATTTGTGAAAATAGAACAAGTACAAAAAGAAAGAACTCATGACCAGTGAAAGAAGAACCAATCATTTAACTGGTACATATATGAAGAACCAAAAGGTAGAAAAATTACAGTATTTACCGGTGGGGTGACACATTTTTTTGGGACTTTCTAAAATTTGATTCTTAAATTTAGTTCATGGACTTGTTTCATTGAAATAATACTACATTGTATTGAAATAATTCTCCATTGTAGTAACGAACACTAAACAGGTTCATTGAGAATAGATGTGTGACTTGTCAAATGGTGGCTGTAAGGTGCCAATTGACCCCCTCCAATGACAACCCCATGTAAAAGTGATAGGTCCCATTCATATAAAGTGTTAGAACAAGAACCGGTCTCTACCACCAAAGACCTATCACGGGACCACTTTGGTGTCAGTTCGCTTCCCTCTAGGGTATTTAGAGAAATCTATAATGAAAAAATACAGTCGTGTCTAGTGCTTAACTTTAAGTTCATAAGTTTAAAGAAGACAAGAAAATTTTGTAAATTTCACAGTACGGCGATGACACACGTACTCTATAGAATTATCTATCTTGTTGTTTGTTTTATATACACATGCATCAATATCATAATACGTTTATTGCCCACCATTGATCCCCCCATGGGTTGTAGGAATTTTTCAGATTATTTCATCTCTTGGTTTCACATTCTACAGGGCAAATCAGGTGCAGCCAACACCTGGGATCCGGTCAAAATCTTTAAAAAAATTGACAGATTTCTTAAAACTGCGGCTTACTAGAGATTCTATCTGGTACAAGAGGAGTCAGTTGCCCCTGGTAAGCAGGCAACGGTCTGCCTGTTGGTTAAGGCCTTCGTTACTCAAATTGCTAGTTGTGTGTGATGGTGCCTCTCACACACGGGGCCGGTTGGTAAATTCATAGTTTGTCATCTAATGGCTAAGAACTGCCATGAAATTAGGCCGATATTAATATATTAATCTGTTTTCACCTCTGCCCACGACAACAACACTAAAATTCTTCAAAAATCTGCTTAAAGGAAATTAAAATCGTTTAAATCAACCTTACCTGTTGGGGTCCGTGACAGATTTCGTATAAAAAATACAAAAACTTTACAAGATGGCAACATTGAATGCAAGCAACAAGCGATAACCAGGGTTGCCGAAGTTGGCCTTTTCCGACCAAATTTGGTAGGATGTTTACCGTTTGGTCGGATGGTAGGCCAAACTTAAATTTGGTCGGTTTGATAAAATGTACTATATTTATTTTAACAAATTTAGAACACTGGTCGCAAGGCAAACCTATTTTTTTTTTACAAAACACAATTTTTTTTTGATTGCTAATGTAACTATAGATGTGGCAACTTTGACGGTGTTAGTTTTCTATAGGATAGTTTTGTCACCTTATTTGAACTTACCAAGTCAGATTTCGATTAAATTTTTGTTTTAATGAAAAACTCTTAATCAACAACCAATATTCCTTTAAAATATTTGATCGGATTAACAACAAAGAAGAAATACTGTGAATACTGTACCACCCCATAAGATATAATGTATTTGTTATACAAAATGGACTTCTTCGCAAGGAGATACAGTAAGATTAATAGAATTGTGGCATACTTTAATACTTTTTTTGTATCATGTTTCATAAAGTCAATAGTATAGTAGCACCAGAACTTGCAGAAAGTATGGGTGAGTTCCAAAACGTCAGTAGATTTTTACAATGTTATCTGTACCAAATTGTACCAAAAAAGTTATCAACGAGATAACAATAAGCAAACTATGCATTTTTAAACTATTTGATACATTTTTTACTTTGTATTACGATGCTTTGGAGCTCAGTAGAGCGTACCACTTTACAAGAAAAAAAGTATAAAGTATTTTTTCAAGACGGTTAAAAAAAAACTTTTTTTTTTGCCGAACGTGGGAGTCGCTATTTTAAACTTTTCGTTATAGCTTTGGCACTTATAGTCCGATCTTAAAGTATTATTTGTCAATGTTTTTGTCTCGAAAAAACCAATGTTTTGTCCGTAGGGGCCATTGACCTCAAGTATCATGCTTCAGTATTTATCCACCAGATCTCTGTTTGTACTCCCCTAATGTCAGAAAATTAAAGATAGCAAGAAACTATTAAGCTTTTTCTAAGGAAGTAATTCGATAATTCCAGCAGAAACCTTTTTTGAGGTACGGTCTAGTTTTATTAGGTATCTTATCGCTCATTAAAAATTTTTAAGTATGATGATGGGCCATTTTGCATTTTATATAATTTTAAATATTTTAAAAATTTGGTCGGATTCAAAGGGTTATGGTAGGTTTAGCAGACAATTTTGGTCGGATAAAAGTTTTTTAAACGGCAACCCTGGCGATAACACAACCAAGCCGAATTCATTAGTAGGCTTAAAAGCCCTGCTGATAACGTTTGTTAGCTTTATAATGGAATTGGAATACTGTTATTATCTTTGTTTCTGTTTTTGACTTTGTACAATTATTTCACAAAAACAAATTGCTTGTGGTTTTTGCACGAGTTGTATTTGTTGTAGTACAGAGATAACCTCTAATGAATTCAACTCGAACAAAATCTTTCTGTGTGAAATAGTGTTGCCAGAATTCCAATTCAATTTTACACAGACAAATTTTTTTTTATTTTTGCGATTAGAATTAATTGGGGAATTTTATTATAACACCTCTGAAAAATAATGTCCTGTTAGTAGTTTTCATTTTCTGCTTCGCACGTACTTGCTATTTTTACAATATATTCCACAAGTTTTTGCAAAATTTCGGGTGCCCTGACCATATAATTTTATTTCGAATGTTGCATTTTAATTGGAGAATGCTTTTTTTTAGCTGACATACACTTCATCTTTCAATTATCTCTATCCCGTGAACGTGGGGACAAGTTAACATCGCTTGTACGTGAAATGATGCGTTTGACGAATATGTCTCTTACGCAAGCCATCGATGCACCGAAAGAATGTGCTCTAAGACCACAAGGTTAAATGGGTTTCCACAGCTGGCCTTAAAAAAGTTTCCCGCATTGTCCGGTATTTACCACGTATGACCAATGTCATATTCAATAAATTATGGGCTCATTATTCTTTCGGACGATACACCGCCCCAAACAGTACAATTAAGTGGGTGCAACTATCACTGATGAACTGCTCTTGGATCCTTCGTAGCCAAAAACCTGCAATTTTGCTTCTTGTCGTAGCAATATAGTAGGAAATCAAATTATGGAAACAATGGACAAAGAATAAAATAATAATTATATATAATAAACAATTCGTCTGACCATAAAACAATTTTGAAATAAAATAAAAAGTTGTGTTGAGGCCAAATTACACAAATTTTTATGATCCAAAAGTAGTTCATGAAAAAATTTTTTTGTACCATTTTTGAAAAATTACACAGAAATCGGCAACGCTGGCAGGAAAGCTCAAGCGAGAGCACACTTAGGTGTGAGATAAAGAGGGAAAAACACGGTTTTGTAGTTTTGCAGAGCTTTGGTGTAAATTAATCTCATACGAAATAGTTCAAAATAGTGTTTCCTGGCTTTTACAGACTCTTACCGTAATTTTTTTATTATCCATTATAAACTTATATTTACCCAGCAAAAACTTTACTTACATGGTAAGTTAGCAAGTAATGTTTGAGATATATAAGCACTTCTTATTTTTCGGCTGAATAACTTCTTATTCTTTTTCGAGTTGTCCCCAGAATTTAGTACTTACAATACCCTTACTATAAGTACTACAAAATACTTACTAGAAGCCAAATAAATAACTAGTTATTATTTAGCTGTCTGTAAGTCAAACAGATCCACTGACATAGTAATTTCAGTATTTTTAAAATACCTAAATTGCTTAAAAAAATTCTTCGAATATTTTTAATTAAACCAAAACTTGGCGCTAATTAATATACCTAATAAGTAGTTATTGGGCTCGTTACTAGCAAGTAAATATCCAGTACTGAAAAGAACACAACTAAAAAGTAGTTTTTCAGCTGAGTATTGGTAAGCAAATATTCAGTAGTGAAAATAATAGAAGTAATAAGTAGTTACTGAAGTCATTACTTGTAAGTACTTATTGAGGTTTTCAGAATACAGACAATTGTAATGACAACTACTTACCAGGTAACGTATGAAATAAGTACTACATTTTACCAAAATTCAAAAAGTTTTTCCTGGGTACTGATAATAAACGTGAAAAAAAATAAAATTTTTAGAATTTTAAAACATTTATTTTTTTTGGGTATCCTTATCAAATATTGTTAAAAGTTACAAATGAGATAAATAAACTTGCCTAGTAAATTATCGCATTTACTAGGCATAAAATTTAAATAAAAAATATATATATTAAAAAAGTAATTTTTTTTTATCACATTTAAGAAATTAGACATTAAATTTATCTTTTTCAATTCTTTAAACTATTGTAAATTTTTTAATACTTCAAAAACAAAAGTAATATGTTATTCTATAAAGGGTAATTCATCGTGAGGTTTAATTATCAATATACTTTTTATACAGATAAAATTGCTTTGTCAGTTTTGTTCAGTACTGTTTGGCAAGTCATCATGAAAAGACTCACACCACAACAGCGTCTCCAAATTGTTCAGCTGTGTAACGAAAATCAGCGTTCTGTGAGAAATGTTTTTCGTGCGACTCGAAGAACTTGTGGTGCGCATAATCGACCAACTGAAATCACTATTGCGAATTTGAGTCCCAGTTTACATAAGTGGATGATACTCAAACGGTTAAATCACATCCACCACGTTGTGAAGTGAATATAACTGTAGCATATAGAATATAGCTGTAGCTGAGAATGTACGCGGATACCGTGAAGAATCGACTCGCCGTCTTTCTCATCAGCTTGGCTTGTCGTATTCGACAACTTTGCGTATTTGACGGTGAGCTGTAATTTCTTAAAGATACAGCTCTTGAACCAAGGACCTTGTTGAGAAATCGTTTTGGTGAGCACTTAATTTCACGATTTGCTACGGTGTCTGGTCACCTAGATCGTGCGAAATCACACCTTTGGACTATTTTGTCCGGGGATAAGTAAAGTCTGAGGTCTTCAGGAATAAGAAAGCTACGATTGATGCTTTGAAATCCCCATTACTCGTGTTATTCGCGAGCCACCAGCCGCTATGCTCGAACGAGTCGCCCGAAATTTAACCATCCGAATGGACCACCTCAGACGTAGTCATGGCCAACATTTACATGATATCATTTTCAAATAGTAAACGTCTTATATGGTTCTTTTAACCGATAATACAAATTTTAAGTTCAATTTCAAATTTATGTGTTTTATATTACATTATAAATTAAACCTCACGCTGAATCACCCTATATTATTATTATCTTATGACGATTTTGGTAGGGAGAGGGGCATGAGTTTTAATTTTTTAAGGCGAGTCCGGGGTATAAAAACTTTTCTACACTCTTAGCCTACGCCTTCAAAATTTTAAGTTTCTCCAACCAACAAAGTCATCATATAAATCCAGTCTTAAAAAGGGACCTTTTAGGGGACTTGTGTACACCAAAACGTATTAAAAACTTTTCTTTATCCATTAACCATAAATTGCCAGCGACTTAATAAAACATATGAAAAAAGCATAATTTTTTTTTATACATTTGTATATAAAAATTTACTACAACGTGTCTCTTCGTAATTTCCACCAGAAACTAACAATATCATTTATTTAACTACGAGTAGTCACATACTTAACAAAACAAACGTCTGCGTAAAATAAAACAAACTCATAAAATAAATACGAAAAAAGTTACAAAGTAAAAGAAAAAGAAAATTAAATAAATAAAATTATGTTAAATATCTTATATGAGGTTTTTCTTACAAAACCGACAATAAAACCACAAGGACAAGGGCAATAATAAATACCGGTAGTAAAACATTTGAAAGTAATTTCTGCTTTGTTAAGCACGTCATCCAACATCTTTTGCGTTTGAACTCAGCATGTGCTCTGAAAATATTTTTGTAAGACAAAAGCCAAAAAAAAAAAAAAAGAAAAAAGAAAACGAGAAACACAGACTACAAACTGTCAATTATGTGTGAAAGGATAAATTCACTTTAAAAAACTCCCCAACACACTTGATCAGAAAGTTTGAAGGAAGACAGTATTTTTAATTATTATAGAGATTATAATAAAATTGTGGAATTTGTGTGTGTTTGGCCGGTGACTGTGAGTTGGGTGTAATTTTTCAATTGCACAATGATGCGAGGAGGACATTATGTGAGGACAAATGCAAATAGAGTTTATTTTATTGACATGCCAGCGGCTAGAGTTGAAACATGTAAAATGGGAACAAACCACATCCCTGCTTGTTTCGCTCATACGTTTAAATAGACACATTCATACATACACACACAGACACATACATTAAGACACATGGACATACACTTAAATATTTAAATGCATACGAATATTAGCATGTGGTGTTTAAAATGATTTAAAAGTTTCCAAAAACCAAAAGAAAAAATTATTTAAAAAACCATTCAACCAGCCAACCAACAGCAACTGAAACAGAAGTTGCAACAAAGGAAATTCGAATTATTTCATGGCTTGTTGTTTTTTTTGTTCTCTTCGTTGTACATATAATAAAACAAAAATTACTTTATTGTTTGATTGTGTTGTAAATCTTTCTAAAAAAACAACACCAAAAATAACAACAAAAAACTTAATACTTTTTTATGATTCAATTACGAACAGAAATCAAGTTCAAAAGTAAAACATGTATTTGTGTATCTGTGTGTGTGTGTGTGTGAATATGAGTTAGTAAAAGTATTTTATAAAATGTTTATGGTCTCTTTTTAGAATACTTATACACCATATATATGCAACATATGTATGTATGCATTAGTATGTGTGTAAAAATACTCATACACATCTGCATATGACTAGATAAAAGTGTTGTAACTTTGTCAGTCGTGTGGGAGTGTTTGTGTTATTTTGTTTTGTACTTGGATAAAAGAAAAGTATACAAATGAATCTTAATATAATAACATAGAAAAAACAACAACAGCAACAATAACAAGACAGAAAAAAATAATAAAAAAAGAAACAAAATTTAAAAATAAAATTGCTGTGAAAACGGTTTAAATTGTACAGGGGGATAAATACTGTTTATACCCTTATCACAGGTGGACAGGGTATACAGATATAAGTTTTTCATTCCTGTCTGTTATCTCTACAATCTTACACCCTATAAAGTGTTTATATTCTGGGTCCTTATAAAAAGAGAAGTTGATATAACGATGTCTGTCTGTCCGCGCAAATGTTGAAATGAGGGTTTCAATGACCCTAGATAAAATAGGGACTCGGCTCTTATATATGTTTATCTAATATTGCCGGAAATAATTTGGTATTTAAATTAGGATAGATCAGTCCATAAATGGCTGTGCTTTATTTAAGCAAAAGCCCAGGACTGCCTATATTTTTTACCCATAAATCTCTAGTTCTTAAATATAAGTTGTTTTTTTCGAAGTTTAATTATAATATATGATCCGAAGTTTTGTACCTTCACCTTAAGTGAAATTAATATAAAACTGGTAGTGTGAATAACAAAATCGTCTTATAAATAACCGAGTAATACACCCATAACTAAATATGAGCTATGTGGACCAAATCCAGATTCTAGATTTAGATTTATTTATTACGAAGTTTTTGAAATACTTTTTTTTAGTGAGAATTAAAATTTTAAAAGTATTATCTGGTTTTTAACAAATAATTTTTTCTTTAATAAACGAAAACCAAAGATAAATCATTAATAAGTCCCTGCGGGAAATTGGTGTCAATTGTTCTAACAGAACTGGTCCTGGGATTTGTGAAAATGGTATAAGAACAAAAAGAAATAACTAATGACGTGTTAAAGGAGAACTAATCACTTAATTGGTATATTAAGTAGGAACAAAAAGGTAAATTTTTTAATTTTGTACTAATTTTATTTTAATAATTTTTTTACATTAATGATATTTTATTTATTTGTTAGGACCGTTTTTGTGCACAGAAAAAATTACAATTGTCTCTAATCACCAAATTCATAGAAACAAGCAAACAATTTGTTGATTTTTCACCTATTACCAAAATGATTATATTGATTACTAAAAATTGTGATTTTTTTCAATAAATGATATTTTTAATTTTAATTAAAAAAATTATCAAAAACCTTTGCCATTTCAAACAATGTGTTAATTGATTTAATTAAATATGGCTCTGATTTTGACAATTCCCAACAACAATTCTACAAGATTAAATTATTTTATTTAAAGCGAAAAAATCAATTAAGATTTTTTATTTTTTAATTTATATTTTAATTAAAAATTTATTTCAAAACACCTAAAATGTTAATTAAATCGATTTTATATTTTTAATTTTTTTTCAACTAAAAAAAATTGATTAAATTATCACATTAATTAAATTAAAATATTTTTTAAACAATTTTTTTAATTGATAAAAAACTACTGAAAATTTTTTCTGTGTAACAATTTCAGTTTCACCGGGGATGTGATACATTTGTTTGGGATTTTTTAAAAATTTTTTCTTAAAAATAATTCTACTGGTTTTTTTTTTCATTGTAGTAACTAACACGCAACACGTTTATTGAGAATTGATGTGTGACTGGTCAAATGGTGGGTGTTAGGTGTAAATTAACCGCCTCCAATTACAACCCCATGTAATAGTTATAGGTCCTATTCATATAAAGTATAAGAACTAGGACCGGTCTTTGCCACCAAAGAACCTATCACGGGACTACTTTAGTGCCAGTTTGCTTGCTTCTAGGGAATTACTTTAAAAAATTGCAATTTTTCTTCAAAAAACATTAATATCTATTGCTGTTTTGCTATGATTGGAAATTGTGGTGAAAAGGTTTATTTATGAAAAAGATAACATTGCCTTGTAGCTATTGTTGTTCTTGGAAGACTAAGTTGGTAGCAAGTATTTCGTTAACATAACGAGTAGAGATGAGCGATATTTCTGTACCTGTGATTTAATCACTGTTACTGAAAAATCACGAATCACAGTTGTGGCCAAATTTGTCAAATTCTAAGTCGTTCTTTTTGTATTTTGTTACATATACAAATTTATGATATTTCACTGTTTGTGTGGGTAATAGCGTTTTTTGAATGAAATGTCGAATGATATTGCTGTTCCTTTCATTCTCTCTTCTATTTTATTAGAATTTTTTTATGCCAAAATTTAAACAGTAAACAGATTTGAAAGCTCTTACAATTTGTTGTTGTTTCTTTGTAAAGTGCTTACATAAGCTCTTGCAAAAGCTCGCGCATTGTACATATACCTTGGCCGCAATTGCTTTAAAAGCACAGAAAACTGATAAGCCGTGATCACAATCATAGTTTAAAGCAGCAGTGATTTTTAAATCACATTCACTAATCACGGTGATCTTTAAAAATCACGGGATCGCTCATCTCTAATAACGAATATTAAGTATTGAGCTTTAGCCGAAATGGTCCATTATTACACCTGGCTCCCACACAATTGTCCTTCAGAATATTGTGTTTTGGTATAACTGAGTTCATACAAAAGAAGCTTATTTATAAAATTTAGCACAAATATTCTCTATATATTAGATTTATTTGATTTTTAAAATTAGCCTAATCGAACTGTTGTTTAACATGGAGCCCATTCAAATATGCTCCCACAATAAGGATTTTAAAAAGAAAGCGCCCGTACCATATGAGCGAGGTTACAATTGGATTTTCAATGCTATAGTGAGGGTACATATATAGCCATATGTTTTCAATTTACTGCTACTTTAAAGTTTTGTAAAAGCTTTTTCACATTTTGTTTAAGGTTTTTACTCTGGCTATTCAAATTATTTTTCTATGTTTTTATTAATTTTTACATTTTTATTTAGCGATTTTTTTTTATATTTTTGGTTTATTCTAATATACATTTCATAAACTTTAAGAGCCTATTGTGTAAAACACAACGCAACGCCAAAAATTTCATTGAAAGCCAAAATAAATTCAAAAATATTTTAAATCTTTTTGTTGGTTTCTACAGGAATTCATATTGAATTTTTAAATTTCAAACACTTCATCTTTTGTGGCGTTGAACATTTGTAAAAACAATATAAATTTCTGTAAAAAGCAACAACAAAATTATAAAATATTTTTGAAATTGTTTTTGCTTTCAATGAAATTTTTTTTACGTTTTTAAATCGTTTTCTTCGATCTTGGCGATTATATGTAATTTTTTTTTATAAATTTTATATAATTTTCAGGGTTCCTGAGGGCTCATTTAAAGTTTTTGATCTAGATACATGTCTCAATTTTAAAGACAATTTAATCAAGTTGGCGGCAAATGCAGGACCTTTTGAACTAAGTAAAAATAAATCCATAAATTTACCTAGAAACTTTTTAAATTAGCTCTCGGAATAGGCATTAAAAGCCTGAGTTAATGGTACAAGTAGCAATTTTTAGCCAAGAACGGATCCTATTAAAATTGGTTAAAATCCCATATAACTTATTCCATATAATTGTTTACCCGGAACAGACTTGTAATTAAGATACATGTCTTGTTTTAAAAATTGTTTGATAAAATTTTACACATATTCTTCTTTAGGTTGAAGAACGAAGCCTGTCTACTAAAATATAAATTAACTTGATAATATACTTTTTACTAAGTTTTAGCACTTCTACAGGTTTCTACAAAGTTTGATTAGCTCAAATAAACTTTTTGATCAATACAGTCCAACTTTTCATTCCAATTGAAAAATAACACTTAGAAATTAGTGAAGAATTTTAATATTTTACTTTAAATATTCCTACGTTTCCTACATTTACCAAACTACAGTTTTAAGCTTCTTAAACTTGTTTACCCAAAATAACTCACACTTGTTTTAGTAAATAAACTTTGCGTAAAGTCACAAAACAATGTAAAGTTTCTTGCCACAATTTGAAACGATATCGAAAAAAAGTTTTACAAAATTTCTCACTCACTTAAACAATTATGTTTCAATTTTATACAACGCACTCTTGTGCTTAAAACTACAACAAGAATGTCATAAAAAACATTATTAAAAATTTTACAATAAATTAATTTTTCATTTTAAAAAAATCTTTGTTATACTGTACACTTGAATTTGTATAATATAAAAGAAAATTCAACAAAAAAATTATATTTTATATACTCAAACACGCAGGCACAAACAGCCACCCACACGAATATGCTTTAAATTAAATATCCCCCAAAAAAGTTACTACAACTGAGTCTATAGATTATATTATATACAGACAAGTCGCTGTAAGTATGTGTGTATATAAACTATGTTTATGTACCATGTGTATGTTTTCGTTTTAATAAAATTTTTTTTTTGTAATTATTTTTACAATTATTTTTCAATAGAAATGATTTAATTTAATTAAACTTAAAATAAAGCCAGCACTTCAATAACACAAATTATGTATGATTTTGAAAAACATACAGATACACGTACACACAAACTCATATAAAATTCTCTTTAGTGTTCTCTTAACTTTTTAGTTCTTATCATTATTATTTATTTGTTGAAAAAAAAAATAAAACTTAAATCAATTTATAGGAAAACTAAAAATTAAAGGAGAACAAAAACAAGAATCTCAATGAACAAATCAATTATAATAAAAAAATTTCAAGAACATACTCTACATGAATACTTGTAGACTTTCATTTACACTCGATACTACTACCACCATTACAGCAATAATGAATATGAATATTATCCGGTAAAGTGTCATTAGAGCAGTGGCAGTGCTAAACAGACACACACTAACACACACATACTTACTCATATACTGTTATTATTACCCTGTCGGAAAATGAGTTAGCTCAAAGTCAACTCATGGTTAACCAGAAGTTAGTCAGAGGTGACTCACAAGCTAACTCATTTACATGGTTAAAGCTATTCAGTTTTTACACGCAATGTCCGCAGTACGAGTCAGTACTCACTCACACTGCATAACTTTAAGATAACCATAAGTTAGCTCATTATGAGTCAGCTTGTGGTGCATACAATATGTTGACTTTAATAAGAGAATAAAAAAAAAAAATTACGTATTTTGCTTTATTTATTTTCTAAAGAGAGACAGAGACTATTACACATATGTTTTCTTTCACTTTTGTTGTATTTCCCCTTTGTCTACAGAAAAACTCTCAGTTATAAGACACCAGCAGCATGCCCGATATGACCAAAACCGGTTTTCATAATAATTCTACTTTGAAAATGAGATGTATTTAACTAAATGATATTAACAAAGAGAATATGGGAACTTTTACTTATTATTTAACTTTGAAAAAGTACACAAAACAAGCAAAACGTGTTTTTACCACAGTCCACTGCATCAGCTTTGAGTTAGCCAAACGCTAGCTCAAAAGTTATCGAGAAGAAGTCAGTCGCACAAAACACAACTCACTAATCTCTGCATAACTTTTGAGTTAGCCAAAGGCTAGTTCAATACTTATCGAGAAGAGGTCAGTCGCACAAAACACAACTGACTCAAATCTGCACCAATTATGAGTTAGTCACTAGTCAGTTGTAAATAAGTTAGCTAAAAGTCAACTAAATGTTGAGCTAGCTAATAAAAATCCGACAGGGTATGCAGAATAGAAGGGAGAACCTAACGGAGCATTACGATAACTGTATTTATGTATTCAATCTATTAGTCAGTATGGGTGTGAGTGTGTAATTGTATTGGTAATGTTAGATAGATAAAAGAGACTCAAGTAGCACCTTATGGACTAAATTAACACCAAATGCACTGTTCAACATAGAAAAAAATAACGGGGCTCTGACAATAGATTCTGGTGGAGGACACAAAAAAAAATCGTGTGTCCGCGTTTTGAAAAATGTGTGTGTTCAGTCATATGTAGTAGAATTTCATGGCCAACATTTTTTAAGAAAACTGGTAGGTGTGTTTTTACGATTTGTTAGAATAAAGCCAAATATTAGCCGTTATTAAGGGCTGTTAAAGGGTTAATATGATCCACAAAAATATTTGCCGTAATATTTTCTACAAAATTGCCGAACATACCTTATGCTGCACGAACACGATAAAAGTTTGAAACTTTAACGACCTATTAAATAAAATTTCGATGTGATCCTTCAAAACGCAGACCAACGTAAAATTTTTTCTCGTTTCCTCTACTAGAATCAAATGTCACAACCCCATTATTTTGGCAAAAGTTCGAAATCGTTGTGCAGTGTTATTTAACAAAAACTCACGTATGCTTTCAATGTAAAAGTATGTGTTTTAATAATTCCCTATGTGTGTCTGCGTGTAATTTTTTTATACTAAATGAAATATTCGAAAAAGAGGCGGAAATTAATTATAAATCAATTTAGCGAAAGATTATGAATATTAAAAAAAAGGAAAACCTGAAAAAATAATATAAATAATCTAAAATAACAAGAAAAAAAGTGAAAGAGGAAACATTATTGCTGTTACCTTCCATTATAATAATTTACATAAAATAACAACGGTTTGGCTGTTATTAGTTGTAAAGCAAATTAAAAAAGGCACAAAAGGGCCTAACGATAATTTAATGGGGCAATTTCGTTGAGTTAAGCTTATGAAGAAATTGGGAACACATTTTTGCTTTGGTTTGTTACCAAAAAAAAAAAAAAAAAAAAATTAAAAAAGGAAAATTTTTAGTCCTTAAATTTTATTCAAAGATTTTCTTGATTGTTAGTGGTTCACAAATTTCATCGGCTTCTTAAAGCTTAAAATAGACAGTAACTTTTAGTTAGCAAATATTCAAAATAATTTAATATGTTTTGATTTATTAATAAAAGAAAGTTACTGAAATTATTAGGTAAAAGGAAGTTTTGTCTAGATTATCAATGAAAATTTCAACGCCTTCATAACGGTTCATTGCTCGTAAAGATTATTTTTATAGATTATTTTCCTTCTCCCAAGTAGGAAAATAATCTATAAAAATCTTTGCTAAATAGAAGTATGTATTTTCAAAAGATATATTTCTAAAATCGTGCCCATTTTTATAAAAAGTACATTTGTTTTTAAAAAGCACTTTCTTGGTGGGTTTTTGAAAAATACTACTATTTCTGCAATATAAACTCTTTGGATTGAAAAGGTACAAATGCAAAATATAAAAACATTACAGAAATAAAATATTACAAAAAAAAAACACTATGGAAAAAGTAACAATTACCCACGCCCTTCTCTCTCTTAGATTTTTTTTATCGAAATCCCGATCGTAAAAATAATGGCAGAAATGAAATCGGAGCACCTTAAGCTTAATGAAACGATACCAATTACGTTTTTTTTTAATTTCGATCCGATGAGCAAATTAATGACAGACATCAACTCAGCACCTCAAAAAACCACCGAGTACTTTTTTTCACGTGTTAAGTCAAAAACAAAGGCGTTGTAAATTTTGTCCTGCTATTTTTTAAGGCTGTCCCAATAAGTAATGCACAAAATGCAACTTTTTAAGAATTTACCTCTTCCTGTTTGGCAAAAAGTACGAGCATGAACGCACAAAATAAACCCTTTTCACAAAACAAGCTCTTTTAAAAAACTATTTTTACATTTTGGGTACTTAAAAAAAAAAAACGCCTTTTTTGTTGAAAAGAAATGTATGTAAAATATTGACACAAAAGAATTTTTTTTATAAAGATAATACAAAAGCTTATATTTAGTTTTTATTTGACCTTGTTTAATTTAATAAATGTTTATTTTATTTAAGCTCTATGTCTTCTTAAGATTTATTTATTTCTTTTCAATATTTCGCTAACCTCTGGTTAGCATCTTCAGGAAATCAAATTAAATTTGATTTAAATTTAGTTTGAATTAAATTTGATTTAAATTTAGTTTGAATTAAATTTGATTTAAATTTAATTTAATTTCCTGAAGATGCTAACCAAAGGTTAGCGAAATATTGAAAATAAATAAATATTAAAAAGACCTTGAGTTTAAATAAAAATAAAAATTTATTGATAATACAAAAGGTTTTTTTTTTGTTTAAAGTACTTTTTTTAAAAAAGTGCTTTTTTAATCAAACATTTTTAAGGTTTTTTATAAAAATACTATTTTAAGTGCCTTTTTGCAAAAAAGTAATACAATTAAAAAATACCCACAATTAGCGCATACTAGTTTTTTCTTTAGAAAAAGTACTTCTTCTCAAATATTATTAATTCTAATCGTATTTAAAAAAAATGCTGCAAAAATGTACATTTTTCAACAAAGGTGATTTTTCCCGATTAAAAAACTTTTAGGTAAAATTTTTCTTAACTCTTTTGACACTTAAAGTGATAAGAATTTCATACTTATTTTTATTGGAAAGAAGTAGTTCTTTTTTTTTGACCAGAAAATACTTTTTTACTACAAAGTATTTTTTTTTACTAAAAATTACTAGTTTTTTACTAAACAAATGCTACTTAAAGTAAAAATATGAGCAAAACATTAAACAACTGAGAGTGTTATATTCGTCTATGCCGAATATTATATACCCTTCACCATGGTGCGATTAGAACGGAATATATAAATATATTTATTTTGTCCCACCCACATTTTGTCAGATGTTGTGTATTGATAACGCCAAGATGCTTGCGCCTAATTAGGAAACTTTTGCTATTGCCGTTCTCCAGATATATACAAATCTAATCTTTTATGTCTTCGTATGAGAATTTGGAAACTTTGGCTCTTTCCGTTCTCCAGATATACAGAAATTTCAAATGTTTTTGATAGGAAGAGCCACGCCCACTTCACCAATTTCACCCTTTTTTTTAAAGAGGTTGTGAATTGATAACTTTGATTCTTCCCAATAAAAAATGGAGCTGCCATCGAAGCAGGATTGTAAGGGAGAAACGTAAATGTTTCGCTTACTCTATCGCTTACGGAAGACATGAATTTTATATGGTGAGTTCCCACTTTGAAGCAATACATTTCTGACACAGAAAACGCTTTTTTCAGCGCACATAAATATTGCTGAACGTAACGAACAGCGTTACACACTGAATTTTTTGTTACCGTTATTCTTCAAAATAATGCCTTACAAACCTGCTTCGTAGTAAGGGAATCTCGTGGCTTTTCAAATTTTACATATATATTTCTTAATTTTTTAAGAATTCGTTCACTTACATTTCTGCATCTCTATTTGCGAAGCGCATAAATATGTGCTTTCTTTTTAAAATGTACTATTAGTGCATCGCAAAATAAGAACATTTTTTTATTGGGTTGTGCCTCAGTTGGAAGCCTTGGCTCTTGCCATTCTCCAGATTACAGAAACAAAAGATTTATTGTTAAAATTAGAGGCAGTCTGGCTGAATTTCAATAGCTAACTTTACCGGAGTATATGTGACATAAATATATAACAATTTAGTCCCCATCATTTCTGGGTTCTTCGGAAGACCCATTTCAACGTACACATTGGCAGAAAGACATCGCTTAATGAACTTTGCTAATCCTCAGGACTCTGAATATATATACTTTACAGGGTCTAAGATCAATATTGTAGAAATTGCAAACGGGATGATAAACTTATATATACACTCTTACCTTCGGTGAAGGGTATAACAATCCGTTTAAAAAAGCATTTTTTACTAAACAAAAGTATTTTGATAAGGGTTAGCCTTTAGTGTATACCTGGGCCTGGCCAGGCATTTGTTTTTTCAGTTTTTTTTCATATAATTATTAAATATATTAGAACGAAACTTTATGTATTCCTCAATCAAAGAGTTTTTCTTTGCAAGAAAACATGAAAAAAGTGTAAATTGAACCGTGGGCGTGGCAATTTGCCTAATGAAAATTTTGTGCATATTGTATCCACCTGGGCATGGCCAGGTGTAAATAAAGTAAATAAAATTAAAACGAAACGTATCAAAAAGCATACATAATACATATAAATGCTTTCTTTACTTTAATTTCGAAGAATAATTCTAGTTGACAACAAAATGTTGTTGCTACAGCCATAAAACTCTATACATATAAAAGTTGTCCCAGCCAGGCCAAGGGATTCGTTAGTGTAAGTTTTTTCGATAGCTCCGAAAAACTCCATACTCAATACAAGGGGTCCCAGCCAGGCCCAGGTGCCAGCTTGTGCCACACAAATAAGGTGCCTACTTAGAGTTCATTAGGCTTAAGCTCATCAAATTTAATTTTCATTAAACTATTTTTATAGAAGGAAGGAATTTACAACATGAAATGAATTAAATTTACATGTCAAATTTACATGTTTCGAGAATAACCACATTCCCATCATCAGAATCCTTTACGTTCTACCGTTTGGGCCAATGCGGCGACTGCCAGTCTTAGTCAAACATCAATCTTTAACCAATAGTATTGGTGGATCGAAATTTGCTGTAATTGATTATCATATCATATATTCAACCCGAATTCAATGAACACGGGCAGTCAAGAATTATCAAAAATATTTTAATTCATTTCATGTTGTAAATTCCTTCCTTCTATAAAAATAATTTAATGAAAATTAAGTTTGATGAACTTAAGCCTAATTAAAATGTCAAAAATTTCAATTAAAAGTTGAATGAAAAATCACAATTGTTATAAAAAAAGAACGTATTTTTTTAAAATAAAGGTATTTTTTATTAAAAAAAGTATTTTTTATACCAAAAGGAGTATTTTTTCTACTAAAAAAAAATAAAAAAATATATATTTACTAAAAATAAAAAATACCTCTTTGCTAAAAAAGCTCTACAAAATATTTAAACTTTTCACTAGATTCATTACACAGGAGCATAAATTAGTTACAAAACATTCTATTTTACGGAAAAGTTTTTTTTTTATTAAAGTATGAACGTACGTACCACTTAACGAATTTGATTACAGAAATTATAACATATCGAACAATTTGCAATATAAAAACTGAAATAACACTTAAATTAAACTTAAGAATAGCATGTTTGCGTGCGTAAACTTTTTCTGTGCCTTTTTTCCTTACCTTCATTGTGGAAAAGTTTTGCTACTAATCTTTATTAAGAAAAGTTTCTGAATCTAAGAACTTGAGGTGTTGCGGAAAAAAATGACATATAGATTATTGGCAATAAATTACATCACTTGTCGCAACATGTTGTACATGAGTTTGGCCCCCGAATCGAATACTACAACAAAAGTTTTTCTCGTTAAAACAAAAGCCACCCATTCAGTCGTATTTAGTGAATTTGTTTTTGTGTTTTTGTAGATGTTTATTTCCCAGAATTTTCTGTCTAGTCAAAGTTTCATTCTTATCTTGCGATATTTATCTTGCAAACAAATTTTAATTTCGAGGATTTTTTTTATTATTACTTTATTGGTTGATGAAAATCTGCTAATTTCTTTGGAGATAATTTCAGGGATTTACATGGATAAAAATGTTAATTTTTCTGTTGAGATATTAAATGTAAATGAGGATTTAATTTTGTCTTTTCTGCTTAGATTTAAGCGTAATTTTATTTTTAGTTTGGAAAGATTACATTTATTAATTTTATGTTATATTAAGTATATGAAAGTATGTATATTTTAAGGGAATATGTGACGTATACTTGATATTAATTATGCTAAAATTAATGGACACATGTTTTTAAATCGCTTTTCAGGCAATTTAAAACTTTTTTTTTTAGAAGCTTACAAAAATTTGTAAATAGAAACAATAGGACTTTGCAAGAAGCCAATTAAATATTTCTTTTGAGAATTGGCAGGTGCAATTAAATAGGTAGAGCTTACGTGGGGTGTCCCGGTAGGCTAGTTGGTAGTGAGCTAGTCAATAAGCGCCGGGGTTGCGGGTTCGATTCCCGCCAGAGACTCTGGTTTTTTCCTGTAGACAGGTGTAGGACTTCGCGGGATTAGTATAGGAACAAAAAAATAAAAAAAGTGCCCGTTTTGTTACTAAGTGCCGCTGTCCTATATTAAATTGCTGTCAAAATTATTCCTCAGCTAACCGCCCGATTTAAAAAAGGTGCAAAATAATGATATAAACATAAATTTCTTGGCAGCCCTCTCTCTTCACTGCTGCTTCTGCTTCAGTTACGGCTTTAATTACTAGAACGAAATTGATGGTATGTCGCTATTCCATTACTTATTTGTCACAGTTCACTTGTTTGGTTTTCAACGTGTTCATTTCACGACAACCTTGTAGGAGAGATAACTGGGCAATGATAAGGAGAACTAATCAATAGTTTTATAAGCCTACTTTATCCAAACTATCGGAACTTATCTGTAGTACTGCTTTTAATGTTGAGGGTAACCGTTAAAACCATAAAGATTGTAGAATGTCACCAGAAATCTTCTCTGGTGATAATTGTCTTATTTAACGTAACAATACCAATGGACGTTTAGCACCTAAGTGAATTTTTGTAATTGCTTTTCATCGAAGTCTTGAAATTCATCAACCACTGAAGTCTAAAGGGACTCATACATATTTTATAATGGCCAGGCAGATAATACGAATAGTCCACACACGCCCATAAAGGACTAGGACTAGTCCAAAGGTTATTTAAATGTATTGAAAAACATGGTATATTTAACATTACGATGTCCTAGGGCTGGACTTTATAACCCAGCTTTTCATTACAACGGTGTAATATTCTATGTCCATACTTCCAGGGAATTAGTTTTGAAACTACTGTATGGTATACTCTAGAGGATTATATGAAATCGTTTAAAAACGAAAACATGTTGTTTAAAAACGAAGACATGTCGTTTAATTATAAACTCTTTTTTATAAATGACATGGTTCATGATTGCATTACATAGGACCATGTGGTAAGTAGTCCATTTTATCTAAAATGGATCAAGTAGTTCAATATTATTTGCAGGGAGTGTATTACCAATTAGAGTGTGATATTTCGTGGAATCTTGAGAAATACCAGAACTAAAAACACAATTTTGGGTGGAAATTTACAGAAACATAAGCGATTCCAAGAAATATGGCGATACAAATTCTTTATCAGACGTTGACATATAGAAAGTGGAAAATCGTTTGGGGTCTACAATGAAAGTTGAATATCCTCAAGGTTCTTTATTAAAGTATAAATGTATAAAATAATTTTGGTTGTTCACAGAATGCTGGTTATCATCTTATATATTTATTTAGTTATATTCGCAACAACAAAATACATTTATTCAAAAATTTTTTTTTAATATATTTTGTTCCTGTAAATATAACTACATAACCATATAACCTGATAATCCGCCTTTCTTGAATAACCCAATTGACTTGTATTATTGATTCAATTACAAGTAAATTAAATAAAATACGGTTTTTGAAGTTTTTTTTTCTAATTTAAAAATCAATAAAAACGATTTAAACATTATGAATTAGCATATTAAGAAACCCCACAAAGGAATAAATTCCAATGGAATCAGTATCAGAAAGACTGGTAGGTTAGGTTAGGTAAGGTTAGGTTAGGTTAGGTTAGAAAGACGCAGAGACTAATATGGTCCTCTGTGACGCCTTAATAAGTGAAAGAAAGAAGGAAAGAAGATAAAGAAATCTAGTGTGAAAGAGTTAGAGAAGTAAATGGTGAAAGCACAGGAAAGGAAGATAATAGAAGATAATAAATCGGACAGAACAAGCAAAACCAACCCTACCAAACAGGAAAACTGCCCTACATGTTTCCAGTCCCCAGCCTCCTGCCGCACAGCCAGGTCATTCCCATTACGAATCCCATCAGAATATCGAGCCCGCAGCCCGAGACATCTCCCAATTCATGCAGGAATCTGCTACCCAGCCACCTCAGCCTGCTGTTGTGTAGCCTGGGACAGTGGCACAGAAAGTGCTCAACTCCAACTCCTCTGGGTCCTCACACAGCCTACATATATCCGATAAGCCCGACCCCATTCTGCCTATCATACAGTGGCCCGTGATAATACCTATCATGATCCTGAAAGACTGGTAAGAATAGAGTTAAATTATGCATTTGCTTTGGTCAGCTGGAACTTTTGAATGATGTATCCAAATTGTGTTACAATTTCATAAGCTTTCAAGTTATAAATTTACTCAATAGAACTTGTAACTAATATTTCAATAAATTACACTTACAAAAATTTTTTATTGAAAAGAAACACCAACCATCTTGAGTTGATAAACAAAAGTTTTCCAAAAATAGAAAAAACTTCTCAAATAACTTTTCCCACATACAAAAGTAAGTACTTACTTCACTCGAACAAAGGCAAACTGTATAACAAACAAGACAAAAGTTTCCCAAAAGAAATAAATTTTCAAACAAAAACTCTAATCAAGCTACCTCCGCCAATAGTAGAGTGACCCTGCAAAAAAATAAATTAAACGTTCAAAAATATTGAAAAATTCAACTAATACAAACAATTCAATGAAATTTTTAATTGATGGCATTTCGAATAACTGAAAACATATTGCGCGTAACAATGAGTATTATAATTTCTAATGTTGTAAGTTTTTTTTTTATGTTTAGTTCTTGTTTTTGTGCACTTTCTCTACAGCTGAATCTTCATCATTTATTTTCTTTAGCTTAGTTTACAATTTCTTACAATCTCAAGAGAACAAAAAAGTTTTCTTTACCATCCTAATGGAATGAATGAACGGATGAATAAAAAAATATATATAGTATATGAATAAAGTAAAACTATATATTTTTCAATGCAAGTTCAAACCATAAACTAGTTATCCACACAAGTGCAACAAACATGCACCAAATTCGAATACATACACACACACACACAAACACACGGAAATAGTTGTACAATATGCCACATTTACAGGAAAATTAACTTACATCTAAGGCGAAAATAGTGAAAATGGGGATGCGAACTAAAGATTTGGAGAAATTGTACCAAATATGTATGGGAATATGTATTTTTCTACCAGCGACTAACTTAAATTTTAAAATTATGGATCAATTTAGATATTAAATTTTAATTCATTTCATTAAATATATTTTAACACAGCTGTTAAAATTAGTTTTAGCGTTTGCAGTGAATTTCAGAAGTCAGAATAAAACCATTTTTGTTTTCATGAAAGGAATGGCTGAATCTAAGTATATCATAAAATTGCATGACAGTTTTCTGGCCATATGAACAATTTTATGGAAAATCTTTTAAATATTTGAGACCAAGACTTAACAAATATTTGACTAAAAATTCGAAAAAAGCATGCCTACTAAAACTATATGCATACGACATGTCTTTTACATCTAACTTGTCAAACTGCACACTGCAAGGTACATACATGTTATTTGTTACCTTTATAACACAGGGTCTCCACCTGATATCTTAATATGTTTATTATCTTGATTAATATCTTAATATTAAACAAGGGGAACGAACACATATCTTATAATAAAAACTCAAACAAAAAAAAGAAAAAATTTGGTGCCAAATTGCTTTTAGTTATCCTAAGCATTTTCGGATTGAATTCCAGCTTAATCGGTTCAGTAGGATCAGAGCTATGAATCAAAATGTAGAACCACCACTCTTAAAAATATTATAATTTTGTTCTAAAAAAAACTAGCATAAAGGGTAGAATAATTCACGGAATGATATAAGATTTTGCAAAAATTCGTTTTATATGACTGGCAATCATACTCTTAAGATCGGTTCATAATTTACCAAAGGCCCCATATAAAACCTACTCCCGAAAAAAGTTTAGTACGATTAAAACCGTAATAAATAATGGTATCATAATAAAAATTGGTACGTCACAGTTTTATAGGATTAGAAATCACACGAATAAATTTCCTGTAAATCGGTCCACAATTAACCATTGGCCCTAAATAAACCCTATTCCAAGAAAGCAGTTTATAACGCATAAAACCGCAATAAAAGTTGTTATCATAATAAAATCTAATACTTCACGGTGTTGTTGGACAGGAAATCACACTAATAAATTTCGTGTGGATCGGTTTCATAATTTACAATAGACCCAATATAAAGCCCAATCTGGGAAAAATTAAATACGCCTAGAAACGTAGCAGATATATTGCGGTAAAATTTGTTCCAACTTATATATTATTATAAATTATTCGACCATCCATTATATTATTTCCAATTTCTATTTATTTAAGCTTATGGTCCAGTTTTTATTTTATAAAAAAGTTAATCTTTATTTATCGAATTTTTGTAACTCCGTTGTGTTACGTCTTTAGGATTTTTTTTTTTTTTTTTTTTTTTTTTTTTTTTTTTTTTTTGTTAAACAATTACATAAAAAACAAATAAACAAAATTTCTTAAAATAAAAATATAGACAATATTTGAAAAAAATTCTTATGCTAACAAAATATTTAAACATAATCTATTACAGTTTAAAAAAATTTTTACTCAGTTTCCGTTTCCATGTTTATTAACTAAATGTCTATAACTATGGGCTACACTATCTGTCGCAATTATTTATAAATTATCTTATAGAATTTTCTTCCGTTTTCTCTAAAATAACACAAAAAAATGGTCAATATTTTTGCTCTATTTTCAAGCAATTTTAAAATTTTTTAGCATTGATACATTTTGTGACACTTTATTTTTGATATTTTATTTTACAAATGGCGATTACAAAATAATATTTGAGTAAAGATAGTTTGTTTGCATCTTAAACATATTATGAATACACGTATAGAAAGTTATCATGTTATGACTATTAAATATCATTAAATGGTTGTAAGGAATATAATATGTTTTCAAAGTTATCATTATTTAGTTGTTATAAAAATTATTAGTTTTCAGTGAACCATACTTAAATTTATAATTGCGATAAGCATTGATTTGTTTACAGTAACTATAATATTGTTCATATTAAAAAAAAATAACAATATTTTGTGTACGACAACAATATATTGTTACAATAAACAGAGTGTAGTTGCCGTAACCATGCCAAACCATATTTTTTCTCTGCGTGTACGCAGTGATTGATGGGTTGATTTGATCGTCTCAGGGGGCTTAAGAAATATTTGTGACAAGTTTAATATAAAGTCCTTCATCGAGCCCTTTATCTGGAATCATATAAGTAGACTGCACTTAAAATCATTTATCATTTTTGTACGGCTTTAATAATTTCGAGAATGAACCAAATTAAAATTTGTTTGAAAAAAGTGGCTTTCTGCTATGCATTAGGAGACAACAGGACTACAATACTGACCATTTAGGACATTATATAACAATTTTTTGCTAAAGACTTAGGCAGTTTTAGAAATAATGTGTTAGAAACACTGGGGGGCAAGACCTTAATCTTATAAATAAAATTAGTTTTACCTTTTTACAATAATTTCATTGGTGCGTTATTAGTCCTTTCACCTTTTAACTAAATGTTAAAAAGGACCACTAAAACAAATATCCCGGATTAAAGTAAATACGGTTTCACTCTTGCCCTAAAATCCACACACATACAAACAGCCACACGATTATTTTCATGAAACTTTAATGCTTTATATACTTAGGACAGAAGAAAAAGAAGCAGAATAAGCGCCAGAAATAGATGAAGGTGTTCGCTTCAGAAACAAGTGAAAATATTAAAGCGAAAAAAAAATAAAATCTACAAATAAGATAAACAACACCAAAAACAACTGGAATTAGCGTTAGCAATGTAAAAACTTCAAGAAGGGAAAACTATTGCCGTTGCTGCTTCTTACTACTGCTGCTGTAAATGTTGTTGCTGCATTATGTTGCATGCAACTTAAAAAAGTGGATTTTTTTTCTATACGTAAGACTTGAAAAGTTAAAGTGTTTGCAAGGTACGAGAGCGTAGTCAAACTTTTCTTTATTTTATATTTTAGTTATTCTTATTGCTGGCGTTGTTGTTTCATCGTTCTGTTTGTTTATAAAAGAAAAGGAAACGAAATAAAGAATGGAAAGGAAATCAAGACCAAAAAAAAAAAAAAAAAAATATATGTTTGTATGTATGTATAAGTAAAATGAAAGAAAAATATGAGCAAAAACTATAGCACGAGTAAATTCTTGTGTATGCAGAAATTCAATTATAGAACTTTTGACAGTGAAATATTAGAATTAACGATTTTATGCCATTATTTTGTGCAGTGCACCTTTTCTCATAAATACCTACAAACGGCTGATGGTGTTGATATGAATGTTAGTGTTTATGTATAAGTATTTGTTTGTGTGAGAATAAGTCGCAGTAGCAGTGGTAGTGTTGTAATCTTAGTGTATTTGTATTTAGTAAAAACTATCGTCGCTTTACAGGACCCTTCGCAAGAAAGTTTATAATAAAATTAATTCATAAATTCATGTGGAAACAGGATGACAAGGAGTATAATCGTATGCTCAGAGCGTCCGAAATTAAAAATTAAGTTATTCTTTAAAAAAATACCCCCAAAGGAAAAATTTGGACACACAATTTGTTTTGTACGGTAGAATAAATCCAAAATATGACGGTTACTTTAATCATACATGTTGGTATTAAAAGATTCCTTTTTGCAAAAGGCACCTTATTAAAACATTTAACAAGTAATAGTGCTTTTTTAGGCTGGCCGAATTTTAAATACCCTCTACCGATAGTCACAAATACTATTTCAGGAGTGAGCTTTATATGGAGTCTATAAATTATAAGCCAATCTTTATAAAAACTGATAATACTCTGATTTCAAAGTGATTTTCAGTAGAGGATTTAATATCGGAGCTACTTATGGTGCATCACAAAATTCAGTAGAAATACTTCTAATATTAAAAAGCCCTGATAACACCAAATTCCAATGCAGTACTACACATTTTCTAGAATTTAATGCTTCTTAAGTTGCTTCTCGGAAGGCCGCTTTGTGTGGGACCTATGCTAAATAATTGGACGAATATTGCAAAATTATATTATGTTATTTCTAGCCATATAAAGCTAAATTCAGCCAAATTTTACCTCAATATCTATATATGTATGTTACGGGTTTAGTCGTATTTCAATGATTTCCCAGAGTGGGCTTAATATGGGGCCTATCTTAAATTTTTCGTTTTATGAAACTATGACAGTCTAAATTTTACACCAATATGATCATTCGTTACGTCATAACTTTAGGCATAATAAAGTATTTTTCTTCACGAAATTTGTCGGAGTGGTTTCTTATAATATTGGACAGTGACGGATCAAATTTAACTGTTATAGGAAGATTCGCTACTGTTTTAGGCGAACTTAGGGGGTTTCCGAGTGTGGGTTTCATATGGGGCCTATGGTTTATTATAGCCCGATCTTCACAAAATTAAATAGTATGATTTCCAGTTATACGAAACGAATTTGTGCAAAATTTAATTAGAAGCGGGACATTCTGTAACCAATTTATGTTAGATTTTATAAAAAAATAAAAATTTCAATTGTGCTGGATTTAAATATCAAGCTGCTTAGTAGAACTATAAAGAATTTGGCAGCAATATTATTATTTTATGTTGAGTCTGTAAAAAATGAGCGTATTTTCAACAGCCAGACAGACGGACATGGTTAAACTGATTTATAATTACTCAAGTACCCAGAATATATCGGGTATTTTTTTAGTAGCCAGAGAACGTTCGATATCGATAACTATGGCCTGACAGCGGAATATGTCAAACTGTGTTTACATTTCGGTTCAGTTATTTTTGGCAAGTCATCATAAATCGTTTAACGCTTCCAATATGTGGAAATTTATTTTTAAAAAAAATTAAATCTGTTCGCGAAGTTCATACACAGAGAAAATTCTCGACAATTTTTTTCAATTAAGCCATTAATAAATAAAAATCAGTTTTAATTAAAAATTTAATCAATTGAATTAAACGTTAACAACAACATATCAACGACATTGCTGCAGAAAATGATGTTTATACCAAAATGTATTTAATTGACACTATTAAATTATTTACTGGTGCAAATTTAATTTACTTTTGAATTAATATCACAAATTTTTTAATTGAAATCAATTTAAATTTTTTTCTCTATAAAGCATTTCATCCATATTACGAAGCTTTTTTATGATTTATTAAGAGCGAAGACAAACTTCAAGCTGTAAACGAATCACCATTACATCTATTGACATTGACTGTTTAATGTGGTTTACACGATGTTTTGAAGTGAGCAAGGTGCTGACGTTAGGGCAAATAGTGAGCGCTATCGAGCCATGCTGACTGAATTTTTGTTACTAAACATCAGCTAAACATCAACGACATTTGGTTCCAACAAGACTGCGCAACTTGGCAGACAGCTCGCTTAACAATCGATTTATTGCAAAATCAATTTGGTGACAACTTGATTTCCAGAAGTGGCCCTGTGCACCGGCCCTCTGGATTAATTATTATGGGCCTCTGGATTAATTATTATGGGGCTATGGTAAGTTATTGGCAGAGTACGTAAACAAACAAAACTAAACGTTTGCTTTACAAGGCATTATTATTACACTACAAAAGCCAAACAAGAGCTAAATCAATTAATTAAAAAAAATACGTTTCTCTTTTTGTTTTGTACTCAAATGTACGATTGTTACGGTAAATTAAATAATGCAGATGAGTGAAAAGCTAATTGTTTCGTTTTCTCTCTTTGTCGCTTGAAAAGTTTTTGTTTTGGTTTTGCTCATGTACAATACAATTTAAAAATCTTGATGAGTTTTGTACATTTTACAAATGTTGGCGAAATGTTTTGTTTGTTTTCATACACTGGTTGGCTTATGCTGACAAACCAGCTTTTGAAACTCTTGAACCAAATGTTCAAGATCTATCAGGGGACTATTTTGGTGTCAGTTCGCTTCCCTCTAGGGTAAGTATACCCTCATTTACAACCTATATAAAAAGTCAAGGCGAATTCACTAGAAGGTGAGGTCACTGCTTTTGTGGTTCGATTGTTAAAAATAGTGCTAGTAAAAACTGTTTGTTTACATAAAAAACTGTAGTTTATATACAAACTTTGACAACTCGTCCACCGAAAAAAACATATGTTGACCTGACCCATCCTTCTAGTGAATTCTAGTGAAAAAGTATGTACTCGTTAGAGATGTCTCCTATCAAAAAAGACTGGGTCGTCTTGTTTTATTTTATTGTACTTATTCGTACTTTAATTGTTTTAAGTTAAATCGTTATTTAAGTCGCTCTAATAATGTCCCGTTAGATTTTATATAAGACTTGATAAACATAAGGCACTCTTATTAAATTAAAATTCTAATTTAAAGACAGTCGATTTAAAACAAAACTTATAAACGTAAAACTGATACGTGCTTTTTATTAAGGATTTACATCATAGACAAGTACCTTTTTGAAAAAGCACCATATTATAAAATACATGTCCTTTTTTGAGGTAACTTTTTGGAAAACCTACATTTGTTCAAGAAGTATCTTTCTTAAAAAGTAACATTTTGAAAAAAGTTTATTTTTTAAAAAGCACGTTTTTGACCTTTTTCGAAAAATTTAATTTTTGACAAGAAAAGGTACCTTGTAAAAACAACGTACTTAAGTTAAAAAAAACTTATTTTTTAGTTCACCATTTCTGCCCTGTTAAATATCAATTTTAAATTGATATAAATTATTAACGAAATTAAAACAATTTGAAACTTATGTTCACTTATTTTTCTAACGTACATTCAAATATGCTGACTGACAGGTACATGTTTACGAGTTCTCAGGGGAAAAATTAATTAAAATCCCTACGCAATATTGGCTAGAGGCCATTACAAAAGTATCATAATGCATAATTTACACAGTAAATGTATAATTTGATTTCAAACAATAACTTATACATGCATAAATATGTTTAGATAGGAGTATTTAGCGGTAACCCAGAAACATTTCATAAGTAGACATAATTACGTTTAAATTGTATAGAAATAACAAATATAATTTAACTCGAACTACATTTCTAACAAATAAATAAAATTTGTGAGGTTTAAGTGAACCACATGTAAATAGCATTTCAAAAAATGTGAAATGGCGCTATTAACATAAAATAAACATATATGGGCATAAGTGGTTATTCAACAAACCACAGATCAAGGTTGTTTACATCTTTATTTTTAATATAATAAACTACCCTAGTCGGCAAAAACAAAAAAAAAAAAAATCGGAAGTAGGAACTTTGTTACGTGATTTAAATTGTGCTTTGGTAAGTTGAATCCAAATCTGTTTAAAGACTGATTCCATCACGTCTACTTTTTCTTATTTCAATAAAATACTGATATCGAAATATTAAATACGTATTTCTTATGAAAACAAATATAAGAAATATTACGCATAAATTACTTCTTTTATATTAATGAAAATCTTAAATGAATTTAAATACTATCTTATATATACGGGAACAATTTTTTTGAAGTTGATTTTTAAGTATCTTATCGTCCACCGATTTTAATGAAACATATATCTTTTTAAAGATATTTGTATGCAGATATGCATAATATAAATGTTTTTTTCTAAATTTTTAAAATTAAAGTGTTGAAAAGCGTTTTAATTTATTTTATTTTGTTTTTTTTTATTCCGGCACTTTTTGGATTCCCGGGAAAGCGGGAAATAAAATTCAAATTCCTGGGATCCCGGGATTCCCGCCCAAAATTTTGTATTTTTTTATTTACTTATTTCTCCAATGAAACTTATATTTCTTATTGGCTATTACGCTTAACATAATATAACTTAGTATCTATTATATAACAAAAACGTAAAAAATTTAAGATTCAAATTATTTTAAGACACTTAAGAGGTTGTATTGATGCCAATAGCATAATAGAAATCAATATACGCTTATACATTGTCAAATTAATAGCTTATTTGAATAATTAGAATGAAAGTATTAGTCTTACGGGAATAAAAATTCTGGAAGGGTGATTAGGAACTTAAAGCTCTATATTACGAAGTAGGAATTCTGAAACAATTTTAGCGTTTAACAAATTCAGCAGAAAGGAGAAATTTTATTTACTACATTTATTTAATAACATATTTTTTACAATTTTATAACCCTTAGTCAGCAATGGTGTATGAAGGTATACTAAGATTGTCATTCCATGTGATATTTTTTTAATATTCATATAAGATTCCATAAAGTATTTGTATTATTAGTTGTATTCTAAGCCGATTTTGCCATTTGGGTGTCAAATTGTTTCTAGATCTTCTAGGCTGTTTGGCATTTAATTCCAGCAGAATCGCTTCAGAAGGAAAAGAGTTATGCACCCAAATGTGCAACTACCTCCCTAAAAACTCAACAAAAACTAACATCGACTTGTGGCGAAATGCAAAAACGCATATAAAACACAATCTAGGAAAACACTTTTCTACGCCCTTAACCGCAAAGCTTTATAATAATGTTATAACATTTACACTTCAGTTTACTAGGACAAGAAATAAAATTTCGTGATTATAGGTCTATAATTTATCAAAGGCCCAATATAAAGCCCATCCATAAAAATAAGTTTAAAAGACTTAAACTGTAGAAAATTTCAATATTGTGGTGATATTAAGTTGGATAAAACAACTTAAGACACAAGGGTAACATAAATTTACTAAAGTTTTAAAAAAGATTTTCTTTAAAATATCCCGGGAATCCCGCAATAAATTCCCGGGAAAGCGGGAATTAAAAACAACTGAAAATCCCGGGAACAAACTCTAATTAAGGGTGATTCAAAATCCAATGCATTTTGTTGTTCTTTTAAAATGTTTTCGTTTTTTTTACTTGCAAATACATACTCACACACATGGGCGAAAAGAGTGCATTTTGTTGTTTTATTAAAATGTGTACGTTTTTGTTGTATAACACACTGGTTCTCACGAAATTTAATGTCCAGTGATGATGAAGGCGAACATGTAGCGTATGTTTCCCCTTAAACTAATTACTTGTTTTATTATTTTTTTATTTTTATTTCTTTTTTTAATGGTTAATAATCAATATTTCAATAAAATTTCTGATTATAATGATTATATTTATAATTTGCAAGGTTTGTTTTTTAGTATCATTTCTGTAAACATAAGAAGCGTTTCGTCTGTTACAAAATTTAATAAATTTAAATCTTTAATTGCGAATCTGTTGAAGCTGCTAGACGTAATTGCTATTCAGGAAACTTGGTTTCAATCAAGCTTAACACAGTTGTATTCTATTCCTGGATATTCTTGTGTTCATTGTTGTAGAAGTGATGGGTATGGTGGCACTTCAATGTATGTCAGCAAGAAGATACAATTTGTCGTGGAGGATTGCGTTAGTGATAATTTTGTAAATTACATTTCAATTTTGTTGCAAAATGTGTGTTTTAATGGTAAGCCGTTAAGGTTGATTTCCTATTATCGTTCCCAAAAATGTCTTGTTAATGATTTTTTAAATTGTATGGATGGATTGCTGAATAGATGTGCACGAAGTCCTATTATTGTTGTGGGAGACTCAAATATTGACCTTTTTCACAATTCTAGTTCAGAGTTATTTGATTTATTTCAAAACTATGATTGCCACAATTGTCATAATTTTATAACAAGGCCATGTAGTGGAACGTGTATTGATCACGTATTCAGTAATATCTTCGGGCGAGTTTCTGTTGATTCAGTGGAGTGTAAATTAACAGATCATAACATAATGTTTTGTAAATTTAAGAATAATCATGTTTCTAACCAATCTATTGAAATTGACAAAACCCATTGTGATTACACTAAAGTAAAAGAATATTTGGAGAGTACCTTATCTGAGTTAAATATGAATATTGACATAGCGAATATAACGGAAAATTTTATAGGTTGTATTAGTAGTGCTATTTCCAATTCAACTACAACTAGTAAATATAGGAGGGATTTAAGATATGAATTAACTCCCTGGGTTAATGAAAATCTTCAAAAATTAATATTGTTCAAGCGTAAGATACTGTTTAAGCGTCGAAAGTCAAAAGATTCTAAATATGAAGGTTTGTTAAGAAGAATAAGTAAAGTCATAAAAGTGGCTTGTAAATCATCAAGAGACAGTTATTACTATGATAATATAGATAAAATGAATGGTGATCCAAAAAAGTCCTGGAATTTTTTAAATAAAATTTTGGGAAGAGTGTCAGAAAGAGATGTCAAGGTTATAACTCCATTTGGTGTAACTGTTTCTGATGACAAAGTTAAAGCTAGTTTGCTAAATCAGCATTTTGTAAATTCTGTTTGTGAGTTGAATCAACAAATACCAGTTATTGCTGGTGATCATTGTAATCAGCTTAGGACGTTATGTCAAATTTTGCCTCGTTTTTCTCTTCAACTTGTTTCGAATGAAGATCTGGATTTAATTATGGGCAATATGAATCTGAAAAAGTCTGCTGGGTATGATGATATTACACCAAAAGCTATTGTAAGCTGTAAAGATGTTATTTCTCCAATGTTAATTAACATTTTCAATACAATTATTACAACATCAGTTTATCCAGATTGTTTAAAGATCAGTAAGGTTATTCCAATCCCGAAAGTTGTAAACTCTTATTTGCTTAATGACTATCGTCCGGTGGCAGTTTTGTCAATTATTGATAAAATGTTTGAAAAACTTATTCACCAGAGGCTCATAGAATATGTCGACAGTAATAATATAATGTATAAGTATCAATTTGGATTCAAGAAAGGTTGTGGTACAGAGGAAGCTGTTTTGAATGATGTTAATTACATCTGTCATGGTTTAGATCAAGGGTCAAGAGGACTTGCAGGATTGTTCTTAGATTTTACAAAAGCTTTTGATCTGGTTGATCACGAAATAATGCTTCAGAAGTTGAAGTATTATGGTATAGTAGGAAGTGAGTGGAAAATGTTCAAAAGTTACTTACAAAATCGTAGGCAATATGTACAAATTAATAGTGTTAAAATTGATGTTATGAATGTTATGTTTGGTGTTCCACATGGTAGTGGGCTAGGACCTTTGTTGTTTTCTCTTTACATTAACGATTTGAATAACTTAAATCTCACTGGTCGTTTATACATGTTTGCTGATGATGTATGTCTCTTTTATCCATACAAGTATGACTTAGCGCTGAAAACAAGCATGGAAAGGGATGTTTCACTGATTTTTGAATTCGCTAGATTAAATAAATTGATTTTAAACGCAAACAAAACCAAATTAATACGCTTTAGGCCGCATTCGCATGCAATTAATAGTGATTTCAGCATTTTTGTTGATGGTAATTTAATTTATGAGACGCATTCTGTGAAATATTTAGGAACAATATTACAGAGTAATTTATCTTGGGATATGTATATTAGGGAGGTTAAAAGTAAAATTGCTCCAGCAATTGGTATTTTATACAAGATGAAATACGAACTAAATACTAAAACTAAAATGTTGCTATATCAGGCATTAGTGCAAAGCCATGTGAATTATATGGTTGTATTATATGGTTATAATAACACGAATGTTCTAGATACCCTGCAAACTATGCAAAACAAGGCTTTAAAAATTATATTCAGGTTACCAATTACATATTCAACGTTATCTCTCTATAGAAATGTTTGTATGCCTATTATGCCGATTCCTGGGTTGTATCGTTTTAAAGTGCTAATGTATGTTTACAAAGCTTTAAATAACATAGGTTATCATACGATTGAATTTGTGCAAAACCAAACCATGATCAATACTAGAAACCAAGAAAACCTTAGAGTAGCAAGATGTAGACTTGAGAAAACTAAGCAACGCATTGAATATATGGGTAGCTTAATGTATAATCGTTTACCAGTTACGTTAAAAAGACAGAATAGAATATCACTGTTCAAAACAGATCTTAAAAAATATATATTTGAAAATCTGGAAACGCTTCTATTGTAATATTTATTAAAATCTGTTATAAATTATATTTCTTGTTTTTTTAATATGTAAATATGTAAATATTTAAATTATTATAAGTACACGTAAATTTGCCAACTTGCCTCAACAATGCCTTCATGGCGCTGAGGCCAAAAAATAATTTTGATTTATATTGTACATGAATTGTTAATAAAAAAAAATAAAAAAAAAAAAAAAAAAAAAAGTGTTCGAATTTCGGCCACCAGGGGAAAACCAGTACAACATTAAAACTTAACAACTATTTGGTAGGCCGCCTTCTTTTATAAGTGTATTTGCTGTTGCACGATTTATTTCCAAGTAGAAATCCGCTAACATTGCTGGGTACCTCTTTCCGTTGCACTTTTTTTTAAATATGCGTAAAATCTTGGTGGAACCTCTTATCACGCTCATCCGACACGGCACGTAGATTTTCTGGGTAAAATCTAAATGCGAATGCAAGAAGTCTATTTTTACTGACATGTTGCATCCGAGTTGATATGAGTTGATATGAAAAAATAAGTTTTTACACCAAATCTTTGTAATCTTGGAACAATTGCTCTTTAAAGATTTGTCTTATTTGTAGACCAATAAATATTCCTTACTTCAGTGTGGTGTTTAATTGCCCCTCAATTTCTGTCATAGGTTTTACCCAGTTTTTATTAAACTTTATTTCATTTGTTGTGGCAGCAAAAATATTTTTGTCTTTCAACGCTTATGCTTTGCTGGCCCACTCATATAAAAAGTCACAATATTTTGTGTATCCTCCTTGTACGAGTGTTACCGCTAGTATTGAAACAACATTTAACTCGGCACATACATTCCACAAATAGCTAGCGTACTGAGTTGAGTAATAACTTCATATATTCGTAGGTATCTTTAATATTGACTGCATGTGCTAATGACACGGATAAATATTGATTTCCATTATGTAGCAACACTGTTTTCCGTCTCAGTTTAGATAAGTTAATGCAAAGTCTCTAAGTCAGTCTTTTTATTGAGTAAAGATATGTTCACATTTAACAAATATTTGATGAAAAAAAACCTGAAAAAACGTGACCACTAATGTGATTAAACCTTTAACAATGTTCTGAACCACTTTGGTTAATTTACTGAACGTTTTGCTAAAAAAATCATAGTAGAATATAATAAAAAAACTGTTAAAATTAAACAAATGTTTGGTAAAAATAGTGGTTATATTTGTTTAGTGCGACCATAACTTAAGCATCGTTTGTTGCTGTTGTTTTTGACACGTTACTAATTCTTGGTAACTAACTTATTCACAAATACCACTGTCAGTATCGGGATGTAAGCAATTTGAATGAAAAAAAAATTGCTTTTAGCATCAAAACTTTACGTGCGAGATTAATCTAGACTAATTTTTATTATTCGTTATTTCGTCAGCACATTATTGGTTAGGCATATACGGCAAGAACTCGGAGTAAAGAAAAACGGCAAAGAAGGTTTACATGAAGTTGTCACAAAACAAACCAGATAGAATTTTTTTGTATTTTCACCACTGTTTTCGTCATATGTTTGGAACAAAATGTAAGTTTTTGTAAACTTTCATGAATGAAATTATAAATTAATATTATATTATTGAAAGTGAAAAATATTGTTTTTTGCCACATACGCCAATTTTCTTATATTATTTTCTATATTTTTATTTAATTTTATTTCATTTTATTTAAAAAAATAGGTTTTTGTCCTGCATACGTAAAGTTACTGCTGTGTATTGACTAAATTGTTGTTAAAATGTGAGACAATGGAATAAATAGTCAACATTAATGAAATTTGTTATTTAACTTGGTCTTAATAAGTTCATATTGCAAGATTTAACCGGCGGCTATTTGGATTATGATGTTTTGGCTTCACTATAGCCGTTGAATTTTGGTTAGGGCACCATCCTTTTTTGGGCTTTATTTTATTTTTATTTCACTTTAACTAATGTTTTCCTTATGGGAATAAGTGAAATTTATTTTGTACTTTTTTGTATGAAAACTTTGGTGTAATCGCCAAACAGTGGCGGCATGTCATAATGAACAATGTTATAACGACCATTGACGTTATGACGCACCATTAGGTTTCTTATGGTTTGTGGACAATATGATACTTTTTGGTGCATTATTATCAATTGGTTGTTGGTTACATTATTTCTTAGCTCTGGGACGAAAGATTTAACAAAATAACAAATTAATAATTTGGGATAGTATCCAAATCCCGAATTTCAGAATTCTGAATCTCGAAATCCCCAATGCCGAATTTTTAAAATTCCGATATCAAAAGTCGAATTTAGAAGCTTTACACAGAAAAATTATAAATTTTCTCCAATCACCAAATATATACCAAATTCATAATATCAAGCAAACAAGTTGTTGATTTTGCACCTTTTCCCAAAATTATTTTATTGATTACTAAAAATTTTAAAATTTTAAAAAAAATATTTTCAATAAATGATATTTTTAATTTTAATTAAAAATGTGATCAAAAAACTTTGCCATTTCAAACAATGTGTTAATTTATTTAAAAAAATATTGATAATTTCCAACAACAATTCTACATGTTTAAATTATTTTATTTTAAACGAAAAAAGTCAATTAAGTTTTTATGTTATTTAATTAAAATTTTAATTAAAAATTTATTTTAAAACAACTAAAATGTTAATTAAATCCATATTAAATTTTAAATTTTCTTTCAACTAAAAAAATAATTGATTCAATTATCACATTAATTAAATTTAAATACATTTTAAACCTTTTTTTTAAATGATAAAACACCTTTTTCTGTGTAGTTACCAAAGCCGGTATGCATTATACCATAGAGTAGAAAATCCTTGCCGAGTAGAAAATCATAGCCGAAGGCCTGCTATGCAGAGAAGCTTAAGTAAGCTTTAGTGGCTTCGCTTACTAAAACTTCTTCTCATAAACAGCCTTTCCACTTGTTTTAAACATTTTAATATCAAATTAAAAATAAAAGTTATATAAATACTGTTCTTTTGGATATTAATAAATCTATATTGTGCCACGCCCTCTTTCCCAATCCCGCCCACATTTTGTCAGATTTGGTGAATTGATATCCAAGATTATTTTACGTAATTTGGAAAATTTGGCTCTTCTCTAGATATATAGAATTCTCTAAATATGCAGAAATCTATTATGTCTTTGTACGGGCGATGCCACGCCAACTTCAATCCTGCCCATACTTTTAGAGAGGTCGTGTATTGATAACCAATATATGTCTACTAAATTTGGACAATTTTTCTTTTTCCGTTCTCCAGATATACTGAAAAACTGACGAACGGAGATCGTTAAATAAACTGCGATGTATTTGTTATGTGTAAAAACGCAAAAATGATTAAAAAAATAAAAAAATAGAAAAGAACATATAAAAACAACTTATACAAGGTATATAACCTTGTTACTTTCGATGATGACTATAAAAAAATAACAACAAAATGGGATTTTATGAAAAAAATTAGAGGCAGTCGTGGTTTTTTGCTTATATTTCAGCCATTCATGGACCAATCTTCCTGAATTTCAACAGCAAACGAATGGGGGCAAATGTGACATAAATATATTTCAAAAGAGGCCCCTTCATATTTAGCGTCTTCGGAAGCCCCATTTCAATACAGAGACTCACAGAAGGACAGATGGACTGAGGGAAAGTATAAAATTAACTTCGCTACTGATGGGCATCCAGAATATATATACATTTTAATGTGAAATTAAAAATAAAAGTTATATAAATACCGTTCTTTGGATATTAATAAATCTATATTGTGCCACGCCCACTTTCCCAATCCCGCCCACATTTTGTCATATGTGGTCTAACTTCAATATTGTAATAATTACAAATGGAATGACAAACTAATATATATACTCTTTTCCACCTGTGGTGTAGGGTATAAATATAACGTTATTTCCTATTTTTTAAGTGAACATGGCGATACATTTGAGAGTGTAATTACACCAAAAAGTATCACAATGTCCATAGACCTTATGACACATTTAAAAGTGCCACAACGTCCATGGGCATTATGACATTGGACATTATGACAGCCATCAAAAATAGTTGATATGCAGAAAAATAAATGCTCAACTTCGCAGAAACCATAAAAATTTTCGAGAAACAGGTCTTGGTTTCCGATATATATTCAAACTAAGAAAGACTAACTCAATATTTTTAAAAATGCTCGGTGGGTCAAACCAATAATGAGCTGACGATTTATAGACTTAAACCATTTAATACCTTTAAAACCCTGCCTGCATTGAAGAAACTGCATATACATAAGTATAATGCTAAAAATATTTTCTTGATGCTTTTACCGCTGCTGCTATTTCTCTTGCTGAAGGGGGATTACTAACACTTACACTTGTAGGTATTTGTAAGTATGAAGATGTAGTGTTTTCATAAGTCTGTATCGGAGTACTTCCGTATGCATGTATGTGTGTGTTGTTGATTTTACCAAGGCTTTGAATTACAATTATAACAATCTGTTATAATATTTAGTTTTCAAATATTTGTACATTAAATGTTTTCTATTAAACATTTATATATGTATATATATATTTGTGTGTATATGTGTAAGCAGTTTATTTTAAAACGTTAAAAATCTGTCTTTCTATTTTCATGCTCTCCAGCATTGATGTAGGATCAAGAATATATACGAATGAATGAAGGGATAAATGATGGGTTTATTTAGGAAAACGTTTTGGAGTTTTAATTTCTTTTTTTTCGAATTCTGTTAAGCAGATTAACTTGATATGGATTTGAGTAGCCTTGTTGCTTTATTTAGACATCCAATTAGGTTTTTATTTAAAAAAAAATCTTTTATTTTTTTCTGTTTTTATATACAGAATATCTACATGAGTTATTTCTTACGATTTTTCTTTTGAATTTAATATTGTTCATTTATTTTTACGTTAACGGTTTTTTTCTCATTTTTACTAATTTTCAGATTTGTTTTTTTAAGAGATTTTGCTTTTGTTTGAACCTCTTGAGCGTATTTTCCTTGTTTATTAAATCCTAAAATTTTTTGTCATCTTATTACATAGAAAACGGCAAAATGGAAAACTTTTTGACACAAATGGAAGAATTTAACGAAAAGTAGAAAACGAAAACTTAAGTTTTTGAAGAAATTTGTTAGAAGAGCGCATGTCGCAAATAAAGAAATATAACTGCAGGTATAAGAGAAATGAAGATGCTAAATGAGTAGTAGCATGTATGAGTATTTGTGGCTGTGTACGTGTGTGAGTATTGAAATTAATTTGTGCAAACAAGGCAAACAACTACACACTCATTTGCATGGAAATATAAAAGTGTTTGCATGTGCGTTTTGGTTTGTGTGAATGTGTATTTAAATATGGAATACTGGTATTTATTTTCACTTTCCTACGATGCTGGATTCTAACTAATGACTTTATTTGTTATGCAGTGTTTATGGGAAACTTTAGATGATGAAAGTATGATGAAAAAGAAATAAAAACAAAAACAACAACTAACACATTTAGAGTGTAAACATTTTTAAAACAACTCCTGGTACACACAAAATTAAATTTAATTAAAAATTAAAAATGGTAAAGGTGAAATGATCCAACTGAGAATTTCTTTCATTTTCAAAAGTGTTGCAGCCTGGCAGGGAATATGAAAAAAACATTCCTGGTTTTTAAGTTTCTAATTTTGCATTGCTCTTGAAATCCGGAGTCAAGTGTTAAAATAATTAAAGAAGTTGAGAATTTATAATGGAGTTAAGAATTAAACACAAATATTTTTGTAGAGCATAAGGCATGCAAATTAGATAACAATTTGAGTTTTAATATAGATGTTAAATGAAATGGCAGAATTATTTTTATTACTTTTGAGTCAAAACTTTGACAATGCAGTCAGATTAGATTCGAAAAAATTTGTTTCGAAATCTCTTCGTTATCAGAATATTAAGAAGAGATATCTCCATTAAATATTTCTAATAAAAAATTTTTTATTAAAAATTTTGGTAAGAACTTTTTCTCAAAACAAAAAATTTTTGGAAGACTTTCTCTAAAAAGTTTTTTGAGAAAATTTATACCATTTTTTTGAACAGAGTAAAATAATTTTACAAAGAAATTTCATAACAATAATTTGTTCCGTTAATTAAAATATTTTGGTAAATTTTTTTTGCTAACAATTTTATCAATTAATTTTTCACTAAAAAAATTTTAATCAATTTTTCAGTAAAATTTTATCACAAATGGCTTTCACATAAAAGCAAAATAGCCTTAGACAATCTACTCCTGTGGACCTCTTTAATGTTTTGTCCGTTTTATATAGGGACGTAACCGATACCGATATATCGGAATTACTTCAGCTTTGTCAGTATATCGGTAACAGCAATATTTTACTGTCGATACTTCTTAAATGGTTTTCTAAGAGTGTTTTTGAACAAACAATTTTATTTCAATAATTATTATTTGCACAATAACTAAGAGAAATTACACATTTACTGCCTGTTTTTCAAACTAAAATAAAAATTTTCGTTTAGAAATTTATATTGAAAACAAAAAAAAAGTTGAGTTTTTTAATTGTTGTTTCAATATAAATTCCCAAGCGAAAATTTTTTTTATTTGAAAAACAGGCAGTTAATTCTTATGCTGAGTATACATGTACTAAATTTCATAATACACGTAGTATGAGTTGTAGTATGATTTTGAGATACACTTTACAACAGATCGTACCAATTCATTTGCAAGGAATATTTAAAGCGCAATACACTCGCGGTAAAATGAATGATGTGGTAGAATTATTAACAATAAGTGAAGTGCTAATTGAAAATAATGAAAAATAAAGAAAAAAAGGACATGCTGTAGGGAATGGTTAAAGGAAAAAGATCAACTAGAAATTGACATATTAATAAAATTATAAGGAATTGACATTTTAATAAGGCTTAAATCATTTTTTTAATGAAAATAATCATAATATAAAGCGATTTTTAAAGTTGGGTTTAGCAAATAAATTTCGCTATACAGCAGCATGATACACAATACTTATAATCTTACTTATCAAGCCTCTGCCCACGAAAATCCAAACTTTTTCATTTTCTAACTACAACGTATACTTTGTAAGAACGACAGCAGGGTGCACACGTAATTTTTTATTTGTAGTAACGTCTAAATCGTCATTAGCAGTTTTGCTTTGCACCATAGCATGTTCTCTCATTGCTAATTTGTCTGCTTATTTTTATTAATGTTTCTGACAATAAAAATAATTTAGCTGATGAATAATTTAGTTTAAGTTAACCTACTTCCAATAGACTACAATATCCAAAAGCAAAGCTACTGCTACATTGTCCGACACTATTGCGCTAGTTAATAGTCTTCGAACATGATTAGAAAATATATTAAACTAGCTTAACGCAGTGTGCTTCGCTACCCTCATTAAAATAAAATATGTAATTTTTTTCAATACAGATCTCGTGCATTGTTTATAAAGTTATTTGGACCAAGTTTGAATACTCTTACTGTTACCATTCACCAGTTGCAAAGAAATCTATATGGTATTTGTATTGAAGTTGTCCCGCCTATAGCCTGGTACTCTGTTCAACATTTCACGTGAAATGCAGTCAAAAATCATATGAAAAAAATGTGTGCGGAATTTCTATAAAATACTCTGTTCAATTTGTGAAAAAGTTGCGAAATGTTTCTGGCAACATTTTTTTTACAACTGCGAAATAATATAAGCTGCACTTATTTCACATGGAATTTTAAGAAAATGAAAAAAAAGTTAACTCTTTATATTAAATGAGAACAGTTTTTCATCCATATTTATTTTACTTTTTTTTAAATTTTTTATTTAAAAAATGCTTTTTAGAAAAATACATGTGGGTTTTGTTAACACACGTAAAACAATGTCGCATACTTTGACAGATTAAAAACGTGAAATTTTGCAAACTCTCGAGATAAGTAACATTGTTACATGTCAAACTTTTCGTATGAAATAATAGATGTTGCTAAACATTTTTCACAAATGGGAACAGAGTACTAGGCTTATATCTGCAAAAAGGCAGTGGGACATTTATAGATACTGTTCTTTTATAACCACACTATTGGTTATAATGTAACTGTGGCCATTCTCAAGATATACATAAATCTATATGTATATCTAGAGAATTCTCCAATCCCGTACATTTTTTACAGATGCTGTCTGTATGTTGATAAACATTCTAAATGTACCAAATTCTGAAAATTCGGGATTACATTTTACGCCACGCCACGTCCACTTCTCTAATCACTCCCACTTTTTGGCTGATGTTGCGTACTGATCACCAGTCTATTTGTTCCAAATACGGAAACTTTAGCGTATAGAAATCTCTTTTGCCTTTGTATGTGAGGCACCACTTCCAGTTTTGCACCCCCACCATCTTTTTGACAGATGTTGCTTGTTTATAACCCCGCTATGTGTACCAAATTTGGACAATTTTTCTGTTACCATTCTATAGATATAAATAAATCTGTGTTGTACCACGCCCACATCTTCTGCCCAAATATTGTCGGATGTTGTGTATTGCCCACCAAGATGCTTGTACCTATTTTGGAAATGTTGGCCCCAGCCATTCTCCAGGTATAAATATATCTACAATAGCTTTATATGGTAGGTGCCACTCCCATTTTTCTAATCCCACCCACACTTTGTCTGATGTTGTGTATTGATAATAAGGATGTTTTTACCTAATTTTGGCGCATTGACTCTTACCGTCTTTCAGATATACATAAATCTATAATGTCTTTGTATGGGAGGTGTCACGCCTACTTCTCCAATGCTGTCCATTTTTTAGAGAGTCTGTGTATTGATAACCCAGATATGTGTATCAAATTTGGACAATTTTTCTGTAACCGTTCTTAAGATATAAATAAATCTTTTTTCTCCAATCACGCCCATATTTTCTCGAATATTGTTTATTGATAATCAAAACGCTTGTAAATAAAATTAACTTAAAAAAGTTTTTATACTTTAATCTGAATTAAAACAATTTTGCGTTAAAAAAATTCGTCTTTTTCACTTAACCGCTTATAACTTTCTTTATTTTTATCTAAGTTTACAAATTTTATACATACAACTTTTTTTTCAATACAAGAAAAAACTCTACTCAGGATATTTCTTCATCTTACGCCCAAATTTACAGTCATTAGTTTACAAATAACAATGGTTTAACTAATAAAGTCGTATTTCCAGCTTTTTTTTTAGCCATAAAGTAAACCATCAAATGTTATTGGTTAACTAGTGGTAAGACAACAGCTGTTGCGTTGAAAATTATTATGTATTTAATTTATTTTTTTTTTTTTTTTGTGAAAAATTACTATTATTAATTGTACACAGACGCTGCTTTGTATTTTCTTATTGTTAAGCAGTAACACTGTCACTTTTTTTGTTTTCTATAACATTTTGGTATTTTTTTTCATCTAATAATAAAAACAACATTGAAATTTAGTATTAAGATAGAGCTTCCATTTTTTGCTGTAATAAACATTTTTAGTTAGCCAATATACTATAAATATGTAATGTTAGTTAACAAATAGTTATCATTTAGGTTAACTAATAATTAACTAAGGACTGTAAATATGGGTCTTAATGGAGCAATTAAAAAAAAATTTTTTTTGAAAAAAACGACAAAAAATAAACTTTCTTTGAAGTTTTAGGGCCAGTAAGTCAATACATTTTTTCCCGAAATTTTTGGCAATAAACAAAAAAAGAATATTTTTTGCGAATATCGCAAAAAACGCGAATTAAAAAAATAAATGAGTTTCCTATTCGTGTTCAGCGACCTCAAATTAGCTTAGAAAATTATTATTTTTGTTTAAGTGGTTTATTTTGTAAATCCCTTCACCTTGCGTTAAAAATATTTTCATATAAAATTTTTTTAATTTTCAAAAACTTGTATGAAAACATTTTACAAGTCAGGTGAAGTGTTTTACAAAATCAATCTCCAAATTTGACAAAAACTTCAGAATTTAAAAACTTCGCCTCATAACATCATCTGAAATCTGGCCTTAAATGTAAAAAAATAGACAATATTTTATGTGTAATGTGTTACAACAAATATAAAAAATGTTCAAAATTGCATCTATGATGTTTCACAAAATGATCGATTTGATCTCATTTGAAAAATCTTGATGCTAAAAGTGGTCCCAATATTTTTTACATTATTTTTCCCATGTACCTGAAAATAAAATGCAACGTTAAGGTGTTACTCGAAACTTAAATTCACAAGAAAATTTTGAAGCTCGACCTTAAACATATCGCTCATTTGCTGCAACATCGTAATAACTCAAAAATATTAGTTTTACTAGACTTTATAGCCTAATTTTATTTTTCTCTCATGAGTTGAGAGAAAATGAGGGATTTCTTCTCAAGTGGCCCAACTTTGGAAACCGATGTCTTCCTATCGATTCATCTTACATGTAGCAATAAGCTAATGTGAATATCATTGCTTGGTCGTTATTGGAGTGGAATGCTTGTACGGCAGCCTAAAGAACACATTTATAGTTCTCTGCGAAATCAGATGAAATAACGAATTCACCAGACTTCAAATGTATCGTCGATTCCTTGAATTATGACCATTGTTCTTTGATTAAAAAGTCATGGTATGGCAATCATCTCCGACGATTTAAAACTGTATATCCTTGCAGAGAGTTCTTGACCGATCTTGTTGAAAATGTGTTTCCTTAATACTGTCCAATAGGACTAACTTTGATGCAAATTTCATCCTGATCGATTATTTGAAAATTTATCTTAAAAGTTAAATACTCGTATTAAAAATTGTATTTCCCCTAAAATAAGATCACCATCTTTGTCTCTACGAAAATAAATGACAATAAAAAAAAAACTCAATTGCAATCATTTTTAAATTTCTTATTTAACTGATTTTACATATTTCATCAATTTTCAGCAAGCAACACAACTATTCTAATGGAAAACCATAAAAAGCAACTAAATTTTAAACAAATCACTGTGATTTACATCTACACTAATGCATGCACAGACAGACATGTATACTCAATCCATTCATGCAAACACACACAAATACACAGAATATATAGCCATCTATAAACAGATATTTCATAAGTAATACGTCATAATCTCTTCGAACAACAAAACATTTAGTGCCAGTACAAATCATCTGTATACAACACTGTTGGCTGCAATAGTGTTTATTGCAAAGGCAAAAAAAATGTCATCGTTTTGTATAAAAGGTATAAGAGAGGATTTCTTTGTAACTAAAAGTTGCATACGAGAGAGCAAATGAGAAAGAGAAAGTGTCGTTTCATGTGCTGTACACTATGACACTGTACATTTTATTGCGAAGGATAATGCTTGAGCAATACCAGTCGCATTTAGGATTTGTTATGGCCATGACGTTCTATACGCAAAATGTGATTAACGGTTGAGAAAAACAGTGTGAAGTGAAGTGAAGAAATTTTATGGAACAAAAATGTTGAAAAATATTTTGCTTTTTGTAGCCCCAAAAAACAAATGGAAACGAAAAAAACCAACCGAAAAGCAGAAGAGTATATAAAAGCAAAGTAATGAAAAAAGGATTAAGAAATAATATGGTTACAGCCTTTTACTACAAAGAAAAACGGAAATTGTGCGTGTTAATGTTTTATGGTGAAAACGACAACAAAGAGGTTTAAACTACTGGAAAAAGTAAAAGAAAAATAAAGCAAAAAAGCTAAAAAAAAAACGAAAATCGATAAGAGATAAATTGTATGCTCACCTAAATGTGAGAAAGAAATTAAAGAAAGCACAAAAAATACAAAAAAAAATTGTAAAAAACGACAACAAAACAAATTTATACACAGATACACTTGTACTTGTACACAATTACAAGTGTATATGTAAAAAATTTTATTTTTTTGAGTTTATTTAAGTGTATTTTTATATTAAACGATGAATATGTAAAATGTTTTAAGGTTTAAGAGCACGAGCCAGGATAAATGCATGTATATGGGTATGTGTAAGAGCGTGTTGTTCTTAAATACAAACAGATAAACTTAATAAAGTAAAAAATATTATTTGTATGTAATTAGATGAAGTGCAAATGAAACAAATAACATAAAGTGTATAGAATGAAAAGATAGACCCAGAAAACAGAACAGAAAGACGTGTTTAAATGTATTTGGACAAAATAAGCGGCGCTTGCAGGAAAGAAACGGAAATCACATTAACACATTTTAATGATTGGACTATAAAAATGTAAAAATAATAAAAATTTCTTTAAGAAAATAAAGCAAAATAAAAACATTAAAATACTGCTTCCATTAGAAAAAAAGAGAAACACGTATTTCTAAAATATTTTTAATTTAAATTTTTTTTATTGAAAAAAAGTACATAAAAAAAGCAAAAACTAAGAGCGAATAGCAGAAAAAAAATTTAAACTCTTATATTCTTTGTTCAGAAAGTAATTTTAAATGAATTATTGTAACCCAACTGTTATGAAAAGCGCAAGAGAAGTGGTGTAACAATTAACAAAACAAAAAAAAAACACTGGTCAAGTTTCTTCTTTACGGACCCTGTTTGCTTCAAATTATTTAAGAAACAAAACCCAAATTCTTGAAAACGTTTCAAAAAAATTTTTAATTTTTTCTTTTGTTCTACTTCTTCCGTTCTTCTTGCTTTAAAGGTCAATTATTTTGCCATTACAAAAGAAAATAACCGTTGAAAAAGTGTTTAAATATAATTATAGTCTAAATAATATTTACATTTATGAACTTTGTAATCTACGAATATACTCATGCATCATATATAACCACTCATACATACGAGTACTTACATACATACACATATAGAGATTTATTCATCCGTTCATACACTAACTAATTTTTCCATACTTCGCCAAATAAGCGACACAAGATCAGAGATGGCAAATAATGTAACCCCTTTTTAAGAATATTTAAGGAACTTTTGGTAGTATTTCTTTAATAATTTAAAACTTTTGTCTTTTTTTACTAATTACTTACTCGTTTTTACTTTCGAAATTGAAAATGAGGAACAATTGGTACCAAATTGCTATCCATTATAAATTTTACTTTTAATTTAAACAAAAAATTTTTTGGTTGCAATTTCAACACTTTTGTTTTTTTTTGCTTTCATCATGGACAGAACCAGAAATTCAGTCGGGACAGCCTCGAAACCCAATTTATGTTATTAGAATACCAGTTTACCGCTAGCCCAGGGTGGGGTATTAACCCCCACCCCCTTAGATGAGCGCTTGTTTTACACCTGCTTAGTAATTAATATACTGGCAAATTGTTTTGAAGTAAAAGGTAAATTTTTGTAACTTGTTTATAATTTTAGGAATACATTAAACTTTTTTGTCATCAATATTTTGTACTTTTTAATTTTTTTTAAACTTATTATAGTACTTTTTCGTAAAAGTCACATAAAAAACGATTTCTTAAATTTCTTTTCTCAAATCTTTTGAAATATTTTTATATAAAACAACATTTAACATGGTTGTTACCAGGTACTTTCATTGCAAAAATAAGTACGTATTTCATTCGAAATTAAAATTAAAAAAAAACTACTTCCATTAATAAAATTGTTTATTTGGAATGAAATTTTTAAATATCTATTTATTTGAAATTATTATTTCGCTTATTATTTAGATTTTTGCTTAAAGACTCTTTTGTAAACCTTGAAAAGTATACAATTTTATAGAACATACGATTTATTTCCACATTATCTTTTATGCTTTAAAGGCACTTTTTACGCTTTAGATAAAAAAAAAATTAAATAATTTTCTTGTTCTTCTTAAACATGGTACGTTTTTGTAAAACTTACACAAAGTAATGATTTTTCGAGTTAAATATAAACAAAAATTCAAACCCTAAAAATATTTCGCAAAATATGTTTTCAATAAATAAATTATTTAACTTATTTTTTTGAAAATACAAACTATAAAACTTCTTTTAGTCTTCGTGAATTTGTACACAAACAAAATACGTACATAATAATTGTGAGCGAACGAACACAAATACTGAGATGGCGTAACCAACGTGTTGTGTTCTGTTAGCTCGCGTAGAGTACTTATAGCGTATGCGGTCTGTATTTTATTGTAGGCATAGTGAACTTTTAATATACGTGTTGTGCTGACCATACTTGGGGATTTTTAAAGTCCTAGAACCTAGTTTCAATTTTTAATGAAGACTTCAATCAAAAGTTTTTTAGTGTTCCAACGTTTGCTTTCCAGATTCAAACAACGGCACTTTTATCGATTACGTTTAAAAAACCGTAATAAAGTATTTTTATGACGCGGCATTTTACTTACTTATCAATCAAATGATCACTAAAAAATGCAAAATAAGTGAAGTTAAACGCAAATGCCTTGATTTTCCACGAAAATGCTGCATTTGGGGTATGCACGTAAAAAAACACTAAACGTATGCTAAATCAACATCGGTACGTTATGTTAGTATTTTTGCTCGTCAGCTGACAATCGTTTCGTACCGTATCTTGTTTGTGTACAAATTCACATATACAAAATCCTTTTTAATATTGTATTTTTGTATAGAATGTGTGTGTGTACTGTTCATGGTACGTACAGTACGGTACAGTAACGTGACGTACCTTAGTATTTCTTTTTCGAACTCTGATTTTGAGTACTTAAAATGAGAAAACGTACTATTGAAAATTTGTTTAAATCAATGTCGATTTCATCCAAGTTTTTAAATAATTATTTAAATTTTAATAAAATAAAAGATGCTCCTGAAATTTTAATTAAAATAACAAGTTTTTTGTACTTTTTAATACTTGTTTTAAAAATTACAGAGTTCTTCAAGCTTGCTTTTTGAAGAAAATGTGATTTCGGTTTAAAAATATTAAACTACATTTTTGTGTAGTGAGTTCATTATTTTGTATTCAAAATATTTTCAGAGTTGAAACATTAAATACTATTTGCCTTTTAGGACCATTTTTGCCTTTTATAACGTTCACTATGTTTCAAAAATGTTTGATTTTGGTGTTCTGATAATTTTGACCAAAAATTTATTTTTAGGAATTTTTTAAATATATTAGTTAAAATAGAGATTTTTGTAGCTGTGGTGCATTCCTTTTGTGAAATTAAGATTCAGATTCTGAAACAATAATAACTCATTATTGTTAAGGCCATTAATTTATAAGTGGCATCAATTAGATCCCAATAAAAGCAAAAACAAGATAATGGGTTGTTAAAAATTAATTTCCCTTAACAGCTGATACATTTAATTTTTCTCCATTCATCACCAAAATCGTTGAACATTTTTATTAACTGCAGAAGCAGTAAGTACTTTTTTTTATCATTAGGAAGGAAACTTTAATTTTTCCCAGCCCTGCTCTATTTATAAATAAAATATGCAAGCATTCATTTAAAATGTGAATGAGGCAATTAGTATGTAATTTAAGTACCTTGTGTGTGTTTGTGTGTGTGTGTGTGTGAAGAAAATAATAACAATAATTCATACATGTACGTACCTTTATACGTATAAATATGTATGAACACATATGTGTGTATGTATTTATGTATTCATGTATTTAATATATTTTCATTATATGCACAAAAAGAATGGTAAACGAAATATATTTTATTCATACTTTATTTTTAAACAACACAATGGGAAAAAGAAAACTCTTATACCAACAACGATGCCAGCTCATACACACACATACACATTCACTGTAATTCGTTTTTTCACTCTTACTTTTGTGTCAAGAGTTGCCATAAGGATTTGATGTTTTTTTTTTTTTTTTTGAACAGCATTAACAGAATTTTTGGAAAAAGCCAAAAACAAAAGAAAGAAATGTTTAGATCAGGCAAGGGATAAAGGTGTATAAGAGTCATTAGATTAAATAAAAAAAATCTATCAGAGAAATAAAAATTGTTGGGGGAACTGAGACCTTTATAAATTACCTTTTTAAAAACTAAAACAATGGAAGCCCCTCTTAAATTAAATTAAAAGAATAAATACTTTTGAAATAAAATTCGTCAAATCACGATTTGGATTTATTTTATTTTTGCTAATGACTGAAAACTTGACACAACAATGGCAGAATGATATTTATAAATTATATTAATTTTCTTTTTCATTAAATCTTATTAAATTGACTCTTGAATAACTTTAAATTAAAAAAGTAAAAGTCATTAATTTGTCTGAGCCCGGTGGAGTTAAATCTAAACTTTGTAAAAAAAGAAATAACTGCACTTTTTTTTCTTAATTCTCATAAATTCATATATTTTTTTTATAGCTAATTGTTTTCTTAAAAGCAAGTTTGTTTAATTTGTTATTTTTCTATCTTGAATGAATTTTTAACGGAAAAATTACATCAAAATGAGAGATTTTTGTACTTTAGCGTTTTTAGGGCTTAGAATTCATTTATATTTTATATGATATTTGGTTACTTATTTTTATCGTCGTCTTTTTTTATTAGCGATTATTTAAGTAGTTTTTAGTAAAATTTAAACATTTTTAATTTTTGCGTTTTTGGTGCTGGTGTGGTGGCTTAAGTTCAAATTTCAGGAAATGAAATCTTAAATAATCTGGACTTAGTGGCTAATTTTTGTTTATGATTTGTGGCCCAACTTCAGTCTATAGGCATATCCCTTTTTATGTTCTTGATATCGTACAGGGCGGAAATGTTTCAGCTCCTAATAAAGAATTAAGGTTATGTTCAATTTAGCGACTTTTTTCTTGTATTTTTTTTCCAGTCAAATTGCCATTTCGTTACTTCATTTAACTGTTTAAAGTGAATTTTCAATTAAAGCGATATTTAAGATTTTCTTAGAAATTAAAATTTTTTAGAATTTCGTAAAATTTTCTTTTTTAATTTAAATATTTTAGGAATTAGGCGTTTTAAGGTGGTTTCCAATTATTTTAATTTAATAAAGCGCTAAATTTACTTTAGAAGCAATTTTTTGATGTCGTCCCCATCTGGTAGTGTGAGTATAAATACCAGGTGTATAAATACCCAGAATTTCCAAGATCCGAGTCTTGGAAACTAAAAAATCTAAATGGACTAAATTATAGACAGCGGAATCTGTCATGACCCGAAACCGAGGGGACCATTTAAATGTGCCATACAAGAAAGATGTGATTTCCTTTAAGAACGCTATCGGGACCAGGCAACTCTGTCCGTCGAGAGGGATGCCCGCTTAAGAAATGTATGCCCTTAAAGAAGGTTTCAGTGTTTACATACTTTTCATTAGTAAAAGCAGACTCGAAGCAGGACCTCACATTTAGCCTTTTTGTATACAAATTATTTAAGCTTTTACAATATTTACAAATACCTTTTCAATCACGTTTTTAAATATAATATATTTATATATTTATTTATTCACATAATAAGAAAAATGTTTAAGGTTTAACATTTTTCACATATTAACTTTAATGTTTCATTTGTTAAATGATTACTTGTATTAATTTTTCTATTAAATTTGAAAACTAATTTTACATTAATATTTAAGAGAAAAATTATACTTTCATCATTTCCACACTTAACATTTGCCAACATATTTCCATTTCCTTTTTAAGGTTTGTTTACATTTCTTTAATGCCATAAAATGTTTCAAAGTATTAATAATAAAACATAAATACCTTTCATTTACATTTATTTATGAAAATACAAAACAACGTATGTTAACATGTTAGTGGGTGCATACTTTAGAGTACGGCCTTTAACTGTTCCTATAATTAAGTCACGTAAGCAGAAATATAGAGAAAAACGTATAAAAGTGATTAATTAGTTAGAAATCAACAATCGCTCCAGCCAACCATGCATCCAACAAGTAGTAAACGTTAATTTGTTTAACAAAATCTTTGACAACATGGAACTCATTACGTTTCATAAAATTTAATTAAATCATTTCACCAGATAACAATAATTGACTCATTCATTTAAATAAATTTAGTTTTGATTAAAAAAAAACAATAACAAATAAATTAAATGGAAAGAAAATAAGAGAAAAAAAAATTCCTTAAATTGAAACTTATTCAAAGTAATTTTGCAGTTTTCAAAATACTTAATAGTCACTAAAATCTTTTAAAGTACTCTATGTCCTGCCAATCTACTAAATTACCCGACATAAAATTTTAATTTTTTGCCAGGTTTTTGTTTCGTTAGCTGAGGCTAAAACCTTGAAGATAACAAAAAAAAAAAAAAAACTATAACATTAAAAGGATTTCCGTATGGAAGCAAATTTTCCTTGGTATAATTTTAATCTCAACCATGAACAAAAAAAAAATTACCTTTTCTTTAAAGCTTCTTCACCTTTTTTCTACCTCCATTCTAAACAGTTGCTTTATCAAAAGGAAACTCAAAATTGCCCTTGGAAAAACGGCTTCCGGTTTTTGTTGTTCAAAAGAAGTACAAAACTAGTGCGATTTGTTTGGAAGTTTTTATGCTGCGGAAATATTTTCAAGACTTAATTGAACTATAATTTTGCAAAACAGATTATATGTGCACAATTAGGATATTTTCAGAAAATTTTTGTTGATTATCTTCCTTCGAATTAGGAAAATGTTTAAAGTGTGAGAGCATTTTGAATCATAATCTTTTAAAATTTTCAATTAATTATTAAACGAAGTTTTAAGTTAAACAAATGGCATATCAAATTACTGCAATATGGGGAAAAATTGAAAGGTTTTCTGGTAGTTATTGAAGAAAACAATATTGTTTTTGAAGTATTTGGAAAGGAAAAGCTGAAAAGGATGAAATTTATTCAAATTTTGTTTCGTCATTTGTGAGTTTGTACTTAAATAAAATATATACTTTTCATATAATTAGCATTTAAGTATTATTAAGCAAAACTAATTTCATTTTAAATTGTAATTATGTTTTATATACCATTAGTAATTATTTAATTAATCCTTTTTATTAAGCTTGAGGTCTTTTTCTTTTTTTTATAAATAATATTAAATTTTATTGAATCCAATATTTCGGCACTCCGTTGTGTGCCTTCTTCAGGGATTTTTTCTTTAATATTTGACAAAAATTAACAATTTTTTTTTTTTTTGGAAAATTGTTAATTTTTGTCAAATATTAAAGAAAAAATCCCTGAAGAAGGCACACAACGGAGTGCCGAAATATTGGATTCAATAAAATTTAATATTATTTATAAAAAAAAGAAAAAGACCTCAAGCTTAATAAAAAGGATTAATTAAAAAAAAAATTTTAAAGGTCGAATAAGAGCCAATTTATATTAGTAATTATTTTTTAAACTTTCTTCAAGTCTTTAATAATTTCAAAGCAAATAATAGGTCTGCTACATTACATAAATTTATTGCTTATTTTCAAAAATTATTACAAGCAAGTGTTCACGCACTTGAAAATTTTACATTTTACAAAGTGAAAAAAGCATAAAAATGTGTTGAAAATTTTTGATATTAAAAGTTTTACTAGCAAAAATAATGCCGACATCTGTTTCGTGTTTTTAATTACAAAACAAAAATAATTTTCATAATCTAAAATTTAAAAGTTTGTCAGTTAGATAAAATATATATGCAGTATCTTTCTTATATTTTGGAACGATAGCCTTGTGCAAATAGTTCAAAACAATGGAATTAAGAAATACAGAATCTTTTATCTTACAGTTGGATACTGTCAATATGCCCAGTTTGCCAGTTTTACTATTAAAGCGTTCATTATTCTTTGACTTTTGGTATTAGAGAGAGACCTTATGCACAAAAATAATTTTTTGGCTTAAAACATTAGCATGGAAACGAATTTCTATGGCAATTTATTGTGTAGAAACTTTTTATTTAAGTACCTATTTTTTTCTAAATTTGATTATTAACGTATGCGGAATCAAATATGGCCTGATTTTCAACCAACAGTGCAAAAATAGAACAAAATATGAAAAAATAGAAAAAAATCATTAAACGAATTAGAATTTAAAAATAAAATCCTCATAAAAGAATATATTAAATTTTTGTCACTTTTTGAAACACAAATCCAAAAACTATTATTTGTAAGACAGTAAAGGCTTTCGAAAGGGGAAACCCCTTTACATGAAAGCAAGATCCGGTAAATATATAGCTACAATGCAACGAAGCTCGAGCTATATTGAAGACAAAAACTGCCGGATGTACTTAAAAATCTTATCATGCCTTGATAAATAAATGCAGTGTTAAAGTAAAACGATACAGAAATTCATAGCACTTAGTCAAATGTGCAAAGAAAACCAATAACAATAGTAAATTAAATAGCTTATTTTTTAATATTTTTTGGTACGGGAACTTTTTTTTAAGCAGCAACAAAGAAAGATGGCGCTTGTTAATATTTTTTTATTGACATTTTGGTTTTGGCATGTACAATTTGAAATTTGCAAAAAAAAATTTAAAGTCATAACCCTAATGTACATATAATTTTTCTATTTTTTTATTAAATTTTCTATCAATTTTTTTAATAAATAATGTATAGTTATTCCAAAAAAATATAAATATTGATAAAAATGGACTTCCCTGATTTAATCCTCAGTTTAAACATGTTTCAACCCACTGGGTGTCCCCCCACACAAGTAACTCGTGAATTTAGTGTTATTGTACGAAAGGGTCCATACAAAACAAGGCAAGTTGATTAAATTGAGCTCAACTATTCTCTATGTATGAGACTTTTTTTTTAAAAATAAGCGAATATTAAAAATACTCATATATCGATACATCGATAGTTATCTACGACTATCGAATTCGATATTTTTAAGATCTCTTTATAATAAAATTTTACATTGAAACCGTTGATCAACTGCTTACAATAATGTTGTTTTTTAAGAATTGAATCATATGTTTTTTAACAAATATTAATATAATAAATAATAAATATTTTCATAGATTACACAGTTCAGTTTTGTCTCGGTTTTTTAAGAGATGAAAACAAAAAAAAAAAAAAGCGGAAAAAATATTCTGGAAAGGGTTCCTAGAATTATGCAAATAATCGCCTTAATCGCGTATTAGCAGCAATAGACTCATGAAAGTTGGAATGTTAATAAAAAAAAAAAATTTTTATATTTTTTTAAAATTTTTTTTTTTTATTTGAGCATGACCTTATATATTAAAAAATTGTACAGATTACTTGCATAGAAAGTGTCCCAAGTTTCGTTTACTGGCAGTATGTAATCCGGCATTATATAATCCCAATTAATTTTTTTTTCTTTTAGATTTCATATGGCGAATAAACAAAAATTTTTTTGTATTCTTTACTTTTTTTTTGATTTTTTTTTATTGTAGAAGTAACTGCCGGTCCCTCGATTTCAAACGAAAACTTCGTTCGCATACATTTTTTAAATTTGGTAATAATTTCAGCTTAATACGTTCGATACATCGATATATCGATATTTTTAATTAATAAATTTCGATACTCTTAAAAAATATCGATACGATATATATCGATATATTTTTTCAATTTGCCCATCCCTAGAATATGGTCGTGGAATAGGGATTTTGGAACAATACCGCCCAAGCCGTATGAGCTTTTTAATACTATATGGTGAAGGGTACATACGATTCTCTTATACTTTTTATTTTCTTTAATATTGTATCATGACAAAATTTGCACTTTTGGCACGATACAATATTATTTTGATAAATAATACGTAATATCTTAATTGATGAAAATAACAAAATTCTTAATTCTTATTGTGATTTAGGGAACCATGCTTGACTTTCAGTTTGTGTAGGCGAAAGCTTATGAAAGACATTAAGAGAAGATAAACCTTTCAACAAATTTAAAGTCATGAAAGAAAAAATTCAGAGGTAATATTTTATATTAAATTAAAAAATAAACAAAAGAAAAAACAAAAATGAAAATTAAACCCTTATCTACTCCGCATGTATATCAACAACCTTCGACTGAAAAACTTAAAGTCATGGCTGTTGCCGCAAACAAAACTTTTCAAAAAAGGTAAGAGGTATAAGTAATTTTAACTAAAAAAATAAATTGCTCATACGCACTCGAAAAGAAAATTTCTAAAAACAAGTAAGGGCGCTATATTCGGCTGTGCCAAACCGTTGATACCCTTCAACGACAGTCAGAGTATTTAAGGCGTGGGACCTATGTGGCATCTATAAATTATTAATTAATTTTTATAAAAACGGACGTCAGTACACGAATTCGTCGGGGTTAAACCTACTTAATTTGGGAATTTACATGAGAATGTCAACCACAACTCAAAACATAAAAAACCTTGAAAAAAAACTTTTTTCAAATATGGGTAGAAGGGAAATAAACACTCAAACCTTACTATGCAGAAAAAATTTAAGTTTAAACTGATTAACTCTTTGATTCATTTTAGTAACTGCAATTAACAATTTTCACTTTTCTGCCGATTAAATACAGATACTGGTAACATTGGAACTACACTTTAAAATTTATGTTCCAACAACAACCCTGCGGGAAATTTGTGTCAATTGCTCTTAAAGCACTTATCCCGTGACCGGTGAACGAAATTTTATAATTAATAGGAACGAATTGTGATAGGTGAAAACAAGACCTATCACTTAACTGGTGATAATGTGTTTAGATTGTAGTTGGCCCAGAGAAAAGGTAATTGGCACAAAACTATTCATGTGACTGGATTTTGTGCGGGTAGTGGCTGATTCTCTCTAGTTCTATTACTTTATATGAAGGGATCTATCACATTGACATGGTTCATTTATGACAATATCTGCGACAGGCATTATTTTAACCGAAATTGGATGTGTCCATTAAGGTTATTTCAGTGACCTGTTACGAAGTGTCAAAAAGGCGACAATTCACCCCTCGTAGGACATCGCCATGTTATAGTAACTTGTCACGTGACAAGTTTAGTGTTAGTTACCTTTCCCCAAGGGAATGAACAAGATCCACGAGGAAATACTAAATAAATAGTTCGATTAGCGATATATGTTTTGGTTTGTTTTTCTAATGTCACGTACGTTGTGCAAAAACATCATTTGTCTATGTCATTTGTATTTGATCAGTCATAGGTGTTTCAAAATAAAAGTTTAAGGCAAGATACTTGTTGCAAAAAAATATGGATCGAAATCGTTTTTAAATTGCTATAATAAAAACTTTACAATCTTTTAAAGGTCGTCATGTACGATATTGTAAGTACTATAAATGCAACTAAATGTATCATATTATTATGTTGGTATTTAGTTAAATTTTTTTCCAAATTTATTTTATTGAAACCTAAATCATGTAACCAAATATTATTTGAACCGATCCATTTGTGATCATAGCAACCTTACAACTCCCGAAAATAGCTTTTAATGCCATAACTTCCTTATTCACAAAATGTTGTGATGGTAGGTCCAAAATGAACCATAGGTCCAATATAAACCCCTTCCTTAAACCGGTAAGTGGCAAATAAGCCAATAGATATCTGAATAATATTCGGCACAAATATCTTTTATATAATTAAACCGCATAATTCTGTTCTGGCGACCATGATTGACCATGAGTCCCAAATAGGGTACAGTCTCAAAAATTTGATTTTAAAATAGAATGTTGTAGAGTATCAAATGGTCGGACTTGACTGACTATACTTTCCTACTTGTTTGTTCTAGGTTTTGTATACATATATTTTCAAAAATATATTTCATACTTTCTAAATACTATAAGAGAAAATTCTGTCACGTACGGTATGTCACGAACGATATTACATTTTGTTTATTATGAAACCACTCAAAAAAAAAAATTTCCCATAACGGACTATGAAGGAAAAATATGTGGTTTAATGTAAAAAATTAAAAAAAAAAAGGAAACACATTCCACAATTCACAGATTTTCTAATTTTTTTACATCCACCCCAAAATCACCGATTATTACAAAACTGCATGGTAATGTTTCTGGTTATATATTGAAATTTGACAGTGCAATTTCTAGTCCTGCAAAACTGTGACGTACCAAAGCATTATTTGTTACGGGCTTAGGGGTACTTAACTGTTTTCCGAGAGTAGGCTTTATATAGGACCTACACTCAAAAGAAAAATCAGTCCGTACTCGAATTAATCCGGTATCAGTAGTACAGTGAATATGGATTTTCTTGAATCAAGAACAGACAATTCAATCGCGAAATACTCAACTTATCCATACTCAATCCTGAGTTCGTACTTGAAATAATCCGAAAATGAGATTGATTTAAGTAAAACTGAGATTGAATCAATCTCAAAATGCACTTGATTCAAGTATTATAAAGCTAATTTAATCCCGAATTCGTACATGAAATAAACCAAAAGGGAAATTAGAAGCAGAATTTTATTATGATTGATTTACTTACCCGTTGCACACTTTACAGAATTCCAATTATAAAACACCACTATCTTGCCCGATATGATCTTTACTTTAAAAACTTAATGAATATATTTGGCTAAAAATATAAACTAAATGAGAAATCTTGCTTTCAATTTTACTTTTTAAACATGTTAACTACTCGTGTGGTGTTGTTGTAGTGGCTACAACAAATTTTGATAAGTTATATGAGATTAAAACGCTCACTTTGTAATTTTACCCTCAGAGTGGCACTACCAACGAAAAGTTCCATTTTTTTGTACTTGGTTTAAGAATTTTGTACTTATTTTAAGAAATTTCGAGATGGATTTTCGAAAGTTATTCCACTTCGGATTGTTTTGAGTGTGTTTTTGTGTTATTCGTTTTTGAATTTTTGAGTACGACTCGTACTTAAAGTAAGTATAAAAAGAAATTATTTGAACACTTTTTATGAAGTTTTTAATTTTTATAAGTTTTGCTAAATTGTTTTTGTAAACTTTATTTTAAAAATTTTTTTAATTTAATTTTTATACTAGGAACACTACTGGGTCGTACGTCGTCAGAACGTATGACGTAAGGCCGTAAATTTCTAAGGACACGCTCTATTTACCCACAATTCCATCGTAGACGTATTTGGTTTTCTTTGAAAATAATATTAGAAAAGTTCTAAATTTAATGAAATTGGTTGCCTTTTTCCTTCTTTTTATCTGTTTTCAAATATTCAGTTTGAAAACACAAAAATTATTTCGCTTTATATTATTAATTTTTCTTTTTCTAAGAAAACACAGCCGTGACCTTCGTATGAAATAGTAATAGATCTATGTTGACGTACAACATAGATACGTTTTTACTCTTGCGCAAACTATTGTATGCCTTTGTTTTAAATATTACACGTTTTTATTTGACAACGCATATACGTCATACGCTACTACGTTCATACGGTGCAATTGTGTTCCTACGGATAGCATCAAAATTTTGTTTCTAATATTCTCAAAAATAAATAAATTTTACAAAAATTAACCCCCACATTCATAAACATTTTTTGGATTTATGAATATGGGGGTAATTTTTTTTTTATAGATGTTGGAAAAAATGACTAAATTTTAACGACTTATTTCGACATTTTCTAAAATTAAATTACATGACAGAAGTAAAGAAGAAGCATGTTAATAAATTAAAAATTGATAATAAATTACCAATTACATTGCGAATGTATATTCCCGAAACATGTAAATTCGACCCAAGTTCAATCCCGTGATAGTCAAGAATAAAATTAACAAAAAGATTTTAATTCATTTCATGTTCTAAATACTTTCCTTCACTAAAAATAATTTGATGAAAATTAAATTTGATGATTTAAATTTAATTTAAAAATCAAAAACTTAAATTTTTAAGCCTCGTACACAATAGGCAGCAACATTTCCACTGGTGTTCACAATAGAGCAACAATTTTTTTCATAACCACGCACATTTTCCATTAAGAGACGGATTGCAAATTTTGCCCACAACAATATTACGTTTTATTATTTATTTTTTTAAAACATTTTGTTGAAATTTCCATTCAAAACTAAATAACATTATTATAAACGTCGTAGAAGTAGACTTAACTTTAAAAAAAAAAATTGTTAAATTTCTGTTTGAAAAATAAAAGGAAAATATATAAAATAAATATATGAAAAAACGAAAATGTTGCTTATATTGTGTACGAGGCTTTACATGATTAAATTTTTTAATGTGTATAAAATTTTTCCGGTTCTAATATCTTTCACCAATTCTATTTAAATATCAATTCATATTTTAATATAGTTTTCATATAATATTATTTGATATGAAGAACGAAATTTAAACATAAATTTATATTTAAATAAATTAATGAAAATGGCTATAATTTTTTTTTTTTATTTAAAAAATTTTAACTGCCTGGCCCACAATGTCGACAAGAAAATTTCTTTCGTATATTTATTATGAAAAAATAAAAACAAATTTTAGTTTTTAATTATTGTTTTCCATATAAATATGCACCAAGTTTCAGTTTTTTTTTTAAACTTTTGTATTTTTAAATTTTGACGGGTTTTACACATTTTTTTATGTTTTAATTTGCTTCATTTTTAGAATTTATTTAAAATTCTATAATTTTTCCTAAATTTATATTGTGTTATCCTACCATTTCTAACGATTTTTATGAAGTTTTACTGAAAATTTTACAATCCGATTAAACTGATCCATTTTTGTCTTGTTTTAGGGGCTTGTGTTTTCCCTAATTCAAAGGATTTTAACGAAGATCTGATATTTTTAAGGTCTGATTTTTGCGCCTTAGACGTTTTTTCGGCGTTTTTCTTTTTGTTATTTATTAAGGAGAAATTGCGATTTTAGTTATTTCAATATATTTTGATTCTATATTAATCCTTTTATTTGAGCTTGAGGTCTTTTTCTTTTTTTTTATAACAAATATTAAATTTATTAAATCCAATATTTCGGCACTCCATTGTTTGCCTTCTTCAGGGATTTTTTTTTTAAATTAAAAAATTTTTTAAAGGTCGAATAAGAGTCAATTTATATTTTAATTTTGTTTATTTTTATATTTAATTTTCAGCGGGTTTTTCCAAAAAAAAAAAAAAATAAAAAAAATGTTTAACTTATATTCAACGATTTTTTGGGAACTATTTTTTTTTACTTTTGTCCTTTTTGTTTTGCACATTGTTTTAATATTTATAGGGTTTGGTTTTCTTTTTCCTTAATTAAAGGGATTTTAAGTTTGTTGTTATTTTTGTAAAACACGAAAGGATTTGGTGATGTTTTAAGCATTTTTCTGTTTTTCTTAATTTCTCTATTTAATAATTTTGTCCTTTTTTCCAAATATGTAAAGGTGTTGGGTTAATATCTTTAAATAAAAGTACATATTTTTAATATTGTATTTTTTGGTATGGTTTTTAAGTTTACTGATTTTAAAGGGTTTTTTTTATACATAATTCAAAATTTTTGATTTTGGTGATTTTTGTAAAAAATACTGTCCGATATTGTTTGTTTTTAATTAAAGAAATTTTTTGTGATTTTAATAGATTTAAGGTTTAATTTTACTTTAAAATGTTTGTTCATAAAGAAATTTTTTAGCAAATAATAAATTTATAATATTTAAATAACCCAGCTGTACGAATGGGCAGTATAAAATTTTGCACACATGTTTGATTCTGTATTCATTTTACAGCAAAGGATTCCTTTAATGATGATAAAGAGAAATTTTGCACATTAAAAAAAAGAACAACAACTTAATTACTTCTTCAAGTACTTATTTACACGTTTACTCTTGTTATTATACGCAATAAATCAAAATAAAATACAATAAGTGGAAAACTTTTGAATACCGAAATAATTTCTGCAAATCTTGATAGTTTATGCTGGTAGAAAAGCTAATGAAAACCTTTTAACAGATTGTTTTATTTATAAGGTTTTTATAAACAAACTAATTAAGTTTAGCATGACGATTAAATATTTATTAAGTAGTGTTGAATTATTTCTTGATAACTTAATGAGTTGCAGAATTCTCGTATTAAGTAATTATTTTTTAAGAAAACAGTAGGCAGAAAATGTTAAAATTTTCTTTTGATAATTTGCTTAAAATTTTAATTATATTTAGGGATAAAAATTATTCCGATACTGATATATCGGCGATACTTCAGGTTTGTCGATATATCTGTGATAATTTCTTTTGGATATGACGATACTTCTTAATTTTTATACAGTTTTTTCAAACAAACATTTGATTTTCAATTCTTATTTTTTGCATAACGAATAAGGCCTGTTTTCAGAAATTATTGATAGCTTTAGATCGGATTTTATTGGCCGTATAAAAATGATGCCTTTATTACAACTTAACTTTAACCTAAAGTAAGCGATAAGTTAAAGGAAGGTTCATTCCATCTGGTTGTAATACGGAAAAACTTTTTATTTTACCTCTGCAAAAATTGAGAATATTTTGTTTTTCAAACATAAATCTTATTTAATGATATAAAGTTTTAATATTAATAATAATCTTCTTAAGTTTTGTTAATTTGAACTTGAATTTGAATTCAAAATGTGTTTCGGTATAGCCGATATTTCTTATTTTATTGTCGCGTCGTATCGGCAAAAAGGCTTACACAAAAAAAAAAAATCTCAAGAATATTTTCAACAATACAGTTTGTTCAAATTAAAATTTTAGGTCAACAAACTTTTTATTAGATTGAATGAAGAAATGTATCAAAATTGCACTTTGCAAAATAGCACTCAATTAAACAAATTTAATAATAAAATAATTAAATATTTCTTCATATTCAATAAAAAAATATTTGAATCAAAGTAAAGACGATATGGTTACAACTCTTGTTCTTTTTTAATAGCTTTGATATCGTGTCAAAAAAGACTTCAGTGCTTGAAATTCTCATTCGCTTTACAGTTTTATTTGTATAATATCTATAGTTTTTCCAAAGTCTTCGGAAAGAGGTTTCCTGATGATCTGGCCTAAGCAACCAGCAAAATGCTCATAGAAACTCACTTAAAAATAACCCAACACTTTAGCGTGCTTATTAAAAAAATTAAAATTGGGAATTTAGCACATCATAATTATTGAATAAATAAATAAAGATACGATAAACATTTGATTCAACATTGCCAAAAATTAATTTTAACAAATCACGTTAACATTTTGTTAAAAAAAATTATTTTGGGCAACAACTTTTTTTATTGACTCAATAAACTTGATTGTTGACTAACAATTCTGTAACTATACCCACAAACTTTTTTTATCAATACCGCAAAAATCGTCAACGCAGAAAATTTAAAAATATTTTTTTAATTAAATATGCGATTTTCGTATTCAAATATGAAAATTACTTTCCTAATTATTTTAACTTCGTGTTTGTTAAAAACTTCGTTTTCAAAATCTTATATAAAACTTGATTTCTAAATTTTTTACTCATGTATATTTTTATTCCCTTTCATAGTTTATTAGATTTATGCCCGTAATTTCTACAAAAAGATGGCTGGTCGTGTCTGTACCTAACAGGTATCTTTACCTATTTCAACATTTAGTTGCCTTTGTGAAGTTTTCTTTTAAAATATGGCAGCACTTACACCTTAGATTTCTATAAACATCTTGATTTCTTTTTGTAGAAATTACGGGCATTAGAAAACAGAGATTAAAATTAAATTTTTTTTTTTATTTATTGTAAACATTTTAAAATTTGTTATGATTTTTACAAATGTTTTATCCAAAATAGATCATCTGTTTTACAAATGTTAACATATATACATACAAAAACATCTTAAAACAGTATATAATACTCGTAACTGTTATAAAATAATTTGAAAAAAATGTTAAGCTTTTTTCTACAAACTTTTTCTTTTTTATATTTAATTAAGCAAAAGAAAATAATAAACAGACATTTTGCGGGTACAGGAAGATACTCGTATGTGAGAAAGAAAGAAAGTGTATTACTGTTACAAATCAACTCTCTCTCTCTCTCTCTCTTCATCAAGAACTAGTACAGGGTTGCCGCACTTGGTCTTTTCCGACCAAATTTGGACAGATATTTTTCGTTTGGTCATATGGTAGGCTCAACCTAATTTTGGTCGGTTTGAGAACATGCATCATATTTAATTTAACAAATTTAGAACACTGGCTGCAAAGCAGACAAGTACAAATCCTAATGTCTTTTTTACAAAAGACAATTTTTGATTGTTAATGAAACTATGGATGTGGTAATAAAATGAAATATATTACTTTAGCAGCAAGTTACTTTGACGGTGTTAGTTTTTTAAAGGAAAGTTATGTCATCTTATTTGAGGTTATTAAGTCAGATGCCGTTTTAATTTGTCTTCTTATAAAAAACTTTGTCAACAAGCAATATACCTTTATAAAATTAGATCGGATAGACAACAAACGGGGATAACGTTAAATCTTACTTAGCAATGCCAAAAATATGTAGGTTCTTTGTGGTCATATATTAAGTTTTTTTTTCGCATAGTCCTAAAAGAATTACATAAATAAAAGAATTTCAGAAATTATGTTCTGTACCACCACATAAGATATTAGGTGTTTCTTATAGAAGATGGACTTCTTTGGGCGGAGATATTGTAAGAATTGTAGGACAGTGCGATGCTTTGATACTGTATTTTCTTTCATGTTTTTATAAATCCCATGATATAAGAGCTGAAAACTTGCAGAAAGTATTGATTGATGCAGAGCAACTCGCTTTTTTAAGCATTCTACAATGCAACCGTGTAGAATTTTACAATATTATCTCTCCAACAGCGCACCAAAAAAGTTATCAACTAGTAAACAATATGCAAACTATGCATTGTTAAACTCTTTGATACATTTTTTACTTTGTCTGCAAAGCTTAAGGATGTGTTAGACCTCAGCCTACCCAATAAAAAAATTTTCTTATTTTGCGAAGCACTAATGGTACATTTTAAAAAGTAAGCACATATTTATGCACTACGCAATATGACATACAGAGATGCAGTTAGGCAAGTGATATAGTTCTTAATAAATTTAAAAAAAATATATAAAATTCCCTTACTACGAAGCAGGTTTGTAAGGGAGCATATTGAAGAATAACAGTAACAAAAAATTCAGTGTGCAAAGCTGATCGTTACATTCACCAATTTTTATATAGGCTGAATAAAGTGCTTTCTGTGTCAAAAATGTATTGCTGTAAAGTGGGAACTCGCCATATAAAATTCATGTCTTCCGTAATGAAACTTTAACGTTTTCTCCTTTACAAACCAGCTTCGGTGGAAGGTCCATTTTTATTGGGTATGTCTTTTAAAGTTAAATACTATTTTGGACAAATTGTACAAACTTAAGTATACAAATTGTGATTAATTTTTTACTATTGGTTTTTTATATATGTATTATTGCATATGTTCAATAAATAATTCTAGTTTATAAGCATATTACATGAATTTTGTATACCTTTTGTTTTCGTTACATTTTTGATGTTATTACAAGAAAAAATTTGTTTTCTAGCTTTATCCAATAAAAACTATACATTATTTTATACATACATATCGTCATATGATTTTAAAAAAGCTTTGAGATACAAAAAAAATCCAAATCGACTTTTTGATCGCTTATGATGCACCGTATCAAAATACATCTTTCTTGAAAATTTTTTTAATTTTGGTTAGTTTTCAATGTAAAGAGTTTTTTGCTTGTCCTGGAAAAATTGTTCAATGTAACTCAGGGCTTTTTTAAATTTATTTGCTTTTAAGCATTTTAAAAATTTGGTCGGTTTCAAAGGATTATGGTAGGTTTTGCAGACAATTTTGTTCGGACAAAAATTTTTTAAACGGTAACCCTGAACTCATATTACTCTTACTCTCTGAAATTTTAATGGAAACTCTCTCACTATTTCCTGTTGTTTTATATATATATATATAAAATATGCAAGTTTTCCGTTGCTGTTCTTGTTTTAGTTAAAGGGAATTTTTAAATTGTGTTTGAGGAGGAAGTTATTTTTTTCTGCTCTTTCTCTCTCACTCTCTCGTTCTGTTTTTTTTTTGTTTTACAAATAGAGAGTGCTTGCAAATTGCAATACTTGCATGTGTGAGTGTGGTAAAACCATTACATATAATACATGTGCATTCGCTGCCACAGCGGTCAACATTTATAGTGATAATTACAAAGGTAACAGTTTAAAAGAACAAACCATTTTGTTAATACGTGCAAGGATAACGGTTCAAATCTTTTTTTTATTTTATGATGCTCGTTGTTGTTGTTGTTTGTATACACAAACAGACTTCTTTAATGGATATTAAAATATATGTATATTGTGCACACAGAGAAACACTCACAATACATTTCAGCCAGCAAATGTGACATACATGTCAAAGTTACACTTACACGCTTAAACGATGTTATTCCTATGGCTATAAATGTGATTGTATGTGCTTGTGTTAGATAGAAATGAAAACAATAGTTGAAATATAATATGAAAGCAACTTTGTTTTTGTTTGGGTGATTCTTTTCAACATTTGTGTTTATAAAAATAATAATACAAGAATATTTACTACTCTACTAACACCACTCTCAACCTCTAGTCTCTTCTCCACTTCTTAAACCATATTCAACATAAATTACAAAAATAAAAGAAGCAAAAAATATATATTATTAAAAAGGAGTGTTAATGTTTATTTCCACAAATATGTTTTTCAATGTGTCATTGTATGTGCGTGTGCGTGTGTGTGTATGTTTGCTTCTGTGGTTGGCATTTTGTTATTGTGTTTATGACATAAACATTAACTGGTGTGTAAATATATAAGAGTAAGAGAGCTTAAGTTTGTGTATTTGTTGTATTTACACATTTATTTTTTTAAAATAAATCATCATAAATTATAATAATTACATACACATGTTTTATATTGTGTAAATTAACGGTGTTCTTAATATTAACATAAAAGGCTCCTCTTTCTCTCGGAATACTCCAAACCATATATTTTTAATTTACTGTTTTTACATACACACAAACACACATATATATATACATATGTAGATAGATATTTAAAAAGCATTTACTTTACATATGGACGTACTTCAATATTTTACGAGAGATAAACAGAAAGTGTGTTTGAATTTGCTTTAAAGATTGATTTTCTAATACTCTTACGTTTTATGTTAATATGACTTCGGGATTAAATTTAAAGATATTTAAAATAAGTAGATAAATATAGTAATTTAAAGTTATTTTGCATTTATTATAAATAATAAGAATAAAAATATGTGTGAAATATAAAAATTATTAATGGCACTGAGCCGATAGCCGTTAGTCGCTACTGCTTTACAATTAAGATTTATTGTAATTTAATAAATAAATATGTAAATAAATAAATAATAATATTAATGGGAATTTATTTTTTTTAGACAATTTTGAAATTGGTTAAACTTCTGAAAGTAAAAAATTTGCCTTATAGAAAACTTTTAATGACAAAAAGTTTTGCATCAAATGCTAAATTTTCTTGAAATTAGCCTTAAAACTATTAATTTTTTAATAATTTCTAAGCAATTTCCAAGAATTGGAAACATATTTATTTTGGAAAAATGTTTGCAAAGTTTTTTTTTTTTGATATTACACTGTTCTGCAGCATAAATGTTTTTTAATTAAAAAAATAATATGGAATATATAGATTTAAAAGCTCTAATTTGTAATTCCTCTTCAGTTTTTTTTCTATCGGGCTGAGATCTATTTTATGGGATTGATAAATACTTCCTCCAACATAAAACGGTTATGATAATACGTTTTATAACAACTTGAGAACGATTCATCCTATTTGGATGAAAACGCTTATAAATGATTGGAAATAAAATTTCATACAAAAATTAGTGGCGAAAACAATTTTTTATCCTAAATTTTTTCTTAACATTTGTTTTTAAAAATTTATAAATAATTTATAAAGGCATAAATCAAGAAAATAGGTGGAAACCCCTTATTTTTTTAAAAGATTTGGTGAAGACACTCTTTCTATTAACACAGTATTTAATCGCTTACAATTAAACTGATTGTTGGGTAAGCAATTTTGCTTACATCTATTAGATACCTGAATATAATTATCAGTAAAATCAACATCTGTCAACAGATTCCATGCTTTTGGGACTAATTTTTATATAGCTGTCTCTGATGAATTATACAAATAATTATAAAAATTTTTGCCCTTATAATTTTTTTATGAATTTATTTAAACAATTGATTTTGCATTAAGAAGTTTTTTACCGCCATTCATTTCTGAATATATTCGAAACTGTTGAAAATATAAAAAACTATTGTTGGGATGAAATAAAGGGAATTTTATTATAAATCATTCGCTGGTAATTTAATCGGACAAATCATTCTCGAGTAGTCATTATTACTTATTTCAGGCACCATATTAGGCCGGCCCATAAAATAAAATTCTGTGCCTGATAGAAAAAAAACCGAAATCGGATTTGGTTTAAGCGCATTAAACTCCGTATTGTCCACATATTTTCATTTAAAGGATTGAAAATTTAATGTTTTTTTGCAGACCAGTATATGTATGAAATAAGTGGATAAAACATTTTAAAGTAATTAAAAACACTAAAGTTAGGAATTTATATAAACAGAGAAACTTTTTTATTTTTTTTTAAGTTTTTGCCGACAATTTATTTAATATTTTTAATTTTAGTTTAAATAGCAAAATATCGCAAAAATTAAAAAAAAATCATATAAAAAAAAGGATTTTACATAAGAAAAATTAGAGATTTTTGAACAAAAAAGAGAAAAACAAATTTTGTATAAATTTTTTAAAATGTGCTTTTAAGATAACAAAATATTTCTTAAAGCGAAATTTTATTTTGAAAGAATCTTTACAAAAAAAAAATTTTATTTAACTGCTTAAACTAAAAATTAACTGCCTATTTCACTAAATGCGAACATGTATTTGTGCGAACGAAAGCGTTCGTTCGCATTTAGTGAAATAGGCAGTAAACATTTATGTATAAATCTCCAAAATTCCCGAAGATAAACAAATTTCCCAAAAAAAAAAAATAGTATTTTTTAAGAAATTCTTGCAAGATTTTTGCATTTGATTACCGGTAAAATAAGGAAAATTTTAATTTTAAGAAAACATTTTATAACATGATTTTTTACATAACAAGCAAAACATAGAAAACGTTCTTAAAATTTCTTATTTGCTTAAGGACTTTTCACTAATTAGGAAATTTTGAATCAAAACTTTAGCTGGAATCAACGTTTAGTGCAAATTGTTCTGCAAAAGAGCGAATTCAAAAGTTCGTAGCTTCTTTATGAATTCTAATGAAAACTCTGTTATTTTATTGTTGGATTTAACAGGAATGCTACCAGGGCTTTGGTGTCGGAGTATGAGTTAAGGTTTTTGTACCTGAGTCAGAGTCAGAGTCGAAATCGAAGTCGAAGTATCAACAACAACTCGTAACTCCGACTCCAACAATGTTCTACTTTACATATTTAAATTACTATATTAAAGTTCAATGGCGGCAAGTGTTACAATTTAGATATCGATCTAAAATTTTTACAGAATCATTTTCTTGCAATATATAACCATTTAAAATCTACTGCATTAAAAAAGAGCTTAAAGTATAATAAGTCTCATATGCGTTAAGCATTAAGGTTAAAGAGAGTAGGAGTTGGGCTTAAAAATGTCAGCGGTCGGAGTCAGAGTCAGAGTCAGAGTTAGAACTATTATTTGACGACTCTATAGCCCTGAGTGCTACGATATTTTGCATCTGTTCTTCTGCAAGACCATTTAGACCAACCACTGAATTTTATTGATAGTTTGCACATTTTTCTTTTTGTTCAAATATAAAAAAACGTTAAAGGATAAAAAAATTTTCCATCTTGATCTTTATCTATTAATTTTTTTTAAACAAATTTTAAGACTTCCTCTATCTTACGTATAAATGTATGTAAACAAAATTTTCGTATATGCTTTAGTATTTGTCTATACATGTTATTTAAAATATGCAAAAGCCATAAAAATATTTACTCAATTACCTCCTGCCATTTTTTAACGTCTGCTTTTATCAGCAAAACAGGGTAGAGCCGAGCTGAAGAGGAGAAGATCAAAGTGGAGCGGAGCAGAGCTGGGCAGAGTGTCGGTATTTAAATAAACATGTTTTTATCATTTCAATAAAAAAAAGCACAGAAAATATGAATTAATATTAAAAATAATAATTAAATACAAACATGTTTGTTTTTTTTTAACATTTTCATTGTACACTAACGAACAAAAAAGTGAAATACAAAAAGAAAAAATATAATAAATAAAATTACACGTTGAACATCAATATTGATTTCAAAATTACATAGATATGAAGTTCATTTACTTTATAGACAATTTTCTAGAAAAAAGTAAAAAAAACATGTTATTTAAAATAATTATTTTTTTTACGAAAAAAAAACTTTCAGCTACTGCGTAAAAACAAACAAATAGTAATAATATTGTGAAACTGTATGGTTTAGTGAAAATTAATTTCATTTATTCATTATGTTAATGAAAATACTAACGAGCACTGACAACAGTTCGGCCTCCACTCTTATGAACTCAGATGTCTTTATTGGAAGTTACTAGGAATTAAAACCAAAAAATAAGTAGTCGAACAAGTGTGTGTGTCAAAAAAACAACAAATATTTTGATGATATGTTTACATCAATTAAAAGGTACTTAATGATGTGAGACCATGGGGTCGTGAAGAGTAGTTAGGAATGGGGAAATTTTAGTTTGAAAAATTGGAAGGGAATTGATGTGTGTGTGTATTGAAATAACAGTGTTTCACTTTGATTTAAATTGGTATTCTTCCAAACTTTGATTAAAGGCCTTCTGTATTATTAACTTAATTGATATTTTATTATTACAAAAGTTTTTTAAAAACAAATAAAATATTTGTTTTAATAAAGTATGCAAAAAACGAGATGATTAAATTGTACCTTAATATTATGACTTATAAAAATTTGATTGACAGTAAAAATAATTCAATGAATTTAATCAAGAAGCTGATTATTAAAATTTCCGGGAGTTAATCGTAAGCAAATATCTTAAGATTTAAAGGGCTTTTAAGGCCAAACTAAGTCAGCGCGTCAATCTTAACGATTCCTAGAGCCAAGCTTTAACGTTAATATGAGCATGCGCTCATTTACCACTTGTGGTCAACGTAAAGCAGGGATGTCAGCGTCATACACAATTGTGTCAGCAAAACTCACATGTACGCTTGCGCTCTTTTATTTTGCGAGCGTAAAATATAATTGTTTACTGCAAAACACTCTCATTCAGCGGGAAATATCGCACGATCGCACGGCCTGTTTTGAGGCCTCTAAACAGAAATAATATTTTTATTATATATTATCTTTGTTTCTGTTTTGTTTTATTTCTGTTTTAAACATTGTACAATGATTTAAAAAAAAAATTGTTTGTGGTTTTTGTACGAGGTGTAGTGTACTTGTTGTAGTATCAAGAATAACTGTTATTGAGCTTCTGTAAACTTCAAATTTGAATCTTATTAATTAGTCTTGTAGACAGCGATAACGAGCATACAAGCGGATGAGCTTATTAAAAATTAATCATCCAGATAGGGAAAATATTATTGAGTTCTGGAAAAATTTAGAAAAAATTCCTTCAAATGTTTGTCGCTTTTTTTCCTCAATATATCTTTGCGAACAAATATTTTCCGATTTGAAATACATTTGCTCAAAACAACGCAATAAATTAACGTCCGCAAACCTCAAAAATGTTTTGTTGTTTCGAAACTGCAATATAAATTTAGAAGATATTATTGGTAAATAAAAGTATATTTATAGGCTAGTAAAATCATCTCTTCTTATAATGGTGGTTAATAATTATAGAATATTTTTAAACTTAATACTAATGCATTAGTATGTGCAAATGAATTTTCATTGCTGGCATTCGCAAAGATATGTTGAGCACCAAATTAAAAATTTTGGAAAGAATTGTATAAGGTTGTAAAAAGACTTCAAATATTGTCAAATGCTCAATTTTTCCAAAAAATAAGAAAAGTTTCTGCGAAATGCAGGTTCCAAATTAAATTTATTTAAATAAAAACTGATTGTGTCTATCCATAACTCAACATTTTTCGATAATTGTATTATTATTAATTGCTCTAAAGTCTTCATAGCAAAATATGTATGTTAATTAGGCCTCGTAATAGGCCTCGCAACCGCAGATTCCTCCCGCTGGGAATGTAAGAGACAAGAGTATTCGCACCAACACAATCATAATTGACACCACTGACGTAAAGTCATGAAATGTCTAATCGTTTTTAATAAAATACATACAAAATAAAGTAAAACCCGCTAGAACAACCTAAAAGTAGATAAATTGCCTAACTGTTTAAATAGTAGCAGCCTTCTTTACGCGCTATCAAAATCGGAATTTATAATGGCAAAGCCTGAACGGCGCACAGTAGAATTTTTTAAAAAAAAAATAAATAAATGGAAATATTTCTGGACTTAAGTTTGTTGATTTAGTTCGGCAGTAGGTCATACGTTTTAAACAAATTTAAATAAAAACATAAATATTTTGTTTTAAATTTATTATTTTATTCCCAATATTTCGGTCAACATTTTTGTCAACTATTGTAGCTTACAGCTACAATAAAGTGAAGTTTTATTTATCAATTTATTTATTTTTATATTTTTTCAAAAACCCCTGAAGATGGTCAACGATGTTGACCGAAATATTGGGAATAAAATAATAAATTTAAAACAAAATATTTATGTTTTTATTTAAATTTGTTTAAAACGTATGACCTACTGCCGAACTAAATCAACAAACTTAATAACCTAAGGTCAACTATTTACAACTTTTAACATTTCTGGACTTTGTAAAAAGCTTGTTTGATTGAAATTTAATTTCTAGTGACAATTAAGGACAAGTATTCGATATTAAGTTTTGTGCTTAGGTCCATAGACTTATCAGGACGGACGGCATAGGGCACCTCAGGTATAACAAAAATATAACGATTTCTAATTCCTTATTTTTGGCTCGATTTAAAAAGTTTTATGGATTCAATGTACAAGCCGAGTTTGAAATAAAAGTCAGCGAGATGTATATTTTATCTTTTATTAATTTTTTTTTTTCAAAATATTTATCGATTTGTTGGTAATTTTAAAAAATTATTTAATAAAAAAATCAATATAAATTGTAAGCATATTTTTGCAAAATACTATACTTAGTCTAAAGATAGAAAATTTTAATTTTCAAAGTCAGATATTTTGTAAGGCGCATGAAATAAACTACCAAAATATAACACAAAAAAAAAAATAATGAAATAACTCCCAAAGTATGGGGCAATAAAACCACAATATTGAAAATAAAACAAGCCCCAAACGAAATGAAACAACGCTCTATAGTAAAATAATAAAGAATAATAAATAATACCCTAATTTTGGGGCTTATTTCATATGAAATAAGACTCCGATTTCTGAAATGAAATAAGATCCCAATATGTATAATACAATTAATTATAAACTTTTGGTTTAAACAATCGAGCGATAGATGCATGGTTGGTACTTCGAATGGGCCCAAGGATTTTCTCCTCTATGGTATATAAATACCATCTTTGCTAACTAAAGCTTCTCTGCATAGCCGGCGTTCGGCCGTGCTCAAGGATTTTCTCCTTTATGGAATAACAAACATCGGCTTCGCTACCTAACGCTTCTCTGCATAACCGGTCTTCCGCCGGGCGCAAAAGGTTTCTCCTCTATGGTATAGCAATTACCGGCTCGCTAACTAAATCTCCTAAAAATCAGACTTGTACCCGACCAAAGGCCGGGTACACAGAGCATCTTTACTCAGCGAAGCAGGTGGTTGGTATATCATAGAGGAAAAATTCATTGTGTCCAAAAAGCAAAAACGTTTTTGTTATAAATTTAAAACTGAAATTATCCCTCAAAAAATAATTGCGGCTTATTTCATAATGACTGTTTGGGGTATTATTTCATACCCCAATAAAAAATGAAATAACACCTCAAACAAAATATATATTTTTTTTTTTTTGTTTTAACTTTTATTTTAATTTTTAATAAAATACTTAACTTAAAAATATGTTTGTAGATTTTTTACTTTAAAAATCGTTCCGCCAGATTTTTTTTAATAGTTCGTTTATTCGACGAAGAGTAAGCTTAATGTACTAAAATGAAGAGTAACATTCCAGGGTTAATTGACACTTGAAATTTTATTTCAATCAAACTATCTAGAACTATTTCCATTTTTTTTTTTAATTTTCACTTCGACAAACCGTTTACAAAACTCCAGTATGATTTCCACTTTTTTTTCCAAAATCTTCCACTGTGAGGGGTGCTATTTGTATTTACTTTATACATTTTTTATGAACATACAAATTTTTCACAGATAAAAAACCGTTTACGCACTGCTTTCCATTGGTCTGATAAAAAATAGTATGATCCTTAAAGGATCGCGGTGGAATAGAGTCTTACCTGTAGTCACGAAAACCAGTTGGTCCTACAACATTTTGGTTCTGAATTCTTTTTTTCATTCTAAAGGCCGGATATCCCTGTACTTCACAACAGAAAGGGGTTTGCAATGCAGATAAACCAACTCTAGCTCCTTAACAAAGCCTAAGTGCATTAGCCATACCGTCATGAACTCTAATTATTGTTTTTTTTATTCATAGTTTTACAATTTTAAACAAACACCTAAACGACAAAAACTCAGTAATAAGTGATTTTATGCAAGACAAAGACAAAAATATTGCAGAATTTTTGAATTATTTAAATTTAGGTAAAAAAAAAACTATAAAAAATTAAAAGCAACAAAAAAAAAACTTGTAACTTATTGTTCGTGTTACAAAACAGAGCCTGTAAAACTTTATCTTACTTTTTGTTCGCCAGTGTACTTTTTTGCATAATTTAACTGCGGTTAGTATGTGTGTGCGTGTGATTGTGTGCATGTATTTATAATTTAGTCAATTTAATTTACATTAAATACTAAAATGTGAGTAAACAAATTTTGACTTAAAAACTTTAATGACCTTTTAACATTTTTCCTACATTAATTTCGAGTATGTACTATTTTTGTTTTTTCAATTGAGTACCATAGTACTTGTTTAACACTAATGTACAAATATTTAACAACAAATACATCTACAAACATACAAACTCACTTAATAAAGTTAAAGTTGAAAAATTCTATAGAAATATCCCGCTTGGCATACTTGTGCGCCTTGTTTCTTTCTTCTGCCAAAATAAACTTTCGAAAAGTTGTTTCTTTTCAATTCCCTGTTTTCTTAGTTTTTTAAAAATTATTTCTGGATTATTTTAAACTATTTTTGCTAATTTAAACGGCATTCATCTTTTTATTTCTGCTCACACCAGCTCAATTTATGCGTATTTGTGTGGGAGCGTGCTTGTGTGTGTATTGGTTACTTAAGCTGGGAATTAGCTAATTAAAACTACAACTTATTTGAAGTTTTCAAATCTAATTAGGAAAAAATATTTAGTAAACAGAAACATAATTAATTAAATTAATTAACATGTTATGGACTTGAGTTAAGTAGAGAAATAAATTTCCTAATCGTTTCTCATTAAATAAAAATAATTTAACACTCTGGCAAAATGGGACATAAAACATTTTGTACAAAAAACAGGAAAAACTATTAAATTTCATGTCCGTTATTGGTTTTTATCGAACCAGAGTGTGTTTGTATGTTTGGGAGAAACTGTGTGTGTGCGTGTGTGTGTGTATTAGCAAATAAGCTGTTTATATCAAAAATGTGACCTAATTATTTGTGTTTGTGTCTTAAACAATTTTTAGTTCCTATTGATATTGACACACCAAAAGTGACATGTTCGAATTAAATTAATAAATTCAGATAAAAAGGATGTTAAAAATTGTAATACTGAAAAGTTTACCAAAAACTATAACTGAAATGATGGCAAAAATGAAAACCAATACTTTTAATGAACCATAAACAAGAGTAAGTTTAAAACAACGAGTTTTTTTTTATTGTAAAAAAGATTGCCTTAAACGAAAATAGTCCAATTAAACTTTATTGAGGACACAGAACCTTTGTAGAATTTTTTCTTCCGGTATTAAGCAGGCGGATACTTTAAAAGATCAACATTGACTTCTAAAACTTTTGCTTTGACTTTCGTTTTAATTATATTGAAATTTTTATGTTACGGCTTGTTTACTTATTACTAGGGCGTGTAATTTCATGCAAATGCATGTTTTCCTCGAAGGCTTAAATATTAAGTGAAAAAGTTATTTTATGCGAATCTCAATTTTTGCCGATAAATGGTGCATATTTTATTGTTTATGCATTTCTTGTCATATAATATTTAAAACTGCATATAAATTGGCATATTATCTTAGGTTTTGATCAAAAAGATATTTTTGTATATTTTTTGTTTTCAAATGAAGTCATTGCAGCACTCAAACAAAAATTTAATAAGCTCTTAAAAAAATTGGGGACAATAAAGCCCTTTTTTAATATTTGAAATTGCTGTTATTTTAATGCTTGAAGCAGCATTTCCGATGTGAAAAATTACCGTTTGTTTGACATCGAAATTGCTGTATTATTTTTAATGATTTTGCAAGATGTTTTAGTGTTTGACAAAAATCTTAAAATTTTGTGTCTCAATTTATGAAGTTTCAAACACACAACCTACAATTTGGTCCCAGAAATAGAAAATGCATGGCATGAAATTCAACGAGAATATGTCTGTTGAATTTCTGTAGAATTTTCATATTCTTAACAGAAATTTTTTTCGATTTAATTTTATTTATGTAAAAAATAAGAATAATATATAAATTTACCCCCATATTCATAAAAGATATTTTAGGTTTAAAGCAGGTTTTTGAAACGAATTTTCTATGAAAATTTGTTTAATAAATTTTTTTTAAACAAAAATATTTTTTATGAATATGTGGGATAATATATCATCATCATCATATATATAAATAGGCAAGTCGATTTCTTTTGCTCCCACGCCAAGACTATACTTTGGATTTTTAACAATACATCATTCGAAAGATATTTTTTGGCAGAAATCGGTTCAGTATTTCAGCAGTAATAGGCGTTGGAAAGTGTTACGAATACACAAAATGTACACGTGTACGTGTGGCCAAAAAAATGTAAACAGAAGCAGTATGCTTTGTTTTTGCGTTTACATAGTAAAAAGAACAACAACATGCAGAGTTCTCTGCTATGCCTTAAATTGGAGAACAGTAGAAAATAAGAAATAAAAAAACAGAAAGAAAATCATAAATATTTTGTTTTCTATATTTTAATTGTGGTTATTTTATTGAACTGTTAATGGTCTTTAATCCAAATTAAGATATTTTTAATTAGGCTTAAGTTCGTTGAATTTAATTTTTATTAAATTATTTTTATGAAGACTGGAATTTTACAACATGAAATTAATTAAAATTTTATTGATAATTTTTCATTCTTGACTGCGCTGAGATTTGAACTCAGGCTTTCACGGACAGGTTGCCCGGACTAGTTTTGATTGCAACCACACAATCTTGTCAGTGGGGTTTGCCGTTTTACTCACTCGGCTATTGAAGCTGGATGACGTCAATAGTCAAACCTCAATCTTTAAACCAAATGGTATTTCACCTTGGTAGATCGAAATTTGCTTTTGAATGAATGATTATCTATTTTAATTGATTTACATGTTCTTCCTTACTTCTGTTTTATTTTTGCGTACCTTTTGTCAATAATTCTTCTTGAAATCCAAAGTAAATTTTTTTGTTTTTCATGTTCTTGTCTTTCTTTTTATACCCTCCAACACCACTGTGGTGAATGAGGGTATACTAAGTTTGTCATTCCGTGTGAAACTTTCTTATTATACATCTAAGACCCCATAAAGTATATATATTCTGGCTACTTGAGTAATTCTAAGTCGATTAAGCCATGTCCGTCTGTCTATCCGTCTGTTGAAAACACGCTCACTTTTGAAAACCGCAAAAGAAAAGAACAAACTTGGTCTCAAATTGCTTGTAGTTATCCTAAGCAGTTTGGGATTGAAATCCAGCAACATAGGTTCAGTAGGATCAGAACTATGAATCAAAATGTGGAACCACCACCCTGAAAAAATTGATAATTTTGATACAAAAACTAACATAACTGGTTTATTAATGCACGGAATAATATAAAATTTTGCTCGAATTTGGTTTGTACGACTGCAAATCATACTGGTAAATTTCGTGACGATCGGTCCATAATTTACCATAGGCCCCATATAAACCCATCTCGAGGAAAACAGTTTAGTACGCCTTAAACCGCAATTAAAAACGCTAGCATACTTAAATTTGGTACGTCACAGTTTTATAGGACCAGAAACCACACTGTAAAATTTTTTGAAGATCGGTCCATAATTTACACTAGGCCCCATATAAACCCTACTTCCGGAAGACAGTTTAGTACGCCTAAAACCGTAATAAATAACGCTATCATACTTAAATTCGGTACGTCACAGTTTTATAGGACGAGAAATCACATTGCCAAATTTCGTGAAGGTTGGTCCATAATTTACCCTAGGCGACATATAAACCCTACTCTCGGAAAACAGTTTATTGCGCCTAAAACCAAATAAAGCCCACTTTGGGAAAATAATAAAATTCGCCTTAAACCATCACAGATATATTTATTGCGGTAAAATGTCTTAATTAAATTCATATGGCCAGAAAAATATCATGCAATTTTGTGAAATTCACTGTTAACGCTAAAACTAATTACACTGCTGTATTGAAATTTATTTTTTGTAATACCAGAAATCAGTCTTCCGAATTTTAGGATGATTGGTCCACCATTTACAAATGGTCCAATACAAATTACCCTTCCAAAAATTATTTTAGTTCGGCTAAAGCTTTTACGAATCATGATATTTTACTCAAGCCAGTTCAAAGACCTAACAAGAAACGCATAACATTTTCTTATTGTCGGTCAATAATTTAATTCATGTCTAAACCGGAACTAATTTTAATGCTGACGCTCCGTTTTGTGAAGCTTAGTTAATAATATATATGTATATATCATATAGAGCTCACTCCTGCCGGTGGAGGGTATCAAAGATTCGGCACAGCCGAATATAGCACTCTAACTTGTTTCTTGTTTTCTTTTTGGAAGAGTGGCTGTTTTTAAATGTTACCGTTGATTTCTTAAATTTATTGCCTATGAAAAATGTTAATGTTATTGTTACATTATTATGATGGTTACATTGTTAAGAATGTGTTTATTGCAATTTTTTTTTAAATAAAGTGCGATCTTTTGATGGCTTATGTTATATATACATACATATGTATTTTTTTATTTAGAAATCCCAATCAACTATTTTAAAATATAAACATATTTAAAAATAAATATTGAATTTAAGTTTATGTCAACTTTTTAATATATATATCGTACCTTATCATAAAAAGCTATTAACTCAAACATTTTTTTCCACTTTTTTAGAAAAATCGTCACTAAATTGCATATGCTTTTAATATAAAATTAAAAATTCTTCTGCTCTACTGAGAATTTTTAAATTTTGAGTTAATACCCTCTTTATGATCAAGTGCGATATGTTTTTTTAACATTAAATAAATACATATCTACATATATATTTAATACAGTTTTAACCCAGACGTTTGAATAGTTAACATTAGAAATAAATGAACAAATAAATTATTTTTAGTTTGCAGTTGATTGTGCCGCCCGCTGGCCCATACTAGTATAAGATTAATATATAAAAAATAAGAAATACAAATTAAGTTTACTATTAAAAAATTTTATGGTTGTAATAAAAGTAACTTTAATTCTATTAACCTTGGAAGGTTACTCTTCATTTTGGTACAGTAAGGTTACTCTTCGTCGAATCGATGAACTATTTAAAAAAAAATTCTAGCAGTACGATTTTTAAAGTAAAAAATCAACAAAAAGTTTTTAGTTAAGAATTTTATTAAAAAATAAAATAAAATTTTATACGAATTTGAACTCTTATATTGTGTTTTCAAATGAATTATTCTTTTACAGCTTTTATCATAAGCTAACGTTGTTGAAATAAAGAGCGTAGTTTGAATACAAAAAAAAAAAATATATATATATATATGATAAAGTGTAGATGAGGTTCTTCGATTCGACGAACAATAACTATCCATGGCGAAAATGTGTATCGAATATGTTGAATTAAAAAAAAAAAACAAATAAAGGTAGTACACGGTCAGTTTTCTTTTAATAATAAATGCATTTTTTATTAATTGTTTAACTATTTTTTTCAATTTTTTAAGCATGTTTTATGCGCATATTTTCCAATTATAAATGCATGAAATTTCACGCCATACTTATTACAATATTTTCGAAATCTTTTACAAATATTGTTTCACATTTTCAAAGTAAACAGAACATCAATTTGTTTGACTACAACAAAAAAAATTGTTGTTTTTTTTCTTTGGTCAAGGGAAAACAATCTGAAATTGCACAAAAATCGAAAGAAAGTTATTGTATGAAAATTTAATCTTCAAAGGAATAAAAGATATAATTTTTTTTTGTTTCTTTCTGTAACAAAAAATGTATGCAAAAATAAAATACGTAAATTATACTCTTATACTTATTCGTATTGTTGATTTATTCAAACTCAAAATTAATATTCCAAACAAATGTTGCATTTTTGTGCTTTTTTGCATGCATTTTTCATTTTCCGCTGCTTCTTCTTGTTCTCTTATTCATAACTGAGTGAATCTGTAAAGTTAAAAATTAAATCTTGATTTGATGGAAAAAAATTTAATTATATTATAATAACATTTTATAGGTATAAAACAGATTCGAAAATTAAGAAACTTCTTTTTCTTTTTGCTAAAAATTTTTATACGTTTATTTTAAATTATTTTTGGTAAAAACTGCATGAATAGTTTAAAATTAAAAACAAATTATTTAAAAACAAGTAAGCCCGGCCGTAGCGAACCCCACGCCTTAGTATTTAAAAACCAACTTTCAAGAGTGTACCTTATTTGGGACCTATGGGCAATCATGGAACCTTCAGAACAATTAAAAGTTAATGAGGTGAAGATTCATGAAAAAGATTTTTGTGCCGAATATAATTAAGATTTTTTTTTTGCCTATGCTAAGTCCCGCGAAGCTCTATGCTTGTCTGCAGGAAAGAAATCAGAGTCTCTGGCGGGTATCGAACCCGCAACCCCGGCGCTGATAGACTAGCTCACTACCAACTAACCTACCGGGGCAATAAATAAATAAAGATAAGATTGTTTTGCCTTTAAGTGGTTTTAGCATGGAAGTTTATGTCGGGCATATGCCTAATTGTGGACCTAAATGCTTAACACTTTGTATTGACATAGTAACTATCGTGAAAGTTCTTGTCTGCAATATGTATGTCAATGCCAATATTTAAAGGAGGTTATGGCATTAAAAGCTGTTTTCGGGAGCATTAACTCTTATTCTGTATTTCGATTCCGTTCCCGCATTCAGTACGTTTTAATCGAAAAAACGTATTCCAACAAAAAACTAGATCGTTGCTGTTTTGCTATGAAACGTATGAAATCGGAACAGAAAAGATAAACAATTTTGTGAACGTTGATTTTTTATTTCTGTGCCCACAGGCAAGGACTCAGCAAAGCATTTTTAAATTTAAAACCCGTTGCCCATCAGGGAATTAGGATTAAGCTTATATTTGCAGGCCTGTGTTAGCAATTTTATAATATTTTTATTTCTAATAAAATTTTGAATGAAATTTCAATTAGATAAGGAAATTTATCATTACTCGACTTAAGTTGTTATTCCTTGTGGGCACAGAAATAAAAAATCGAAATACTTTCCTTTAGGAATTAAGCAACTTTATGAAACGCTGCTACGATCGTAATGGAGAATACATACATAAAATCGAAAGAAAAACTGAAACGAAACGGAACGGAACGCAGAATATAAAACGTGGAAAATTTTGATCCGAATTGAAACGCAGAATAAAAGTGAGTATTAGTGTGGACGCTAGCATATAATAACCGATTCCAATAAAATTTGGAAAGATGATTTAGATTGCAATAAAATAAGTTTGGACCAGTTTTAATCTAAATGGCAACATACTCAACATGGTTTATGGGCACAAAGTCTCTATTCCGGAAAGAAGTTTGTACGGGAGCCATGTGAAAGTTTGTATTATCTCCGAAATTACGAACTAGACTTTGCGCACAAGGTTTACATCGACAGCCAGCTTAAGGATGGGCAATATATATCGATATATCAAAATATCGATATTTAAAAAAATAATAATCGATATATATCGCCGATATTTAAAATACCCATATATCGATACTTCGATATTTATTTACTACTATCGAATTCGATATTTTTAAGAACTCTTTATAATAAAATTCCACATTTTGACCGTTAAACTGCTTACAATACTGTTGTTTTTTAAGAATTTTTTTGACTTATATTAAGAAAGAGAACGGCACTTTTCCATTGTACAAATTCATAGTTCTTTAAGAGATGACAACAAAATAATAAGCGAGAAAAAGCGAGAATTGCCTTATTAAAAGCAGCAAAAGACTAATGAAAGTTGGAATGTTAATTGGAATGTTTTTTTTTATTTGAACATGTTCTTCGCTTATATAATAAAAATAAAATATCGCACAGTTAATCTGTATGGTATTAGTCACAAGTTTCGTTTACCGGCATTATGTATTCCAATTTAAATTTTTCGTAATTTATTTTTTTTAGATTTCATATGGTGAATAAAAAAGTGTGGTATTGGGAATAAATTCACTTTTTAGTTTTATTGAATTTTATTTTATTGTAGAATTAACTGCCTGTCCCTCGATTTCGAACGAAAACTTCGTTCGCATAACTTACATCAAAGCTTCAACTTTTTTTTTATTTCTTTGTTTTAAATGGAAGTTAAGCGAATAAAAGATTCGTTCGAAATCAAAGGACATAAGGTAAATTTGAAATAAAAAAAACAATAAAAAGTTACTGCCTGTTTGTAGAACGCGATCGCAAAAGTGACTCGCTTAACTTACATTTAAAACAAAAACAAATAAACAAAATTTGTTTGTTATAAATGTAAGTTAAGCGAGTCACTTTTGCGCTCGCGTTCTACAAACAGGGAGTTAGAATGGAATTACATGTAAAATGCTTGTACATATGTAAATATGTATTTACATAGGTATATTAAGTTTCTAAATTTGGTAATAATTGTAGCTTATATCGATATTTTTAATTAATAAATATCGATACTCTTAAAAAATATCTATACGATATATATCGATATACTATTTCAATTTGCTTATCCTTAAGCCAGCTAGCCTGCCAGCCAGCCGGACGGACATCGTTAGATCGATTGAAAAATTTACTCTTATTTGGGCGGTATACGAACGCATAATACCTTCTCCACTATTTAAGTGTGGGTATAAGTATGTTTAGAAAACTTAGTTCCACAAGCATTTTCTATGTCTAAAATTTGAACTAATTTTTATGCTGAGCAAGAACTGCTTTCGTTAAGCTCTACCTTAGTTTAAGGTAAATTCTTTAGTAAAATTCTTTCAAAAATAATAATTTTAATTTCTACATTTCAACTTAACACAAAAAAAACCTTTAGAGAAAACTTTTTCCAAAATTGTTTTTTCCCCTCAAAACCCGTAAATTTTTTCATTAATTTACCTGAAAAGTGAACAAATTAATTAAATTTCACGCTTATTTTCCGTCAAAATGAGCACAAAACTACTCTCATACGCAAAAATCTTTAATTTTTTCCCCAGCTTCAAATACATTTGAGCACTTTTTATTTTTTTAACAATAATAGTACAAAGAAGGAAAAAATACATTACGCAAAAATCAGGAATGAGTATTACTCTAACCACTCAAACCCAAGCAATCAACAAACTTAGTTGGAAAATACAACAATAAAAAATAAAAATCTTAAATGGAATGAGATTTGGAAACAACGACATCAAAATGTATTTTTTTACTCGTACGTGCCCAGATACACACTATCAGAAGACCTACGACGACGCTTCACTCACATATGCGTGTATTTTTAGTCCTTCAACCTTCCCGCCAGCTATTCCTACACAAGAACTTAAACAACTTTATACATTTGGTAATGTAAACAAATATTTGTGTACCGTTTATGCCTTTTTGTAACAAAAAACTTCCATAATGACACATTTTGTTCGAAAATAACGAACAAAATAAGACACACAGACCGAGAGATTGACCAAGATTATTTTTATATGAAAAAAAAAATGAAAAATTGCAAATTATAATGTTTCTTTCATCGATTTTTATGTAAATTAATGTTTAAAAATACGGGGTCGGGAAGAAGAAGTGGAAGATTTTTGAGTGTTATTGAGGGTACATTTTGTTACAAAACAAACAAAATAAGAAAAAAAAGATAACGTATAATGATATTTTTAAAATTGCAGTATCCTGAATATACTTTTATGTAGAAAAATATTTGAACACAGACAGTGTGATAAGGACTGGCTTCTATTTAATTTGATGGGTAACAATAAAAGTGAAGTGAAACTATAATTGGAATTAAGCTAGAATTATTTATTATTAAACTTATTCATAAGTTCACAAATTTTAAATCAACCTATAATTCAATTAAGACTGAAATAGAACAGAATTAAACTGAACTAGAAGTGAACTAAAAAGGAACTAGAAGTGAGCTAGACCTGCACTAGAACTGAACTAGAACTAAACTAGAACTGAACTAGAACTAGCACTGAACTAGAACTATATTAGAAGTGAACTAGAACTGAACTAAAACTGAACTAGAACTGAACTAGAACTGAACTAGAACTGAACTAGAACTGAACTAAAACTAAACTAGAACTGAACTAGAACTAAACTAGAACTGAACTAGAACTGAACTAGAACTGAACTAGAACTGAACTAGAGCTGAACTAGAACTGAACTAGAACTAAACTAGAATTGAACTACAACTGAACTAGAACCGAACTTAAACTAAAGTAGAGCTAGGACTTAATTAATCTAGAACCAGAACTGAACTTAAACTGAACTAAAACCAAAAAAGAAACATTTTTTAGATTCGCGATGTGTTTCTTATTTAAATGAAAAATGTATAATAAAATTGTTCTTTTATACTAATCAAACTAGAATAGAAGCAAAACTCGTTTAACTAGGCACCGTCCTTTATTGCCATATGTTTTAATATGCATAGTATAACTACAATATAAGAAGTTATCAGAAGCAGCAATAGAAGTAGTTGAGTTCCTTGTCATGGTCATTAATAATTTATATTGTTTGCCTTTGTTTTGCTATGCACTGTATTCTTTCCACAAAATGTGTATCTTTATCTCTGTGTGTGCGTGTGTGTACGTGTATCTTCTCAATTGTATGAATAAAATACAAATATAAAAAATAAAACAACACAGAAACTTACATTTTATAGTTAAGATTTGAATCTGTAATTTTTTCTCTTTAATAAAAAATAATCAGAACAAAAACCCAATAAACATTTCAACATTTTAATCAAAAGCCATTTGAAATGCTGTTTCTAGTGAATAATTTTACATTTCTGCAATAAAAGGAATTGTTAAGTAGGTGGGGGTGTGCATGATTTTCTCTGTTTTAAGAACGTATAATGAAAAGAGGGAATATTTGCTTTTTAATGTGATAAAGTTGTAGGAATAATACAGAGACCCTGGTTTTATGATTTAAGATAAATACGTTTATTGAAGACATTTTTATACCCTCCACCACCACTCGTTGTGAAAGAGGGTATACTAAGTTTGTCATTCAGTGTGAAACTCTTTTATTATTCATCTTAGATATGTATTCTGGCTCCTTGAGTAATTCTAAGTCGGTTTAGCCATGTCCGTCTGTCTGTCTGTCTGTTGAAAACACGCTCACTTTTGAAAAACGCAGAAGAAAAGAACAAACTTGGTCTAAAATTGCTTGTAGTTATCCTAAGCCGTTTGGTATTGAATCCAGCAACATCGGTTCAGTAGATTCAGAGCTATGAATCAAAATGAGGAACCACCACCCTAAAAAACTTAATGATTTTGATACAACAACTAACATAAATGGTGGAATAGTGCACGGAATGATATTAAATTTTGCAGGAATTCGCCTTATCATACTGTTAAATTTCGTTAAGATTGGTCCATAATTTACACTGGCGCCCTATAAACCCTACTTTCGGAAAACAGTTTAGTACGCCTTAAACCGTAATAAATAATGCTATCATAATTAAATTCGGTACGGTACAGTTCTGTAGGGCTAGAAATCATCCTGCTAAATTTCGTGTAGATCGTTCCATAATTAACCCTAGACCCCATGTAACCCCTATTCTTGGAAACAGTTTAGTACGCCTAAAACCGTAATAAATAACGATATCATACTAAAATGTGGTACGTCACAGTTTCATAGAGCTAGAAATCACACTGTAAAATTTCGTAAAGATCTGTCCATAATTTACTCTAGGCCCCATATAAACTCTACTCCCGGAAAACAGTTTAGTACTATTAGTAAACCGTAATAAATAATGTTATCTTAATTCAATTCGGTCCGTCACAGGTTTATAGAACGAAAAGTCACACTGCCAAATTTCGTAAAAATCGTCCCATAAGTTAACCTAGGCCCCATATAAACCCTAGTCTCTGAAAAGAATTTATTGCGCCTAAAACCAAATAAAGCCCACTTTGGGAAAATAATTAAATTCGCCTAAAACAGATATAGATATTGCGGTAAGATTCCTCCCAACTTAGATTCATATGGCCAGAAAAAATATCTTGCAATTTTGCGATATACGGTCCATAATTTACCTTAGATCCCATATTAAGCAGCCTTCTGAAACGCACTGTTAACGCTTTAACCAATTACACTGCTTTATTGAAATTTATTCTAGTTTATTTTTTGTTATACCAGAAATTAGTCTTCATAATTTCGGGATGATTGGTCCATTATTTACCATAGGTCCAATACAAATTATCCTCCTAAAAATCATTTTAGTTTGGCTAAAACTGCTACAAATCATGATATTTTACTCAAGCTTGTTCAAAGTTCTTAAAAGAAACGCATAAAAGATTCTTATTTTCGGTCAATAATTTAATATAGGTATAAGCCGCAACCAATTTTAATGCTGACGTTCGTTTTTATGAAGCTTAGTTAATAATATATATGTATATATCATATAGAGCCTACTCCTGTCGGTGGAGGGTATCAAAGATTCGGCACAGCCGAATATAACACTCTAACTTGTTTTTCTCTAAGAAATTTAAGTTCTTTTACTTTATTGTGACATTTACAATTAGAATAAAGCGTAGAAACAGAAAGATAAGATAAAAACACATACAGAAGAAAAAGAACGGTTGTAGACTTTTCTGGGTGATTAATATGTCTTAACACTGTTAATAATACTGGCATTAGAGTTTGTTAACCGGGAAATGTCATTAATCAATTTCCAGCTTTCCGGAAATACCACAAGCGCAACAGAAACTAAGCAAAAGAAGAACGAGAGTAAGAATAAATGAATAAGTTTTGTTTGGTCGTGACGAATTTATGACACCCACCGCAACTAGTGCACGCAGAAAACAAATATAAGGTTGAAAGAAACCATTATATAAGAACAATCTTAATGTTTTCAGGTTTAAATGAACCATAATATGATCAAAATCAACCATAATATGGTCAAAATTAACCAAAATATGGCTAAAAAAAAATTTTGAAATAAAGTTACAATTTTATGATCAGAATGTTAACCATAATATAAGTATTTATTCCAGATATTTGTTTTTCAATTTGTTTATTGAGTCAAATTGAAATTTTATTTCGTTTATTTCACTTTTGTTTCAAATCAAGTTATAATATGCTTTCACTTTTTATTCCTGTTACGAGGGCGGATCAATAAGTCCGTGACGTTTTGCATGAAACACAGTTTTTTTATAAAAAAAAATTTATTTTTCAACATAATCTCCTTTAAGCTCAATACACTTAGTCCAACGTTTCTCCAATTTGTGTATCCCTTCCAAAAGATAGGACTTTTCGAGGGCCATAAAATAGTATTTGTTTGGCCAATAATTTCATCGTTGAAGCTAAATCTCTTTCCACCGAGCCATTTCTTTAGGTTCGGAAATAGGAAATAGTCACTGGGGCCCAATTCATGTAATTTCTTTAATATTCTTTAATTAATTTTCTAACCCTCGGGCAACAATATGATTGAGAATATAATATTATTGTTGGATTTTATAATACCTATGGTTGTTACTAAATTTTATTTACATTATATTGATAATTTTAACCATATTTGAGGTTTCAAGGAAGGTTAACATGTTATTGTTAAGTAAAGACAGAATTTTATTAATCGTGACAGTAGCAATGATTAAAACAACAAAAGTTCGTTTGTGGACATTGCGGTAACCATAATATGGGTTTTTAGCCACTTCAACCATAATTTTTTCTGTGATTTCGAATAAAACCCCGCAAATTTATAAGGCACAAAAAGTCAGTTCAAATTTTTTTGGAGTCTACTAAAAGTTTAAAATTGTTGCCAAATTAGGCTGCTTTTGGCCCTTTCGTAAGGCTGGTATTGTGTCAAAAGTCTTATTCTGTAGGGACATTTGTATGGAGGCTATGGAAATGAATGGAACAATTTAGGCTATTTTCCAAACATTTGTAGAATATAAAATGGATGAACTTGAAATATCTTCTATACCGAATATTCTTTGGAAGAGCTGCTAAAAACAACACAACAATTTCAATGAATTCAAAAAAAAGTTTGGCTTTATTTACTAACTTTTCTTTAAAATATAAGTGTATATTTTTGAACAAAAAAAAATTTTTTTAGTAGTAGAAAGGGTTTCCAATGACATGAGGAATAAAAAAAGCGTGAATCCCTTGCGGTACCATTCGTCATCTACGGTAAAATTGCCGCAGGTTTCGTATTTAAGGTCAAATGGGCCGATGACGCCTTCGGCATGTAAAGCGCACCGAACAGTGTTTTTTCGAGATGTAATGGAGTGTCAATAGTCTCAGGAGTATTTAGCTCTCTACAAAAGGTCAATTTGGCTTGTTTACATACCCGTTAAGCCAGAAAATAGCCTCCAGCTAGTTCTCGGCCCATTCACTGAACACAATTGATGGTCCGCTGGCAGTAATTCTAACACCAGAAATATCTTATACGGATATAGAACAAGATTTTTCCTCAAAATTGTCCAAGTGATGGACGGGCAGAAATCGAGTTGCTAAGAAAGGCGTCGGATCGACAAATTCGAGTCCATTGTCAGACTCACGCTTTCAGCGGCGATGGCTTTTCTGTACGCATTGTACGGGCTCAGCTTGGATGTATATTATGCTAAAGAGTAAATGAGGTCTTGAAGCCGTCCATTATATTCCATATTAGCTGATAAGATGGAAGATTACACGCAAAGAAAAAACATGGTTGTGGTAAACATATTCTAAGAGCAACATATTATGATAAGATTCATATATTGAAGTCAACATATTACGATTACACTGCGGAACAGCCATTTTGCGGCCTGGAACTTTGTGTAATTTTTTTACTAATTTGAGGTCGCTGATTCCAAATCTAACCTTCATTTTTCTCTATCAGCTCCAGTTTTAGAGATATACCGTTATGTCCAAAATTAAAGCACTTTCAGCACATTTATTGAAATAACATGAAAATGGTGCATCATATTCCCTTAAGAAAAAAAACCGAAATTTGCTAACAATATTATCTTTAAGACGTACTAACATTGTTTTAAATTTGGCCAGTAATTTCAGAGATATCGTTGAAGTTTTTAAAAAAACAAATAAAAATTTAAGAAAAAAAAAATTTTTTTGTTCTTTAAAAATTCATAAAAAATAAATGTGCAACAAAAGTCACAGTTTGGGTCTAAAAGCATTTAGTTCAACATATTTCGAATGAAATGAGCATTATTTCATTGCAATCGGTGCACAACTTTTGTGTGAACAAAAAAAAAAAAAAAAAAAAAAAATATACATTAAAATATGTTTTTTTTATGGATAAATTGTGAATACAATCAAAAGTTTTTTTTTCTTAAATTTTTATTTGTTTTTTAAAAACTTCAACGATATCTCTGAAATTACTGGCCAAATTTAAAACAATGTTAGTACGTCTTAAAGATAATATTGTTAGCAAATTTCGGTTTTTTTTCTTAAGGGAATATGATGCACCATTTTCATGTTATTTCAATAAATGTGCTGAAAGTACCTTAATTTTGGACATAACGGTATATCTCTAAAACTGGAGCTGATAGAGAAAAATTAAGGTTAGATTTAGAATCAGCGACCTCAAATTAGTAAAAAAAAATTACACAAAGTTCCCGGCCGCACAAAAAAAGTTCAATTTTGTTCCGCAGTGTTATTATTGAATCATATTATGGCCAAATATATTCGTAATATTATATCATAATATTTTCCCCTTAAGCCTAAATTGTTTTTATTACATCCTTTTATAATGTAATGTTATCATGTGCTAATATATCATGTTAATAATAATAAGTTAAGACGTAATCACATTATTATCATGTTAATCATAATAACTTAAGAAGTTATCATATTATTATCATGTTAATCATTATATTATGGGGATTAAATCTTAAACCGAATAAAAATATTTTTAATATATATTTATGCTTATTTTTCTACTGGCAACCTAAATTTAAAACTGTTACAGATATTTTATATCATAATATTATGCAACTTTAAACATAATATTTTTAACCTATTTTTGTCGTAGGTCGCATTTATTTATTAACTAGATGACCCGTGCGAATATTTCGCACCGTTAGTTGTCATTTTTGTAACATAAAATGAAAATAATTAATAGAAATTATAGTAACTTCAATACATTTTGTTAAAAGTATAAAAATATTAGAAATCATAATATATATCATGCATATTTACATACATACATATGTTTAAATGCTTTTATAATAATTCTTTGAATACAATGTTAGAGGTAATGACATGATCATCGTTAACTTTATGCCCGTACGAATCCTTAATACAAACAAAAATATCTTTAAACGTACACAATTATATATAACTGACTTAGTAATAAACGGCATTATAGTAAATAGCGGTATTGCCAGAATGGATTTTAATACATACTATATTATGTAGAACTGCATTACTATTAAGCGACCCTGTATTACCACACTTGAACAAAAACATATAATCATAATGACAACAGTATTATCATGCAGTTCTATATAAAATATAATTTTTATCAATGAAAATATAAATTTTTCAATTTCTAAATATTTTTCGCCATTAGTGTTAGAAAAAAGCTTTAAAATGAGATATCATTCATTAAATTTGATGCGGTGGTATGGGAGATATTTGCAACCGACAAAAAAAAGTGCTTTAGAAATAATATATATGATTATTTTATAGAATTTTTATTCTTTTTCTCTAAATTAAGACAAAATAATGATCAATATCAAAATTTTTGCATTATTTTCAAACAATATTAAAATTTTTTAGCATATATATTTAATTTTGTGACACTTTAAAATTTTTTTAATGTACCTACAATTTCTTTATGTTTTTATTTCTTTCATTTTGGTTTTTTAATGGGTATTTTTTTAAATTTCTTAACCACTGAATAACAAATAATTCGATAGGCATATGTAAAACAAACGACACAACTGATGCAAAATTTTTTACAAATGGAGATAACAAAATATTATTAGAGTAAAGATATTTTTTTTTTTTTTGCATCTTAAACATATTATGAGTACACGTATAAAAAATAATCATGTTGTGGCTATTAAATATCAATAAATGGTTATGAGGAATATAATATGTCTTAAATTTATAAATTCGATTAACATTGACATGTTTACAGTAACTATAATATTGTTGATATTAAACAAAAATAACAATATTTTGTGTACGACAACAATATATTGTTACAATAAACATAGTGTAGTTGCCGTAGCCATGCCCAACCAGATTTTTTCCCTGCGTGTATGTGCCTCGTAAATTTGATAAAGTGCTCTATAAGTTTGGCGAACAGAGCGAGAATTTTGGAAATGAATTTCCACGATTTGTAGGCATTGTTCTGGTGTAAGTCTTAAAATAGTGAATTGTCAAAGTACACTGCAAAAAAAGTCAACCACACTTCATTAGCATAACCGCTATTTTTACAGTAATTCCTGTCAGAAGCTCTATACTTCTTAACAAAACTTTAGAAGGTAAGCAATTTTGCGAAGTTAGGTTGCGCCAGCTTATTCCCCTATCGTTCTTCGCACTCCGGTCCAATTATTTCTTATCCATTAAAAGTATTCAGTCTTTTTGTGGTTATAGTTCATTTTGTGTGGCCATATTGTAAAAAAGACTTAATTTGGGACGACATTTGTATGGGATCTAAAGGAAATAGTAAACCAATTTGACCCATTTCTCTTGCCGAGCATCTGTTGTATGACATAAATATCTGTGCTTAATTAACCTTTAACCTTTAACATGCCAAACGTCTTTTTTGTGGGGGACATTTGTATGGGACTAGGTAACAAATGGACCAATTTGGCGTAATTTTATTACCAATAGAATCTGAATTTTACAGAATTTTACAAGACTCCAAAAAAATACATATATACTGAATAGGATTTACGATGAGAATTTCGATGTGTTACAAACGAAATGTCACAATCAATATACCCAACCAACTTTTTGGTGGCGGGTATAAAAATACAGCAAATAATTTATTACACTTCTTCCAGGTTCAGTGTCAAATGAGATTTATATTTATGCTTCTTGTTTCTGTTTTTTACTTAGACATTAAAAATAAGCATCTGGGATTTTAAACAAATATGTATGTATGTGGTGGGTGAACTCTAAAACCAATTTTATAATTATTATTGTCATAAATAATGTGCTTTAACAGGAGGTCCCAGTTTAAAGTAAACACCACAAGCAAGATGTATATGAGGTCGTGGGGTTCAGTCGAATATGGTATTGTCAGCGTTGTTTTTTCAACACCATCTTTTATAAATCACCAAAAATTTATTTAATTTTTTTTTGTGTAAGTGATTAAATTAACCAAATCTAATTACAAAATAATTTTATTTTGAATAACTTTTCATGACAAAATTTTTGTTATCAAGTTATTGTAAGAAAATTTACGTTTACTTAAGTTTTTCATACAAAAATTTAGTTGTCGATGTATTTTTTATTAAAAAATTTTGCTATCGATAAATTTTTTAAAAACATTTGGATATCGATAAATTTTCAATAGAAACATACATTTAACGATAAATTTTCTGTAGAAAAATCTTACTTTCAATAATTTTCTATTGGCAAACTAAAATAATTAATAAATATTTTTGATTTATCAATAAATTTTTCTTATGAAAAAATTCAGGTATCGATAAATTTTTAATTCAAAAGTTTGGTTAACGTTCGTTGTTAAAAAATGTTCTATTAAAAATTTTGTTATCTATAAACTATCTATTAAAAATGTATTTATCGATAAATTTACTATGAAAAAGTTTTGTTATCAAGAAAAGCGCACCATGTTAAATGTAAATATGATAGAAGGATATGTGGCAATTATGTATGAAACAAAATATCGGCAAAATGCACGCCACGGCTTCAGTGGCATACCTCTTCCAATGGTTCATATTTTAAGGTTCAATGTCGTCAATGTGCTGAATTGTCTCATGTTTAAGCTCTTGAATTGTTCTTGGCTTATTGCCCATTTAAATAGCCACAAAGAAAACAGTCCGACGGTATCTGATCGTGGCTGCCAATTAAAATCGACATGACGTGAGATAACACGATCATTAGATTTCTCGCGCAAAAGAGTCATTGTTTCGTTGGCTATGTGGCAAGTGGCACCATCATGTTGGAACCACATGTCGTCCAGGTCCATATTCTTAATTTCTAACTACAAGAAGTCCGTTATCATGTTGCCATAGCGAATACGATTTGCGCCATTTCCGAGGAAATACGGCCCGACGACCGCACCAAACAGTCACTCCTTGTGGATTCGTCGTCTTTCCAACAATTCTCCAGATTGTGGACATATTTGGTCGATTATGCTGACCAAAAAAAATTACGAAGTTCAAGAAATGCATTTTCATTTAAGCGCCCAGTTTCGTAAAAGGCTTAACGCGCTGTACCTTTTTGTGTACCTCTCCATGATAAAATTAGTCAAATACTAAATCAAAGAAATGTCAAATTAAGTTGGGCAAAACACTTGACGTTAAAGTGTGTCTCACAATTATGGTTGGACCATTTATAAAAGAATTAAATTATTGAGGAATTTTTTATTGTAATCAATAAATTTCCTATAGAAAATTAATTTATCGATAAATTTTCTATTAAAAATTTTATGTACATATATATGAATGTTCTATAGAAAAATTTAGTTATCAATAAACATTCTGTAAAAATTTTTGGTAATGATAAATTTTCTAAAAAAAAAAATAAATATCGAAAATGTTCCATACAAATATTTAGTTATGGATAATTGTTTAATAAGAAAATACAGGTTTTGATAAATTTTATTTATATAATTTTTTAATAGAAAAATCGATGAACTTATCATGAAAAAATTAGTTACCCTTAAATTTTTTTAAGAACTTATTTTGTAATCGATAAATATTAACAGAATAAATTAAGTTTTAATAAAATTATTTTCGAAAAATTAAGTTATTGATAAATTTTCCTTAGAAAATTTTTGTTGTCGATACAAATATCGATATATTTTCTTTGGAAAATTTATTAATCTTTATATTTTTTAACAACATATTTTGCTATCGATAAGTTTTATTTGGATAAATTATCCTCAATAAAAATTCCTTTTGAAAAAAATTAAGACATCGATTAACTTCCTTTGAATTTTTGGACCAATAAAATTTCCTGAAATTCATTAATCTTTAATAAAAACTAACTGACAAATGTTTTCCAAATTTTATTTTTTTTCTGATTCAAATTTTAGTCATCCATTCTTGAATTTTTAGGAGAAAGAGGAAAATAAATGGCATTCTCTTTTTCATTCTCCCCTATGAACTCTTGACTTAAAGGCTTAAACCTGTAGCGTGTGAATCACCACTTAAAAATTTAAATCTTAAATAGTTTTTTTCCTAATTTTTTTTTTTTGTTAATATCAATTTTGATTTTTACATTATTTTCCTGTTTTCATTCACTTCACTCGTTATTATAAAAAATTAATAATAAATAACATAAAAAAAAGTGAATTGTTACCCTTATCACACTGATGAAGGGTATGAATCATAAAAACAATATTTCACTAACACCTTGGCGTATGATAATTTTTTTTATTAAATAAAACTTATGCGTCTGTTTGATATGCCAGCTTAAAAATTTATTTTTTTTAATGCAAACACATTTGAAAAGAAAATTTATCTTAGCAAAATTTACACAAACTTAAAGATTTTTTTTATCAGAGAAAATATTAGCAACAACAAATTTTATAATATTCAAGAAAAGTGTTAAACAGCTTAAAACTTTATACAAATTTTATACACATTTGTTATTATTTAGTCAAACTGTTTCAGATTTTCTGAAAAGTATTTTCAGTAAATGGATTAAAAAATATATAAAATTAAATGTAAACAAATTTTAAAGTTATCCCATTAAATTTGATTAACTTGAATTTGATTAACTTCAAATTATGACATAAATTTATATCTTAAAAATTAAGCGAGAAATAAGCTTAAACCAAACTGGAACTAAGCATACCCCTTAACTAAAACCTAAACTAGACACTATGCTAGGCAGTGAAATAATACTGAATAAGAACTGAACTAGAACTGAACTGAACTAGAACTGAACTAGAACTGAACTAGAACTGAACTAGAACTGAACTAGAACTGAACTAGAACTGAACTAGAACTGAACTAGAACTGAACTAGAACTGAACTAGAACTGAACTAGAACTGAACTAGAACTGAACTAGAACTGAACTAGAACTGAACTAGAACTGAACTAGAACTGAACTAGAACTGAACTAGAACTGAACTAGAACTGAACTAGAACTGAACTAGAACTGAACTAGAACTGAACTAGAACTGAACTAGAACTGAACTAGAACTGAACTAGAACTGAACTAGAACTGAACTAGAACTGAACTAGAACTGAACTAGAACTGAACTAGAACTGAACTAGAACTGAACAAGAACTGAAATGGAACTGACTAGAACAGAACTAAAACTGAACTAGAACTGAACTAGAACTGAACTAGAACTGAACTAGAACTGAACTAGAACTGAATTAGAGCTGAACTAGAAGTGAACTAGAACTAGAACTAGAAATAGAACTAGAACTAGAACTAGAACTAGAACTAGAACTAGAACTAGAACTAGAACTAGAACTAGAACTAGAACTAGAACTAGAACTAGAACTAGAACTAGAACTAGAACTAGAACTAGAACTAGAACTAGAACTAGAACTGAACTGCAACTGAGCTAGAACTGTACTAAAACTGATCTAGAACTGAACTAGAACTGAACTAGAACTGAACTAGAACTGAACTAGAACTGAACTAGAACTGAACTAGAACTGAACTAGAACTGAACTAGAACTGAACTAGAACTGAACTAGAACTGAACTAGAACTAGAACCGAACTAGAACTGAACTAGAGCCGTACAAGAACTGAGCTATAACTGAACTAAAACTAAACTAGAGCTCCACTAGAACCGAACTAGAACTGAGCTGGAACTAAAATAGACCTAGTCTAAAACTAAGTTAGAATTTATCTTTAAAGAGCCTGAATTGCACATTAATTGATTAGTGAATTATTGCTTATTTTATATATTTAAATTTGTAAGTATTTAATTTATTTTTCTGTCCAATATAATCCTGTTTTCGTTAATCAAATATACGAAATTATGAAATTTTTAACATTGTACTAACAAAAAAGAACTCTGTTTTATAAGTATTTTAATTGTTTTAATTCGTATAATAATTTCTTATATCCTAAGCAACATTTAGAATTAATTTAATTATATTAAAAAACAGCTTAATGTTTTAGAATTAAAACAAACTTTCCAAAAGCAATTAACTAGCGTTTTTACGTTTTTTCTTTATTGATGAAAAAAGGGTTTATTTAAAAAACAATTAGTAGCAAAATTCTAATTTACTTCAGATTACACTGTCACAGCAATTCATTACATTTTATTTTCTCAACAATTTTTAAACTATGAAGGAGAATGTATGTGACAAAAACAATTACAAATTTCATTCTAATTTTAATTTTCTAGCAATCGTAACGTAGACGTTTAGCCCGTTGTAGTAAAACAGCCCAGAGTTTCTGGAGGGAATCGAACTCGCAACCCTCACGCTGATATATTAGCTCGCTATAAATTAGCTCACCTATAATTTCGCTATAAATTAGCTTACCTGAACAGATTAAATATAGTTTTAACACACCCAGAGAGAAAATAGTTCACCGCCAACGAAACTATTTTGAAAGAAAATTTTAATCATATTATGATTTATCTTACCATATTCTTATAAATAAGTCCTCCGTCAAAAAGCCATAACCATATTGTGCTTGCCTCTAAACATGTTATGGTTTAATATGGCAATAATTTGTTTTCAAATTAACAATAGTATTTTCCTCTTTTCCAAGAGCAACCTGCTTTAAGTGTTAAACATATTTTAGTTATTATTAACCATAAAATATTCAGAGGCAACCATTGTTAGTTTATCATTTCGGACAAATTGTTTCTCTTTAAAGCAACGGGGATTCGCATACGTTTATTTTGACAAATATTTCATCGTTTTTAAAGTTAAAACCGTTGGGAATAAAATTAGTAGAGAGCTTTTGTTTTAAGAGGGTAAAACTGGAAATATCCTTTTAGATAATCTTATAAAAAGCCCATAGATTAAGCTGGGCCCAAACCCCAATGGCTTAACGGTGTGAAAGAAGCCTGCAGAAAAATACACATCGCCTACTGGAAGCAAGCAGCGCAGGATAGAGCTGAATGTAAGAGAATTATGAACTAGGTTAAGGCCCACCCCGGGATATAACCCCAAAAGGATATTATGATGACAAATTATTAAAATTCCACAAACCGTCATAATCAGAGACCTTCACAATGATGAGATTTATTAGGAAAATTTAAATATATTTGATACCCTCCGATTTTAAGCAGAAGTAATTGCTATTTTTGATTTTTATTTTTTAATTGAAATAGTTTTAATTTTTTCGGAAATTGTTTTTTTTTTATTTTTATGTATTTTACTTTTTCATATTTGCTTTATGCATGAAATATAGAACTTAAAGGCTGGGTTTTTGAGATCTCAGTTAAACTAGGCTTAGTTAATATGAAAAGAAATTTGTGCCTCCATTACCAAGTTTGTATACAAAATTTGACGGAACAGCTTAGGCTTGCTTAAAATGTTCGCCTTTAATGAAATAATAAGAAATCATATTTCACCTGGAAAATCCGAGATTTAGAGTACGTTAAACTAAGTTTTAACCTTATCCACATCTTGAAAACACGGCCTAAGTGAATTTGAGTCTAAAAATTTGAGACATAAAATTATAAATTTTATTGCCAACAAAATAAAAATAACAAAATAACAATTATTTCTGCCCAAAAGAATTTAGTTTAAAATGAAACTTATGTTTATGACTTTACTCCCGATATTTCTCTAGTGGTTGCGTTTTTCCTTAGAATATTCAAAAATAATAATTATTTTTGGTCCGTGGCTATAATAAATGTATTTTTCTTTTGTACCATCCACTACTTAAAAGATAATCGTTGTAAATATGACGTCACTTTTGAAAATAATTATTTATCTGTACATCGATTATATAAACAGATTCCGTCTTATTTTATTGTTTTTAAACTCTTGTGGATAACTACCAAATGTGACAAAGAAGCTAAATTTTAGTATACAATGAAAATTACTCTACCAAGTGCTTGCAGGGTATGTACATTTGGTTTTTTTCGGTGATTTTGTTGGATAAAAAACAACAACAATAACGAAAGAAGAAAAAAATCTAGTTAAACCCAACAATTTTTATAACAAAATTATGAATAAATTTAAGCGCCTGTATGTGCGAGTAGTATAATTCCTAAAAAAAATCCATATGTATATTTCATTTTAGGAAAATATATTTTATATATTGAATGAATATTGTTTTTATTATTGTTGTTGTTGTCGTTTTCCAGTTTAATCCCTTTTAAGCTCCTACTAGTTTAATTTTTTTTTATGTTAAATTCAAATTAAACGTGTATGTATAAGTTTGTTGCAAATATGTGTGTGTATGATTTAAGTACAAATGCAAGTGAATAAGTATATGCACGTAGAGAAAACACATTTTTCTGTATGAAAATAGTATAGTTCTTTATTAACCATAACATGTTGTTTATTATTTAAATAGTACAGTAAAGTGTGGTTCAAATATATTTTTTATTATTAACCAAAGCATATTTGAAGGCAACCATAATGTGGTTGTGGTTTCTTAATTGAGGACTTATGTGTTTACCAGTGACAATTATATGGTTAAAGTAAGTAACCATGACATGTTTAAAAATGTTTCCGTTTAAAAGAGTTTTGTATGAGTTGATTATATAGGAAAATTTATTTTTCTGCGTGTGAGGGTGTAATTGTGTGTCGTACCTTTTTGGATATTTGTTTTGCTAGATTGTTTATTAAAAGATTGTGCTGTTCTCGTATTTTAATACTTTCAACATGTTATCCTAGATGTGTAGGGATTAATGAATAGTTCGGAGGCATGTCATAACGTCCAGTGTCATAGTGTCATAACGTCCATCAAAGAAATGTCGTAGCGTCCGCGGACGTTATGACACTTTGCAAGGTGTCATAATGTCCACAACAAGCAAGAATGTAAACAAATTTGGGATCTAGCCGGCCTTCGGCCGGGCGCAAGGATTTTCTTCTCTATGGTATAACAAATACCGGCTTCGCTAACTAAAGCTTCTCTGCACAGCCGGCCTTCGGCCGGGCGCAAGGATTTTCTCCTCTATGGTATAACAAACACCGGCTTCGCTAAGTAAAGCTTCTAGTATCTGCCTTGTTTACGAACGAAAGCCGACTATGCAGAAAAGCTTTAGTTAGCGAAGCCGGTGTTTGTTATACCATGGAGGAGAAAATCCTTGCGCCCAAAAGTGTTTTCGTTATATATTTAATATAAACACCCAGAGAAAAAGCAGCAAAACATTTTAAATAATTTTTTTTTTACCATATTATGTTTCATTTAACCAAATCATTGTCACCGACAACCATATTATGGTTAAATTAGTTTCTTTAAAAATAGGTTTGTTGGTTGGGACCATAATGAAACATGTTTTTCTCTGCGTGTATGCAGATCATTTTTTTGTATTTAACTTCTTTAGTAATTATGGACCCAATGACACTTTTGAAAGTGTCATAATGTCCATTTGCAAAGTGTCATAGTGTCCATGGACGTTATGACGCTTTCAAAAGTGTCGCAGTGTCCATGGACATTATGACACTTTTTGGAGTGTCATAACGTCCATGGACACTATGACACTGGACGTTATGACATGCCACCGAATAGTTCGCTTATTGAACATAAAAAAAGGAATAACAGATATAGTTTTTAATAATCATGGTAATATTTAATTGTTTTAGTGGTTCGTTTTTGAAGTAAATACGCTTAATACTGCTCTGATAAATACTGCTCTTACATCAAGCCTGTTGTAAAGAAAAGATTTACTAACGTATTCATAAAAATATATTACTAGGCAATTCTGAATTGTGAATCATTAAATAATAGCATTTACAACAATATTCATACTTAAACGATATGACACAATAGAACACATTGTGAATTGCGTATTAGATTTTAAGCGTATCTTGGAGCAAAATTGTTCCTTAAAATTGATTAGAAAGTTAGTTTTAGTTTTATTTTAATACGATACATAGTTTTGAAAGTTTAATTAAATTTATAAATTATTCGGCTTACAAGAATAAAAGTTAATTTAATTTCGGAAATTCGGAAGTCTACGTAAATTTTCCTATATCATAAAAATATTGACGCTTTAAAAAAACAGAGGATTTCACTATAAATATTTAGTAAAAAAAAAAAACGTGAAGATCTGAGAGTTGCCATTTACTTAAATTTAGTTAAAGTCAACTTAAGCACTTTTGCATTTTGCCACAACATTGTCAATTGATGTTAAATCTATCAAAAATTATATAAAGACAAGCAAATGTTTGATAAAAACAAGTTAGAGTGCTGTATTTGGCTGTGCCGAATTTTTGACACCCTCCACCGACAGCTAGGATGTTTCAGGAGTGGGCTTTATATCGGACCTGTGGTGTGATTTATAGTCATATAAAATTGTAACAGGCCAAAACTTGTTATAAATTCATTATAAAATACGGTTTTATTTTAACTTAACGGTTTTCCGAGAGTAAGGTTAACATGGGGCCTATTATAAGCTATGGACCAATATTCACGTAATTTGACAGTGGGATTTCTATTCATAAAAAACTGTTACAGACCAAAATGTTTTACAATAACATTATTCGTTACGGATTTAGGCGTACTAAAGTGTTTTTCCACAGTGGGCTCTATATGGGGCCTGAGCTAAATTATGAACCGATTTTCAAGAAATTTTGTGGTATGACTTCCCATAAAGAACGAATTTCTGCAAAATCTCATATTCTAGTTTTTGTAAGAAAATTAAAGACATTTTTAGGGTGGTTGTTCCACATTTTGATTCATAACTCTTATCCGACGATCCCATGTTGCTGGATATCGATCTTCAACTGCTTAGGACAACTAAAAACAATTTAACACTAATGTTAATCATTTCTTTTGAGTCGTTCGAAAGGGAGCGTGATTTTAACAGACGGACATTTCGAAAGCGACTAAAGGACCCAGAATATATACTTTATGTGGTCTTAGATGGATATTAAACAGTTTCACACAGAGTGACAAACTCAGTATACCCTCTTCACAACTAGTTTTGGTGGAGGGTATAAAAATAGTTTGTACGTGTGGTGCGGCAACTATTATTTTAGCTTAAGTTCAATATCCTTTTCACAAACTGTAGTGAACTATTAATTTTTATAGTTGTTTTTTTCGTTTTTAATTTCTACAATAATAATCTAAGGCCTTATAAAGAATATTCTGGATCTTTTTGTTAGCGAAGTTAATTTAACGATGCCCATCTGTCCGTGTGTTTGTGAAATGGGTTGTCCGAAGGTCTAAATATGATGGGGACTTGGTTGTTTTATACTTCTATAATACAAAGTCCGACATTATTTGCTATTGAAACGCAGCCAAATCGGTGCAGAAATGGTTGAGATATGACTGCCTTTAATTGTTACCCATAAAATTCCTTGTTGTTGTTGTTTTTTCTTTCTCTTTTTTTAATTTTGCATCTTTTTACACATAACAAACAGATTGTATTAAACGAACATCCGTACTCAATATATTTTATGTTAATGATTTTTTGTCAATGTGCGTTAGTAGTAGTCAAAGGTCCTGCATTAGCTACGCTTCAAAGGCCAATCGAAGAGCAAATAACAACAACTCAAAATTTGTATGACTGGGCATCGAAACCGACTAATCTACCAAATATTATTGTCAAGTTTTCACATGAGAAAAACTATTTAGATGCAAAGGGTAAATATAATTTGCGGTACAATACAGCTAAGTCCATCATAGGAACTTATAAATTTCATACAATCATTTAAAAAAATGGCGGAAATATTTAAGCTAAGGAGTATTCTAGCTCAAAAAAAAGTCGTGTATGTAAAATTTTTAAAAGAGAACGTAACTAAATAATAATTGCTTGCAAATAACATGAGCTTTTACTATTGCGTATTTGAAACACCTCTTAATAATGAAAAATATAAAAATTTATTTAAAATACGTTAAGGAATATAGTTCGGTGTACAGTCCAAAATTGGTAACTAAAACGATTTATACAAAAATATCGAAAAAAAAATAGAAGTTATGGAAAGGCCCACCAACGGACCGGCCTTAAAAGTTATTGGGTGAATAAAGGCTTAAAATTATAAATTTAAAAAAATCGAAGGAAACACTTATTTGCAAAAAAAAAACGATTTAAAGTTTCAAATCCAAAAATCTTAATCAAAAACACTTGAAATATTTTTTCTATTGTTTTCTTTTCTTTTTTTAAAAAGCATGTAAAAACAAGATTTTGAAATGTCCTGTTTGACTTTGGTCCAGCAGGAAAGCAAATGGTCGCCGTTTTAAATAAAATTTTTGTTTAAGACATTCCTTAATATGTGACAAATAAAATACAAGTAGTTGTTTAAAAATAAAAACTTTTCATAAAGAAATTATTGCATGAAAACCGTGTACCAGGACTTATGAAAGTACTATGTAAAAAAGCTTCATTTAAGTTTCTCTCTATAATTCCAACTATTTTTTTCATATTACCTATGCTAATCCCGCGAAGCTTTACGCTTGTCTGCAGGAGACCAGAGACTAGCTAACTACCAACTAGCCTACCGGGGCACCCCAAGTGCCATTTCGTTTAAATTATTTTAAGAAGAAGGTCTAAATAAACGCTTGGACTTGTATGTTATAAGAAAGTTTAATTAATATTTTTTTAATAACTTCATAGACTCCTAATAACAGTATTATTTTGTATTCACACAAATCTTTTTATTTTTTTTAAGTTGTTGCTTTCACTCTATTTAAAATTCAACTTGAACCATTAAATCTTATCAATGTGTGCGGGAACACGGCTTCTGTAATAAAACTATGATAAATTTTGTTTATCTTAATGATTTGTCAAGAACTTCTGCGGTCTGCCAGGGTAATTTGTATTAGTACCTCTGTATATATTTACACTACATATAAATGACTACATACAAATACACACATTAATGAATGTTTGTAAATATAATCCCTTGTACGGATGTGGGAACACACTTGTATATTTTTAAACGGAAAACTTTTGTATGAGAACGTTGACTACAGAAAGAGGAGTACATGTGTTTTACTATTTCTTAAACCATTTTTATTAAACATTTTCTTTTTATTTTTTCGTAACCAATGAAAAGGAAAGAACACGGTCATAAAAATATAAAAGATTAATAAACACATACACTCACTTATTTACTCTCTTTTAAAAATATACACTCAAACACACAAAATTTATTAAAAAAAGAAAATAAAATAAAAAGAAAATGAAGAAAATAAAAAAAACATAATTTTTATATGAGAATTTTTCTCTGTGTATGTGTGTATATGTGTATGCATGCGTATGAATAAAATGTAAATTCTGAAAATCCTTTTAAAGACTATAAGGGTCGGTCCATGGAATCCATTTAATACCAAAATATAAAAACAACAAAGTATACACAAAAATAAATACAAATAATAAAAAAAATGTATGAAAAATTAAGAACAAAAATATAAAAAAAAATAAATAAAACAGCAAACCAACCAACAGAAATCATCAGCAGAAGCAACATTTATTATTTGATATTTATAAATATTAAAAAAAAACAAGAAATACATGAAAACCAAAATAAATAAATAAGTAAATTAAAAAAGGAAGTAGATATACATACATTAATAATATATATATATAAAATAAAAAACAAAAAATATGAAGCCAATTGTAAATGAGTGTCAATTCAAACTTCAATATGCAAAAAATCAACAAAACCTTCAAAACAGAAGACGACTATTAAAAACATCAACAATATTCAGATCAACTTCAGTCGCGGCAGCAATAACAACACCAGCTGCAGCAATAAAAACAACAGCAACATCAACTGTCAAAATATAAATAACAACAACCAACAAAAAAAATTATAATACTACAACTATAAAAAATTACACAACAACACAAAAACATGTTATTAACTATAAATCATCAAAATTATCATCATCGTATGGGAAGTTTGATTAATATGCAGCTATTATTTCTCATTCTATTGGGTAAGTGAAAAAATATTAATAAATTACTATGAAAAATGTTTTCTATCTAAATGTTTAATGAACGGATTAAGCGCGGGAGTAAATGAATATTTCAATAAATGTCAGAGTAACTGGTATATTTAGATAATACTTTTTATGCTTGAGTAAGCCCTAAAATTCTGAAACCTACACCATTTCCAAATGCATTAAACTCTGTATTTCAGAGTTAAGGAATTGTAATAAAAAAAATTTTATATATGCCCAGTATTCTATTAAATTTGAAAAAAAATATTTAAAATCATATTTCAAAACTTTTTAAATCTATTTCGAAAGTGTTTATATTTAACTCAGAATTTTCTATAACAACAGCAATGGTGTTCATAACATGTTTAAGTTGCATTGCAAAATCTTAGAGAAAGTAGAGAAAGAGAGCCGAGAGGAAACTTTAGATGTACACAGAAAGAAAAATGTTCACCAATTAAAGCATTTATCAAAAATAAAATCAGTTTTAGTTAAAAATTTAATCAAATTTAATCACGTAGTAAGCCTGAAAAGTTAATCATAAAAAGCTCAAATTAATGCATTTAAACAAAAAGGGCTAACAGATCATCAACATTATATTTACTATGTTTAAATACATTTTTACTTTCCTTCTTTATCTGTCTTTTCGCTTTGCTATTTTGGTTGCAGGTTTATATATTTAAAGTCACGAAGAGCTCGTGTCAATGTCAGTCGACAGCAGTGCTGCAGTTTGGGAATAATTCTTCATGTAGGTTTTTTCTTGTCTAAAATTAAGGGTGTTTTTTTAGTCCGATAGAACTTAAAATTGGAAAACAACACAAAAATAAATATTCGAATGTGGGAATTATTTCTTCTTTATAAATTAAATTCCCCAAGAGTTTTATCTTTTCTCCCATTTTTGCTATTTAAATTCACTTGTAAACATGGGAAAAGGAAAAAAACTGCCGGGGAATTTTTATTCATAAATGGGCTGAATATTTGTTTAAGCATTTTCTTCGAACGCGCTTCTGTGAGTCAAATTTCAATTTATAAAGTGTTCTTGCAGTATTGTAGGAATTGGACTATTCCAAGAATGCTTTATAAGTTGAAATTTGACTCATAGAAGGACATTAGAAAAATATGCTTACAATTATAAAAAAAAAGGTTTCCATAAACAAAAGTTTTTTTTTCGAGAATAATTTTTTTTTATTTTTGTATTTTTTTTTTTTTTTTTTATTCCTACGCTAATCCTGCGAAGCTCTTCGCTTGTCTGCAGGAGACCAGAGGCTCTGGCGGGAATCGAACACACAACCCCGGTACTGATAGACTAACTCACTACCAGCTTGCCTACCGGGGCACCCAGGGCACAGCGGAACCTTTTGACAAAGCACCTCCTAGGCATCAAATGTTGAGCCAATTTTTCGAGCATTGCTGGCCTGGCCGTATTTCACAAATAATATAAATAATGTTTGTTTTACAACGCCAATATATATGTATATAAGTTCCCGGTGTTACTACAATTAGCATAGGGACTCTTAATTTTAGGTCAATTATTGCTGTTTTATTACCACGAGGCTTAGAATCGCATAACCTTGGTTAGCAATTGTCAGTTCCATTTCTCGAAGTCAACTTATCGCCAATTTTGATTTCAATAAGTCAATTGTTGAGGAGTCTGTAGGATCTGTTCTGCTTTGGTTTAACTGCATATGAGGCAATTTTGCTTATTAACACACCCGTTAAGCCAAAAATAAGCACAATTTTAGATATAATATCAATGACTGCACCCAGAGAAGCAGCATGTTTAAATATGGTCACTTCCAAAACTATTTTTAAAGAAAATTTTAAGCAGATTATTTTTAATTTAAGCATTGTATTGTCACTGACAACAATATTGTTGTTAAATTAGTCGCCCATCAAGCACTGCCACCATATTATGGTTGCCTCCGATCATGATATAGTTATTAATAACTAAAATCTGTTTAAAACGTATAATAGCATGGTTGGTTTTCAACCATTGCATGTTGTTTTTGGAAAAAAGAAAACTACTATTGTTTATTTTAAAACAAATTATTGTCATATTTTATTTAGAGGTTACCATAATATGGCTGTGGCTTTTTGATGGAGGAATAATTAAACGATAATCTGGTTGTCAGTGACAATAATATGGTTATATTAAACATAATATGTTTAAAATTTCCTTTGAAAAAGTTTTGTTGCAGGTGACCAAATTGAAATATGTTTTTTCTCTGCGTGTGCTTTTCAAAGTAAATTTAAATAAGTTTTCTTGTGGTTTATTGAACTATTCGTGGTTTTTCTTATCTAGATTTGATATTTCTCAGGCTAAAGTTCAATAAATTTACATGAAATGAATTTAAATTTATTTTTACTGAACTGACTAAACGAGAGGTTGAACTCGGGTGGAACTTACATGTTTTGAGAATAAACACGTTCTCATCATCAGACTTCGTTGCAGTTTTACCCTTTCAGCCACTGCGACGATAATTTTAAATTTTAAAAATAACCTTTCGAGCAACAGTGGTTGGTATTAGGTTTTAACCAACAACTGCTAATTTGAAAACAATCAAGTGGATAATTTGTACAGTCAAATGTCTCATATTTTATTTTCAATTATTTATTTTCCTTAAATTTACTGTTTGCGTTTTGTGAGCCGCCTTAATGTTTGCCATTTTGTCTTTCTTTACTTATTTGTTTACAATGCTTATGCAAAATTTGTTATTCCTTTTTACATTGATCACACTGCAAGGTTTTTTTCCTTAAGTGGGTACCGTTATTTTTAATGTGTTTTACACAAACAAGAAGTGGTCTTAAGCTGGAGCTCCACACTATGCAGTCTGTGCGTTTGAAACTATCTCACCCGTTTTTCAAGACGCATGCGACGCCTGGAAAAGTAGGAAGCAATCCTACTTCATGCGTTCTATGCGTATATGCATTCTTCTCATGTGCTGTGTTACTTGTCAATATAATGTAACATTGATTTTAATTTTGTACTGATGCATAAATAAATATATTTTTAATCCCTCGATGAGTTAGTCATCCGTTGCCCTTAAACGAAGTACAAGGTTGTGGACCTTTCTATTTTATATGAAAACGCCATTTTTTTTGGTTTGAATTTAAAAAAAAATTTGTATTTAATAACATTATTAATAACGTAACAAAAAGTAAGGGTGAATTCAAAGAACTCGTTTCAAATGTGTTCAAACATAAAACAGGTTACAAAAATTCAAAAAGGGATTGAAAGTTTATTATGTTTTCAAAGAAATACACAGTAAAATAATCCAAAAAGTAACTAAAATTCAAAGAACACGTTTGTGATGTGTTCAAACAATAAAACAAGCCAAACGAAAGTGCATTTATTAACGATTTCTTGAAATTTCAGTACAACGTCCCAGCGAACCTTTTCACACGTTCCCGTACTAAACACTTTTAAATCTTAATAAAAACTAAACTATTGGTTGAATCGCTTTGAACTGGGAGTCGGGTATACTTCCCATGGACCATCAAGGAGTAATTTAAGTTTGAAAATGGAAAAGGTCCCCAGGGACCTTCTAACTAATCAAAGGGTAACAATTAAATAAGTTCGTAAGGTAAAGTAAGCAAAGTTCTTAGACTTTTCAGTATTAAATAATTGTAAAGCTTTTTTTTAGAAATAAACGCACTTGCACAGGCACTTTGGAGCAATATGTAAAATAATTGTGCCGTGTTTGGTGCTGTTGAGTTCGCTTCTTACGGCCGTAGGTCGCAGCCAGTGAAAATTTTCAAAATAAGACAACTATAAAGTTGTATGTACAATTTTGACCACAAAAGGGTTATAGTAAAAGGTATGAAATAAACCTTGTCAGTTAAACCTTCTAAATATAAAAAAAATTTAGATTAGCATGTCAGTTTTAAAGAAAACTGACATCAGTTAACTGGTACCCTCCAAGCAATTGGTAGAGTGTTTTTCGTTTGTCTACGAATTTTAACTACTTCGGCACAATTGGTAGATAAACAGTAGATTTTGCGGAATTTAAAAAAAAGAAAATACATTAGAATCGAATTATGAGTTCTTACCCAGGAAAAACTTTTTGAATTTTGGTAATAGGTCGTTGTTATTTCATACGTTACCTGGTAAGTAGTTGTTATCACAATTGTCATTATTCTGAAAACCTCAATAAGTACTTGCTAGTAATGACCTCAGTAAGTACTTTTCACTACTATTATTTTCAGTTATGAATATTTGCTTACTAATAATCAGATAAATAACTACTTATTAAATGTCTTGTTTTCAGTACTGCCTATTGACTTACTGCAAACTATCTCCATAACGATTTATTAGATCTATTAACTAGCGCCAATTAAATAAAAACTTGTAATTTTTTGGATTCTAGAAAGTATACTGGTAGTTAAATAATAACTAGATTTTTGTGACTTCTAGTAAGTGCAGTGTAAGTACTGAATTCTGTGGACAACTCGAACAAAAATAAGAAGTTACCCAGTAAAAAATGTGCTCCAAAAGGAGCAGGTTTTATATATGAATTCATACCTCAAATCGCTTCAAACCTGCTGATGGGATGCCTGATTTTTTATGGAATGTTCCCGGTTTGGAGGACTATTTTCTGCTGACAATAAGCGCTTCTTTTAACATAACAAAACACGCAAACAAAGCACTCCTAAAGCGCTTCTTTAGGGGCTAACTATATTAAAATATTCATTATTGTTTTGCTTTTACTTGTTTAAATGCCTTTTTTCAAGCATTTTCGTAAACCATAATATATTTTTATTTTGTTATCGCTTTAAAACCTTCTTCGTCGTCAGCATTTTGTATATTTTATTAATTAATCTTACTCTGCTATATAAGAGCTCTCTTATTGAAGTGCTCAATTATGCGCTTTTTCTCTTAAGTGCTTCAAAAAACACAAATTTTTTTTACTGGGTATTCTGCCGAAAAAATAATTAGTGTTTATATTTCTCCAACATTACTTGCTAACTTACCAGGTAAGTAAAGTTTTTGCTGGGTAAATGATACTTATTCGTCACATTAGGGAGTTTTTCAGATCATCATAAAAGTTTTACAATTACAACATTAGCACAATTGAACATTGCTCATATAAAATAGACTTATTCGCAACGATTTGCTGTTAAATAGTGAATATCTAGTACAAAAGCAAATTGCGTAAATTATGACAGTTGGTATTTTAATTGCAATGTGATCGGTAGTGCGTGCGTGTCAACTAATACAGATTTATAAAATTACATATGTGTCGTTCATTGTAACAGTGAATTATCTCCTTGTAATTAAATTTCGAGAAAACGAGCCTTTACTTCACTCTTATAGTGAATATTTTGCAGTTTTACTTCTGCGAGTAAACAAGTAACGTCATCTATGGGGTTTTGGTGCGAAAGATATGACGAAAGATATGACTAAATGTGACTATTCTACAAAAATGTGTTTTTATTAAAAATATGGAGTTACACCACTTTTACAATAAACGACACATATGTTAAATGAAGTGAAATTTTTAATAATTAACAAATGAAATAGTCAAAATCAGGACCCCGCTGGATCCCAATGTTACCGTTCTAGTACTCGAAAGTTGTACAAATAGGAGCACAAAACAGCCCAAACTTATTCCCCGGAAAGACTAAGTAAATTTTTAATAACTTCTCATATATTTTTTTAGAAATTATGGACAAATTGTCTTTTTTAGGAATATCAGTGATTTTTTACACTTTTTGTTTATTTTATGACTTTAAAAATTTTAGTGTAAAATGAGTGCTTTTATTTAATTTTTCTAGTGGAAATCATCGTTATCAGTGAAACAATTTTGTAAAATAAGTTTTGTAAATCATTAAAAAAAATTGATAGTTATAATTTGATAAAACTTTTTTAAAATTAGCGCTTGAACAAATTTGTGACTTTCTTTAAATTATTTTAAAAAAAATTTGTCCACAGTAGGCTTTTGACTTTAAAACATTAACAAATATTTGTTTTTAATGTACTGTAGATTTTTTAATATTTGTAAAACTCATTTATTTATTATTTTTCTCAAACTTCCCTAACAAAAACAAACAAAGATAACAGTAAAATTGCCCACTTTTTATTATAAAGAGCAATAAGAAAAAATTTAACTTCAAAGGAGTACTTTTGGGAGCCAAAAGCGATACTACTAAATTCAACTGATATTACGCTACAAAAGCGCTGTAATTCGTCATAAAATATAGACACAAAGTGGTTTCTTAACGTAAATATAACCATAGTGGGACACTTCTTTCCGAACGATGTAACTACATCAATAAGAACTGAAGAGCAAAAGCGATAGATTTTTGCTAAATGGGGAAACTATTTAGATTATTTTTCGATCGAAATTGTTTGCAGGGTAAAAACAAACTTCAAAGTAAAACGGTAAAAATACAGTTATTTCCACACAATCAAATTTTCTCTAATACTCGAATACTAACAGCAGATACGACATTTTTCCTAATGTGTCATTTTGATAACGTATTAAAAGAAATTAAGAAGAAAGGGTGGGGAGGAAAGGTTGTTAAAGGCAAATGGGCAAACAAGACTAAATGCTTTTGTACCAAAAAGAAAGAAAAAAATAATCTAAGCTTAATAAAGGAAAAGAAGGAAGAATAATATGTAAAGGTTAGATTGTGTGAGAGTATTAAAAAGGAAAATTATAAAAAGGGACTAGTCATTTTCCACTTTTAGCAAAATAAACATTGTAGAATGTGGTAAAGGATAAATGAAACAAATTAGCGTAATAAATATGGCGGTGCAATTAGCAGACATTTAACTAAAACATGAATGGTTTTCATAAAATTTTGTATAAAAAGTGAAAAGGGAAAAAAGTTAAAAGAATTTTAATCAATAAATTCTTTTTTTTTCATATCATTTTAGAATTTTTTTTTCTATTGTGTGTATAATTTAATAATATTGAAAAAAATTAAGTTTTGACACCTCTGCTTCCCAAATATTTTCTTTATATATAAAAGATATTCCCGAAATAAATTTTAAGTGATATAAAAAAATAATTTAAAAAGGCCAAAATGCGATTAGGCAGAAATATGTTTCAGGCATGATAATGCCATTTTTCTACAATAAAACCCAATGTTTTCAATAATTTTTATAATAAATAACACTTTAAAAAGGAAACGGCAACAACCGTAACTTCAGAGATAAGCAAAAATTTATGCGTGTCACTGAAATGATGAAATTTCGTATTTTGACATTTAACGTCAAATCAAATTTTACTATATGTATGTATATGTGCAATATATTTGAAGGCTTGTATGAAAGTCAAAAATTTTACACAACATAAATTATAAAAAACAAAAGAGAGTGATCTGTCCGGCTGTGCCGAATCTTTAATACCCTTTACCTAACGTAATACTGCGCCTAAGACCACTCACCCACTTACACGAATTATTAAAAAAAACATTTCTCTATTTAAGCGCCATATTGTATATTAAATAGAGAAATGTGTTTAAAAGAAAAGATGTATATATGTACTCAACATATTTGTTTTTTTATTCTATTTGATAATGCGTGTTATGTCCTTTTTCTTATGTGTAAAAAAAAATATAAAAACTCTACACATCAAAAATAAAAAAAAGGAAAAAATACAACAACAAGGGATTTTATAAGTAAAAATTGGAAGCAGTCGTGGTTGCTTGGCGCACTATACTCAAAGCAACGCATGCCGCTCACTTATGAAGATGATATTGATATCATAGGTCGAACATGGTGTAACTGAAACCTTTGAGAAAGTCGAAAAGGAATCTACCAAAGTGGTTCTTGCAGTAAACAGTGATTAAATCACGTTGGTGGTACCTACCACTAAAACTTCCAGCAGACTCGGGCAAACAGTGAAAGTTAAAAACCACAACTTTACGATGGTCAATGATTCGGCACCATCATAAACAAAGCAAACAACATCAGTTTTGAAATTAAGAACAATCCTGACTAAAAGATGCAACTTCGAACTAAGTAAGCAATTTAAGAACAACGCCAACTACTCTAGACAGGCAAAACACACCCTCTACAAGACAATGATAATCCCCGTGCTGTTATGATATATGAAGCATGGCTATTTAAGAAAGCAGACGAGGCACTACTTCAAATATTCGTGAGAAAAATTATTCGTTAAATCTATGGGCCAATCTGGGTTGACGGAGAATATCGGTGTCGTATAAAAAAACAGCTGTACGAGCTATATGCCGAAATTGACGTAGTTTAATACTCTAAACTTAAAATTACAGCAATTATGTGGGATAGGTCATGTTGTGAGAATGAACGAAGATACTCCAGCTAAAAGATCATTTGAATACACGTAGAGAAAAAATATGTTTAGATATGGTCACCTCCAACAAAACTATTTTTAGACAAAATTTTAAACATATTATGTTTAAATTTAACCATACTACTGTCACCGACAAACATATAATTGTTAAATTAGTGCTCTATCAAGAAACCACAACCATATTATGGTTGCCTCTAAACATGTTATGGTTAAATATGACAATAATTTGTTTTTAAATTAACAATAGTATTTTCCTCTTTTCTAAGAGCAGCATGCTTTGGTTGAAAATCAACCATGCTATTATAAATGTTAAACATATTTTAGTTATTACTAACCAAAAGATGTTCGGAGGCAACCATAATATGGTTGTGCCTTCTTGATGGAGGACTAATTTAACAATAATATGTTTGTCGGTGACAAAAGTATGGTTAAATTTAAACATAATATGTTTGCAATTCTCTTTAAAAATAGTTTTGTTGGAGGTGACCAAATTTAAACATATATTTTCTCTGGGTGTACGAGCCTACTGACCGTTCACTCAGAAGGAAAGACCAAAACTCCGGTGGAGAGATCAGGTGAAAGAAGACATATTGAAACTTGGTGTCACAAATTGGAGAAGAAGCGCAGAAGACCGGAGCCCTCAGAAATTAGTTCTACGTTTGGCTGCAAGAACCAATTTTCTGCAATAGCCGATTAAGTAAGTAATATATATATATATATATATGGGGGATTTCATGTCAAGTGACCCAACTTTTGAAATCGATGTCTTCCGATTTGCAACAAGGTTAGTCCTATTGGAAAGTAGTTTAGACACAAATTTTCAACAAGAGCGGCAAAAAAAACTTTAAATAAATTATTATAAAAGGATCTTGTGTGATTAAGATTAAATTTTTTTAGATTATTTATCTTTTTGTTTTTATAATTATTATTTTATATTAGTTTTATTATTATTACAAATAAATAAAAAAATTTAATTTGTCAACATTTCTATAGAAAAAAAGTGATTTTAATCCTGGGTATTACAGTATCGAGGGTATGAAATGCTAGTTAGGTATGTTCTATACCGTCGGATAGGTTAATTTGTCTAGTTTCTCGGCATAAGTTTTATAAGATTTTACAAACACTTACACACAAATAGGAAAAAATTCAAAATAGTGCATATGCAAAACATTGAAAAATCCTCATATTGACTTAGAAATTATTTTTTTATACATAACTCATTCGCGGCCCAAAAAGCGACCAGAATTACCTTAAAGGAAAAGCCCTAAGCTTTCTTTTGAGTAATAAAAGTACCCGCTTAAAATCAAATAAAAAAAAAACAAAAAAAAATTTTTCGAAAGATTGAAGAAATAGCTTTCTAATTTGTTAGGGACAAATTTTGCTAACACAAATAGATAATAAGTTACATGGATGAGAAAGAACACCTGTTTGGCCAAAATGTCATTTTGACCCCCTCTAATTCAGAAACTTTTTGACCGATCTTGTTGACAATTTGTGTCTAAACAACTATCCAATAGGACTAATCTTGGTGCAAATTTCACTTGACATGAAATCCCCCATATATAAGTATATATATACAGATATATATATATATATATATATATATATATATATATATATATATAAAATATATAAAATATAAATAGAAATTCTAACGCAATGAGAAATTTATACATGTATGTATACCCCTTCCACCTTTAGCGAAGGGTATTAAAGTGAAAAGGAAACCTTCCCAATTTCATTGTTTAAAATTGGAATTTATAACAGTCAATGTGATACACAATTGCTTTTCGAATTGCTCTAATTTCTTTTAGCGTACGTTCACGTTTTGCTTTTGACATTTGCAAGGCAAAGACATCTCGTAAAATAATGACGAAAAAATACTCTTTTGTAAAATAAATTGTATGGAAACAAGAGAAAGTGTAGCAGTCATATTCATAAAATGAATGTTCAAGTTATAGAAGGGGGTTTTTTTGTTATTTTTTTTTTTTTTTTTTTTTTGTTTTAACTTGGGGAAGTTTTGATACAAGAAAAAAATATGTATAAGTTTAGATTGTGACAATCGATTTGGTTGCTTGCGGATAAAGTTTTCTGGAGATAATTGGATTTTTTTTTTTTTTTGGATTTTGGAGGGGCAGAAATTCAGTTGAGTTAGGATTTGGGCTAAAAGACAGTTACAATTATTAAATTTTCTTTTTGAGCCTTCAGTTCATGACGTTTTTTTTAATAATTACACGTTGCTTTCTTAAATTATTGTTCACTTTTATATCTTTTTAAACAGTTGTTTACATTAAAAAAAAATACTTAGATTTAATTTTCGTTATTTATTTTGTTTTTTTTTTGCTTTAAGGAATATACATGTTTTTGAATGTGGAAGGCGAGGAATGTAGAAAGGAATGTGGGGCAGACTAGCATTTGTTTACCCATCGCGTAAAAATTCAATGTCATGAAAATTTCTGTAAGCAAAAATGAAATGAAAAAAAAATTAATAAATAATGAAACTTCAGTCGAGGAAAACATGGCTGCTAAGCTTATAAAGGTTATATTGAACCATCCTGGTACTGTGTTCAGTGTTGCCAATAAATATCTATATCTAAATACCTACGCAATAAATGAAAATCCCGATTTTTGTTTTTGCACACCAACAAAAAATTTTCACTACATAAATCCCTATAAAATTCATGAAATAATGTTGTTAAAAAATTAATTTTTATGTAAAAAAAATTAATTTCATTTCATTAATTTATTAAACTTCATTTACAATTTTACAAAAAATTTCGATTAAATAACAAAATTTGAGACACAGATATAAAATAAAGAGCTTCTATTCACAGAAATTAAAATGTATCTCTATTCACCAAATTCATAGAATGAAACAAACACTTTGTTGATTTTGCACCTGGTAAAAGAAGATTATATAGATAACTAAAAAATTCAAAATTTTAAATTGTGAATATTTTTTTTCAATAAATTTTTTTTTTAATTTTAATTAAAAAATTGTCAAAAATATTTGCCATTTCAAACAATGTGTTAATTGATTTTATTAATATAGCTCAGGTTTTGTCAATTCCCAACAATAATTCAACAAGCTTGAATTATTTTATTTTAAACGAAAAAATCAATTAGGATTTATTTTTATTTAATTAATATTTTAATAAAATATTTATTTCAAAACATCTAAAATGTCAATTAAATCAAAATTAAATTTTTAATTTTCTTTGAAAAAAAAAATTGGTTTAATTATCACATTAATTGAATTTAAATATTTTTTAAACAATTTTCTCAATCGATAAAAAAACTACTGATAATTTTTTCTATGTCATGGAAAAATAACAGTTGATTTATCAAAAATAAATATTGGGAATTTAGCACGTCATTAATGAATGAATTAATAATATAGTTTGTATTCCCGAAAATAACTTTTGACAGTTGAGTATATTTGATAGCAAATTTGTATTTAAAAATGCACATTAAAAACAAGCTACCTGCAATTTAAATAATTAAAAATCTGTTTGATTTTATCCACATTACTTTTTTTATTGATGGTAAAACTTTTATGTAGGGATTTTTTCCCACTGGCAACACTGATTATACTTAAAATTTTTTTATCAGAATAATAAATCTTATTTAATTTATTTTAACATTTTCCAAATTCCAAGCTATCTTCTAAGTTAAAATTGTGAGTTGTATTAGTTTCAGAATGTAATACATAATTCTAGTGTTGACACCACTGTACAGATTCTTGCAGTTAGAATCTTATGAAAAATTCTTTGCGATGTCTTAAAGAAGTCTTCAGATTAAAATGTTTAACGGTTTTACAACCGTTTTCTCTACTTACCGATAGCTTAAAGTGGGACTTTCTCGGCCGTATAAACAGTGTACCATTATTATTATTATATTTGCGAAAAACAAAATAAAGTCAAGATAAAAAACGGTAAAAAAAATTCTACCAGAACAATTTGTTAAACTATAACTGATAAATAAGTGCAATTTCTTAAATCATATGTCCTCCTTTATTTATTAACACATTTTTGCGAATGAAGCCACTGTGCAATAGGCATTTATAAAAGGTAAAAACAAAACTTCTTTTATTTTTAAGCGATTATAAAAATTGCAATCCTTAAAAAACGAAGAAACACGAATTGTTATTATTATTATAACTTACCTTTTATGAGTGATTGCAAATAATTTTAAGCATTCTTTCGTTTTCTTGGTCTTCGGAATCAATTTTCTTTAAATTCAGCTTCTTAGAACTCTGTACGTATGATTAATATTTATTGTGAATAATAATTTGGCTAATTCACCTATAACTTCTGTATTCTTAAACGATTTTTAAAAACAATTTAATGAATGCTGTTTTCGTGTAAATTGTTTTTATTAACTTTTATTCATAGTATTTATAAATAATCTTTAAATACATAGTTAGAAAATAACCATATTTTTAAAATCAAACAAAATTTTTTTCAAAGTTATTTTCGGGAATACAAAATGTTTTATTCATTAATAAGATTTATTTATGACGTGCTTAATTCCCAATTTATTTTTGATAAATGCACTGAAATTTATTATTGAGGGAAATTAGTTCCCATGAGTATTTCACTGGTTGCTGAGGTCAAATTCAGTGTGGCCATCTTGGGATTTTTGCAGCTAAATTTATAATTAATAATTTTTATTGATAATTTGGCAGTTGGCAGCTTGTTAAGCATTTTTATAAAATATGTGTAGCTTTTTTAGCATTATTTTAAAAATTTTGACGAATAGTTTTATTCATTTTACATAATTTTTTTTATAAATTAATATAAATTTAATTTAAAAATAGTTGTACCCAAAGTTAAATTTCGTATGAAAATGGAATCTTCTTATATTAAAAAAGGGAATATTAGAAATTTTATATAGCATAGAGATAAAATCGTTTAAATTTTGCAAGTATCAGAGGTTTGCGGGCCCCCTAAATTTAAAATGTAGGAAGTTGAGTTTTCTAAAACCTACCCACTTCATCAGATATAACTATATATGTATGTACTTCAATTCGTTAAAAAATAAGTCACTAAAATGTATTAAGCCTCAAATAAAATTTAAAACTGGCAATAAATTTTTAACAAAAATCTTTTAATAATTTTAGCAATTTTTTTTAGCATTTTTAAAATTATTTTTAGCATATGTTGGTATTGTCTAATGCCAGATTTAGCTGTAAAAATTTTTAAGATCTGGTCACACTGGCCAGATTATCAGTAAGCCATTTTCCAAAATCGTGGAAAAGCTAAAGATATTATATAAGTAAGACTGTAAAGCGAATGAGAATTATAAACACTCAAGTCTTACTTGCAACGAAAGAAAAATTTAGACAAATCACAATAAATAGTGATTTTATCTTTTCTTCATTCTTCTACAATTGGTTGGCTTTTTCCGGGCTCAAAATGTAGTGGGTAAAAGGAAAAAACAAAGTTAAAAACCAATTGCTTCATTTTATTGTTTTTGTGAAAAAATTAAAATAAATAAATTTCCCAGTTCTGTCTTTTTTGCACTGGTACCTGTAAACTTGTTATGAAAGTTATTTTCGGGAAAATAAAATTGTTTATTCATTTATAAGATTTCTCTATGACATAGTAAATTCGCAATTTATTTTTAATAAATACACAGATTTTTTTGTAATAAAAAAGGTGTTACAATTTTTCACTCGGAGTTTCATTAAATTCTTTGTTTTTTTTAGAAAAAATAATGGGACCAACAGAATGTTCATCATGTTTTGGCGAACATCTTTAATAATTCACTATAATTCTATTTAAAACAGAAAATCACGAATTCAAAACTCTTAAATTTTTTAAATCTTCTTTTATTTAAAATTTTTCTAAACTGATTTGAAAGACTTGCACGTATGATTTTTATAAATTATTAGAGGTTTTGTTAAAAAAAAATCGAGACGATTGCAAATATTTAAGGTTTTTATTTTTAATTCTTTAATTTGTTAAATTAATTTGAATATAATAAAATAGGCCTGTTCAATTACTGCAACTTATTTTAATTCGTAATAATTGTTAATATAAAGTATAAATGTGCTCGAAAAATTTACCACGAGAGTGTTAAAAATGAGCGTAACAATTTCCGAGAAAAAAGCTTTACTGAAAATTTCCGCAATAATTACAATTATTTAAATTACTGTTTTATGTTTTATGTGCATAAAAACATTTATGAAAATTAAATTTTAAGAAATTATTAGTTTTTAGAAGTACAATAAATAAAACAAAATATATAAACGGTATTTTTAAAGCCCGATAGAACTTAGGAGAGGATTAGCTATCAAACGATCTTTAACAACGAAACAGTTCTCAATTTTATAAACAGTTAGTCCCATTGAATTGAAATTTCAGGTGACAATAGAGGACTTGTATTTGAGCGTAGAGGAGAGCCATAAGTTTCCATCGTAGGGCTCCTCGGGTATTATAAATATTAAAAACGGTCTGAAATTCTTAATTTTTCGCTCGATTTAAAAAATTTTGTAAATAAATGTTCTAGTCGAGTTCTACAAAAAGTTATACAAAGTTAAGCTCATATAGTTAATAAAATATCCGGCGTTGAGAATTAAAATTTGCTAATTTTGACATATCTTGGGGTAGGATTTAGCGAATACAAGAATCAAATTTCTCTAAATTTTTTGAAATATATTTTCTGTATTGCCAGTTGTGAAAAGTCAGTTGCTGCATATATATATAGATATATTAGGGCGGGTCGATTTGTAGGTGCCCAAGTGACAAGGAAAATCATATTATAGGAATCAAAATAGGAAACTTTGCCCAAGAAACCATACCTCTAAAATGAATTCTGATGTTCCTTATTTTGACCCAAAGTCAAATTTTGAAAAATCCCACTTTGACCCATTTAAAGTGCCCCAATCGGGTCTATATGTAAGACCGACTCCCACTAACTTTGGCCGATTTTTAAATCGACCCGCCCTAGTGTATATATTTGTTATCTATTTTTTTTTTCAAGAAAAATCTGCAATGCAATCATCTGTCAAGTTACTTTGCTACGTATGAGTCTTATTTAATTCCAATTTATTAGCAAGCATACGCCATGTGGTACAACTAATAAATCAAACTTTTAAAAAAGCAATAAGCTGTAAAAGTAGTAGTCATGTCAAATTAGGCTTTTTTCTAAAATTCTTGGCTTGTTGTAGAAAAGAGTGACTTTAAAAAAAAAAAAATGTTTTTTATAATTACTTTAACTTTCTTGAAAAAATGTGTTGAAAGATTACGGACTTTAGAAGAAAGTTACTTTTTTAGTGAAAAAATATCATCTTTTGTGAAAAAGGCACTTTAAGTGAACGCAATATGACTTATTGTGAAAAAAGTCACGCCTCAAAGAGTTTATGCACGACCAACATAATCAGAGAAGACTAACAGTATGTCATCAATTCCAACAATGCATCCCAATGATTCAACATACGTACCGCCATCACAAAGAGTGAAATTTTGATAATAATATAAGACCAATATATACATTTATAATAACAGAAAATCATATAAAGTGAAATATCGTGAAAACGCTTATTCTGGGCTTTTGAGATCTCAGTTAAACTAGTTTAAGTTAATCTGATTTGTGATTTGTGCCACAATTACCAAGTGTGTATACAAAATTTTGAAGGAACAGCTTAGTTTTGCTTAAAAGGCTGGTATTTAATGAAATAAAAAAATCAAGTTTCGCCGCAAAAATCCGAGTTTCAAAGAACGTTAAAATAAGCTTAAACATAATCCAAAACTCAAAAACCCGGCCTTCTAATATACGTATGATTAATATTAATTAGGATAAATATTTTGCCTTATTACCATAATTTCTTAATTTTCTAAACGACTTAAAAATTTTAAAACATTTGAGAAAACATGAAACTTGAAATTTTCTAGCAAAAATGCTTTTCTTCTATTTATATATTTTATTTTATTTGGAATTTTCTAAGCGATAATTTTTCATAAGCAATATTTTAACAATATTTTTAATATCAAATTAGAGCAATAATAATTTTTTTTCATATTTTTAATCATTTTTTATATTTAATGCATGTACTTTGACTTATCTTAAACGTAATTTTTCCTTATGTTACCAACCAAGTAATAAAACACTAGCTGCAGGTCATAAAATCCTTAAGAAATAAAAAAACCAAAAAAAAAAAAATTGATTTGAAAATCATGTATACTCGTATCTTCACCACGAAGGCGATGATGATGATGATGTCGAAGAAATTTTGATAATTGTGCTTGCAAAACAAGTACCTTTTATATGGTCAATAAAAATTCAACTAACACATTTAAGCCAACATGTATTTCTGGTATGGAAAATAGAAAAAGAAGCAGACCATAAAATGAAGAAATAAAAAACAGAAAAACAACACAAAAAGATCAGTTATGACGGTAACTGTAATTTTTATGTACGATTTATTACGATACGAGTAAGTTGTTACTGTTTTTTCGTTTTTATTGTTCTATACGATGATGTTGTTTTCTGTTATTGCTGTTGTTGTTTTACTGTTTAAGTAAAAGCCTTGAAATGCCTTACGGACTAAAACTGACAAGAACATAAAAGCCATGAAGGAAATACGACTTAAGAGGCATTTGAAGTGCAACATGTTGTGAAATGGTCTAAATAGAAGTTGAAAGCAGGGTGAGCTTGTCAGTTAGTGAGTCAGGCAGTGAGTCACTTAGGATAACCAAACATATAACATACTAAAATTTATAACAATGGTCTTCAGCAAATCGAAAATAAGTTTTAATTCTCCTGTTGCCAAATAAAAAAAAACCGAATTGATGTTAAAGTTTAACGATTCTGCTTGGCATTCGTGATTAAATCCTAAAAGTTGCGGTAATATCACAAAATTTAATTCTAAATGATTTGTATGTCAATTAAAGTCTTAAACTTATTGTTTATGTACATATTTAGGTATATTGAATGAAGCAAAATGGTTTTACTATATTTGTCTTTTACTGTTGTTTCTATTGAATTCAAAGTTACAAGTGCGTTATTTTAATGTCTTCAAAATACTTTTTCCTTTAATTACTGCAAATACAGCACATTTCCAAAGAGTGAAATTACCCTGTTCATTTTATTTAAACTTGTAGGTATTATATAAAAGATTCGTTACTTACATTTTTTTTGTCTATATAAAAAATAAATTCTGCTTAGTTTACAGAGAGTTTGTGCAATTTTATTTTTTCAGAAAATTGTTTTGTTAGAGATTTTATTTAATGTAATTAAAAAAACATGCCAAAAAAGTTCTATACAAATTGTAATTTTAAGTAAATTTTATAGTTTAAATATATTGTTACGAAAATAGATTTGTCTAAGAATTATTTATGGTTTTAGTTATAAGTTATCTTGTAAATTATAGTTTTTTGTCATATAAGTTACTATTTTTATGAACGCCACTGTACTAAATTTTCTAGCAATTGTAATTGTAGACTTTAGATTGAGATGTATAAGTTATTTTAAAATAATTCAAACACAACCTTCTAGAAAATATTAGACGGTTCTTGAATCAACTAGGAATAGTTTTGAACTATAAATACAGGCTAACTCATGAAAGTTTAGTTTAGTTTGATTGGAGACATTAAACGGTTCAGATCGTTACTTACAATAGTGGTTAAATTTTGTGAACATTATTTTCAATAAAGTTTGTTAAGTGGAATTCGTGTGTGTATCAATTTTGATTTGCAATTAAAAGAACTCAAAGGTTTATTAGAAAGGGAATAAACTTTAACGCGTTTTATTAAGTAAAAGCGTAACAATATAAAAAAATAAATTTATCAGAATTTGATTTAAAAATAGGTGAAGAATTTCAAAAGATTTATCAAATATTCAAGATCTTGCCCGATTCTCGAAGAAAAATATATTCATACAAACACAAAATGAACCTTAAGGAACCTTAAAGTTTTCACGTGGAGGACTTTTTCAAAGGACTAGGAATAATTTTAGTAAAATTCATTCGCATAGAAATAATTAATTTTTGATATTTTTTAAATCATGCTTAAGCTCATCAAATTAAATTTTCATTAAATTATTTTTAATGGAGGATAGAATTTACAAAATGAAATGAATTAAAATTTATTGAAAATGTTCTTTCTTGACTGAGTTAGGGCTCGAACTCGGGTCGAATTAAAATGACTTGAGAACAACAACATTCTCATCTTCAGACTTTTTTGCAGTTTTACCCTTTCCGCCAATGGCTTTCCGGCCGGCAGTCTATAGTCAAACTTCAATATTTGAACCAATGGTATTCTCTTGGAGCTTCGAAATTTGCTGTAATTGATTATCTATTTTCAATTTATTTAATGTTTCTTCCTCACTTCAGTGTTTTCGTACTTTTGTCAATATTGATGACAAACAAAAATTTGGAATTAAAACCGCGAACCGTTCAATAAAAAACCACAACACTGGTTGTTAGAAATAAATAAACTCTTGGGTAGTAATATATAATTCTAAGCCAATAGTTCGAATTATGTGTTTAAAGTAAAGGTACAGGGAAGTTTTAAAAATCAAGATGTATCGTTATTAAACGATCATTAAATCCAGTTTCTTAAAGAACAGGATATAAAATGGCTTGTCGTCGATTTGCCGACCATTCTTATAAATACAAAAAACTATGAGCGTCAGAAGTTACTCAAAATCAGCAAACACTTTGTATTTTCTTGAATTTTATTACAGTCTCACTTGACTGTGATTATACACAGAAAGAAAAAAAACTACTACATCTACCGTTTGCAGTTGAGTAATTTGTATATGTCGCAAATAAGAAATAATTGAATCAAATGATATTTTATTTACCATAAAAAGAATAAACTGCATTTATGGCAACAGCAAAATAAGAGTTAAACAGAGGCCAGAGCAACAAAATTTGATCTAAATGCAATTCTTATTTAATAATATGTGATTGAGTTTGAAAATGTATGTCAACAGCATTTTAGTAAAATTAAACGTTTTTCTTATTAAGGATAATCGTTGTTGCTTAAATCAGTGTTCGAAAATAAGCCAAATATAATTTAGCGTACGGTCCACACACCCGAAAACGATATCTATTTTATTATTGCTTGTTTCAAGTACACAACCCTTAATACCGTTCATAACTATTTTCCCCAAAGTAACAAACATTATGTAGTGTTCTGCTTTTCGTTAGTACAATTGTAGTGGTTCTGTATCCACACATTATATTTTAATGGTCTCTAGTGTTTTTTGTTGTTCACACTGATGAACAAATAAACCATTTTAGCAACGCTTCCCACTAGTATTGTTGTTGTTGCTTGGCAATTTCCACGACCACAGCACGAATAGCCTGTGTGTTTATTGTGTACATGTTTTGTTGTTGTAAAAATGTTTGGTTGCTTTTTTTTATTTGTTTTGTTTTTATTTAAAAATTTTTCTTGTCTTTACCAGCCAAAAGGGCTCTGGGTACAACTGAAACGAACGATTATTAATTTGCTGAGCCGAACACAACGAAGTTTGTACGTGTACGAAGTGTACGAAGATCAAAAACAGAGAAACGTTTTTTACGGTATTTACTAAGCAAACACTACTAGCGTTTGCGTTTTCCATATTTCTACCGTAACGAACACTAAAGTACAGTACATATTTTTTTTTATCTGGCTTTTATAATGAAAATGAAACACATATATTTGAAAGTTAGCTTAACATTTTTATTGTCGGCTAAAAGACTAATTTATGGAATTTACTGTTTGAAAATTATATCATGTATATGTTTGCCATGACTACGTCTGAGGTGGTCAATTCGGAAGGTCCAATTTTGGGCGACTCGTTCGATCATTTCGACTGGTTTCTCGTGAATAACACGAGTATAGTTGGCTTCCACAGAGTAAATCGTATCTGGCTTATTCCTGAAGACCTCAAACTTTACATATTGCTAGAGGAAATAGTCTAAAGGTGTGATATGATATCTCATGTGGTCAATTAACCGTAGCAAAACTTGAAATTATATGTTCACAAAAATGGGTTCCTCAACAAGGTCATTGTTTTACGTGCTGTTTGGCGCGTAGCGCCGTCTTCTTGAAGCCAGAGCGTACCGAGGCCATGCGCTTAATTTCAGCAAGCACATAGTCCATTAACGATGCGATAGCGGTTACCATGGACGGTAAATTCTAATTTTTCTAATGTTTGAAGAAATATGGACCAATTATTCCACCAGCCCAGAAACGATACTAGACCGTTGTTCTAATTCATGTAAAAAATAAAACGGATTTTATGGTAAAAATTCAAGGCAGTCCTATCTCAACCAATTCTGTACCGATCTGACTGAATTTCAATACCAATCACTTCCGGACTATGTATGAGTATAAGCAACCTAGTCCCCATCTTATCAAGGGTCGTCGGAAAGGCCATTTCAACGGAGACACGGACAGATGGACATCGTTAAATTAACTTCGCTAACATAAAGATCCAGAATATACTTTAAAGGACCTTAGATTAATATTGTAGAAATCACAAACGGCATGAACAACTATAAAAATTCTTAGTGTTATTTTATTTTATTTTAACAAATAGAATCTGGGAATTTAGTTCTCATGGTGAATAATATTTATGTGTATTCTAAGTCAAATTACAATTTATAAAGCTTTAATACCTTAATAGTCTTATTCCTTGAAAATATTGAAGGAATACCCCATATTCATAAAAAATATTATTTATTAATTAAAGGTTTATTGAACAAATTTTTATAGCAAATTCGTTTCATAAACCTGCTATAAACCTAAACTATTTTTTATGAATATGGGGTAAGACTATTAAAATATGAAATCTTTATAACTTGTAAATTAACTTAGAAAACACATTCGAATTAATATGAAAATTTATTTTATATTAAAATATTGTTTATTATTTATATATTATTATTATTTATGTTTTTTTTTTTTGTCTTCTCTACCAGAATTTATTGTCAGAACCCCGTTATTTGTTTCTGTGTTGTACAATGTAACTTACTCCTATTATGAAAGTCAACGTCGATACAAGTCGATGGAACCGAAACAATAATTGAATTTTCTTAGTCATTATTGACATTTATAAAAAACGTTTAGGCACAATTAAATTTTTAAAATTTTATCTTTAAATTAGTCCACCAGAAGTTTACCAAGCACCTGTGTTATAAATATGCAATTAATAATTTGAGACGTTGAAATGATGAAATGTTTAGAAAAACAAGTAAAAATGCTTTTCTAAAACATTTCACTTTTTTTTAATAAAAAACAAATTAAATTTGCACTATATCACAACTGTAAAGAGCCAAACAGAACTCTTTAAAATTTATCGACATTTAAAGGCGCCGGTAAAAATTTATTTTAAATCACCATAAAATTATGACAAATTTTACAAGCTTTAATCGCATTTTCTAAATGAAAATTTTTCAATTGATGTCCCATGAAAAATGAGATACACAAAATTGGGTCAATGTCTATGTGCTGCCGAAAAGAATGACAAAGTACTGGCTAGTAATTATTGACAATTTGAATAAAATATTTACGTAGAAAATGAAGAGACATTTTATGGCGCCGGTTATAATTTATTTAAAAGCAACAAAATGAGAATTCCTATTCCACTCACTGCAAATAACATGCAGTACTATTGATCAGTAATTTAAATAAAACACTTTAATAGAAGAGTGAAAGACAAATTTGTACTTCCAGTAAATATTTCTCAAAATTTTTCTTACTTAACAAATTTAATTAATATCAACACATAAAGCACAACCCCCTTCCGTCCTTCCTTCCTGACTCCTTTCTTGATTAATCTAGTTATTGGCAAGAAAACCCAATTATATGCTTCTGTCTATACAAAAATGTTTCCAAGTATAAAAAATATTTACCAAAAAAAAAAAAAAAAACAATTCTTAGACAAAAGAACGAAAGCTTATAGAAATGAATTATATTTTTGCTAGAATACAAGACAAAATAATCTTTTACACAAAACAAGAACCAAAAATATAGATACAATTCCATTTCTTTTTTTTTTTTTTAATTTAAGCCCAAATGCTTTAGAAGAAAATGTTATGGAAAGATAAACCAAGTAAAGAAAATTGTCTCTTCTTTTTAAATATTGTGCAGAAAAAATATCAGTTCCAAATCTTTGCAAATCTAAAACATGTTTGAAATATTTTCCTTCGCTTCGTAGAATAGCATGTGCATTATTAATTACAATATTTTAACTAATTACTAAAACCCTAAACTTTTTTTTTAGCAGACCAGAAAATTTCTCTGGTTTTATGATTTTATCGATTCTGGGCTTTAAACTACATTTATCAAAGCTGAATGCTTGTTTTTTTTTATTTTGCACAACAATCATTTTCTTTTGTTTTACTCAACCAGAATTTTAAACTAAACTATGAGTAAAATTATGTATTCATGTCCTTTTCTCTCCCCAGTTTATTTTGTTCTAAGGGTAAATATATTCATAATATCCAGGGCAAGTCTTTATATACATCTACTGTGTAAAATGTGCAAGAAAAAAATTCAAAATAATAATGAAATAAGCAAAACAAAAGTCAATTTGGTTAATTTAAATAATTTTTTTTTTTTGTATATCGAGTTATTTTTATTAAAATCATCACCTATCACCCAATTCAGTATACAGAAAAAATTATTGCTAAAATATTTTCAAGCAAAACTGTGTTTAAAAGTTTTTTAAATTTCAAATAATTTTGCTAACTGTTTCTATAAATATTTTTGTTTAATTTTTATTTTAGTAACAAAAATGTTGACAACTGGCTCAGCGAATAAAGGCCTAACGAACTAACGCCTAATTTTTCAAAATGAAAGAATGCCTAAACAAGAACGCCTAAGAAGAAAGTGAAAGAACGTCTAACTTTAAAAATGAAGGAAAGTCTAATTATAAAAATGAAAGAAAGTCTAAATTGTTAGGGTTTCTTTCATTATGAATTAACACCTAATGAAAGAAAACCTAACAACTGGAATTAAAATGCTGAAAATATATTTTGAAAGGAAAAAATGTATTTTTAAATTATATTTAACTATAAGTTAAAAACCATTCTTTGCATAAATTCTTTGGGAGTAATTTTTCCCTCCAAGAGTTTATGACTGGCTTCTTCAATGTAACTTGATTTTTGCTCATAGACGGTCTTCTTTTTTTTTGAAGTGCCATGGGATCCACCACTGCATATAAGAAGCTCAAAATCTCTACTCTTATTAAACTCTTCATCAATAAGAGCTTTAACAAATTTGAAAAAATTTCCATTTTTTTGAATGATGCGGCCAATAACGCCGTTATAAGCCTCGACAGCTGATGTAGTCCGTGTTCTTTTTAAGAAAACCGAAAATACTTCGGGTGTCACCTTAAAAAAAAAAACAAACAATAACAAATTAAAAATCAATTACTTTTATAACTTTAAAAACTAATAATTTTCTATTTAACGGAATGTTTACAAGGTAGTGTATGCATTTTGTAAAAGGGAAAATCAATGGTTTTTATAATTTTAAAAACTAATAATTTTCCCTTTTACAGAATGTTTACAAGATAGTGTATGCATTTTGTAAAAGGCAAAATTAATACCATTATTTTAACATTTTGTAAAAGGGAACTTACCTTTCGTAACCATTGCTTTTCATAATAAATCATGAATGGTGTAAATAGTAATAGTAATAAAAATCACACTTTTAGCAAAATGAAAAATCGCCTAACATTAATGAAAGAAAGCCTAACAATCAAAAATGAATAAATATCTAATTAGGCGTTTTTTCATTTTTGATTGTTAGGCTTTCTTTCATTATGAAAAATCACCTAACAATTTTAATGAAGGAATGCCTAAAATATTAGACATTCTTTCATAATGAACAACCGCCTAATTCCTATATAATTTTTTGTTGCAATTTTTAGGCATTATTTCATTTTTTTTTTAGGCCTAACGAGCTAACGCCTAATTTTTCAAAATGAAAGAATGCCTAAACAAGAACGCCTAAGAAGAAAGTGAAAGAACGTCTAACTTTAAAAATGAAGGAAAGTCTAATTATAAAAATGAAAGAAAGTCTAAATTGTTAGGGTTTCTTTCATTATGAATTAACACCTAATGAAAGAAAACCTAACAACTGGAATTAAAATGCTGAAAATATATTTTGAAAGGAAAAAATGTATTTTTAAATTATATTTAACTATAAGTTAAAAACCATTCTTTGCATAAATTCTTTGGGAGTAATTTTTCCCTCCAAGAGTTTATGACTGGCTTCTTCAATGTAACTTGATTTTTGCTCATAGACGGTCTTCTTTTTTTTTGAAGTGCCATGGGATCCACCACTGCATATAAGAAGCTCAAAATCTCTACTCTTATTAAACTCTTCATCAATAAGAGCTTTAACAAATTTGAAAAAATTTCCATTTTTTTGAATGATGCGGCCAATAACGCCGTTATAAGCCTCGACAGCTGATGTAGTCCGTGTTCTTTTTAAGAAAACCGAAAATACTTCGGGTGTCACCTTAAAAAAAAAAACAAACAATAACAAATTAAAAATCAATTACTTTTATAACTTTAAAAACTAATAATTTTCTATTTAACGGAATGTTTACAAGGTAGTGTATGCATTTTGTAAAAGGGAAAATCAATGGTTTTTATAATTTTAAAAACTAATAATTTTCCCTTTTACAGAATGTTTACAAGATAGTGTATGCATTTTGTAAAAGGCAAAATTAATACCATTATTTTAACATTTTGTAAAAGGGAACTTACCTTTCGTAACCATTGCTTTTCATAATAAATCATGAATGGTGTAAATAGTAATAGTAATAAAAATCACACTTTTAGCAAAATGAAAAATCGCCTAACATTAATGAAAGAAAGCCTAACAATCAAAAATGAATAAATATCTAATTAGGCGTTTTTTCATTTTTGATTGTTAGGCTTTCTTTCATTATGAAAAATCACCTAACAATTTTAATGAAGGAATGCCTAAAATATTAGACATTCTTTCATAATGAACAACCGCCTAATTCCTATATAATTTTTTGTTGCAATTTTTAGGCATTATTTCATTTTTTTTTTAGGCGTTAGTTCGTTAGGCCTTTATTCGCTGAGCCACAACTGGCTCAGCGAATAAAGGCCTAACGAGCTAACGCCTAATTTTTCAAAATGAAAGAATGCCTAAACAAGAACGCCTAAGAAGAAAGTGAAAGAACGTCTAACTTTAAAAATGAAGGAAAGTCTAATTATAAAAATGAAAGAAAGTCTAAATTGTTAGGGTTTCTTTCATTATGAATTAACACCTAATGAAAGAAAACCTAACAACTGGAATTAAAATGCTGAAAATATATTTTGAAAGGAAAAAATGTATTTTTAAATTATATTTAACTATAAGTTAAAAACCATTCTTTGCATAAATTCTTTGGGAGTAATTTTTCCCTCCAAGAGTTTATGACTGGCTTCTTCAATGTAACTTGATTTTTGCTCATAGACGGTCTTCTTTTTTTTTGAAGTGCCATGGGATCCACCACTGCATATAAGAAGCTCAAAATCTCTACTCTTATTAAACTCTTCATCAATAAGAGCTTTAACAAATTTGAAAAAATTTCCATTTTTTTGAATGATGCGGCCAATAACGCCGTTATAAGCCTCGACAGCTGATGTAGTCCGTGTTCTTTTTAAGAAAACCGAAAATACTTCGGGTGTCACCTTAAAAAAAAAACAAACAATAACAAATTAAAAATCAATTACTTTTATAACTTTAAAAACTAATAATTTTCTATTTAACGGAATGTTTACAAGGTAGTGTATGCATTTTGTAAAAGGGAAAATCAATGGTTTTTATAATTTTAAAAACTAATAATTTTCCCTTTTACAGAATGTTTACAAGATAGTGTATGCATTTTGTAAAAGGCAAAATTAATACCATTATTTTAACATTTTGTAAAAGGGAACTTACCTTTCGTAACCATTGCTTTTCATAATAAATCATGAATGGTGTAAATAGTAATAGTAATAAAAATCACACTTTTAGCAAAATGAAAAATCGCCTAACATTAATGAAAGAAAGCCTAACAATCAAAAATGAATAAATATCTAATTAGGCGTTTTTTCATTTTTGATTGTTAGGCTTTCTTTCATTATGAAAAATCACCTAACAATTTTAATGAAGGAATGCCTAAAATATTAGACATTCTTTCATAATGAACAACCTCTTAATTCCTATATAATTTTTTGTTGCAATTTTTAGGCATTATTTCATTTTTTTTTTTAGGCGTTAGTTCGTTAGGCCTTTATTCGCTGAGCCTTGACAACTATACAAAAATATGATAAACGCGCTATTGGTTTTAAATTTTTATAATTTTATATTGCTTTTGAATTTGATTTTTTTGATCGTAAGCAACACTACTTTTAGTGAAAAAAATTAACAACAAAATACACATACAGTCTATTTTTGGACGCGTTAAAAAAGTACAACAAGTAAAACATCATAAAATAGCTTGACAAAGTTTGTTATTAAAGCAATAACAAAAGTAGGTAAAAACGATTCAATGCTTGTGTTGCCACAAAAACAAAATGAAAAAAACGGAATGTTTTGGTTGGTTTCAAAGTTGATAAAAAAGAATGAAAAAAATCCCGTATTCTATTTTATTTAATTTTTTAGAATTAAATACATCATATTTTGAAAGCAAAATGATGATGAAAACCATATCAGGACGTAATGCTGCTTTTTTTAATTGAGATTTCTCCTGTAGCCAAGGAAAGGATACAGCGCCAGTGCGGGGGATCGAAACATTGTGTACAACAAGGCGAATGGTGTTCGGAAATTATTAAACAAAAAAAAATTTGTCCCAAGGCCAGCCGCTCTTCACTGATTCAGCCAAATTATTTGTTTTTAAATTTGTATTAATTTCAGTATACTTTTTTGTTTGATTCAGCTAAATTATTTGTTTGAAAATTTTTTAATATTAAACACAAATTTAGCCAATAATAACAACTATTTGTTTTAAAAAAATCCGAGTTTTTTTTTCAATAAATGAAATGCAAAATAAATTGTTTGAATATGCAAATTCGTTTGTAAATCCTGTTTTAAATAAAAAAGGTTTTGATTTTAAAATTTTTTTTGTTTGAATTGGAAAAATAATTTTTTCTGTATAAAATATATTGAAAAATTTTCTTACATCTTATAATTAGAACAGAACTTGCCTGTCAGAACTTACCCTCATCCAATAGTAAAAGCTATAAAACAATATATTCGCTAAAGAACAAATTATATGCCAAAACCAACTAATTTTTTCGAAAATATGCAAAAACTTATATTTCAAGCAAAAAGCTTAAAAAACTTTCCCTGATAAAAAATTAGAATCCAAATGTTTTTGGTCAACAATTTTTCTTTTTAATACTATATACCCGTAAAATGCTATAAAACCACCAAAGCGTATGAGTTATGAACAAATATAAATACGTACATATGCACAGTAAAAGCTGCCGCAGGCGGATACCGACCATCGGCGAATTTTTGTCTGCTGTTAGTAGATGTGTTAGAAGGGAACTTAAAAATGAGCCTAAAAAATAGTGCTCATATGGGAGCTGTCCGGCTAAAAGATCTGTCCGTAAGTAGACCTTTTACTGTATTCAGTTATGTATATTTGTCTTTGAATAAATTTGTGTTAAGCAGAGTGTTTGTGTATGTGTTAGAATAGAGATGTGTGTGTTTTTAGCACACATCAAGCCAAGCAAACTACTGGGACTAGAGCGTATGAGTGATGGAATAACCACAAACTCACATAGACAAGTTAAATGTTACTCATACGTAAAGTACAGTAGATGTGAATAAAATAAAAAACACGAACGAACATACCATATGTGCTTATGTATTTATTTTAAAAGATAAATAAAATCTAAATAGTCTGATTGACACCGAACTTATAAATCATTAATAGATAAAGAGTTAAGGTTTAAGTATTTTGCCAAATGTGTTAGAAAATTATGCCACGGGATAAGGCACAGTGTTTTTCAATTTGTCAAATAAATATCAAAATTCGATAGATATTTTAAGATCTCTCAAAGAAATATTCTATATTTGTTTTTAATTTTCTTTAGATTTTTTATAATCTATTATTAAAGTATTTTTCTGTAAAAAAGTCCCTTTTTCGCTTAGTTTTCCATTTTATCTCCTCAACATAATGCTGAATAACAAACTAATCCCGAAACAAGAACCAAAAGCAAATTTAACAAATTGCTGATACATATTCACTTTGTAAAATTGCTCGGGCTGTTGTGTTTTTTTCATGCACCCAGGGCATTTTTGGAATAAATGGAATATTGTAAAAAAATTTGTTACATGTGAAAACTGTTCATTCTTTGCAACTATCAGTCTAAAATATATGAAATAACGCTTTATATGTTTACAAATTGATTTTTATTAGTCATGTTATAAAAATATAAAAAAAAATATCTGAAATCACAGGATTTAAAATTTGACAAAATTTTTTTTTGAAAATAAACAAATTTTGTAATAAAAAACGGTTTACTGTTGCAAAATAATGTTTAGATTAAGAAAATGCCTTATTTTTGAAGAAAAACCTGGTACGAATGCATAGCTGGCCTAACTCGATCATATGATACCCTACACAACCTAAGTGTTCAAAAAAAAGTGTTATTTATTAAGAGGTATTTTTCCAAAATCAATGGATGACGGAGTTTATGATGATTCTTAAAGGATGTAATACAGATATAAAGGAAATGTTATCAGTAATGAACAATTTCAATTAACAGCTACCGGATTTTTGAAACTAGATATATAGAAGAGCTTTTGTCAATTATGTATAGACCTCTTCAAATTTGGTTAGGCTAAGCTTTTGGTTACAAAAATTTTTTAAGGTGGTCCAAAGAGATTTTTCAGAATGGGTCTTTATGATAACTTTAATCAATTGTGGGCCTATCGAAACGAAATTCTGTATAATTGGTAATGTTGATGATACTCGTACCAAGTTTTGTCACAATTATAGATTTATGACATGTAAAATGAATACATCAGGGATGGAAAATGGGTTTTATGATTTTGTACCAATTATGAACACAAAATGCACTTTTTAGACCATGACGGTGCCATTTTGTGTTATTTATTATGAACAAAATTTAACAAAAATGTGCATAAAAGTTCACAAGTTCAATTAGTATTACATACATACATAAATCTACATACATTAGTCATTGCAGTTCCAGTGATCAGTTAGTCTACATTCACACGTTTCATCTTTTGATGCTCAACTCTTGTGTTTTTAGGAGAGTGAAGCAAGAAGAAAAGGGGTTGGTACGTAGATGCCTATACTTGGGCAGTACGCTTTGTGTTCTCATTCGTAGTCATATGGACAACAATGGCTGCATGTAAATTTTTTTCTTTTCTTTTTCTCTTTGGTTCGTTTTGAATAAAAGTGTTGTTGTTTTGAAGAAAAAAAAGTTGAAACCGGTTGCTGCGTGTTAACATAATGGCATCTTCAAAAGGGAATTCAAAAGAAGTTGAACATCAAAAGATGAAACGTGTAAATTGGGACTTACATATTAAAAAAAAATATGTATAACATAATTTTAGATAATAAATTTTCTGTTAAAAAAAATTAAAATTTAATTAAAATTAAAGCAATACTAAGTTGTTTACTTCAATAAAACTTTTTTTCGTATCAAATTTGAAACAGCAGGATCGTGTAGCCCATTTCGTTTGACATTGGCCAATGAATGTGGAACAGACAGAATTCCTTTTCATATTATCACTTTTCATTTAAAGTTTAGACCGTAAAGATATGTATTTTGATACGAGCAAGATCACCGTTATCGATATTTTGCAAATAGTATACATTTTAATCCGCTGTTCGCGAAGTGGTACTTTACTTGCTCACTTGTCCAACAATAGTAATAATTAAAAATAATTTAGTATTCGTTCTTCGTTCTGCATTATAGAAAAGTTTTCGAATAATTTGTATTTTAATTTCAAGAAAAGCTACTTTGTTTTCAAGAATTTATTATTTTAAGGTGCGTTTTCACAACTTACCGATAGCAGCTAAAGGAAGGATTTTATCAGGCGTATAAATGGCTGACTTCCAAAAGGGCAATTGCTTTGTATTAGAACAGAGCATAATGTTTCATAACCCCGCAGTACAAAATATATACAATGCAAACTGTTCCAAAACATCACTGTTAAGTATTAGTAACGCAGTAAAACAGAAATCAGGGCATCGGCTTTAAAATTGATGCTTTGTGACATTTAACATTTCATTTGCAAACACTACATGTTGATGTTTAATATTATATATTGCATCACTTACATTTCAAAACGTTTAAAAAACAAAACACATAGTTGCATTGTTTCGGCACTTTGTACATGTACATGGTTAAAATACAGTAGTAAGACTGTACACAAACTTTGTATTGGTACGTTTTGGAAGTCAGCCAATATTATTCCATAATTACAATTTTACCTTATTCTTTGAGATAGGATGAACCTTTTTTAAATTATCGCTTAATTTAGGTTAAAGTGTAGTTGTAATAATGGATCACTTTTTATATGGCCGATAAAATCCTATCTTTTGCTATCGGTTAGTTGTAAATACGGGCCTAAGTATTTTACACCATATAAATTCATAATAGTCGTGAAACACGTTGAAACTAAAACACAAAAGCTGAGCATTAAAAAGAAGAAGAAAAACGGACATAAAATTAAAAAGAACATAATTAATGTTGCCACATAGCGAAACGTTTGGATTTTCAAATTGTACCAAGTTGGCCGCGGTTGTACCACGGTACCAACACGGTGCAAAATATCCCAAAAAAGGACCAATGTACCATGATTTCCATCCGTGGGTTACAGGTTTTCCTGACAATTCCAAGAAACCAAACAAGTAATACGTTAAACCATAGCCTGATTTTCATTTAATTCCATAGACTCCGCCCCTGTCCCGAATGAAGTTAAGTATTAAATTTGATCAAATAATATTTAAACTTGCGAAATATGCTTAAATAATAAACTATGCAAGCAGACAATTCCAATTACAAAAATAATTTTAATAATGAATAAGTTATTTCTTTTAATTTTACAGACCAACTTTTATTCTCATACTTTTCAATCATCTGCACTGTGAGTTTTACGTGCTTTTTTCCGATGCTATTTTGCAGTTTTTATAAAACACTTTATATACTATGTGAGTGTATGCACTAGTATGGATTCCCCGCAAATATTTTCTAACACAGAAAATGGGAAAAAAAACTCACGTTCAATTAAAATAATCGCCAAACAAACCATCAAACAATAATAATGCTGATATTTCGTCAGTAAGTCTAGCTTAAAGCGTGTTGGTAGTAACTTATTCTATTAGTGCTGGGTTGCTGGTTCGATTTCCGCCAGAGACTCTGGTCTGTTTCACTACAACGTCCTGAAGGCCTATTACCGGTGCTAATAGACTCGCTCACTACCATCTAGCGTACCGGGGCACCCATAAAGTTTAAAAAAAACATGAAAGCATCGTCTTTGGGATATGAATACAACTGTCCTAAAAGACTCTCAGTATACACTTCTAAAATGCTCTTTTAAGTGCGTCTGAAAAATTATGAAAATGATTAGATAAAAGTTGCGAAAATTTTTTTTCTGGAATATAAACGTTTCCCTCCACAATTCTTAAAGAATAAAAAATAAATACAGGCTGTTTTTTATATTTATTTCATATTAAAAAGTGAATTTGTTTCAACAAGATGCTGATCATTAACACTTACATCAAATAAACTTATAAACTTCAAATAAACTTTAAACTTCTCTTTAAAGTAGACCATATTCCGAAGTTGTTTTATATCTTTTTAATACTGTTATTGTTAATAACTTAGGGCATTCTAATTATTAGGATAGTCATCAGGAAGGAGCCAGATGAAATATGCCGCCAAGCTCTTGACTTGAACCCACAAGGCAGTAGAAGAAGAGGTCGGCCAAATACTACATGGAAAAGAAGCTTTCTTAATGATATCGAAAACAGTGGCAGAAGCTGGAACGAAATAAAATAACATCCAAATATAAATCACTATGCTCCACAGGGTGTTAAGCGGGCGGAAGAAGAAGAAGGATAGTCAAATGAATTTATTTAATTTTAAATAAATTAAACTTTTTAAAACTTGTTTTTTTTACGTCATAAATTTTAATAATCCTTAACATAGTTCTATATCACTACCAATTTACGGCTCAGAAATAGCATCACAAACCCTTCAACAATTTAATTCAGGACTGAATTGGAAATTTCTTTATCACCTTAAGTACAGGTTTTACATATTAGCGGAATGCAGAGTTTAGTGCAAATGGTCTTGCAAATGAGAAAATGCAAAAACTCTTAGCTCCTTTCCTAAACCTAATATCAAATTACACAGACTTACCGTAACCGAGCTTTTTCAACCAGGTTATGTTTAATTCACGCTCTAAAGGTTTGTTTTGTATAAACTGTATGAAAATGAGAAGCTTTGGTATGAGAATAATGCTTGACGCTCTTTTTTAGGTAGCTAAATTAGGATTCATAACAGAGCTACGATGTTTGGCATTTGCTCTTTCGTACACCTTTTACACCAAATACTTTTTTTTTGCTTTTTGTTTTCTTTTAAAACAATTGTTGTTTTCATGCAAAAACACGATAAACTTTCTAATTTACTCTCGGTAGAAAAGTGATATAGCAACTACATCTCTTTAAACCAGCGATAAGCAACATATTCTATTACATTATGCAATAGTATGTGATATATGCATTCTATATATGTTGTTGTCGATGTTGTTTAATTCTATACAATGTGTGTGCACACGTAACTAATAGAAGAGAAAAACCAAAACGCGTGGAGCACTATATTTGCGCATCACTGCTTTAAACCTTCCCCACAATAATGGAAAGGGTATTATGTGTTTGTGCTGATGTTAGTATCACCTTGAAATATTATTCCTAGACCCGACTTTAAGAATACCAATCGAATTAGAATCACTATTTGATCCGATCTAGCGATCTCCTTCCTTCCGGCTGGCAGTACATGTGCTCAAAGTACAGGTCGCATTTTAAGAGATAATTTCACGAATTCGGTACATATGTTCGAACTATCACATCAAGCCTACTGAAAATGGTGACAATCGGTTAAAAATTTCACAAAGCCCATTAATTTCCGAAAAAGAGTCTCCGTGCTCATAAGCCATCTTATTACGTTAGTTTTAAGACTAAATTTGGTTCAAACTTATTTTATTGCTAAAAAAAAAGCTTTTAATTCCATAACTTCTTTATGAAAATTGGTATTAACATAAAATAACTTTTAAGGTGGCTTCAATGTCATGACAAAATCTTGTGCTGGTGAGCGTACAAACAATTTATAATTTCTTCACTTTCCCGTTTTATTTTGATTTACATTCTTACACTTTGTAAATAATATTTCTTAGCAACAAATTAAGGTTTTATAAAGGCGAGTTCACTTCACGTAATATGTAACTATTCTTTAATGTCTACATTTTTAATGTTTACATTTTTTTCGTTTCAGTGCTGTCAAGTTTTTTTTTTTTTGGTTTGATAATAACCTTTGATAACAATTTGATATCAAATTGATAAAACATTGTATGTCAAATGTTAACATTCAAATCATTATCAATTTGAATTCAAATGTTAAAATCAAACAGTTGAAAAAGGTTTGAAAATTGTGTTTGATGTCAAATGATAAAGTCATTTCATATAAAAGGTTTGACTTCGTGTTTGTTGGGTATGTACATATTTGTAATTGTGTGTGTGTGTGTTACAACTCTATAAAAATTACATGTCTGTTTGTTTACGTGCTATTTTACTATTTCTGAGTCTGTGTTGGAATTTTTTTTGGCACTTTTTTTATTATATTATTGGTTTTTGTTGATGTTGTTACTGTATTGAAGCATTTTTCTATTATAGAAAAGCAACAACAGCAATAACATTAGTAGTAAAACCATACCAAATCAAACCATTGGCAAGCTGGGAAAAATAGAGCTGCATGTTAACAAACAAATGGAGAAAAATATTTTTTTTTTATTTTCATCTTTATGGCACAAAAATGAGATTTCAAAAATTTTATTTTTAACCCATTTTATAACTGATTGGTATGCTATTTTGTTGGTTTTTGTTGGTTTTTTAGTTTTTATATTTTTATTTGCTGCTGCTGTTGAACGTGTGAAGCAACAAAGTTTCTTTTTACAATCGAATTTCTACATTTGGGTAATAAATTTTAACACTTTTGTTAATGGTGCGACCATAAATTAGAGACGGCAAATTGACTTTTCTTGTAATCGAATCGAATTGATCAAAACCGATTAAATGTCCTTCTAAAATAGTCATAAAAATCGTCAAGCAACATCATTAATCAGTTTTTAGTGGAAATAAATAAAGTACGAATAGAAAAGGATATCCTTTTTCATAATTTTATTTATTTGCCACAATTAAATAAAACACTTTATACATTTAAAAAAATGTTAAAACACTTTATCTTTTTTTGTCTTTCTTTCTTCTGTTTTGTTTTAATCACTACTGCTTCCCCCATCACCCCCAGGAGACTTCCGTTTAGCATTCAAACACTTTCCTGAAGTTTAAGTACGTTTTGAGTCTCTTTTTGTCATGCCAACGTTAAACAAACAAAAACAATAGAATCAAATTAACGTTTTTTTTTTTGTTGTTATTTAGTTCGTTTTGCGTATTTCTTTTAGAGTTTCCTATTCACCTAAAAATTCGCAATAACCAAATGAACGTAAAACTTTATTGCTTTAAGAGATTTTTGTTTTTGTGTTTTTCATACGAAAAATCAATTATTTAGTGAAATAAAATAAAGATTCAAAACAATTCCGAAACAATGAGAAAGTATGTAATAATTAGTATTGTGGTTATTTTGTTGAACTATTCATGGTTTTTAATCCAAATTTTTACTATTTTAATTAGGCTTAAGTTCATTAAATTTAATTTTCATTAAATTATTTTTATTTTTATTTTTATGAAGAAAGGAATTTTTACAACATGGAGAATTAATTAAAATTGTTATTGATAGTTTTCATTCTTGACTGACCTGGGATTCGAAGCCAGGCTGGCTGGCGTGTGATTCGAACCCTTTCTTCATAAAAATAATTTAATGAAAATTAAATTTAATGAACTTAAGCCTAATTAAAATAGTGAAAGTATGTAATCGTAAAATAAATGTGTGCCTTGTTACTTTCAGTCTAAAAACGTATTTTTAAATTTTCTTTTTTAAATTTAAAAAAACAAAACACGATTAATGACAAATCAATTAGATTTTTAGCTGATAGAGATTCCTGTATGTGTAAATAAATGGAGTTAATTATAATTTTACATGCAACAGTGTGCGCCTCAAATATGTAAAATGTATTAATCAATTTAATTTGATGCTAAATTAACTTTATTTAGAATAAATCAAAAGTTTTAATTCTAATATCATTTCAATTGTTAAAAATACAGACCATTTATTATTTAAATTTCATGATTTTTTTTAAATCAGCTTATAATAACATTTTCCATCAAAATGTTAAACTCAAGAAAATTTATGATATAAAGCAGAGTTGGAAAGTAAACACTATATATACTGTACTTTATTGTTCTGTACGGTAGAAATATGGAAAACACAAATGCTTATAGTGTTTGTGTAGTAAATATCTTAAAAAAGAACGTTTCTCTGCTTGTTAACTTCGTACGCAATAAGAATACTGTACTAAGCGAACTCAACATTTTGACGAGAACATTTCATTGCGTTATGTTCTTCGGGAAAAAAAATTGTAATCTTTGCTATATTCGGTTCAGCGCATTAATGCTCGTTCATTTCAGTTGTGCTCAGCGCCTTTTTTGGCTGGTGAAGAACACAAAATTTTTTTTACAAAAACAAAATACATATGGGTAATTCCATGTCAAATCGACCAAGAGTGGGATTGATATTTGGCGTGAAGGTTCCTTTCATCCAATAAGGAACATATATAACCGAAAAAATTAAAAAAAAAATTTTCAAAAGTTACGTCATATTTAAAATGCTATAATTTCGCCGAATTAGCCGAATTGATTGATTGATTCACATACGAAGATGATTTGTATGCCATTTTAAAGAGAATACTAAGGGATACAAACAAAATATTAAAAAAAAACATTTTTTTAAAAATGAAATATCTACTAAATATTAAATTTTAAAAATGGACTGTCAAAAAATAATTTTTTTTTTGCGGATTTTTTTATATAATTTCTCAAGCTATTCTTTAAAAATCCTGAAACTTTGCAGGAGGTGTTTATTTTTCTTTTTTAAGATATGATTTTTTTCTTTCGCAACCTGTTAAAAATAATCCTAAAATAAAATTTTAATGTTGTCATTTTTAGCAATAAGTATTTATTAAATCGGATTTGTGTGATTTTAGGTGTTTAAAAAACAGTAACGACATTAATAAAGTTGTTGCTGTTTATTTGTTGCATTTTTTGTTGGAGCTCAATGTGGGCACTGTTAAAGAAAAGTACACTTCTTGTCATGTTACGTCTCCAAGAAATTAAATGAGTTTTATGAAGGAATGAGCTTCATCAATGTGAGAAAAAATACACTACAGAATATTAAAAAAATAATGTATTTCTACAGAACCGCTACAATTTTTTTGTTTTATAACGGAAAAACAAGCAAATCTATAAATCAGTAAACATATAAACCATCTCTTAACACTTAAATTGCGCGTTAAAACTATCAAAACAAACCATATAAATTTGACAACATTTATCGTAGTGTTGCCACAATATTATTTTTTAAACTACATATAATAATGGGGAACTGATTTACAGCTGTTAAGTTTACACTACTTATAAATTTAAGTTTGGTTCAACTAAACCAGTTTTTAAGCATTCACTGATTTATCAGCCATTAGGAATATTTGTTGCTTTCGTGAAATAGTTATGAACGGTATTGTGGGTTGTGTACTTATAAACAAACATTAAAAATAGATAGCGTTTATGGGTATGTTTAACGTACGCTAAATAATGTTCGGCTTATTTTTGAATACTGGTATAATGTTACAAAAATATTTTATACTAAAATGTTGGACATTTTCAGACAAATTTATAGTTTTAAGGATTTTTTGAGGGTTTTTTTAAATTTTACAGAAAACGAACCAAAGGCTTACAAAAAATCGCTTTATTGAATTTAATGGTTTATTTACAACCAAAACACAATATTAACAAAAAATCTTGAAATTCACTTAAAATGTGTATAAATTTACAGCAACACAAAAAAAAATATCTCAAGAAAATTTTTAACAACACAGTTTGTTAAAAATAAAATTTTATGTGAACAAACTTTTTATTTGATTCAATGAAAAAATTTATTAAAATTGCACCTTGCAAAATAGCACTCAATAAAACATATTTTATAATGAAAAAAATATATATTTCTTCATATTGAATAAAAACAACTCTTGTCCATTTTTTAATAGCTTTGATATCGTTGCAAATAAGACTTGAGTGTTTGTAATTCTCATTCGCTCTACAATTTTATTTGTATAGCATCTTTAGTTTTTCCAAAGTCTTTGGAAAATGATTTCCTGATGATCTGTCCTAAGCAACCAGCGAAATGCGCATAGAAACTCGCTTATCCCCCAACAATAAATTTTAGTGGACTTATCAAAGAATTAAAATTGGGAACTTATCACATCATAATTAATGACTAAATAAATAAAGATTCGATAAATATTTTTTTTTTTGATTTATTCAATCCAACAATTTATTTTAACATATCACGTAAACCTTTTGTTAAAAAAAAATTATTTTGGCAACAACTTTTTTTATTGACTCAATAAAATTGGTTGTTGCCTTAAAATTCAATAACAATTCAATACCATGGCCCAATTAGTAGGTCTGCTTGAAACGCCAGTTGATTTTTTGCAGAGTTTTGTTTTGTTTCCTGCAATCGTTTTTGATATATTTTCAAGTTTTTACACAAAAAAATGTATTTGTTTTTGCCATCTTTAACATAATTTACAAAAACAAAATGAGTGTTTTTGTCTATTGTTGTATTGTCGCAGTTTTGCGCAGATCTACTAATTGAACTATGAACTATACCTGCAAACTTTTTTATCAATACCGCAAAAATCGTGATCGCAGAAGATTCCAAAAATTTTTTAAATCAAATACGCGATTTTCGTATTCAAATATGAAAATAATATTTTTCTGTGCAGATTTTAGATTTTAACAAAAATCCGTAATTGGCTAAAAAATTTTATATATTTAAAAAATCGCTAATTAATATATAATTAATGTATAATCATATTAACAAAGTTTTTTTTTAACAAAAAGTAAGTCTAATTAATTATCAAACTAAACAAATTAATATTATTTTTAAAGAAAAAATACCAAATTCGCCTTATTCCTAATTTACCGAGAAGCTTTTCATTTTTTAAAAAAAGTCGACAAATTAAGGCCCTAATCATGTACAACGCAGCGCAACGCCACAGAACTAACGCAACGCCAAAGAATAACATTGAAAGCACAAACAATGTCATAAACATTTTGTAATTTTGTTGTTGCTTTCTACAGAAATTCACATTGCGTCTTAAAATTTCAAACGCTCCATTGCTTGTGTCGTTGAAAATTTTAAAACGGTACATGAATTTCTGTTGAAATATTTATGACATTGTTTGTGCTTTCAATGTTATTGTTTGGCGTTGCGCTGCGTTGTACATGATTAGGGCATAAATTTGTAATAATAAAACAAGAAACACAACATTTTGCCAGAAATTTAAAATTTTACAAAAATTTACTAATTAATTGAAAACTTATGGATGTAAATAATATCAACGATTTTTAATCGCTTATTTAAATTTCAGACAATTAACGTAAATGTTAACACATTACATAAATAAATATTTACGCTCAAAGTCCAAGCAACGTGCAGAAAAAGTAATATTTTAAAATTGATTATTTTTCAAATACCGCTTGTTTCTCGAAACTTTTAATTTGACCATATTTCAAAAAAAAATTATTCCAATATTAATTAAAATAAAAAAAATTATGGAAAATAACTCGAGGAATTTGAAAGAAATCACTAGTTAAACCAAAAGTTTTAGAAATTATTGAGTTTAATTTCTTCGACCTTTTTAATATTAATTCCTCTTAATAAATTCTACAAGCTCAAGGTAAATTTTATAAAAAAAAATATTTATTAGTTATCCAATATTTCGCATTCTTAATAATTGATAGCCTCTTCAGGGATTTTTTTTTTTTTTTTTATTTACAGCCTGGCCCACAATGTCGACAAGAACATTTCTTTCTTATATTTATATTGAAAGCAAAAACAAAGTTAAATTTTTTATTTTTGTTTTCAGTATAAAAATGCGAAAGAAATGTTCTTGTCGACATTGTGGGCCTGGCAGTTAATTTTTTTAAAAAAATTTCAATAAAACAACAAAATTTTTAATTTTGAAATATAATAAAAATTATAAATATTTGTTATAAAATTGACCTTGAGCTTGGAGAATTTATTAAGAGGAATCAAAAAGTTTTAAAAAAATCTTGGCAATTTGCAATTGAATTTTAAATTAAATTTTAAGTTTGGGCGAAAAGATTTATTATATCCTAAAAAACGAAACTTTAACTTTAACCGCTTGAATCCCTAAAAAAACTTACCTTAAAAAATCGCTTATTTCACAAAAAGTTGCAACTAAAAACCAGCTAACATCCCTAATGCAAATTAAAGAACTTGAAATTTTCAAAAGAAAGAAGAAAGCCAAACATCGATTTATTTAACAAAAATTTCCTAATATCATAAAAGCTTCTAAATAAAAGAAAGCCTATTTTACCAAAAACTCGCTAATTCCGATAATCTCTTATTTTCATACTTTCTTCTCTGAATACTACGTGCCCTTGTAACTGTCATTTGTTGTACATTAATAAAATTAAATCTTGTTTTGCTTAAATGTCTTAATGCTGCACTGAAATACACAAAAATCATTTAATGGCCATTTTAGTTTAATCTTTTCTTTGAATTACCCAGAGACCAATTAAGATATAATTTAAATTAATTCTAAGGGCATCATAGTTAACAACAAAAAAAAAACCTTATTTAATGTCACCTTCGATTTGTTCACATAATTTTTATGTTGTACAGTCAACGAAAATATTGTCGTAAGCGAAGTTATTCATTTATATTTTTTGTTATTTGTTTAATTTCTAAGAAACTTCAAGGACGCGTCTGGTGATTTTTTGTATCATTTTTTACTTTTCTACTTTTTTTCGTTCATTCAATTTAATAAAAAATCTTGTATTTTTATTTTTTCATTTTTATGTATATAAAATAGAAAGAAGGCCTTCAAAAATATATAAAAGGTAAAAAAGAATTTCCAAAAATTCCATTATCACTTAAGTAAAGTGACTTTCTGATACATTTTCTCAGACTCATATTTATGAAATAGAACTCTCATTGTTTTTTTTTTTCGTGTTTTCGTATTATGCTAATGTGATTTGACATGAAGTGTCTAAATAAAGAATGAAATCCATAAGAATGTTTAATGATAACAATGGGGCTAATTTCGGGTTTCCAATTGTTCTCCCATACAATTAATTGTATCCATCTGATACTGAGAAAGAACACTTTCTTGAAGTTTAATATATACAAGTCACACAAGGCTGGCTTAAATTAAAGCATTAGCATTAACTAAAATTTGAATTTAATTAAAACGTTTATTTTTGAGATGCAAATAGTGATTTTCTGCTAAATCTCGTGTATAAAACTATTAATTTTGTTAAAATGTAAAATAAACCTTGAAGAGATTCAAAGATTTAAAGAACCTTGTTAAGAAATTTAACAAAAGATTAAGGGCAATAAACGATAATAAAAATAATAATGAGAATAATAATAAAAATATTCATAATTTATTCAAATAAGTCTTAATGCATTTCCAGTTGATTAATTATTTCCTTTTCTCATATTAAAAGTGGAGACATGCATTAAATATATACAACACATTTGTAAATATTTTCTTGTTTATAGTTTAATTAAAATAACTGCAACAACATCTAAATAAAATTCAGCAATAAAAAGCAAAAGAAAAAACTCAGCATATTCTTAAAATGCTGTGTCAGTTTTTAAGGATTAAAACATACTTGTGCATTCTAGGATATTTAAAACATACTCGCTTTTAAAAATATAAACTCATTCGTATGCTTAACAGTAAATATGACTACGAGTACGAGAGAGAATGTATGGCTTTTAAAGCATCTACTCACAGCCATTCTCGTGCTCGCCTTGGCTGGTAAGCTGTTATGAAAAACGTACGACGAAACTCTTCAGTGTGTACCAAACAACTCAAGTGTTTTAAGGTAAATAATTTCAAGTTCGTGCAGGATTTTTAAAAATGTTTAACATTTTTATTTAACTTTTTAAAATTAAAAACTTTTTTAGTGTTCCCTCTCAACATCCATCCTAAGAAATTATTTAAGTAAGACAACAAAATGCAACCAACCGTATTGAACGTTGTTTTTTTGGGACGCATTTAAAAAACGTCTGTTATAACACGTTAACAGCTCACAGCCCATATATGTATGGTCTGTAAAGAAAAAGCTCCAGCAGTCCATAGCCCATATATGGACTATTCATCCATACAATTTTAAAGAGCTTGTGGACGTTGAGAACATCGTTAATTTAATTTGGATTTCATAGGACACAGAATTTGCAAAAAAAAGGGGGGGATGTGTAAGACATTCCTCCGTGTCTATCTTGGACTGTTCATGTATACGTAAATATTAAATGAGACATTTTTATAAATGCGTCCAAAAAAAAGGACAAAGGCGGGTAATGGGTAAATTATCGCCCTTAAGATGTGTAAAATCGATTTTTTTTTTGCAAAAAGTTCTTTTTTGTACGAAAAGTGATTTTGGATTATGCTAAGAGCGACATTTGCCATGCGTGAGAAGATACTTTGGCGGTAAAAGTCAGAGTTGTGAAACTTTGTGATTTTGTAAAAAATTCATCATTTCTGTAAAATTTGGCTTTTACTGCCTATTTAACGATTTCGTTAACGTTTATTTATGTAGCGGTTTATTCATCGTGAGTTTTGATTTACAATGAAAAATAAAATACATGACTACGTCTGAGGTGGACCATTCGGAAGGTCAAATTCTGTGTGAATCGTTGGAGCGAGCATAACGACTGGTATCTCGCGAGTAACATCAATAATTTGATATCAAATGGTTATCAAGGTTTATTCTCAAACCAAAAAAAAACTTGACAGCACTGAAGCGAAAAATAAATGTAGTTACATATTACGTGAAGTGAATTCGCCTTTAAAACGCCTTAATTTATTGCTAAAAAATATTAAATATATTTGTGAGTAAAAAATTAATTACAAATTGTAAGAATGTAAATGAAAATCAAACGGGAAAGTGAAGAAATTATAAATTTGTTTTACGGTCGCGGTGCTACGCCATGACAATCCTCAAACAAAAAGTAGCCAAATATTTCGTCTTTGCAAGAATTAGAGGAAGGATGTAAAGCTCACAGTTTATTTAAATAAATAATGAATTTGACTAAAAAAAAAATATTTTGTTATTTATGTTCCACATTGCATTAAAATCCAAATTTGAAAAACATTTAAGAATAAGGTTTGAAAGCAAGTTGGAAATAAATGCATTTCTCAATTTGAAAATAATTTCCCCTTTTTGTAGAGAGCGTTTGCCGTTTGAGAAAAGGTTTGATTTCAAATCATTTTCAATTTGATATCAAGCCTTTACTCGTGAAATTTATTCTCTTAATATAAAGTATAATTTGTTGCGGGATGTTTAAATGAAAATAAGAAATTTTTATAACAATTGGTCTGTGGTTTATTCAACTGTTAATGGCTTAATTGAAATTTTTTATATTTTTAAATCAGGCTGAAGTTCATAAAATTTAATTTTCATTAAATTATTTTATTGCAGGAAGGAATCTTACAACATGAAATGAATTAAAATTTATTGATAATTTTTCATTCTTGACTGAACCAGGTCTCGAACTCAGGTCGAATTTACAAATTTTGAGAACAACCACATTCTCATCTTCAGAATTGTATGTAGTTTTACCCTTTCCGCCACTGCGACGGCTGGTAGTCTATAGGCAAACATTAATATTTTAACCCATGGTATTCTATTCGTAAGTCGAAATTTGCTGTAATTGATTATCTATTTTCCATTTATTTACATGTTTATTCCTCACTTCTATTTCTTCGTACCTTCTTTTGCTAGTTTTCCAATATTAAATATGAATTCAAGCAAAAAAGTTATTTTCGTAGCAATAAGACTTTTTGTGTTAAAGGGAGAATTATTCTTTTAAATATAATTTTTTCAATAAAATCGAATTTTTTAATTATATAAAACATTTTGTATAAAATTTTACAGTACGGGTTATTGGCCTTCTGCTTCTAAAAATGAATGTGATTGTTTTTAAAATAAATCACTATCGTAGAGAATAACTTTTTCCGAAATAGCTTCATAAATATCATATGATCAAAAAAATATTATTTTCAAAATAATTTAAAAGATACGAGTATTTAATTGTTTTTTTTTTTTATTTATTCTAAAAAAAAAAAGAAAAAAATCTGTGTGGTATAAAAAACAGTTTATAGTAAACAAAATTTCACAGTTTTTTTATTTGCTTTTTCGCTACAAAACAAATTTAATCATTTGGATTTTGCAGACAAATAACTGCAAATGAATGGAGGAGTAAATACATGATTGAACATAAAAATGGATGATAAAATCGATGTGTTGAATTTGCACTTAAAGAGTTGGCAATCAATTTAAATTGAAGAGCAAGTTAGGGTTTGTTTGAAGCGAACAAATGATTTTCGACTTTGTGTAAGTTCTAATGAAGTGAGTGCTAAAAATTCAATTAATCACACGAAAAATCGTTACGGCTGGACGGTCACATTTTGAATATTAGCAATTTTTTTCATATTTAGTTTTTTCGATTATTATTAATGTGTTATTAGTAATGTGCAGCTCTGCTTTTGTTAAGTTTGTATGTTCAACAATATACCCCTACATAAACATGAATATTTCGATTGTACACAACTAGAGGCCTACAGAAGCAAGGGCTAATCTTTAGGTATGTTGGTCCGACAGTCTGTATGTCTGTTCTGTCAGTCCTCTAGAGGCAAACATTTGTTTTGTTTTCTTTCTTATCCTCTATTCGAAACCAAGGAAATTTTTGCTAAAAAATACTTCGCCAATGTGAAAAATAATTTTAGACTCTTTTTATTTTCAAGTATTTTGTTGCTAAACAAAGCACCTTTAATAACAAATAAAAAAATATAAATAAATTTAGTTGTTGCTATTGTTGTTGTATCTGTTAATATTTGTAATAAAAACCTGCTCAACAACAGTTTAAATAACAAAAAAAGAAAAACTAAATTTTTTTTGCAAACAAAACAAAATTAAAGTCTCAATTCACACAGGTAACAACAGCAATAATATTTAACAGTGATAAGAACAACAAAAACAACTGTAAATCTACCTGAACAAATAGGAGTATTAACAATTTATTTATTTATTTATTTGCTATTTTTATCACTTAACAAACATCAGGAATTTTCAATAAAATTTAATTTGATAAATTCGAATTGGAATTATGAGTGTGATTGATGAGAACTGAGTGGAAATAGAGGGCGTTAAGAGTTTTGAAAGAAATTTGATATGAAATTATGCTTGAGAATTATTATTTAGTTCAGTGAACAATGGAGAATATTGTTGAAAATTGCTTTTTGTAAGGACGGAATAAAGAAAAAAAAAACTTTGTACATATATTGTTGAAAAAAAAGTTGGCATATTGCAAAAAAAATTAAATTTTGTAAAAAGTTTTGTGTAAACTCTGATTTTCGGTTTAAAAGGTGACTTTTTGCCATTATTTGTTAAAAATATTACTTTTATATGTATGAAAAATGGAAACCTTTAAATCTTTCATTCAGAGCCAATGATAAGTAAATCGACAATTATTGGAAATCTGAACTATTCTGCATCTCAGTTGATTGATTTATCGTATTTTCTAATAATGTTCAGTGGCTTTGCTAATGGTTTTTGTGGTCAATTTGAAGTAACCCAAAATTTGTAGCGAGATGATTTTTATTTTCACAAAAATCATTAAAAAAAATTAGCAGAAAATTCTTTTAATGTATCATTACATACACGATTTATCGATGGGAGAACACTTTACCATTACCGTGCAAAGCAAAACGGCTGATGTTGCAGGTCCACACCAAGCGTTCCATGCGTTTATGCATCAGTCCAAATAGTCGTAGTGTATTGACAAGTTACACAGCAATTACCTAAAATGGATATACGTATCAAAAGGATGAAGTAGGACTACTTTCTACTTTAGCAGGCGTCTCGAAAAAAATGGGTGGTTTGGACCGATCTCCAGCTTAAGAACTAACAAAAACAATTTAAAATTCTGTTTGTTAAAATTAGTTGTTTTGCATAAAATAAGCATTGAAAATTAAATTGTTTGTTCAAAAAAAAAACTATAAAAAGTATCGGCGTATCGACAGTAAAATATCGCCGATACCGATATATCGGCAAACGTGAAGTATCGCCGGTGTATCGGTATTCCTTACATCCCTAGTCTAAATATCACAAAATAAAACTAATTATACTGCTGGACATAGCAAAAAAATTTATTATAAAAGATGTGGTATTATAAACAAAACAAATATTGGAATTAAAGGAAATTATATATTAGTCCTTTTTTTCGTCAAATATTTGACAATTGTGACCGTAGCTTAATAATTTAGGGCTTTTATATAAAATCTTTCTACATATTCAACATTTTTTATTTTTCGAATTTATTCTATGAGTTAGATTTCAGTTATGGATTTTATAAAGCTTTTTTCCTTAAATTTTTAGGAATGACTTTATACTGGTAGTGAATAAAGTCAATCCTAAAAATTCGAAAAATAAAAAATTTTGAATATAATAAAGTTGCTTATAAAAAGAAATAATTCCCAATATCTTTTTTTCTACATATTTTTTAATATAAAATTCATTAAATTAAGACAGTTATATACAAACCTTTTCAAAGTATTAATATCGTTTTAACAGTTTGTTCAAGAAGGCTTCATTCAAAAGGTTGTGAGAAATCGTGCGCTACTTAACAGTTTAAGTCACATATGCATAATATTTATTGCAATCCCGTTCAATTTCTCACGTGTGATTTATATATAAAGTTGTCCGCACCACGTATAAATTTTATTGAAAAGTCAACTTTTATGTTAAATTTTTTGTCTTAAATTTTTGTCTTTTAAATAACAGTTTTGTGTAAAAATATCAGTTTTTAAACCAAAAAAGAGACCTTGTGTAAAACAGTACTTTTTTGTGTTAAATAAAATTTTGCGGTAAAGTCATACTGTTGAGTAAAATGAGACTTTTACTGAGAGTATATATTTTTTGCGTAAATGAAATTTTAACACAATCTGGGTAAAAAATGATTTTTTTGGTTCAAAAATTTTTGCATATATATAGAATTTTTGTACAAAAAGGATATTTAATAAAACCAATAGTTTTTTATGAATAAATTAGCTAATCCCGTTGCGCTTCGTTACCCCTATCGAAATATAATTAGTAAAATTTCGTCTATTAATAATGAAGCAATTTTTACCATATGCAAATACTTTTACTGTTGCCGTTTTTAAATGGGAGGTGCCATGCCTACCTTTCCAATTTAATCTACATTTTGATAGATGTTGTTCAAAGCTGTTTATACAAAATTGGAATACTTTTACAGCTCTCCATATATCGCTCATTTTGTGCAAGACCGTTACAACTCAAAATTTGGCATTTTCGAGTTAGTAAAGCAGAAATGTTCTTCTCTTAAATCTCTACAAATTGATCTAAGAACGAAGAGAATTATCGAAAAAATAACGGTAATACAGATGCTTGTGACGCTATGACAACTCGTAACAAACCTGAGCAATTAACATCAACAAGGTCACATTTCAGTTTGTGTTTGGCAATCATCTTGTACATGTGGTTTTCTTTGTAGCAAAAAAGAAACATTTGATTTTATAACTGTATTTTAGTGAAAGAGAAGGTAAAAAATAATAGGTTGGAATCTTAAAAAGGCTCTCCTGTAAAGTTTCAAATTTTGAGTTGTGACGGTCTTGCACGAAATGAGCGATATATATTAGTCTATATTGTCTTTGTATGAGAGGTAACACGCCTACTCTTTCAATCGAGCCAACTTTTGGACAGATGTTGTGTGTATGGGTAACTACAACATTTTTTCCAAATTTGGAAACTGTTCTTGTTACCGTTCTCCAGATGTCTTTATATTGGATGTGCTCCGCCCCCTTATCAAATCCAGATGTTGCAGATGTTGTGCATTGATAGCCAAGATTTTTGCTTCCAAACGGAAAACTTTTTCTGAAACGGCTCTCCAGATATAAGGTTATTCATATTGTATCTATGTATATTGGAGGTGTCACGCACACTTTTCCAGTTGAGTCTTCTTTTTAGCCGATATTGTGCATTGATAATCATGTTATTTTTGCCACCTTTAAGAGCTATTACTATCACAGTTCTCCAGGTATATAAAAATCTATATTGCCTTTGTACTCACCGAGTACAGGTAATGGGCTAAGGATCGGACGTCACTTTATTTTTATACCGGTCACCGAATGTTACATGGTATACATATAAAAGTTTGTCATTGCGTTTGCTATTTCTACAATATTGATCTCAGACAATATGTATATTGTACCTCCTTACAAGGAGCAAAGGTGATTAACCTATGTCCGTCTATCCCTCTGTCCGTGGGTATGTTGAAATGGGTGTTCCGAAGACCCCAGATATGATGGGAACTAGGTATTTATATATTTATATCAAATATAATCCATTAAAGTTTGTTATTGAAATTCAACGCGATCGGCCTATTTTTTGTTTTTGTGTTTTTTTTTTTTCAAATTAGCAACAAGCATCTTGGTTATCAATACACAACATCCCACAAAATGTGAGCGGGATTAGAGCAGTAGGCGTGGCACAAAATAGATTTATTTATATCTAACGAACGGTAAGAGGAAAATTCAATAGACAACCTTTCTTTGGCAAGAGCCAAAGTTGCCAAATTAGGTACAAGAATCCTGGTTATCAATACAGACCATCCGTTAAAATGTAGGCGGGATTGGAGAAGTAGACGTGCCACTTCTCATACAAAGACATTATAGATTTTTATATATCTGAAGAACGGCAAGCGCCAAAGTTCCCAAATTAGGTACAAACATCTTGGTTACCAATACACAACATCCGACAAAATGTGGGGGTAGGATGGTTAGAGAAGTGGGCGTGGCACAAAATAGATTTATTTATATCTAAAGAACGATATTTATATAACCTTATGTTCTTATCGCACCAGCCAATACAGATGTATTCTTATTTTAAAAATAACTTTTGAAGTTACAATTTTGTATAAATTATAATTTTGTGTAAAAGTATACTCTTTGTGTAAAATTTTTCAGTATATATCTATATATCTTCTGATAATAATTACTTCGGGCGTGTGCAAAGAAACATTCTAAGTAAAATTTTGGAAATTTTATGTTGAAAATAATTCCAATAGTACTGGGGGCTAGAAGAGTTTTTGACACAACCAACAAAATTTCTGATAAACAGCAAATTAGAAGTTTAAATTAAAAAAAAATTAAATAAAAAGGTTTAAAAAATTTTTGGAATTGAAAATAATAAAAAAAAATATATATGCAAATGGAGCCGCCTGCAGAGCAATTATGTTATGGTATTATATTTTTCTGAATTGTTCATTCTTTTAAAATATTTTTTAATTATTTTTCACAAACATCAAAATTATATATTTTCAAAAAAGATATAATTTCACACAGCAGAAACATGAAATTTGTTCTTCACAGAGAAATATTTTTTACCATAATATTTTGCTACAATTTCACACACACAATTTGTATGAAAAAATTAACTATCAGTTGTTTTTGGGAATACATAGTTTTTCATTAAAAGATTTTGCTTGTTGTGCTTTATTCCCTATTTTTATTATTGATAAAAATACTAAAATTTATTGTTGTAGGCTGTTCCTATGCGCATTTCAATGGTTGCCTTGGCCAGATCATCAGGAAACGTTCTCCTAAATAATTTTAGAAAAGCCAAAGCTATCGGCAAACAAGACTATAGAGGGAATGAGAATTACATACACTCAAAAAGTCTTATTTGCAACGAAGCTTTGATCTTAAACAAAATACCAACAATAAAACAGTGAGTTTATCTTTTCTTACATTCCCCACTACAATTAGTTGAAATTCTCCCAACATTAATTGTAGTTGTAAGTGGGTTTAGAAAAAACCAAATTAAAAAAATTAACTTTTCTTTAAAAAAATTTTTATTTAGGCAAATTTAATTTAGAAGGTTTTTTCTTAAACACTTTACATCACTTGAAAAATACTTTCGTAGAAATTTATAAAAATTAAAAAAATTTTATATAAAAAATGAATTAACTCAAAATGAAGGGATATAGAAAATAGCTCCTTAATATAAAAATTAAATTTTGTTTCACATTTTCGTTTTCAAAAGCCAACAAAAAGACTTGCAAGAGGTTGACTTGGATGGCTTGTTACTCAGGCGAATAAATTAAAAAATGATTCAGATAATCCATTCATTTATTTATAAAAACTTGTCAAGTTGAGTTCATATATCTTTAAACAGCAAATAAAATGACCAATTTAATAAGCCCTCAATCACTTAAAAAAGAAAGAAAAGTATTAAACAAAATCATTTGTAAAATCTTCAGATAATTCATCAGTATGACGAGAGGTAAAAAGAAGTACTTATTTATTATATTTAATGCGCACCAATACAGTCGCACATGACACACGCTCAATTTACAGGGTGAGCCATAAGTCAATAAGCATCCGTTAATAATTCAGTTAATTTTTCACAAAATCTTAAGCGGCTTGCTTAGTCTTGCGGCAAAATTTTATGTTCCATTTGAATCTTGTGCAGAATCTGCAATAATTTTCTTTTAATATTCTCCGCAGTGAAGTTGTGGACATTTCAAGATGAGTGTTGTTTGATGATTGATGTTTCAGGATTCTCATCTAAGCGCTCCTGAACTCGTTCAATATTATCTTGGCTTCGTATTTCATGTGGCCTTCAACTCCGAGACATGTCACTAACGGATCTCGATGACTGAAAACGAGGGTCTAGATTGCGTACTTGATTTTATGATGCTGCATTTGTGGTGTTGGAAAAAATTTCGAAATTTTCTTTATGTTTGAATAATTGACTTTTGACTAGCAAAAAAACTCAACAATTTTCAACAGTGGCTCAAACGGACACAGAAAAAAATGAAAATTTGTGATATTAACTAAAAAATTAATTATAATTGCACCAGTAAACATATTAATAGTAAAATCAAATATTTTTTGATACTAATAAAGTTTTCTGTTGATATAAGTTAAAGTTTAACTCACTTGATAAAATTTTTAATTAAAACTGGTTGGCGAGAATTATTTCTTTAGAGATGAGCGATATGTCTGTACCTGTGATTTAATCACTGTTGCTAAAAAATCACGAATCACAGTTGTGACCAAATTTGTCAAGTAACAAGTACTTGCTAAGTCGTTCTTTTTGTTTTTTGTTACATAGAAAACTGTATGATATTTCACTGTTTGTGCGGGTAATAGCGTTTTTTGAATGCAATGGCGAATAATGTTGCTGTTCCTTTCATTCTCTCTTCTATCATATTAGTATTTTTTTAAGCCAACGTTTATTTGTTCAATTATGTATGTATATGCAAGTAAACAGCTTTGAAAGCTCTTATAATTTGTTGTTGTTTCTTTGCAAAGTACTTACAAAAGCTCATGCGAAAGCTCGCGCATTGTACATACAGCTTGGACGCAGTTGCTATAAAAGAACTAAAACCATAATCACAGTTTTAAGGAACAGTGATTTTTAAATCACGTTCACTAATCACGATGTTTTTTAGAAATCACTGGATCGCTCATCTTTAGTAAACTTGCAACTAACTGCATCTTCCAAACGTTGTTTCTAATACTGAAAAATAAAAAAAGAAAAATAATACAAAATAATATATGTAGTTATATCAGATATACAATGTTCAGTCACTTCTGGTCCACCCTGTACATATGTAAATAAATAAAATATGCTTAATAATGGACCAGTGTGCGTAAGTTATTGTCAGTGTATGTTTGTGTATATAGTAGATATTTTGAATGAAGTGTATGACAAAGAGTGTAGTGTAGTGTTCAGTTGAGTGGAGAAGTATCAGGAAAATTGTATGTAAATCATGTTGCGTGCAACAATTACTGACGACAGATTAAAACGATTAAACGACAGTGAAAAGGTCAGACAATCGAATATTTTTTGTATATTAATAGTAGTCGCTGCTACAATAGTTAATCTTTATTAATTACAGAACACGCAACATGATTAATATACAAATTTTAACGTACGTGTCCTCAATAGTATTAGTAGAGATTTCTGTATATGAGTGTAAATGTGTAAGTACTAGAGATGAGCGATCCCGTCATTTTTAAAAAACATCGTGATTTAAAAATCACTGTTCTTTAAAACTGTGATTTTTTTGGTTAGGACCAGCACTCAGGGGATGACCCTACATATACACGGTTTGTCAGTTTTTAGTTCTTTTATAGCAAGTGCGTCCAAGCTATATGTACAATGCGCGAGCTTTCGCTTGTGCTTTTGTAAGTACTTTGCAAAGAAACAACAACAAATTGTAAGAGCCTTCAAAGCTGTTTACTTGCATATATATACTTACTTGAACAAATAAACTTTGGCGTAAAAAAAATACTAATACTTATGATAGAAGAGAGAATGAAAGGAACAGCAACACTATTCGCCATTGCATACAAAAAATGCTATAACCCGCACAAACAGTGAAATATCATACAGTTTTTTATGTAACAAAAAACAAAACGAACGACTTAGCAAGTACTTGTTACTTGACAAATTTGGTCACAACTGTAATTCGTGACTTTTCAGCAACAGAGATTAAATCACAGGTACAGAAATATCGCTCATCTCTAGTAAGTACTTATTATACATAAGTTTAATAATAAATACTTTATTAAAACTGTTCGAATTAATTGTTCCTTTCTACACTAACATAGATGTAATTGTTTAATTTAAATATTTTCAATGTTATATTTACTACTAGATATGTAATTTATTTGATTAATGACTTTCTGTCTTGTTCTCAAAACCAAAATGCATGTGTCATAGTAGAAAACTTTTAGAACTTAATAATTTTTCATCGAAAATGTTTACAATGAAACAGGTGTACGTACGATGAAAACTAAATTGTAAAAGCAAGGACAAACTAGTTGAACAAATCTGAAGTGATTGCAAGAGTATTTGTTAATAAGTAGTTGTAAGAAATATGTATTTTCTTTTAATAAAAGTCAAAAATATGTATATTAAAAAAGGATTAAACTTATTTAATTTCGCTTCACCACCATTCACAGACTTTTACAAAAACTTTTTCTTTCAGTAATACATATTGAAAAACGCACCTGATAAGAAAATTATAAATTTTTAAAGTAAAAGGTATTTGTAAACTTTTTCCAAAATGTAAACTTAAACAAGATGAATGAATAAGTGATGAGTTGGGTGGCTTTTACTTGAAAAAATTTATAAATAATTAAGTGAAATTATACGTATAAAAAATTAATTAACAGCTGTTTTTATGACAGTTATCTTCATCTACATTTATGACACTTTATTTTTAATGCTCTTTATTCTTTCAGATGTTTGTCATCCTCATTTAACTTTTTTATATATTTGTATTTAAGAGTCATACTAAATGAGTGCTATAATAAGTTGCTATCAAATTAGTAGATAGTAAAATTTGTGAGCAATGGAATGAGTCAGGACATTTACATTTTTTAACTTATTTTCAAAAGTGATTTTACAGACAATTGTAAATTAGTTTTATAAATTGTTTGACTATTTTGTAGTTGCTATAATCAGACACCCTCATTAAATAAATTATTTTATAGAAAATTTGTTTTATGAATCTATGTCTCGCTTATTTGCAGTAACGTCGTCATAACTCAACACACATATTTTTCTTTACATTAATCATATTTAAATATTATTTGAATCAAAAATTTTATATACAACTAGCTTAACCCGGTGCGCTTCGCTACACTGACCCCGCACATTTTTATATTGAAATTTATAGTTTACTATAATAGTAGCTTTAACCACGTTTGAAGACTCTCCCTTTAATAGTTCTTTAGTTGAGCGATATTTAATGTATGCATCCTATGGGATGTATTTCCCCCCCCTGCGCCTACCCGCTTTATTTTTATTTTCAAAAGTGTAGTATACCATAAGAGTGACTTTTAGAAAGTTTGAACATTCTCACTATTACAGTTCTTAAGATATGCGATGTTAAACATTGGCGTCCTATGGGGTATTCCTATACCCCCGATGCTATTTTATTTCAATTCCGGGGCTCAGAAGATCCTACTACAAAAAGTTCAGCAAAATGCGTGCAGCGGCTCTTAAGATATGCGATAATTAATATTGGCATCCTATGGGGGGTACCAATTCCCCTGCCCCTATCGAAAAAATAAGTAGCCTATTTTATTTTTAGGGCTCACGTGATGTTACTGTAAAAATTTCAGGAAAATCGTGCGATAATTAATATTGGCATCCTATGGGGGGTACCAATTCCCCTGCCCCTATCGAAAAAATAAGTAGCCTATTTTATTTTTAGGGCTCACGTGATGTTACTGTAAAAATTTCAGGAAAATCGTGCGATAATTAACATTGGCATCCTATGGGGGGTACCAATTCCCCTGCCCCTATCGAAAAAATAAGTAGCCTATTTTATTTTTAGGGCTCACGTGATGTTACTGTAAAAATTTCAGGAAAATCGGTTCAGTAGTTTCGGAGTCTATAAAGCGACAAACATACAAACATACAAACACACATAATTTCATTTTTATATATATAGATTAATAAATATGCTACAAATTCATATTGTTACGTTACTGCCTTTTCAATTACTTTTTTGGTTTATTTCCTTTATAATAAACCTCTAGAATGTTTTTATTGCAACTTTAATAAAATAAATAAACCACACACTGTTTAAAATTTACACAACTTTATTTAGAACTTAGTCACTTTACCAATTGCGACCTCTATTTGAACCTTTGTACTAATACTCACTTTTTAGTGCCATCTGGATGTGTATTTATACTCTATCCCAAGTTTTCGAACTGTCTGGACCATTCGAGCTTTTATTATCATAACAGCAAATATCGTTATTCATAAGCACTATGGCTGAATTTAAATTGAGCCGTTATACATCAATAAACTAAAGTATACTTTAAGGCTTAATAATTATCTATATCGAAAATTACAGTGGGGTTGAAGTACATATTTGTACTAGAAAATTCTGTACAGTGATTTTTATATTAGAAATATGCATAACTAATACAATAACAATTACTAACAAATACAAAATAACTAATAAATACAAGATAACTAATAAATTAAGCCAATTCCTAATTTAAGTTACTTTCGTAACAATATGTACATACGGGTGAGTCGATTTAGCAGTCGATAAGAGAAAATACATAAAAATTTGTTTGGAGCTTAAAAATAACAAAAAAAAAAACATTTTTTCGACAAAAACTCATCTAAAAATACAAAAAAAAAACATTTTTTCGAAAAAAATGATATCGCCATTGTTTTAAGCGTGAATTTGGGCGCCTCGAAAATGATTTTTTTAAACGTCGTAGCGGAAAAAAGTCGATATCGATGGCACAATATCGAAAAAATTTTGTCCTTACAAATCGGCCCACCCTAATGTAAATTGTACTCGAGCTGAATCCCAGAAAAAATTGTTTTATCAATTAAAAAAATGGTTTAAAAGTATTTAAATTTAATTAATGTGATAATTGAATCAATTATTTTTTAGCTGAAAGAAAATTAAAAATTTAATTTTGATTTAATTAACATTTTAGTTGCTTTGAAATAAATTTTCAATTAAAATTTTAATTAAATAACAAAAAATTTTAATTGACTTTTTTCGTTTAAAATAAAATAATTTAAACATGTAGAATTGTTGTTGGGAATTGTCAATATTTAATTAAATAAATTAACAGATTGTTTCAAATGGCAAAGTTTTTTGATCATTTTTTTAATTAAAATTAAAAATATCATTTATTGAAAAAAATATTCATAATTTTAAAATTTTTAGTAATCAATATAATCATTTTGGCTATAGGTGCAAAATCAACAAATTGTTTGCTTGATATTATGAATTTGGTTTAAGTTTGGCGATTGGAGAAAATGAATAATTTTTTCTGTGATATGATACTATGTATAATAATAAGCATAGTTCTTTATAGTTTAAGCATAAATAATTAGCTTGGTCGATTTAGCTTATTTGGACGTTTGGCTGTTTGTGTTTTTTTTGTAAATATATTTACGCGCGTAATTTCTACAAATAGAAATCAACCTGTGTATAGAAATCTATGGTGTAAATACTGCCAGTTTTCGACGACGAAAACATAAGCTAAAAACACGTATTCCATATAGACATTGAAAAAGGTAAGGATAACTGTTAGGTACGAAGACGAGACCAGATATCTTTTTGTAAAAATTACGGGCATTAGTCCTGTTGAAAAAAAAAATGTTTTTATTGCACAAAAAATTAATCCTACTAAAAAAATATAATTTCACCTAGCACTCCTAACCAATACCTTAATGAAATAAAACCTTAATTATGTTGGTATACTGATCCAATTTAAACCAAAAAGTTCATGAATTTTTGCTATAGAATGAATACTTAATGAACACAAGAAATTCAGTTTTTAGCTCAAATCACGTGTTAGTATAATATCAATGGCTGTCAAACACTAACTAAAGTTTAACAGGAGTTAGCTGTCGCAGTAATACCCTTTCATTGAAGAGGCAGAAAATTCAAAACGTCACAGACTTCTTGACTGACTTTTAGTCAGCTGTTCATTCCACTTTTTGATAGCTTGTGTTTAGAAAAGAGTTCTGAATTATTTTTTTTTTTTTTAATTTAATTTTACTTTGCGATTCTTTGCGTTTTTTTATTTGTATAAAAAACCGCGGCTTAAAATATAGCAAACTTTCTAATGTTTGGATTTGTAGAAAAAATAAGAAACTGGTGTTTACAATTTTATTATCAGTAAAATTGATTTAAATAATGTTTCAAAACATGATTTGGCTTCGTTAAAGCAAAAGCTACCAATTCTTTGTAAAAATTAATCGTTACGGTGGCACAAGGCTCACGGAAAAATTAACGACTTTTTCAAGCAAAACCAAAACTGATTTTGTCTGCATGACTCATACGCCATTTCCCCCTTGCGTATTTTGATCGTGCCGAATTTCAAAAAAATGTATCCGTTAGTTTTCGAGATATTCAGTTTTTTTACTTTTTTAATTCAACTATTGCAAAAATCAAAACGCCCATGAAAAACTCTTAAATTCCAAATTTCAGCCTTATCGGCCCCAAGCTTTGGCTGAAATTAATGTTGGCCTAAAAAGTAGCTCAAATTACCCAGTGTGCATTGGTTCGAATTGTCACCCACAAGCTTATTGCCAGTATAGAGTTTTTGTGCCCATAAACCATCTCAAAAATGTGTTTTTAAATACTGTGGTGTAAGGTATCACATGGTCGGGCTTGAACGACTAACTTTCTTACTTGTTTTGTGTGTGCTTATTAACACGAGTAATTAAAAAAACATGTAACCTTCAATTTATAAATAAATAAGTACATTCTTGTTTAAAGTTTCATTAAAATAATATTTGGGGTTGGAATTATAAAAATTTTATTTAATTAAATTTCTTCAAGCTTATTTCACTAAAGAAATGTTGAGAAAACATTCACATGTGATTGTAAACAAAGAAACAGCAGGAAGAAAAAACAAATTTAAAATAAAACTTCTTTAAATGGCAAACACATAAAATTCTAGTATATACATGTATGTAATGATGATATTTATATCAAAGTTTATTTTACAAACATATAAAATTCTTTTTGTTTGTATTATTGTTTTTAAATTAAACTAAAAACTTTTTTGCTTAAAAGTATTTTTTATTTACTTTTTTTTGCTTCCAAAATGAATGTGTTCTGTTTTTTAAGCAGAGTTGAATTCAAAAGTAACCTTAAATTTCTTAAGAAGGATTTAATTTTGTTGAAAGATAAATTTAAAGTTGGACTGCATTTTATAAAGGAATTAAAGATATTCGGAAACAAATTCATTGCATTTTGTAAAGTTTCTTTTAATAAATATCAAGCCTGTTTAAGGTTTTGATTTTTATTGTGATTTTTATTTTCTTTACAGTTCACCAGCAAAGTTTTATTAAAACAAATAATAAGTGCAATAGATTTGGCTGTATCAGCCATAATTAAAGGCAGAAAATCTTAAGTAAAAAAAATAATTAACAACAAGAGAGACACAATGGGAAAACTAAATACTATTATAAAAAGCTATCAGTTAGTTAGCTGCATAAGCGTAGACTTTATGAGTGTATGTAGGTAATTCTCATTCCCTCTGTAGTCTTGTTTGCTGAGCTTTGGCTTTTCTAAAATTATTTAGAAGAACTTTTCCTGATGATCTGGCCTATGCAACAAGTGAAATGCGCATAGAACAACCAGCTTATCCTCCAACAATAAATTTCAGTATTTTTTTCAATTATTAAAAAAAGGGAATTAAGCACAACAAACAAAATCTCTTAATAAATAATTGTATTCCCAAAAACAACTTTGATAATAAAATTTTTGCAAGTGCACGTGCATAAAAAACTGAACTGGCAAATTGTTTTTATTTTGATTTCTTGCGAAAACAATAAAAGCAATTTGTTTTTGTTTTTAATATGTTTTTTCTTTACCCACTTACAACTACAATTAATGTTGGGAAAATTCCAACTAATTGTAGTGGGGAATGTAAGAAAAGATAAAGTCACTGTTTTATTGTTGGTATTTTGTTTAAGCTTTGATATCGTTGCAAAGAAGACTTTATGAGTGTATGTAGGTAATTCTCATTCCCTCAGTAGTTTTGTTTGCTGATAGCTTTGGCCCTTCTAAAATTATTTAGTAGAACGTTTCCTGATGATCTGGCCTAAGCAACCAGTGAAATGCGCATAGGAACAGCTTATCCTCCAACAATAAATTTCAATATTTTTTTATCAATTACAACAAACAAAATCTTTTAATATATAAATAATAATTATATTATATAATGTTATATATCGTTAGCTAAAATGCAAAAATGCGTAACTAACAAAAAATTAAAAATCGAGTTTTTGATTGTTTATTATGAGTGCCATTAAACTTCATGTCATTTTACACTTCTGCGATTAAAAGTTACGTTTTTATTAACAAAAAACAAAGGGACATAACTACAAGTGTGTTTACTTAATAAATGCAAGACGACGTAATTACACATTTTTTTCTAACAAAAGATAATGAAATTGCTTTCTTTGAAACTTGTTTGAAGAATTCCATGGACGACTTATAAACGCATATTTTTCTGGTGTGAGAAAAAACTTCGTTAAAAATGTTATAGTTTTCATTTTACAAAGTTTTTTTCTTCTCCTGTAAAATTATCTTTTTGTTAGTTACGCCTTTTTGCATTTTAGCTAACGATATATTCAATATATATACAATATTATATCAATTTATTATTGAAAAGGTTATTCTAACGTTATTTTCCTATTATTTTTTTTTTTTTTTTTTTTTTTGCAAAATACGAGGGCGGATCAATAAGTCCGTGAGCACAAGTACCAGTGACGCTAAACGTTCTGGACGGCCAATTGAAGTCAATACACCCGAAAATTTCGAAAAAAATTCACGATATGGTGTTGGCCGATCGAAGAGTAAAAGTGCGTGAGATTGAATTGGTACCTCATCCGCCATATTCTCCGGATTTAGGCCCCAGTGACTAATTCCGAACCTAAAGAATGGCTCGGTGGAAAGAGATTTACCTCCAACGATGAAATTATTGGTCAAACAAATGCCTAGTTTATGGACCTCGAAAAGTCTTATTTTTTGGAAGGGATATACAAATTGGAGAAACTTTGGACTAAGTGTATTGAGCTAGAAGGAGATTAGGTTGAAAAATCAATTTTTTTTTTTGAAAAAAACTGTGTTTCATTCAAAAACTCACGGACTTATTGATCCGCCCTCTTATGTTTAATATTAATTTTGTATTTTACTATTTCATTTTCAATTTTTAAGACTGCTCAATTCGCAAATCGTTCCTGAAACATTGCACTACGTAACCATGTTTTTATTCTACGCATTGCTGAGAAACTTCTTTCACAACTAGCAGAACTAATAGGAAGGCTTATTGAAAATTGTAAAAGCTTGTAAATATTTGGATAGATATTTTTGTCAATCTTAGATTTTAGCATATCAAAGCTTAATTCTTTTTTGCTGGATATATTTTTAAACATATTCTTAAGTCCTAGCGCTTCGGCTTTCATAGAATCCCAATAAATTTTTAAAACATTTTTGTAATTAATAATGAACTCGTCGGCACCTTCCAAATCTAATTTAAAGAAATTGTTAACAGCTTTAGCTTATCGAATTTTTTTGGGAATCGGTATTCGATATTATAAATTATGGTATCGATTTCTGGATAATATATATTTAACTTCCAACATTTTGCCTTAAGTTGATTCAATATAAAAATCTTTCTTAAGAAGTTTCCTTTTTTCTCTTCATTACTTGCATTGCTTTCAATTATGTATTATTTTATTTTAAAACGTTTTCAATATCGCTCAAAATTTTATCAAACTTATTACTTTTTAATTACTCCAATGGCAGCGGTTATTGTATCTTGAGCTTGTCCAAGTGTCGAATTTTCCGTTCAAAAGGTTTATCGTTTGAAGAAAGGTTTATCGTTTGAAAAATTAAGGATGAACAAATTCACAATGAAATCAGGTTTTTTAATTTAGGTCAGTATTCCAAGCACGGCTGCCAGATTTATCGTCATTTTGACGAATTTGGGGTCCAAAAATGGCCTATTGACGATTTGACGATTTATACCCTAAATTTGACGATTTTTCCAATTTCGAATTTTGTACTCATTTACAAAAAATTTTAGTATTATTTCTTTTTTTTTAACAATTTTTTTGATACTTGCGTTAAGTTGGTTAACAGTAATTGTCCCGTTCAAGCAGTTCATAATATAAATATATTAGTGTACAAACATTTTTTTTTATGATGAGTAAAATAGTTGTTTGTTGTCTCTCAGTTCATGTGGTAACCAATTTTCGTACTTTTTATGAATAATTAAAGATCTTTTTCGAGTCGCGTCTCTAATTATAGATTCTAAGCTTTTGTAGCAAATTCGGATATATGACATCCTATGCAATACAAGTCATTTGTTGCCAAGCCTCGAAAATTGGCTTATTTGTACTACCAAAATATTTTTTAAATAGTTTCCTATTGTGGATAATTAAAAGTCTGAATTTTCATATTTAAAAAAGCGCTTCCCACTCTTATTTAAGTTGTCTTATTTAAGGAGTTAAGCCTGCATTTATAATCAATAAAAGTAAGATAAGACGTTTAATTTTAAACGATTTTTAGTTTTAAGTTTAAATACACATGCATGATATTTTTTATTTCAATCAAAACAAATGGAAATGGAAAATAGTTGAAATTTTTCAAAAACTTACAAAAGTTAGTGCCCTTTTACATTGACGATTTAAGTAAGTCGATTTGACGATTTGTTTTGCAAAATTTGCCGATTTTCGACACATTTTATCTGGCAGCTATAATTCCAAGAGCCTTTACTGATTTTTTTTCTCTGGCTTGGTTTTTTCTCTCTTCAAGAACACTTTTAATTAAAGCGTAATTTTCAATTACTAATTTGCAATTCTCACATCTACAACTCCATCTAAATGGCAACATCATCATATCTTGTTTTATACACCGAGAAGAAATTTCGCCAAGAAGAAATTTCGCAATAAGTATTTATATATGGGAATAGTCAAATGCTCCAGTGGAGTATGGCTATGCATATCCAGTGAGTAATTTTTGTGTAATTGTGTTATTCAATCGACTATTTATAATATCAATACACTTACAAAAAATTACAAATGGAAACAATAATTAAAATAAAAATGGGAATAGGTCTGGGTTGGGCAGAATTGGGTCTGGGATGGTTTTGAACACCCCCAGTCCCTCCCCCCCCCCCATAGCTACGCCAATGCTAAGCTTTCTTTTAAGTATAATTTTTATTGACCTTATTAATAATTATGTTGTTTTTTCTTAGAATTATCTAAGTCAGGCTTTCAAGGTCACAGTAAATGAAAAATAAAAGACTATTTATTCATAATTTTACTCCTCCGACGTTTCGTTGAGATTTTTTCAACTTCCTCAGGGATTTAAATTTTATTGAATCTGGCAACGTTATGGAAGATAAAGAACAATATGTTTTTTAATTTAATAATTTTTAAACAAACACAACATAAAAGAATAATTCCACTTACATATAATCTTTACATTATAGTTTTAAATAAATTTGTTCTTAAACAATACAACAAGTACCACATAAAACACAAAAATAAATAAAATAATGTTAAATCAATTTTCTTAATTTAAATTGAAAAAGAACATGAATTTAATATATGATGTATTACATTTGATCTAAAACTTTTCAATAAAACTTTAAGTAATTGAAATATTTTTTTTATATTAAAGACTAAACTCATCCCAGTAAACACAGCAATACCAAAGTGTTTCGATAAATGAACTGCAACAACAAACGTTTATTATACCCTGCACCATAGAAGGAAAGTTTGTCATTTCGTTTGTTATTTTGCCAATAATAATCTAAGAACCTATGAAGTATATAAGTAACCACCTTGAGTTTTTACTTTATAAAAAAATATTTTCGTTGTGTGTTTTTAAGACACACAACGTTCTTTATTTGTTCCTATAAAAGTACAAGTGAAAATTATTTATTAAGTCTGGTTTTAAAGTATTAAACTTTTCTTTCAGAAAGTCTGAGTTTATTGGTGAGAGGGGAAGGAAACATGCAATTCTTCTCTCCAGGGATGTTAAATGGGGTTTTCAATTTTGTACCAACTTCCAAAAAGAAATGTACTTTTTGGACCTTCGCCCATTTTTTTTTTTTAATTTATTAAAACAACAAAAAAAAGTACATAAAAAATCAATTGTACACAAAAAAAAAACAAAACTTAACATTAATATATATTTTTGAATATAACAAGGTACAAAAAAAAGTCTTATAAGTATATGAGATCAAAATCAGGCAGTTATTTGTTTAGTTAATAAACTATTTGGAATTTTTACATCATAGCAGCATGAATTTGTCGATCTTAACCAATCCTTTGTTTTTATGAGACTTGATAATGTTGGCATATGTAGTCTGTTTCTTTCCCTAGTTTTTATTATGTTTGGAAAAGAAAAAACTCTTTCCAAATTTGCAGACGCATGTGGAATGGATAAAATTCCAGCAACGACTCTAGAAATTTCAGGAAACATATGGACATTCAGCTCTTTTTGTAAATTAGCTACTACCGACCAAAAACTACAAATGTTTTCAGTTTTTCAGCTCGACATCAGCTTAAGCTCTAAATTGATCATTGATTGAATCAAAATTTGTAATTTCATTGGAAAATATTTTTACAAGAAGAGGTACAAAACCATTGTTTTACCTGAAATAACATATTCAGGAGTAAATTTATGGAACCACATTAAAAATTCGTTATTAAAGTACTTTGGTTCTTAAAACTTCGCCAAGTTTTATATAAAATTGTTTTGCATTTTCTTTAATTTCTTTAGCTGTATCAATATTGATATTATTTGTAGAAATATATAAAGCCACTTCTGTTTCGCAATAAATTTCAGGTTTTCACTAATGTTGCCTCGTCTGTGGGTACCATAAGTCCCCTTTTACAATGTGGCAAGTGAAAGGCAGACAGACGAAGTTTGTAGGCGACAGAAGAGAAAATGTAAAGTGAGTCACACATACAGCGTCGCCCCATTCCCAACAAACTTCGTCTGTCTGTCTTTCACTTGCCACATTGTAAAAGGGGACAAAGCGCTCTATACACCGCAATACTAGTCGCATATTTAAGCGCCCATTACATTAACGATTTGTTTTACAACATAAATGCAATGAAAAGAACTCAATAATATGTTTGCTATACTAAAAATTCAAAAAGCGGGAACTATGACAAATTTTTAATTTGAACCAAATGAGTCACGGTAGTACCACGGTGCTTTAGAAGGTCAACATGTACCAAAAAAAAGTACAATTGTACCAACTTTAACATCACTGATTTGGCATAATAACCTTTAAATAGCAAATATTTGAAATATTTTCTATAAATAGCAAAATCTTCAACAGATGGCATGTTTGTAGGGTTTGAGTTTTTTTTAATATCTGTGTAAAACTGAAAGATAAAACACATGTAATTATTAAATATTCATTTAATTGTCTTTTGATTCTTTTATTTTATCATATTGCCATTAATTGACAATTAAAAATAAAAACTTTTTATACACTTTTTATGTTCATTTAACGACTTGTAAAATTGTTGAATTTAGTCTGTCTATCTGCCCAATCAGTCTGTAGGCTAATTAAGAAAAAGAAATGTATAAGCTAGAATTTACCAAAAATAAAAATATTAAACATTTTTTCGAATGTGCTTCTATGAGTTAAATTTTAATTTATAAAGCTTTCTTAAAATAGTCCTACTCCCTCAATATTCCACATATTTTTTGCTTAAGCCAACATTCGGTTAACATTGAAATAATTCCAACATTCTATTTATTGTAATTGTTGAGTTAGATAGGGATGGGCAATAAATATCGATATATCAAAATATCGATATTTAAAAAAATTATAATCGATATATATCGCCGATATTAAAAATACCGATATATCGATACATCGATATTTATCTACGACTATCGAATTCGATATTTTTAAGATCTCTTTCTAATAAAATTCAACATTTTAACCGTTGCTCAATTGATTATAATACTGCTGCTTTTTAAGAATTGCATCATATGTTTTTGACTAATAATAAGAAAATAAAGGCGCTTTTTCATTGCACTTTTTCATAGATTACACAGTTCAGTTTTGTCTCGGTTTTTGAAGAGATGACAACAAAAAAATAAGCCCCGAAAAAATATTTTGGAAAGGGTTCCTAGAATTATGCAAAGAATCGCCTTAGTTATGTCGTATTAGCAGCAATACGCTCATGAAAGTTGGAATGTTAATAATAAAAAAAATATTTTGTTTTTTTTCTTTGAGCATGTTCTTATATATTAAAAAGAAAATATTGCACAGTTTACTTGTATGGTAAGTGTCACAAATTCGTTTACCGACAGTACATAATCCGGCATTATCTAATCCCAATTAATTTTTTTAGATTTCATATGGCGAATAAATAAAAACTTTTTTGTATTCTTTACTTTTTTTTAAATTTTTTTCTATTGCAGAATTAACTGCCGGTCCCTCGATTTCAAACGAAAACTTCGTTCGCATAACTTACCTTAAAATCTAAATTTTAAAATTGGTTTTTATTTTAAAGAAAAGTTAAGCGAATGAAAGTTTTGTTAGAAATCGAGGGACAGGCGGTAAGTTTGAAATTAAAAGAAACAATAAAAAGTTAGAATAGAATTACATGTGATATGTGATATGTCAGCGTAATACGTTCGATACATCGATATATCGATATTTTTAATTAATAAATATCGATATTCTCAAAAAATATCGATACGATATATATCGATATATTTTTTCAATTTGCCTATCCCTAGAGTTAGATACATGAAATTTATAAAGTATCACTATCCACTATAAAGAATGCTGACGAAGGCCGTAGCGGGCCAGAAAATACATTACATTCTGCTGGTGTCTGATATTTCTAAAATTTTTTGTGCATACAATTTACTTCATTGCTAGCCAAAGGATAGCTATAGTAAAACTTGTAACAGGAAGATACAAGATATTCTAGTGTAAAAAAATCATTCCTAAGTATATTGTTACGTTTTTACTTAATAAAACGCGTTAAGGTTTATTTCCTTTCTAATAAACCTTTGAGTTCTTTTAATTGCAAATTAAAATTGATGAACACACACGAATTCAACTAAACAAACTTTATTGAAAATAATGTTCACAAAATTTAACCACTATTGTAAGTAACGATCTGAACCGTTTAATGTCTCCAATCAAACTAAACTAAAACTTTTATGAGTAAGCCTGTATTTATAGTTCAAAACTATTCCTAGTTGATTCAAGAACCGTCTAGTATTTTCTAGAAAGTTGTGTTCGAATTATTTTAAAATAACTAAAGTCTACAATTACAATTGCTAGAAAATTTAGTACAGTGGCGTTCATAAAAATAGTAACTAATATGACATAAAACTATAATTTACAAGATAACTTATAACTAAAACCATAAATAATTCGTAGACAAATCTAATTTCGTAACAATATGTTCATTATTGTTACCTAAAACGCAAAAGGCCCTAGCTAACCAAAAAATAAAAATCTATGAAATCTTTCGACAAAAATTAGCGATACAAAATACAAAAAAGTTAATATGAGAAATGCTAAAAGACCTAACTAGCAGTTTGCATAATATGCAACATTGTCAAAACAACTGGAAGATTTTACAAAAAAATTGAAGAATAATAAATTATAAAAAGTTTAAGGAAATTTTATCATTTACATAATATTTTGCTTCTCCTGTAAAATTTTCAAAATGCTAGATAGAACCTTTTGCGTTAAAGTTAACCAAAGGTTGGCTTAAGTAAAATGAATGTAAAACATTGATGGAATAGGACTATTGTAAGAAATCTTTATAAATTTAAATTTGACTTATAGAAGCACTTTCAAAAATTTGTTTAATATAATAAAAACTAATTTATGAAAAGTAAATATTTCCACATTTAATTTGTTAAAAAAAATAATTAAATTTTTTTAATTGCCATAAAAATTGCAACAACAAAAATATAATAAATATGTATGGATGTCAAAAACTTGACAATAGTTTTCTTTCTTCTATTCTTATCTAACAACTTGAATTTCAGTCAAATGCTTTTGAGATAGAAACCCAAACAGAAACTCAGCAACAACAACGACAACATTAATATCAAAATAAAACAAATTTTAAACAAAATGGTAAAAAAAATAAATAAAATGGCTTTTATTTTTTACAACAACACAACAAAAGTTTACTACTGTACTGAAATGATTTCGCTTGTTTGGTGCTGCTCTTTACTTCACTTTATGCAGAAAATTTAGAATTGTGTGCAAAGACTTTTCGTTAAAAATAAAAGAACAAAAAATATAAAAAATGAAAAAACTGTTTCTAGAGTTTTAAAACAAATGATATTTTGTTGCTGGTTTGTTAAAAGTAAAAAAACTACTAAGCAACAACAACAACAAAATGTCAAAATCTCTTCATCATATTTTAAGCAGCTTTTGATTAGACGTTTGTTAGAAGAGGGAACAAATAACAACAAACAAAACCAACAAAATATACATATATCTTAAACAATATATTACACTAAACAAACACATATACAGAGACATAAAAACTTTAAAGCGACTTTAAAGTTAAAATTACTTTTCATGTAAATGTTAAAATATCCTTCTGTCTGTCCGACAGCCTAAAAATTAGTTAAATGGCGAATGTGTTTGTAGTCATATAAATGTATGTTTTTCGTATAATATGATAAGCATGTGTTCGTGTTACATATTAAAATTGCGATTTTAAGTCTAAGTTTTTTTTTTGTATCAGTTTCTGGAATTTTAAAGATAAATTTTTAAAGTTGCTTAAATTAATACTTTATTGCCTAAATACAACTAAAATATTTCTTGGAAAGCAGTAAATAAAAACTTTATGTGTTAAAGTCTGTAGAAACCAGAAATAAAATTTCGTTTGAGTTTTCAAATAAAAATAAACAAATAAAATACTACCACAAAACTTTTAATTGGCAAAAGTTTTGGAAAATAATAATTAATATTTCGCACTTGATTATAAAGAGGGTATTAACTCAAAATTTTTATTTTTCACTGTTTGGAAAAAATCGACACGTAATATTGATATCTACCCGCTGTAAAAATATCGTATTTTGAGTTAGTGTCCTCTTTATGATCAAGCGTGATTTGTTCAGCGATGCCACTTTTTGAATAATTATTCAAAAAAATGTACTTTGTTTAATATTTGAATAATTTTAGAACCCTAATTCCTTCTGTAAAACATTTTCTAAACAATACCAATAACAAAAATGTTTCAAGATTCAGGAATTCCCTTAAGGTCGTACTGAAACGAAATTTTGTAAGTAGATAAACAATTCAATTAATAACAATTTGTTTAAGAAAAAATCTATTTCAGTATGGTTTTCTTAAGAAAACTGCTTGAAATCATGTAGGTAGAGGGAAAAATCCGGTATAAAAATACCAAAATTGTCAATATTTTTTAACCACCTCGTTGTAGTTTTGCAAGGCGAATTCATTTCAGGTAATCAGTAGTACAACAAGTACAACTCGTACAAAAACCACAAGCAATTTGTTTTTGTAAAATCATTGCACAATGTCAAAAACCGAAACAAATCAAACCAGAAACAAAGATAATTTTGACAACAAAGTGTTAATATATTATCACCTTAACACATTGTTCTTAGCCCAAGCAATAAAAAACGTGAGAAATTTATTTTTCATTTTTTACAACAAAACGAATATTACAAAAAACTTTTTAATAAAACAATATTGCAGTGCAATTAAAATACATACTTAAATTTGTTTTGTCTTGAAAACAGCTTTTCGCTGAATTCAGCGCATAGACCTAAGTGTAGTGTATACCACAAGCTTCATATGTCACAGTAGCATCTATATATATAAAATAGGATGTGTGAATGTATGTATGTATGTATGTATGTATGTAACGTATGGACTCCAAAACGGCTGGGCCGATTTTGATGAAATTTTCAGAATATTCAGGCGGGTGACACTGTGAAGTCTGATTTCTGATTTTCGGTCTGGGGGCGGAGGGGCGTGGCAAAATCCAAAACTTGAGAACGGCTTGACCGATTTGAACGCCATTCTTTAAAATGATCGCCATGGTCCAACTTAGGTTTTTACGGAAAGAAAATTTTGCCCCGCCTACTTTTTTCGATTTACCTAAAATCAGAAAACGGCTCCATCGAGTTGACTAATTTTTCTTTCAAATGTTCGTATTAATCAACTTTAAATAGGTATTTCATGGATTTTTATTTAAAGGCCGTAAATTTCGTTTAAAGATCAATTTAAATCGTCTGGTAATACAACACTAATATTTGCTTAGGGCCAGCAACGCGGACCGGGTCAGCTAGTCTTAAATAAAAGAAATGTAAAATTAACTACAAAATCCATATACATCAATGTATTGTTTAACTTACCTTTTAAATAATCATAGATATGTATGAACCTTTCATTTATACATTGCAGGAATTTTTTAGATTCCTTATTGTCGTCATCGAAAAGGAATCTTATTAGTTTTTACGTCGAAATTCATATTTTCTTAATCGAAATTTATATTTTCTTCAAAGAGATAATCTTATTCGAAACAACACATTTTTTCACATTTTTTCACTGTTAATGTTTTATTTTTTTGTATGTTTTATTTTCCATTAATTTTTATTCACTTATAAATATACCACAATACCAATTTTTTCACCTTTTTTAATATTATATTTTCGATAAACTGCGAATAATTATGAAAACAGGGCGTTATCTTTTTGGCAATAATTGTATTTTTTTTCTTTAGTTCCAATTTGACAACATTTTGTAAAAAAATTTACAACAGATGTTGTCGAAATATTGACAACACTTTGTTATCATTTTAATACCATTGGTTGGCAATTTTTTAACTTCTTTTCGCTCTGTTTACAGACCGTCAAAAACGTTTTAAGTGGGACTTATTTAAAGTTTGTTAATTTAGTGACAGGTGTATAACACAGATTTTTTTAACTGAAAAACTTTCTGCAGCATTCGAGAAGTACAAACGACTTTTGTCAATATTGTTTGTGTAATTTTGAATGCTTTTGGACCAATGGCTGAGTAGTTTTTTGCTTTATTGATATGAATAAGCGTGCGAAATATTTATTTTTTTTTGCCATGATCTTTATTTGTCGAGTTACGGGATGGTAAAGTGTTGCCATTTTCAAAATATAGTGTACAACATACAACATACTGGTCCTCTCTCAATAATTTCAAAAGTAACAGTTACTGTGGGCTGTCAGTTAATGTTTACTGTAGTATACACTCTGTTCTTAACGTCAAGTGCAAAAAAGGCAAATTTTGTGATCCCATCATAATATAAAAAATTTTAATGAGTGCAGTGGGGGTTATATTTTGGGGGGTTATTTCATGCCGCCTTACATTTATTTTTATAATTTTTTTTTACTTTTATATTTATTTTTGTACCCTTGTAATCCTTTATACTCATCTATGTAAATTTAATACTTCCTTACTTTTATACTTCTGTGTTATTATACATTTAAACATCATTATACTTAATATTCATATATCAGGAATCTTAGGTTTTAATGCTACCAATTATTTGGTGTATACTTTTATACTACATTATACTTTTATACCATATTATACTTTATATTCACATTTCTGGGATCTTAGGCATTAATACCCTAAAATAGTATTTAGTAAGTCAGCGTTCACAGTATGAAAGTTTTCTTTTAAAAGGTCTGAGTTTATTGGCGGGAAAGGGAAGAGAACAAACATGCTCTCAAAACTGAACTCAGACTTTCTGGAAGAAAACTTTCATAGTGTGAACCCAGACTAAGGGAAGATTGTAATGGACACATGATTCTTTATTATTATACTATTCTAAATATTTATCTTATTATAAGCCCTAGTTCTACAAAACTTTTAAAACAATTGTTTGTGATAAGTTTAAATCATCTGCGTACAGTATGAAACAACGAGACATTATTTAATTTACCAAGTTTTCAATTTATCCTCCCATACATAAAGTTAAGTAATTTTCCCCAAATTAAAATACAAATGTTCATATAAATACACATTTTCAACTTGATTTTACCAATAAACATTGTAATTTTTTTTTAACAAAATGCCTAAAGGCAGTGACAAATTTAATGTCGACTTGTCTTAAATGTCAAACAAGTTTTATTAAACTGTCAAAAGATTAAAACATGATAAAAATACGAAAATTTAAGACACTAAAAAACATATATTTTTTTAGTTAAATTTGTGAATAATAGAATTCTTTGCAAGTGTTAATAATTAATAACTTATAAAATTGACTAAAAACAAAGATAAAGAAAAATTTATATGCCAATTGCTGGTTTTCCTTTTTTCTGAAAACTGTTTTTGGCCCAAAATCTGTTTAAGTCTGTAAATGTTATTTGCCATTTTGTTAGTTTTCTAGTGTTCAAAAGGAAAAAAAACTAAAACTAGAGAAAAAATTTGCTAAGTTTTCAGTAGTTCCTTTTTTTTTTTTTTTGTTAGAAACTTTTATTTTAGCAATTTTACACCTCATACGAGTGAGAGCAAAAGTCTGGTGAGATGCACCCCCCCCCCCCCCCCCCCCCCTCCTCTTGTTCATACTCTAATGAGGTCATAAAATAGTTGTACACATCAGATATAACTTCAAGAACATTTGTTTTTTTTTCAACTATTTTTGCAGTTATAGTTTGTTGTTGTTGTTCAGTTTGTTGTAATAAAAAAAAGTGTTTTTCATACGAATAAAAATTAAAAAAATTAAAATTAAACTGAAAATAGGGTCACATTAAGGTGCTCGTAGGTAGTCAAAGCAAAATGTACACAAGACCATAAAAAGATTTATTTTCTGTTTTCGGTAGACTAAATTGTTTTTATATTTTCACAGTGTTGTTTTAACTTTAATAACTACACAAGTATATTTTTGGTTTATTAAACTAATAAACCCTTATTTTAAAGGAGTTCTTTTAATTATGAAATTCTTTAAATATTATTCACAAAATAATATTTTCCATGGCTTTTGTTTAACTTTTATTTGTTTTATTCTTTAAATTATTTATATTAAGGTAAAGTGTTGTCTTCCTGTTGTTCCCGTTATATAACGTCAACAATTACCTCTTCAAGACTGTTATTTGTGTAAAACTGCAACCGTTCTGGCTCTTTAAATTTTTGAACTTGTGATCCACGTTAAATTTTGCATAAAATTGTAAGATGGGCTTTTAAAAAATCTGCATAATTTGTATAACCTCCACCACAACTAGTTGTGAAGCCGTTTTAATATTCATCTAAGACCCCATAAAGAATATTTATTATGGGTCCTTGAGTAATTCTAAGTCTACTTAGCCATGTCCTAAAATCACGCTCCCCTCAATATTGGTGTCGTATTATTTCTAGGTCTCCTAAGCAGTTTGGGATTGAAATCCAGCAAAATCTGTTCAGTAGGATAAGAGTTATGAATCAAAATCGTAAAAAATTGCATTAGTAGTGGCGGAATACACATATTGATATTAGATTTTGCACAAATTCGTTTTATATGACTAGAAAGCACACCACAAAATATTGTAAAGATCGGTCCATAATTTACCATAGGCTTCATATAAAGCCCGCTCTCGAAAAACACTTAAGTACGTCTAAAAACATAACGAATAAAACTATTTTACTAAATTTGCGTCTAACAGTTTTATATGACTAGAAATCATTTTATCAACTTTCGTGAAGATCGGTCCATAAATTGCCATAGGTCCCATATAAAGCCCACTCCGGAACTTAGCACTCTAATTGGTTTCAATTATATTTAAGAAGTTTTACAAGCGGGATCAAAAAAAATTACAGAAGAAAAAAAAGATATGAAACTTGGCAGACATTTTATTTTAAAACGTAAAATTCTTTTGGTATCAAATGTGGGAATAAAAGCATTAACAAACAATAATTTTCTAAAGACTTATTTAGATGCCTTCTAAAATATACGATTTGGAAGGATATTCTAATATGTATACAAAATTTATTAGTTTTTTTAATTTCCTATACGAAGTACCTCCCATGAAATAATGATTTTGTTCAAAGTCGACCACACAAAGAAAAATTGATAGAAACTAGTCGGTCAAGCCCGATAATGTGATACCCTACACCATAGTTAGAAAGACTCATTTTTGAGATTGTACTCTATTTGGGAAAATTATGATATGAGGTTAAGATTCACATAAGAATTTTGTGTGCTGAATATTATTTAGATATCTAAATGAGATTTGGAGAGATTTTGGAGAGGGAGTTTATATGGGACCTATGGACAATTTTGGACCTACCCGTACAAATTTTTACCATGACATTGTTGCTATTATAAAGGTTATCATTTTTCTTATATCCATACCGACATTTATAAGGAAATAATGGCTCTTAAAGCCATTATTCGGGAGTTGTATTTATATGAGAGCTATATGGACCGATTTTAAAAAGATTGTGGAAGACAATTTATGTTGCAATAAGACAGTTTTGCACTAAAGTTTAATCTAAATACCCACATAATATTATAGTTTATGGGCATAAAGACTATTCCGGAAAGAAGTATGGGAGCCATGGGAAATAAAGGAACGATTCCCACCATTTTCTTATGTCCTTATGATAATTTGAACGTATATAGAGCAATTCCATATGAAAGCGATCACCTTTTGGACGACCCCTCTCCGATTTTAAAATAAATAGTCTCAATCGATTGCCCAGCAAAAAATAATGTACCTACATATTTTTTTTTTTTTTATAGTGACTGGTTTAGTGGTGGTGTACACCACTGTCATGTGAAAAATTGAAGAATTCTTCATAAGGGATCTCATTGAAATTTGTTTTAAAAAAAAACTACTAAAGCGATCGCAACGAGTGATAGCTCGTTGGAAAGGTATTGAATCAGGCTTTAATAAAAATAAAATTTTCCTAATTTTTCTTAGAAATTTACCTTTAAATTTTCCCAAGAAAATTTAATTTTCCGATTTTCCACAGAAGCTCTTAAATTTTCCGGCTAATTTTTTTTTTTTTGGATTCCTCATAATTTTTGCTTTAAGAATCAGCAATAAAAAAATGGGCCCCGACTCCTTGTTTGGACAGGAGAAGAGCATTTAAGAGACCACCTTGTTAAAAATACATTTTAAAAATTACACTGTGCACGAAATTGACACTTTTTTTTCGTGACAAGCTGGGCACCTGGCGTTTTAACATAATTCGGGTACGCTGAATCCAGTGGTGCCCTCGGTTTTTTAAGATTGGCTCTGGTTTTCGAGATATACCGTTATTTCTAAAATGGAGGAGGTTGCACAACATATGTTCGCGTAACTCAAAAACGCTTTAGCTTATTGAAAAAACTTAAAAAACCGAAATTCCGCAATAAAATTTTCTTTGAGAAAAGTAAAACTTCGTTCTAATATCCGCATTTGTTTTAGAAACATAATTTTTTTTTTGAAAAAAAAAATAATTTTTTTTATCAAAATTTTGAAATTTTTGTTTTTTAAAAATTCATAAAAAATTGAAAAATGCAGCGAGGCTTCTAATTTTTTGCAGGCATATAAAAAACGAAGCTGAAAACAAAACAAGCCATAAGCGATTAAAATCTGTTAGCAACTTTTGAATTTATTCACAAAAGTCGACAAATTTTGATTAATTTAAGATTCTTAAATTAATAATTAAATTAACAGATTTTAATCGCTTATGGCTTGTTTTGTTTGCAGCTTCGTTTTTTATATGCCTGCAAAAAATTAGAAGCCTCGCTGCATTTTTCAATTTTTTATGAATTTTTAAAAAACAAAAATTTCAAAATTTTGATAAAAAAAATTATTTTTTTTTTCAAAAAAAAAATTATGTTTCTAAAACAAATGCGGATATTAGAACGAAGTTTTACTTTTCTCAAAGAAAATTTTATTGCGGAATTTCGGTTTTTTAAGTTTTTTCAATAAGCTAAAGCGTTTTTGAGTTACGCGAACATATGTTGTGCAACCTCCTCCATTTTAGAAATAACGGTATATCTCGAAAACCAGAGCCAATCTTAAAAAACCGAGGGCACCACTGGATTCAGCGTACCCGAATTATGTTAAAACGCCAGGTGCCCAGCTTGTCACGAAAAAAAAGTGTCAATTTCGTGCACAGTGTAATTTTTAATATGTATTTTTAACAAGGTGGTCTCTTAAATGCTCTTCTCCTGTCCAAACAAGGAGTCGGGGCCCATTTTTTTATTGCTGATTCTTAAATCAAAAATTATGAGGAATCCAAAAAAAAAAAATTAGCCGGAAAATTTAAGAGCTTCTGTGGAAAATCGGAAAATTAAATTTTCTTGGGAAAATTTAAAGGTAAATTTCTAAGAAAAATTAGGAAAATTTTATTTTTATTAAAGCCTGATTCAATACCTTTCCAACGAGCTATCACTCGTTGCGATCGCTTTAGTAGTTTTTTTTTTAAACAAATTTCAATGAGGTCCCTTATGAAGAATTCTTCAATTTTTCACATGACAGTGGTGTACACCACCACTAAACCAGTCACTATAAAAAAAAAAAAAAAATATGTAGGTACATTATTTTTTGCTGGGCAATCGATTGAGACTATTTATTTTAAAATCGGAGAGGGGTCGTCCAAAAATTTGCCAATTTTGATCGTTTTCATATGGAATTGCTCTATACCAAACTTCATCAAACTATCTCCAAAATTGTGACCTGTTGCGCACAAGGTTACATGAAAAGAAAATCAGCCAGCCGAACGGTTGGATTCAGAAAGTGATTCTGAGTCGATCGGTATACTAAAAAACTAATATTTTTATGTATTGCACATATCAGAAAAAACTCATAACATCCTCTCCGCTATTGTGGTGTGGGTATAATTAACTTAAATATTCAAATCCGTTTCTAAGTTCATTTAATCCCCATTTGTGAGTGTACTCTAAATAGAGATTTTGATTTAACTTGTCAGACCGAAGTATTTTCTACTTTCACTTTAAATATATAAATGAAAAAAGTATTAACTAGCAAATAAAGATTTCCGTTTAAGAGATATTATAGTAAAAATAATAGCATTTTGATTATTTTCTTCTAAACAACAAATTTTTCAAAAAGGAAATTTCTAGCAGGAATGAAATTCTTGTTTAAATATTTCTTTGTTTTAATTTTCTTGTTTATTTAAAACTGTTATATTAATTCGAATGTGTATTCTAAGTCAAATTACAATTACGAGGGCTCGTAACAGAAATATTCAAACAAAAATTCTGATAATGCATAGAAAATATTCCTGGAAAATATTGAAGGAATAAGACTATTAAAGTATAAAAGCTTTATAAATTGTAATTTTACTTAGAATACACATTCAAATTAATATGAAAATTTATAATAAATGTTACTCAACATAAGAACTAAATTCCTAGATTCTACTTGTATATTTTAGTAATATAAAAAAAAAATTGTTTTTTATTCTTTATAGAGATGCGGATAATATACGGTGATGTATCCTCCCACTACTGGGAAACACCCTATTCTCAGCCCTATTTTGATAACTCATCTAGAAGGGAAGTAACCTCAATAGTGGGTCAAGCAGCTTTACTACAATGCAGAGTTAGAAATTTAGGAGATAGAGCAGTAAGTCTACATAAAAGCCCCAGCAACAACGGTTTTTCCACAAACTTTTTTTTATACATCTCACTTGTTCAACAATACTGTATTAACACAAAATTTAAACATTTTCAGTAGAAGCAAAACAATTTTTAATGTTACCTTAAAGGCATATGAAAACAAGTTTTTAAAACAACCGTTTCATTACCAAAAAGGAGAGAAAATAACACGATATTTAGTAGATATGAATATAACGTATCGATTTTTTCCAAAAAATTTAAATTTTGAGTTAGTACACTATGTTGAACAAGTGCGATATCTAACTTTTTTATTTCTCATCAAAAAAAAAAACAAACAAACAAACAAATCCCTTATACAGGTTTCATGGATACGCAAACGTGACTTACACATACTGACTGTGGGCATATTAACCTACACCAATGATCAACGATTTCAATCTCTGCACACCGAAGGTTCTGATGAATGGACATTGAGAATATCATCACCACAACCTCGAGATTCTGGCACGTACGAATGTCAAGTGTCAACAGAACCAAAAATAAGCCAAGGTTTCCGTTTAAATGTTGTAGGTAAGTACATGTCACATCAATTCAATACCCACAAATTTAGCTTTATATTTTTTTTACATTCAACCTTAACGTTTCTTTTTGTTGTTGTTGTTTTTTTTTATTTCTTTCTTTTTTGTATAAAGTGTCTCGAGCGAAAATTCTTGGTAATCCTGAATTGTTTATTAAAAGTGGTAGCGATATTAATTTAACATGCCTTGCTATGCAATCACCCATTCCGCCTTCGTTTATTTATTGGTACAAAGGGAAACGTCTAATGAACTATTCTCAACGTGGTGGCATCAACGTAATAACGGAAAGAACAACGCGCACAAGTAAATTATTGATTTCAAAGGCAACATCAGCAGATTCTGGGAATTATACGTGTTCTCCCAGTAGTTCTGGTATGTAATTATACAAACATTTTATTGCATTTACGTCCATATAGCCAGCAAGGAATGTAGTAGAAGGAGTACTTTGCATATGAACTCCCCATGACATTGCATATTTACGATGCTAATACGAATAGTAAAATTTTAATATGCCATATTAATTTATTAGTGGTACTTAAAAAGCAATTTAAGTACGCAAACATAAAGATTGTGTTGTATCATTTATGCTTGAAGATTTTTGAATTAAATTAGTAGGGCAAAATATTTAAAAAGAGATCAGAGAGGAGTCACTTTTAATGCTAGTAGTTATTGTATAACTACATTACTTTACAGCCATAATAGCTACTTTTTACAATACCTTGTAATATTTGTAGTTTCTTTTTTAATTCTTTAATATAATAAACTCAATAAGTAGTATTTAGGAAATTCTTCTTGAAAAATAAAAATAAATTAATTCTTAACTCAGTCCTAATATGTTTATGGATTAGGAAAGAACTATAATATAAAAAGATCCGAAAAATAAAAATAGGAAAAGTTGTATGTAATAACTAATATTACCGATAATAAAGAAAAAACCATAAAATCGAAAAAAGAAATGACTAATTCGCCACAATGTGAAATAATACTCAAGGTTGTGTAAAGTATGCAATTTTTTACCATCGTAAAAGAGTTTCCGACTATTTTTCTGAATTCTTGAAATAAATTTGTTCATTGAAAACAGAACAAAGCATAGGTTAGGTAGAAAGACCTTCACACCATCACCCAGAGACCAATATGTTCCAGAATGAAAGCCCAAGAATAGACAAAGTAGTGGAAGATAGAAAATCGAACAAATTAATATTGATCAACCCTATTAAACAGAAATCTGCCATAAATATATTCAGTACCTAGTCTCCTGTTACGCAGCCAGGTCTTTCACATTGCTAATCCCGTAAGATTATCGAGCCCTCATATCCCAATTCGTCTAAGAATCTAGTACCTAGCCATCTCAGCTTGCTGTTCTGTAGCCTGGCACAGTGACACAGAATGTGCTCAACAGTCTCCAACTTCTTCGGATCCTCACACAGCCCGCACATATCCGAAAAGTCAGATCGCATCCTCACCGCCATACTGCCTATCATACAGTGGCATGTGATAATACCTAACATGGTTCTACCGCAGAACATACTCCTGCCCAGCAGCGTATCCGAATCGGACTCGCGGACCACAGCGCACGCGATACCCTGCAGTCCGTGCGGTTCCCTAAGACTCGATTAGTCCCGCTCAGAAACCATTCCCTCATCCTTCCAAAATATAAGATTGGAGTCCTAGCCACCTCCAAACAGTCAGGATCCTCCATTTCCGAACCCAGTCTCGCTAACATATCAGCCATATCATTGCCGGTGATTTTGCAGTGCCCCGGTACCCAGCAGATACTCGACACATACTCCCCTAAGATTTCTCCTTGAGCCCTTCTACAGTCATCCACTAGCTTGGAGCTCTCATAACAGCCCATCAAGGATCTAGGAGCCGCCTGGCTGTCCACATATGTAGTGACCTCCGAGCCCCTAGAAGAAAGGATAATATTGACAAAATAGAAGTCCTAAAATTTAAAAATTACTTTAAAAAGCCCATAAAATTTCCGAACCGGATGGAATTAAAAAAAAAACTAGATATCGTCTGCAAAGTCTATTTTTCTAGCTGTTTATTAAAACTTCATACAATACCTCCTTTTTGCAGATAGTCATAATTTCATCCAGTACGACAGCGAAGAGGAATGGCGAGAAAGGGCGCCTATGTTTAACATCATCATTCGCGTCTTCCTTCTTCCTTCCTTCGCGTCTAACCTTTATTATATTTACTATTTTGATAGGAACTCATTTTGCCCTTATTGCTTCCCATATTGCACTACGACTGACCGAGTCGAAAGCTTTCCTGAAGTTGACAATTGAGAGCTCTGATTGTTCTATTATTATATGAAAGGTATTTATCTGGCCCACCCTGTTGCGATGTAAACATATGCCTGCCTGATTATTTAATAAAACATTTTAAAAAGTATAAAAAATAAGAGAAAAACATATTAGAAATCCATTCTTCAAGATACTAAAAACGAAATTTTGGAATTTGATTGTTTCGGAATTCGATTTTTATCACATACTTCAATGTATAAAATGGAAAAATCTAGAATATGTTATATTAATCGAAAAATCGCTTAACTTTTAAAAGAATTTTAAAACTGAACAATGAGTTAGATCTGCATCAGATTTAATAGACCAATTCCTTTCGAATACAAAACTTAAAATTCCGATGGATATTGTTAACCTGTTTACGAAATAAACGTCTGTAAGTCGTTTGGCAACGTCAAAATAATTTTTTTCTTGTAAGAATCGGTTCGTTTTAATGGATAAGCCCATTCATTTTATAGGAAATTCTAAAACATTTTATTCAAAAAAACAATTAAGAAATAAATTGAATTTTTTTCTTCCCCATAGATTCGGCATCGGTAGTGGTACACGTTATTAATGGCGAACACCCAGCAGCCATGCAACATGGTAATAATAGTGCTTCAACTTTGACACAATCAATTCGCAAATTCATGCGATCGTTGTCGTATGATACCCTCATGTCGGCACTGGTCAATATATCAACCCTGCATTATATACTCTCATCCGTAGTTGAATTAATGATTACAACAAATTGTTGTCTAGTCTTATTGGGCATGACAGTGTCACAGTGTTTTCTAGTGAATAATGGACGACTGCCGCGCTGTGTAACCAGGTGACTGTAATCAACAGGAAATATTCGGCATTGGCCGAATCTAATGCATTACCGAACATCATTAACACTCACAGCAGAAGCAACATCAGCAATCAACATCAATAATTATCGCCGCAATGAATGTGTTTTCAACTTAAAACGATTTGATCGTTTCTACTTCAATTAGATGTTTTTAATTTTTAAGTTTTTTTTTATTAAAAAAAAACATTATTATTTTTAAATTTTATTAAGCAGAAGCAGTAGCTGCAACATCATAATATACCTACAAAGAATATGAAGATAGTTACAACCCCAAATTGAAAAAACATTGGGGTTTCTCTTCATGGCTTGAGTGCACTCACATGTGGGTGTTTGAGTATGAAAACAAAAATGAAAATTAAAATAAACAAAAAAAAAAAACAATTATGGCGGTCAAAACTGTTGCAAACCAAGTTAATTGTATGTGCAAAACAAAAAAAGAGTAAACTTTGCATTTGTTTATATTGTTCATAGTTATTAATTATTACATAAATAAATAATTAAATAATTAAGTAAGTTAAAAAAAATGACAGAAAAAAAACCAAAAAAAATAAATAATAAAAAAGATTTTAATTATGTATGACATAATATTAAGTAGATAAACGTAAAATAAAAAATAAAAACCAAAGATAAATAATAATTACGAGTAAATGGATTTTGTTCTATGAATTTTGTACACTTTTTTATGCATAAATTAATGAGATTATTTTTGAAAAAAATTAATTAAAGGAATGAAAGGTGGGTTTAATGGAAATGGAAACTTTTCTTATTTTTTGCCATAAATGCAGGATGAGAGTTCAACAAACATCAATTGAAAATTAATTAAAGAAAAAAAAATATTTCAAATCTTAAAAACGTTTTCAAAAATGAACCAACAGATTTTAAAATAAAAATATTTTTAATTTTTTCTTATGCATGCATATGCGGGGTCGACGAATGTTCGGTTTCGCATTTTCAAACTTTTCCTTTATTTATGCTATTTGCATTCGAATACAAAAATAGAATATCCAACAATGGCTGCATCAATAATATCTGAAAACTTTTTTAAGAAAACAAAAAATTTTGTTTGGCTTATAATATATGTACATATTGTATATCTGGAACCCAATTTCGATGGCAATTTTTACTATTAAGTCGTTTTAGAACCTAATTTTTTTATTTAATTCTTAAAAGACAATTGTTTTTTTTTTTGCATTGCATCTTTTTAATTTTTATTTATTTGCAGGATTAAGTATATTTGTCAATCTCATAGTTGGGGGTAGTGCACTAAATATTGAGTTAAATCATCAGTGCACTATCACTAAATACAACTACTAAAAAATTAGTTTGCACTCTTTTTTTACCAGCTTTAGTGATGATTGCTATTTTTTTAACTGCCACTAAAAAAATTTGTGATATTGCAAATTTTTTCACTATCACTAAACAAAGATTGAATGCAAAAATCTGCACTCAATTCAAATAGTGCAGAATTTGTACTTGCAATCAAAAAAGCTGCAAATAAACAGACTCTCACTAAAATTTGAAAAGTTTAATTTTGTATAAGCATAATTTTTGATTCTTGTTATGATATGCATAAGAAAGGAAATTAAACAGCATGTCAATAATTTGTCAATAACGGAATATGTAATTGGTTTTATTCACGAAAAAAAACAAGTTTTTTTAGTTATTTTTTAATCAACATAAACAGTGTTATTTTATAAAGGCGAAATGAGTTTTAAGAGTTTTATTCGACCTTTTATTTTTACGTTTAAAAACAACTCTTTACTATGGAGTAGAGAACGTTTTATTAAGATCACCATAGATTCTGAAAGAGCTCGTCAATACGAACAGTATATGACAGAATAGGTCTCCGTTGGCTCTAATATGAAGAGTTTTTAGTTTAAATTGTCTGGATAATTGTTATTTACGGTCCCTGATATACATATTAATTAAAACTCTGCAGTAATATCACTTATGCCTAGTAAATCATTCTTATGAAGATATTGTAAACATTTCCTTTGAAGATATATATTTTGGAGTTATGACGATGCTGCAGCAAATGAGCGATATGTAGAGGGTTTATATTCAAAAGGTGCTAAACTGCAAAAAAAATTCCTCAAAAAAAACTAACGAAAAATTGTATTTAAAAGAGTTGAATTGCTTTACATTGAACAATGATCCCAAAAGTATAAAAATATCGTTTTATGGTAAATAAGAATTGAAATTTTTAATCGCGAATATCGCGAATACTAGCGCAAACTTTGAAAAACGTTTTGCGTCTCAGTGTAAATAATGAAATTTTATTCAACTTTTAGAGTTAACGTTCTGCCATTGCACAGTGGGAGAATATGGCAAAAAAGTTCATCAGCCACAGTTTGTTGATTGGCAAATCTGAAGTATATATGATATACAATAGAGATCCTAATCCAAGATTGCATCCCAGTGGGACTCCAACATTAATCGGCTTAGGAGATCTTAAAAAATGTCCTTCCTTAATAATAAATTTACCACCAATCTACACCCAGAGAAAAAATATGTTTTAATTTGGTCACCTTCAACAAAACTATTTTTAAAGAGAATTGCAAACATATTATGTTTAAATTTAACCATACTATTGTCACCGACAAACATATTATTGTTAAATTAGTCCTCCATCAAGAAGGCACAACCATATTATGGTTGCCTCCGAACATCTTTTGGTTAGTAATAACTAAAATATGTTTAACATTTATAATAGCATGGTTGATTTTCAACCAAAGCATGTTGCTCTTAGAAAAGAGGAAAATACTATTGTTAATTTAAAAACAAATTATTGTCATATTTAACCATAACATGTTTAGAGGCAACCATAATATGGTTGTGGCTTCTTGATGGAGGACTAATTTAACAATTATATGTTTGTTCGTGACAATTATATGGTTAAATTTAAACATAATATGTTTAAAATTTTGTCTAAAAATAGTTTTGTTGGAGGTGACCATATCTAAACATATTTTTTCTCTGCGTGTAAAAGCTCTTCAACAGCTTGTGAGTATTTATGGGTAAGTTAAGCTTTAGTTTATAGATTTAGTAAGAAATAGAATAGTCGCTGCAGTACATAGTTACGAGTAGCGCTGTAAGCAGTCAAAAGTTAAAAACGGCAGTTTCAAAGTATTGTCAACAGAATAAGTAGTTGTAGTAGTCATTGCAGTAGAAGTTGAAGCGCAAATTTCGAAATTTTGAACTTTGCTGCGCTACAGAGCATTCGTCAGCTTTAACTTCTACGACAACTACTTTATTCTGTTCCAGGCCTTAAGCGATCATGCCACACTTTATCATAAGCTTGAGAAACATCAATGAAAAGAGATCTTTATTAAGTAAATAATAGATTTGCACCAATATTATGCAGAACAACCGCCACAGAATCGAAAAAAATTTTATGACGTCATTTTAAGGATAATATGACCAAATTATTTAATGTACGAAATTCACACTCACTAGGCGATTTTAGGTTTAACATAATAAAGATGGAGTCTTTCCCGAGACCCTTAAAGAGGGATATTCGCACAAACGAGGAGAACATACACATTTCGAGATACAAAACGGTTACAAAAACTTATAAAAAAACTAAAGCTGCCTAATTTTCTGTATGCGCAAATCTCAGGAAATTTTAACAAAAGTTAGCTCCATACAGGATTAATTTTAAATTTAAATTTATGTTATAAGTAAAATTACACAAAGTTACCTAAAATGAAATGGTTCAAAAATTATCCAATGAATTGGAAACCAGTACAGTTTTTGTATTATTAGTTGAAGTTAGTGTTTTATTTATGTTTTTTTTTATTTATTCTTAAATTTGTAAACAGAGAACTCAAATAGAAATTTTCTTGCTGTTTTGACTTGCCGGCTAAATGTCGGGCTGGCTGGAAATTACAGTTTAAAAAGCAAATATTTGACCTTGAACTTTCTGATCCCCCTATAGTTTAGTTAAATAATTGCTCCACTTGAGTTTGGTTAAGTAGCGGTATTTATATATTCTTATGTAATTGTTGTTGCTGTTAAACGTGATTAAGGGTAGGTGAAATACTTATGGCGTAGTAGAAAAAGATAGCAGAAGCAGTAGAGATTACACACAAGGTGATAAATTTTATTTATTGTTACAAAAAGGGAATTTCAGCTTTATTGTATATAAATAAAAATACCATCAGCAACAAGAACAACAACAAAATAATATTGTATAATAACGGTAAATTTTATAAGCTTAGCAACATATTGAAAAGACGCTAAAGGAGCAGGAAAATTAAGACGAGCACAAGAAAACATATTTTCTGGGTCAATGGGATTAACAAAAAAAAAAATAAAATATGTATGAATGGTACATACGCACATATTTACAAAAAACAGGATGATAAGATTATAAAGAAAGATTTTATAAAAAAAATGAGTAAGCACTGTGCTAGGTACACTCGAAAAATTTATATTTTAATTCTTTGATTAATATTCAAACACTTACGGCCTATTTCATCAATTCTATTTAAATATCAATGCATATCTACTAGTATGGGCCAGCAGTCGACACAATCAACTGCAATCTAGAAATTACTTATTTGTACCGTTATTTCTAATAACATTCAACCGTCTGGGTTAAAACTTTATTAAATATATATGTAGATATGTATTTATTTAATGTTAAAAAAAATATTGCACTTGATCAAAAATTTAAAAACTCTCAGTAGAGCAGAAGAATTTTTAATTTAATATTAACTGCCAGGCCCACAATGTTGACAAGAACATTTCTTTCGCATTTTTACATTGAAAACAATAATAAAAAATTAAAATTTGTTTTTGTTTTCAATAAAAATATAAGAAAGAAATATTCTTGTCGACATTGTGGGCCAGGCAGTGAATTAATTTTATATTAAAGGCAAAGGTATGAAATTTAGTGACGATATTTCTAAAAAAGTGAAAAAAATTTTTTGGACTTAATAGCCTTTTTATGATTAAGTACGATATATATTGAAAAGTTGACATAAATTTAAATTTAATATTTATTTTTACATAGTACATATGTATCTATTTTAAAATAGTTGATTAGGATTTCTAAATGAAAAAAATACATATGTATGTACCTATAGGTACATATGTATATAACAACAAATCCCGAATCTCAATGTTTATAACAAAGCTTTTTATATATTTTCCATTTATATATATTTATTTTGTTGCTGAATTATGTTTTTATAACCCATATTAATAATGCAACAATAACATTAAAATTATTAATATGCAAAAACTTTAAGAAATCAACGGTTACATTTAAAAAAAACAACTGTTCCGAAAATAAAACAAAATATTTCAAATTGTCTTTCTCTTCTTATTTCTTATTTTCTACTATTCTCCAATTTAAGGCATAACAGAAAACTCAGCATTTGTTGTCCTTTTTGCAAAGTAAACACAAAAACAACGCAAACTGCTTCTGTCATGTGTTTACATTTTTTTTTTTGGTCACACGTACACGAGTTTTTTCTATCGGTTAGTAACACTTTCTAACGCCTATAACTCCTAAAATACTGAACCGATTTCAAAATGAACCTTGTGCACATCTGCCAAAAAATATTATTTGTTAAAATCCAATGTATAGTGTTGGCGTAAAAGGGAGCAAAAGAATCGATTTGCCTATTAATATATATAAAAATATATACATATGTATATAAAAACGTTTGTGCCGTGTATGAGATGCTTAAACTCAAGAACCGCTGGACCGATTGACACTAAACTCCCAGAGGGAAAATGTGGAATTGATGACACAAATAACTAAAAAAAATAATGTATTATTTTCGAAAGAATAATAATGCATACATTGGAATCGAGAAGGCAATATTATTTGCCACATAATTATGCATTGATTACCACGTTTATTCCCACATTTGCAGAACATGGAATTTATTGTTTCTATTCATGACTTTTATTCGTGTTTTTTTCTTTTACATACATATTTTCTTAATAATAATCCGTTATCTTTTCTGCCTTTATGTTGCTTACTTATTTTTATTATAAAGGATGACTTATTTAATTCTTTCGCAGGCTACATTAAAATAATTTATTACAATCCTAGGACATGTTCTGTGTTAATAATATTGAATTCTGGAATCAAATATTATACAAGATATGTATAACATTCTTGATTCCTATTGATTACATTTTCCCGCTGGGCTTGGACAATAAATTATCTTATGCTATATTCATACGACGATATTAACCACTTCTTTCGCTCTCTGAAATTAGTTTGCCAAACATGCTGTTCATACGATTCATTCTTGTTTCATTTTGACATTTTTTTGTGTTGTTAGTGTGATTTTATTTAAAACAGATTAAAATGTACGTAAAAATTAAAAATACATTATTTAACACTATAATATTATTATTTAATAATTACCACTTTATTTTATTTAAAATGAATTTTTCTATGGTTTTTTTTTCTTTCTTTGTTTTGAGAGCCAGTTCAGATAAACTAGCGATAATTGTTATCAAAATTGGAGATGATAGTACATTTTTCCTGTTTCACAGCATATTTCAAAATGAATAGACCTGTTTCGCTCACAAAATTTTGTATAGCAAAACAGGTTTAGGGCGCGAAACAGGAATGGGAGAGGGAAACACGAATATTGCTGTCCGTGTGAACATGGTATTAGTCTTGAGCTAGGTTTCTCTTAAGCTTAATCCCGATAGGTGGCGCTGTTATGGTGCGATTCGGCTGAAAATCACAAAATATATTTATTAGACAAAAATAAGTGTCCTGATAAAATGTTGACCCGGTAGATAGCGCTGGGATCAAGTTGTTGACAAAATTCTCCAGTATTTAATTTTTTATTTTTATTTAGAAAATCCCGATCAGCGCCGGGACCAAACAGCTAGCTTAAAGTTGGTTTACATATATGCGAATTTTAAACAAAAATTTATATTTAAATAGAATTGGTGAAATATGCCATTATTTTCACTATTTATCAATGTTGCCAATTAGGCAATTTTTTCATCTTGTTTATAGCCTTTTCACATTTCTCAACATCTAACATCCTTTTGCAAAGATGTTAACATCTTCTCATAAGAAATACATAGGGCTTAAAATCAACTTTTGACAAGAAGTTCCTATCTTATTGTATTCCATTCTTCATCTTTCGATTATTTTAGTATCATGATTTGAAAAGTGGCAATAAATTCTTTTATTATTATAGCATCAATGACATTTGTTTTGAAAGCAGCATTATTATTTGTCGAGTTTTTCCTTTTAGCAAGTTTTTTTGCTTAATTTCTTTTATATTTTTAAGCAAAATAAATTCCAAATACATTTTAGAGTTTTCTTTTAAAATTTTAGTGCTTTTCTACAAAAGCGGCTTAATGAAAAAAAGGGTTTCTTGAGAAATGGTGAAATTTTTGCTTGATACTAGATGTTAGATATTGCAAGTGTGCATGCATATTTCACATTTTCAACATCTTCTGTGCGTTTCTCCGTAATGTGCGCAAGTGTGAAAAGGCAATCAGCCATAGAAAACAATTTAGCCATTAGCCAAATTTCCTTCAAGTTTTTAACAACTTTAGACCAAAAAATATTTGCTGCATTAGTTGTCTGAAATAAAACTTTGTTCAAACTTAGAACCACAAGAATAAATACATAAACACTGCGCATCCTCAGGTTAGCGCTCCCCGTATGAGCTTATTATATTTTGGTGTTCCATTGCACTCTTCACTGTATGCACTGAATCTGGTAAACAAAGCGTGTGCCGGAAATTTACCGTTACATTGTTTTTTCTCTTTTATTTAATTTTCGATGAAAAAGCTAACATAGTTTTTGCGTCATCAGATTCGCTCTTTTGAACTTTTCTTAAAAATTAGAAGGTGTATCGCCTCCAATTTTTTTTTTGCTGATAAAGTGGTCTTTTGGTATCAATATGGCTAAAGGAAAATCACTTCCAGTGAAAGCGATAGCGCAAATTGAAGCTTAGAAGATTTAAAGCTGTCAATAAGCGAAATATCGTAAAAAATTGGTTAAAGTCGTAATGGAATTTTTGCACAATAAGTTGACAAATGGCAAAAACCATAAAAAAAAGTAAAATATGGTTCTTCTATGGCACACGCAATTCTGATTTGGGGACGCTAGCGTGATGACGCGCAGTGTATGTACATATATGAAGCAGGTGCCCCGGTAGGCTAGCTGGTAGTGAGCTAGTCTATTAGTACCGGGGTTGCGGTTTCGATTCGCGCCAAAGACTCTGCTCTCCTGCAGACAAGCGAAAAGCTTCGCGGGATTTAGTGTAGGAATAATAAAAAAAATCGTGAAGCGGGCAACCAAAAAAATATTTTCCCGAAATTCGTTTATATTTGACTATACTTCTAATAGTTATGAATATGTATGCCAAATATTTTTTTTGTATGATGTTTATTTTTCGAGTTATGGAGTGCCAAAGTGTTGCTATTTTTGGAAAAATAATATTTTAGATTATTTTTTCGAACGTGAAACAAAAAAAATTAAGATAAGTGATTATTATAGAAAAAAAAATTATCTGCAAAACCGGAAATAAGCAATGCTAATTAAAATTTTTCTAACTTCGACCCGTTTTATTTCTTTATTTTCTGCCAAAATAAGCCTTGTTATAAAAGTTTGAAAATGCGATCTCCATAAATTTTAAAGTCATCTCCATAAAAAGCCTTTATAAGAGAAACGCACTTCAAAACCGGAAGTGATCATTTTGAATTCCAATTTTTCTAACTGAGCCCTAATTTCCAACTGGGAAACGGGAAGTGACCATTTTTTTAACCGAATTTTAGCCTGCGGAGTTCTAATTATATTGTAAAAGTTTTAAATTCGACATCAGTTCTAATTATATTGTAAAAGTTTTGAAATGGGACATCTATAACTTTAAGCAGAATATCATAGAAGTTGAAATAGTCGTGCAGTGTGATTTTGCAGAAAACTATAGTTTTGTAGTTCAAGATGCTGCCCAATATTTTCATTGGAATAACGACAAAGCAACACTTCTCACTTCGGACCTTTTTTCAGACAAAATAACCTCTCATGTGTAGTTTCTGTGTAATAAATAAATTTTAATTCGTATTTTGTAATAAAGGCACTATGTAGCCATTTTTGGTGGTCAAGTGTTGGCAACACTTCTATTTACTTTCACATAATATGTAAAAATCATTCCATTGAAAATATTACTTATCGCAAACGCTATAAATATTCCTAATGCTTATGAAATTTGCTTTTGAAGTGAAGGAGAAACCAGTTATTTATGTATTAAAGTATATTATAAAAATATTCAATATGTAATAATATTGGATATAGTAGAAAATAGACAATATTTATTACAATCAATATGCAATAAATCAAAAAGGGAAAACATATCCTTTTTTTAATATAAATACAAAACTTTAATAAGCACTTAAATTAAGCTTTTCTTAGGCATGTAAAAAAGGACACTAGAGAAAAACTTATCTAGATTATTATTTGCATAAATCAAACCTTCATGAATCTTCCCCAGCGTTTGATTCAGGGTAGCTTTAAAAGGATAACAAAAAAAAAATCCAAATTTTACATACATTCAGGTATGTGATGAAAATCATAGTTTTATTAAAAAATTCTTTGCTTTTGCAAAGCTTTTGCTAGATCAAACATAATTTAACAGTTTTTAATTTTTTTTTTTATATTATTTCTCACAATACTATAACCTAGCCTTTAAAGACCATAATCGGTTACAAATTTCTACTAATAATTATAAATAAATTAATATATGAACCTATATATGTGTATATAAAAATTAAAGTGTGTATAATTACAAAAGGGTAAGATAGCTTAATAACAATGTAAGAATACTAGCTATGAAAAACCCCAAAACGAACAATTCCGAAAATTATATGTAAATCTCATATTTATCTACACATATGAATACATTTCCAATAGTTAAATCTATGCAGAAAAATTATAAAGCGGATATTTGTTAACTTTCAAAGTATAAATAAGCATTAATTTTATATTCATAAATAAAATTCTACACAACAAACTTCACGAATTAAATATTTAAATATCATGAATATAATAACTAACGCATATATGAACATATAAATATACAACAGTTATATAGAAGAATGATTTCTTGAAAGTTCTAGAAAGAGTCTTTTTTTATATGTGTTAGCAGAAACATCAAAAGTTCTCAAGAAATTTGGCAACTTATTATAAGATCGTGCAACTCTTACAGATAATTTCGGTATAATTAACTGTCTATTTCTCGTTGATCAACAAAAAGCAAATAACTGAATCAAATATCCAGGAGTATGCAATCTATACGACTTATAAAAGTGGACAAGATTTCTAAAATTTATGAACTCTACAAATGGAAAACCTAAAAATTTTAAAACAAAGGGTGAAACATGCTGTCTTATCCTCAACGAGTAAAGATATCTCATAACTCGATTGAAAACCAATCTTAAGTTCTTTAGAATATAGCCAACTGTTCCAGTATACACCTCCAAGCCATATAAAAAAACTGGCATTATAAGTCCATGAACAATTTGTTTTTTAACATAAGTTGGTAACATTAAATCTGTGTTGTACAATTTACGTAAAGTAAAGTTCACTTTAGATATTATAAAATTAACATGACTTTCAAAAGATAATTTAGTATCAAGAATTACACCTAGACAATTAAGACGATCAACAAACTCAATATCATTACCACTAAGAGTAATAGAAAACTCGGAACTACTACATTTGCCAAACAACATTGCCTTAGTTTTACCAGTATTCACTAGAAAATCATTATCTAATACCCAAGAATCCAACAATTGAACTGTACAATTTATCACATTTTGCAATACATCAGAAAATTCAGGTGTACCTTTAAACAATAGCTGCACATCATCAGCAAAAGAAAATGGAAGACACAAATTGCTAGAAATTTTATCAGAAAGATCATTAATAAACAGAGAAGACAAATTTGCTTTTTTGCTGTTTTGTTTCATTTTTGCTGTTTTTGCCCATTTTTGCTTTTTTTGCTGTAATAACGGTGCTTATTTTGCTTTTTTCCTATGTTTTTGCTCTAAAATAGCTTTTTTAACATAATTTTTACGTAAAAAATATTTTTTTGAGAAAACATGAGAAAAAAAAATAATTGACAACTTTTTTCTGGGTTAAAACAAAAATATGTTAGTTGTGGACTCAACGTTTTTACAACTAAAATTAATAAACTTACCATCCCAAAAAAAACAGCCATGTTACTTATTTGAGTTTAAAACAAAATAAGTAAACCGGCCGTTGTGAACGAAAAAATAATAAAAAAAAATACCGAAAGAAAAGTCAAATATGTTATTTTTGCTAAAAATGGTTAAATTGTATCCTGAAGTTTTTAAAGTTGAAAAAGATTGGCTTTTTTGTAATGTGTGTTCGAGTAAAATTAATAGCGAAAAGAAGTGCAATGTGGAGCAACACTTTAGTACAAAAAACACAAATTAGCTGCTTGCCAAGAAAATCTCCACAAAAACTTATAACGGAATTTCCTGTTTATACCAGTAAAAAAAGTAAGCCATCCCAGTTTCAAAAACATCTTTCAAAAGTACGCCAATTTATCAGTTCCAAGCGAAAGTTCTATTCGAGGTAAATACATACCTCAAATGTATACGGAAGCTTTAGGAAAAATGGGTGAAAAGGCTAAAGGTAAATATATATGGATTTCTGTTGATGAAACAACAGACAGTGAACAAATATATGTGGCCAACTTTATATATGGTATTTTAAATGACGATGTTGGAAATAAACCTTTTCTATTGAACATGGGTGTTCTCGAAAATGCAAATGGGGCTTCTATTGAATCTTTCTTCAACGATTCATTACAAATTTTATGGCCTGATGGTAATCGAATATTTGATTCATTATTTTTTTTTTTATGTTTTTTTTTAATTTAATCTAGGCATTCAATACGACAAAATATTGTTAATGGTAACTGATGCAGCGCTTAGAGTTTCAGCATGTAAATAAATTAATATCTTGTACCAAATCCGTTTTTGTTAAGTTAATTTTTCAATAACTCGTATTTACACACATACAAACTAAAATTTTAATTTCCATAGGCTCCTCGTAGAAAGCAGTTATTTTTACAAATGAATCCCAATTTGGCTCTTCCACCGTTCTCATGCCCTACACGTTGGGGTACTTGGATAGAAGCCACAATGCATTATGCAGAATACCTTGATAAAGTAAAGGCTGTTATTTCTTAACTGAAAAGTGAAGACTCAGATTCGATCGCGCACGCCAAGGAAATATATAACTTGCCCGGATTAAGTTCCCAACTTGCGTTTATCAAAAACAATTTTTCAATTATTGTGTCTTCTATAAAAAAAGCTACAAACAGTTGGGTTAGCTATTCACGAAAGAGTAAATATTGTGTCAAATGTACGAGAAGCTGTTGAGAATCTACATGAAAAAATATATATGAGGAAATTTAATGCAGTATGTATTTCAAAGAAATCCGGGGTTCAAACAAATTTTACAAATAAACAACATTCTTCAAACTGGTGCTAAACCTGATGACGAAATGAAATTTTGAAATATAAATTTGCTCCAACAACATCCGTTGACGTGGAAAGAAGTTTTTACTTATACAATTCACTTTTAACAGAAAGACGAAGAAAAATGACGTTTACAAATATAAAAGCCCACATGATTGGTTATTGTAACTGTTTTCACGAATCTGAAGAAATAGAAAAACTGTAATTTTTTATATTCAAATGTATATATGTATTAAAAAAATAAAAATGCTTTTTTTGCTGCTTTTTTTCTAAATTTTTGTGGTTTTTTTATATATTTTTTTTGCTGTAAACACTTTGTTTTTTGCTTTTTTTTTTGTCTTCTCTGTTAATAAACATTATAAGAAGTAAAGGTCCAAGGACCGATCCTTGAGGCACACCACTGCAAACTGGAAGCAAGCCAGAAGCCCGATTACCACTAACAACATATTGACTTCTACCAAAAAGATACAATTATTACATTATACAATTATATACAATTATTTTTTTTACAAAAATAGTTAAGTGAGTCAATAAAAATATTTAAGAATTAAGCTTAAGTTTGCTCAATTTACTGGTTACGCTTTTTCGGATTTTTTTCGTCAAATATTTGTTAGGGGTGAACATTCAATTAATTTACAATTTTTTAAGCTTCTGAGTCAACTAAATTTTTAAATTATTTGATTTAAAATTTAAAAACTGTTCATATAATTTGGATCATTAAGAAGCAAAATGCTGCTTTTAATTTACTTTTAAATTACGGACTTATTAATTTAATAAGTCTGTCGAAATTCATATAGAAAAAAATATCAAGTTATGGAAAATATTTTAATTTTTCAACGTAATATCGTAAAATATAAAATTAAGCTAAAATAAAAAAAAACTGCGCAGAAAGTAAAAACTAGAAAAGCACTGCCTGTTTTGAAAAAACTGAAACAGTTTCTAGATGGGTGCACGTGATGTAATTTTTTCGTCCCCCGCGTTACCGTGACTACTTTCTATTATAATTTGTATGTGATCGTACTCACGAATGTCAAAATTTTTAATAAAATTGTTGAAATATGATTAAATTTTGGAAAACTGCTAGAGCCGTTTTCTTGTTAAAAAAAAACGAGCAAGAAAGTTCTTAAATATTCCTGCAAGTTCTGCAATAAGCGAACGCAAGATTTTCTACGTCCGAACGATAGAAAAAAGGCGCACTTGTCTTCTTATTAGAAATGCAGACCAAGTCAAAAATATAATATTTTTAAAAACTTTTTTCGTTATAACATCATAAGCCACACCATTTTCTAGAGCTCATAATTTTTTTATGAGACATGAAACTGTGAGTGTACGAAAACGTTTTGTGGGGGAATGATGAATAAATCTCACAAAAAATTTAATTTTTGTTGCTTATGATGTTATTGCATAACAAAAATGTCTAATTTAATTCATACGTCTTATGATGGTTTTTCTGTAAAATGTTGTATCAAATTATATGATCATGAATAATAAATTTAATTACAATTTTAGTCTGGATTAATGCGAATTAATAATAATAACTAACACTTTATTTAAACTAGTAAGAAAAAAATATTCGTCTGTGCCGAATCTTTGATGCCATTCACCGACAGTTAGATTATTTCAGAGTGGGCTCTATTTGGGATCTATAAATTATTAAATAATCTTTATTAAAACCGACATAAATCAAAAATTGTTAAGCTTTTCTGTGGGTTTCATGGGTAACCGCGTATGTCTTAAAATCAAATTTTTCTTCATAAACGAAAAATCATTCAAGATCAAACTTCCGGGGTTTAAAAACCCGGCATTGGTCCATATTTTTTCAGAAATTTTAAGAATCATATAAAGAGCATTTAAAATTAAGCAATAAGGCATCAACATCTCAAAATCGAAAAAATGGACATATGCGGATACCCATGAAAACCACAGTTTTATTTCTAGTCATATACATAAAACTTACTGCCTGGCCCACAATGTCGACCAGAACATTTCTTTCGTTTATTTGCAATTGGGTAATTCCATGTCAAATCCACCAAGAGTGGGACCCAATTCCTTTCGATTTTAATGAAATTTGGTGAGAAGGTTCCTTTCATATAAGGAAGATATATCAACGAAAAAAATATTATAAAAAAAAAATTAAGTTTATATTTAAAAAGTTATGTAATTTTCAAAATGTCATAATTTCGCGAAATAAGTCGAATGTGTTGAGTTTATTTTTTCAATATCTCAAAAACTACTTCATGTACGAAGATGATTTGTATGTCATCGTAAAGAGAATACTTGGGACTATAAACAATATATTAAAAAAAATTTTAATATCTGAAATATATTAAATTTAAAAAATGGACTAAGTCAAAACCCAATTTTTTTATTTAGCTGATTTTTTTTTATATAATACCTCCAAACTGTTCTTTAAGAATCATGAAACTGGATTAGGGTATTCATTCGGTTAACCGATTAATTACTACCCGATTAGCTGATCGGGTCATTTAAAATTGACTATTTTCGATTAACGATTAAACCGGTTAATTTCAGTCGATTAACCGATGTAACAAAATTTTGATTTTTTATAGTATTATAACATATTTTTTTTTTTTTTGGGTTTTTAATTACTTTTTTCGTCTCATATACAAAAGATATGTGCTTAGAAAATATTTATTCATAGAAGCAAGCAATGGGTTAGTAATCTCCGTTTAAATAAGTGTTTGCTGTCAACAGTTTTTTGTTTCGTGTACTTTTTATATGAATGTGTTTAGTTGTTTGTTTCTTCTCATATCTTCTTATATTATTTTTTTAAAGAATTAACCGAAACAATTAGAAGTGTTAAAAATTAAAAAATTAATCAGGACTCTAATGGCCTAATGAAAGATTTTATATGTTTAGAGAAATTCAGGAAGAGGACTGAGAAATAAGATTCTGTATTATGGGTTGCTTTCGATTCCTCTCTAAATGAAAGAATTTTTTCCAAGTCAAGTTTTATCGAAACTAATGAAAAGAATCACTTAAATCCTAACTGCCGTATTCATAACAAACTTAATTGGATATGAAATCCATTTTAAGAAAACTTTGTATGGAAATTTAGTTTTAAAATGCGTTTAAAATCTATTTTATTTTTTATGAATACGGCAGTAAACATTTAAACCAAATTATTTGTCTAAAAGATTATTTTATGAGATCTCCTTAAACTACTGAAATAACTAATAAAATGTTCACAGAGTCTATTTTTTAATTAATATATAATATTCATTAATTAAAAAATATGTATTACATATTTATGAATTATTTTTTTATTTGCTCGTTTTAGTTGAAGAATTGTTATGTTTGTTATGTTATTGTTTTTTTTACTAACAAACTACAAATAATAAATACTTTATGCATTTTTATTTTTTGAAATTACTTAATTTATAAAAAAAAACTTTATTAATCGGTTAACCGATCAATTACAAAATTAACGGATTATTAACCGATTAAACCAAAACCTCGGATAATTAATCGAGCGATTAACCCATTAAAGCAAAATCCCGATTAAATTAATGAATTCCCTAATATATACGAAAGAACTTTTCTTTTCGACATTGTGGATCTTGCAGTCAATTTGAACTAATTTGAATAAAGTATCATGACTCTTGACAGTTTTAGCCGTAGTAAGATGATTTTCAGAAGGCGAATTTAAGTTGGACCCATGGTAAATTATAAATCAATCAACACGAAATTCTATAGAGTTATGTCTGGTTTTAAAAAAAAAAACTAAATTAGAACAAATTTTAATACAGTAGTTAAATTTGTTTTAGAGTTATTTATACACAGAAAAACGTGTTTTATCAATTAAAAAAATGGTTTAAAAAGTATTTAGATTTAATTAATGTGATAATTTAATCAATTATTTTTTTAGTCGAAAGAAAATTAAACATTTTGTCTTGATTTAATAAACATTTTAGTAGTTTTGAAATAAATTTTCAATTAATATTTTAATTAATTAACAAAACTTATTACTAATGCTCTGGAGAGTTTTGCTCCTCCAATTCCCCCGTTCTCTTAGGAACGTTGATTATCAGTCCTTCGGCCATTTCATCAGGGACTGTTTCGTTTTGCCAAAATTTGCGGTTGGTTGGTAATATTAGTTGCACGCTAAATAAAGGATCTGCCAATAACACTGTCCAACACACCAAAAAATTACAATGTTCTGCCAACTGATTCTTAAGAAAGATATACGTGTATCGGCGTTTTAAAAGCTTACATCTGGAAATCATTTTACGGCTTATTTAAAGTTGCACCCTTGTATAGTAAAAAAACGTTGCAAATCGTGTGATACTTAAGTTTTTTGTATATAGTGTCTTCAGAATATTTATTCAGAACATTTCAAGCAACATTTTGTTGGTATACATTCACCCTCTAACTCTTCTGAAAATGGTTATTTTTGCAATTTTATTTGGAAAAAAAAATCAAAAATCACATTTAAGAGAGGGGAGTCATGATATTCTCCGAACACACTTCAGTCGAAAATGCAACTTTAATACCAGAAATAAGCAAAAACTTAAAAGGTGGTTATACTTATACCAGCATGACGATAAAATATCGCAGAAAAATGATGATACAACAAAACCAAAACTAAGAAAAGCAAGTGAAAAACAAAAGTAAAAAATTTTCTGCTCTAAACTCTACCGTTATACTGTACACAAGTTTTAGCCTTTAAAAACGTAGACTTCTTTCAAAGCAAAATTGGAGTGATTTAATAAATAAAAATTTCGCAAAAAAATCATAGAAAATTTGTAAGGATTTAGAAAATGTCTAATCACATATATATAACTGAATCAATTTTTTTTTTAGTTGAATGAAAATTAAAAATATAATTTTGATTTAATTAATATTTAAACTGTTTTAAAATAAATTTTTAATTAAAATATTAATTAAATATCAAAAAATATTAGTTGACTTTTTTCGTTTAAAATAAAATAATTTAAACATGTAGAATTGTTGTTGGGAATTGTCAATATTTATTTAAATAAATTAACACATTGTTTGAAATGGCAAAGTTTTTTGATAATTTTTTTAATTGATATTAAAAATTTCATTTATTGAAAAAAAATATTTACAATTTTACAATTTTTAGTAATCAATATAATCATTTTGGTAATAGATGCAAAATCAACAAATCGCTTGATATTATGAATTTCAGTGTTAAGAGACAATATATTTTATTTAATTAATTCTATTTTTAGCCGAAAACGTAAAATTTTTCCCCCTTCGGTTTCGGTGTCCCTGTTTCGAAAAATCATCTTTGTTTCAAACGTGAACCGAGTAATTCTGAGTTCTTTTCAACAAGTTTTGGTCACGACCTAAATCATTAAAACCGCTTCGCTTCATTAGTTTAATATATGAATAACCAGTAGAATTAAAACTCAGATCTAAATCTTTTTCTTCATTATCGACTGTTACTTTTAATGCTGTAGATTTTCGTTTTGTGCACATCAAAGAATATGGAGCAATTAATTTGATATCTGGATAAACAACTTTGCAATTTTTTTGCCTTGCACTTTGGTCATGCAGAAATAGCAATCAGTCATATGATCAACTGGATTTTTCCATTCAATTGGCTTACCGAATAACAAGTCCTCTTCCATGTTTTTACCAAATTGAGTCCAGTGGGTCGATTTTTTGATATCTTTTGGTATAGGAAAAAATTCCACAACGACATATCAAAACAAACATTTTCGAGGCGCCCAAACTTCCATTTTTTTACGTTTTCTCAACTTTTTGTTTCGGCGATTTCAAATTTTTTAATTATATCCTAACCAAGGTTAAATTGAACGCTTAAAACGATGGCGATATAATTTTTTTTTTTTTTTTCTTAAACTTTGGGTTTTTAAGAAGCTGCAACTTAGGAAGAAACGCTAAATAGCTTGAAATAAAATTCTCTTTAAGTCGTGCAAATATAATTTTTTTATTTGTTCAACGGTTTCGGAATAATTCAGAACGCATGATGAAAAATATTTTTTTTGCAAAATTGGAAAATTTTTTGTTAAAAACTTATTAAAAAAAATGGAAAAAACACACAATTTGTATAATGTTTCCTTAAAACTTTCATTTAAAACAAGTTTTATTTCATCAAAATCGATGGATAAATGTTGATTTTATTTACAATAAATTACGCTGAGTTTAGCAAAAATTGCACAGATTTTTATTATAACTTGAGACAGATTCGTCCAATTTTGATAAAAATTAATTTAAATTGTGATTAAAGGTTTCCAACAAGGCGAATTCGCCTTGGTTTCCAAGTTATTGACGAAGAAAAAAAATTTGTTTGGTACAAAATCAAAATTTTTTTACAATTTTGAATTTTTAAAAATTCACGAAAAATAATAAAATAATAAAGCTCATTTTATTTGGAATAAACGTAGTTTTAAGAAATATTATAAAAATATTAAGTGTTTTCCATTTTAAATTTTTACTGCCGTATTCATAAAAAATAAAATAGATTTCAAACGTACTATTTTAAAACAAAATTTCCATACAAATTTTTCTTAAAACAGATTTCATATCCATTTTAGTTTTTTATGAATACGGCAGTTAAAAAATCAAAATTTTTCAATTTTGCCAAAAAAAAATATTTTTCATCATTGTGGTCTGAATTATTCCGAAACCGTTGAATAAAAAAAATAGCACGACTTAAAGACAATTTTATTTCAAGTTATTTAGCGTTTCTTGTTATAAAATGATCAATCCCGTCCAAAGTTATGATACAATCGTAGGAACAAACAGCCTCTTCAAAAACCAAAAAGCAAATTTAAAAATAAAATGTATCCATAAAATTTTAAATTTCGATTGTTTTTGCGTTAGGGGACCATAACACTTTAAAACAAGTAAGAGTGCTATGCCGAATCTTTGGCTCTTGCCGTCTTTGTACGGGAGGTGCCAAATTTGGACAATTTTTCGTACCGTTCTTAAGATATAAATAAATGCTCGTTGGCTCTTGCTGTTCCCTAGAAATACAGAAATATATAATGTCTTTGTGGGCGTGGCACAAATAAATCTAATTTACATCGCAAAATATGTTTAAAGTTTACAAATTGCAAGTGAGCGTGACACAAATTAGATTTATTTATATCTAAGGAAAAGTATTTATATAACTTTCTGTTCTCATCGCACCATGGTCCAAATTAAATCGCAAAACAGTTATATTTTTTAATTTTCAAGCCCCTTGATTCTTCCGATATAATCGTGCTAATAGAAGAATTCACCAATATTTAAATCAAAATTAAAAAATAATGCACACTTCCGGCATTATTTACTATTTTTATTTTGTTATGCTTATAAGTTATTGTATCAAATATTTTATTTTAATATCAATTTTATTTTGGTGCTTATTTAGTAAATGCTTATTTATTAATTTAGTTTATAAGTAACGGTAAATCCACATGGCAGAAAACAAATTTTATTTTGGCCAAAAGAAGGGAAAATTTTCCTGAATAGCACTGCTTGGGTAAATAAACATAAAATAACAAAAACCCCTGGATCTAGAAATCGCATAAACTAAGAAATCCTGTTATTAGGAAAAAAAACCATTTTCACAAAAAAGTTGTAAATTAAAACAAATTACTTGTTCAACAATACTGTATTAACTCAAAATTTTCAGTAGAAGCAAAACAATTTTTAATTATGCATTGAAGGCATTGAAAAATAATTTTTAAACCAACCGTTTCATTATTAAAAAGTAGAGAAATAGCTCATTTTTTAAAAATTTGTATGACAATATTCTTATTTACATAAGGGGGTAAATTTAATATTAATATATCAAAGTTTAAGTCTTTGTTTATTTAACGATTTAATTAAAACAACAGCTACGACCGAACACGGAATTAAACATAAAAACTGATATTGGTGCACAAATAACCCTTTATTTCAAATTTAAAATCTAACAAATATTTGTTTTTGTTGAATTGAACATTTCGTAAATGGTAAATTTAGCTTATTAGTAAAAATCGTGAAATACAAAAATTATAATTACATCTATAACATCAACAAATTAAAACTTCGACATAAAGAATTAATCAGATTTATACAATTAACAACAGATAAATTAAATTCAAATTTAGAACAATTCAAATTCTTTCTGTTGCTCTCTTTGGAAAAAAAACTAAGAAAACTTTTATTGAAAAAATAAAACAAAAATATTTGTATAATTTATTAAATTGGATTTCAACGAATACGTTTAAAATGCCAACCTAACAATAAATAATACAATCAAATAGCCGTTGCACTAGGTTTCGAAGCAGTCTTTTCGGTAACATTAGCTACAGACACTTGTTCAGCTTCTGAACCAGCATCTAATTTCTTTTGACCCTCTTCCAACTGCTGTGTTTTTTCGGGGGTAGCAATCTCTTCAGTTGCAGGCTCTTCAATAAGTTTGTAAGTAATAGGAGCTGGTTGTTTTGGGGGCAGCCAATCGGGAATGATTTTATCATGTAAACGCCATTTGCCATATTCATTGGAAATGTGTTTCTCAAAAACTACATACTCTAAAACATCTTTGGCTAAAATTTCACTGCCATGCATAAGGCGACCGAAACGATCATAAATGGCCAACATTTGTTGTGAATGAAAACGTACTGTAACTTGCGCATATAAATTTTCTTTGGAAATAATATCGGTGACACGAGCATGAACCATACGAGGAGGTTCTAATGATTTAAGGAAACTCCAGTGTATAGTTTTATCCTTAATATTGTGCATCATTTCGGGATAGGCACGTTCGGTGACGAATTCACGCAACTGATGTTTATTCTTTTGAGCCATAAAATTGTGTGCCTCAATGTACACATCTTGGGCAATGCTGGGAAAGCCGTCAGTATCGAATTCTTCTTCAAAGGTGCGTATCTTACGTACAGCTAACATTGATTTAGACTTCTTTTCCAAAAATTCAAATTTCTGTTTGGCCCCAGCAGCGGAAATAAAGGACTTTTTGCCATCTCCCTCAGGAGGCACGTAGGGCTCAAATATACCACCAGTACAACTAATAAAGAAAGGTCTTTCTAGCCAAGGTCTAGGAGGCAAGAAGCCACGCTCTTTCATTCTCTTTTTAAGTTCGCCTTGTGGTAATTCACCAGGTTTTTCATGGAAATCGGGTAAATCCATTTTGATAAATTTTAATTTACGCAACCGTTTAAATTTAGGTGCCCAGTGTTTCGTTTGGCGATAGCGTACTTGATGGGTTTGTACTAAAGCCTGGACACCAGGTGTCAACATACCCGGCTGCACACACTATAAAGACCGCATACACATGTTAAATATTTTTGTTTTTTAATTATTTTGGTAAATACCTGCAAGAATTTAATGCAGCTTCTGGTGGATGACAAAATTTCCATATTTACGTAAGCGTTTCTGTGAAAATTTAATGAAACTTTTAAATTTTTACCAAAAAACTTTACACAATCAATTCCACAGTATTAACTCAGTTTTAGGTATTCACAATAAACTGATAAGCATTTATAAGTGTGGAATATGATGAAATAATACAGGTGGCATCGCTACGGCAAAAAATATAACCAAGTATTCATGTGTGCGGTCATGGTGGAATATGTAGGTGGCAGCACTACGGCAACAAATACAAGGTTAAACAAAAATGAAAAATAAGTCTCCGTATACGTCAAAAATTAAATTAAACTAAAATCAAATTTTGCCGCCGAACGCAATGAAATAAATTAATTTTTAGCCAATTTTTATTTCACTATGGTTACTATCTTATTTAATTTTAATTTAAATAATCAAAAACCTATGCTCCAATGGGAGTTAGAGGAACACATATATATAAAACTTTAATACAATACAATAATCACAGCACAAAACGTGGACTTTTTGTAAACATAAACAAAACTTTGACATAAGAGTAGACAAACAATACAAGAGCAAAAAATCGTCATCTGGCGTAGTAATGCCTGCCACCTGTTTATTTCATCATGTGTGCGGTGGTGTCGATACTACGCTTGACGCTTCTCTCTCAAAAAAAAAGTGGCACAGCTGTGCTTTCAACGCCACCTGAAAAATGAATTGGCCTTGAATATAACATTACAACAAAAATGGAAATTAGTCCCACCTAATGTCAAAAATTATTTTAAACAAAAATCAAAGCGTGCTGCTGAACGTGATGATATATATAAATTTTAAGTCAATTTGTATTTAATTATGGTCAATTCCTTTTTTATTTTTAATATAAATTATCAAAACCTTCAATAAAAACAACTGATCACAACACAAAACGTGGACTTTTTGTAAACATAAACAAAACTTTGACAAAGGAATGGACAAACAATGCAAGAGCAAAAAATCGCTACCTGGCGTAGTAGTGCCACCTGTTTATTTCACCATGAGTGTGGAATACATTTAAAAGTGATGTCAATTTTTTAAAATTAAAAAAAGTCGTGATAATACATAACATGGTAAAACTACACAAGGTAGACTCGTTGCTACAACAAGTACAAAAAGAAAAAAACAACAGGCAATTTGTTTTTGTATTTGCTACCAAAACTTCAAAAAATATACCTTCATCAATACAAAATAAAAACACAATTTGAAAAAAACAAAACAACACGTGAAGGGATTTGCAAATCGGTAAAACTTCGTATAGACGGTGGTCAAATCCTACAATATTGTAAGCAGGCGTTGTCAATAGAAATATTTTTCTGACAATGGTTCCATTGTCAAATGCCATAATTTTACACGTCTGCCAAATACAAATGAGCTTACAATGTTCACACAGTTTCAAGACATTTTTAGTAAATTTTAATGCAATTTAAGCAACGCTGTTTACCAATATTGGACAGTCAGGCGGCTCTCACTATCCGTCTCCACTATCCATCAACCTGGTAAGAACATCATGTCGCACATGAATTCTGCTAGTGTAGACTCTTCATGTTCATATTTCGTTCATGTGCTGCCATCGTTGGCTAAACATATGTCTTAGAAGCCATGTTCGCCTTGATGGTCGCCTTACAATTTCATATTCTGTCTGCAACTAAACGCACAACAAAAACAATTGTGGTAAGTCAGAACATGAACATCAACACGTATTCGCCACATACAAGAACATGAACAAATTAATACCTCTGCTCTGTCGGCGTTATGTTCATGTCTTGTTCAAATCGATAGCGCATGTAGAAGTGGAGTAAGAGAAGGAGGAAAATTGATATGAGAATTTACGGTTTACAAATTAAACAACAAAATAGCCTTAAATATCTTGGCAGACTCCTCAAGATCATCTCTAACTGTGGGTGGTCATTACCGAATTGTGATATGTGAATCGAAAAGCAGAAATAATTTAATCAAATGTCTTACACCTGTTAAATCAGGTTGCAATAAATTTATACAAACGCTTAGTGAGAGCAAAACTTGAATATGCTAGAACAACATCGGCAAATTCCTCTGGTATGTTAATAGAAGGATAACTACTTTCCAAAATACAACCCCGCCAAGATATCCTGGATAAACTCCATCAACCCTGATACAGACAATTTATGTTTTGGCAAATAAACTTCCTCCTAAAGAGAGGAGTATTTTTTTAACTGCAAAAGAGATTATAAATTTGAAATCATACAACAATAAGCTTTATGGACTGATTGCAAATAACAGAGAAGTCAAGTCTAGCTATAGTTCTGTCTTTTACAAATTTAAAAGTATTTTTGATAAGTTAAACAAAAGAGTGGTTTGGTCCCCCAAACACCCCCTAGGATGAAAGATAAGTTGAAAAGGATTCCAAAAAAAATTTTTTTTTAATTTTTTGCCACGCCTCTGTATACCGCACTTTTAGTTTTTTGTATACTGCGCCGCCATTTAAAGTCCGAGCATAACATATTGCATATCGTTATTCATGGCTTAATTTTTGCCTTGAGGACTTTTTACATCGACATCCGCCACTGGTGCCATTTCGGATCGTACCTCCCTAATGTCCCATTTGCTGCACGTGGCAAAAAAGCCCTTCTAAAATTGTGTACTTCAAGCTTTTACACATACATATTACATTAAACCAGGTAGATCAACATACAAAACAAAGAAAATTGCATCATTCAGAATGAAATTTTATATCAATGAAATAAGTAGAATTGTAAAAAAAGTTTTTTTTGAACTGTAACCTATATCATTTAAGTTTATTCCATTATCACAAAATTCAAATTTATGAAGAATTCTAGGTCATTAACGATTTTAAGCCACGTTCTATCGTAATTATGCCAGAAGATGTAGACGACTGGAACTTCCGCGATGATCAGCTCTACCTTTTTTGCGTGGTTCTATCTATTAACAAATTGTTTCTGCGATGATAGATTAGCCAGCTGGAATCCCGGCCCTGTAAGTACAGCACTATTTATCCAAGAGCCAGCCTTCAGATACTTTGCGAAATTTAGTGACATTCATCGTTTAAGTTTAAGCACCTTTGTGGTTTCTGGTAAGATCCAACTCCATACACTGAATCCGTCATGTTTTTAAGTATGTACTTTGGATTCGACAATTACCATTGCATATTCAAGAATTCATTCGCCCGACCATTGAACATAATAGTTACTATTTACATCCTGAAAATATACGACTGGCTATCATAACAGATCCTGATCCTGCAGTGTGATAACAGGGTTATGCAATTATAAGAACTGCTAGGGAAGACCCACCCGCAAAGATTAGAGAGTTTCGTGTTTCGAAATGTGAAATAAATTTTGACTGCAATAAGTACACAGAAATTATAAACTGGGACAATTTACTAATAACGAAACCACCATGTCCCATTTCTATACGGTTTACCAACTGTTGCAATACCAAAATTCTTCTAATGAAATAATTCCAATACCAGGTAAATATATTACAACATTGGGTTTTAATAATATATAATGATAATGTATTTTTTATAGCTTCCGTACCACTGAACGTTTTATGCGGGTTGTGAGTAAATCCACCAATAAGGTCACAGACGAAAGGCGCTTGAGCTATATATATATTAGGGATGCCAATCAACTGATTTTTGAAAATCCCGGGAATCGGGATTTCCAAAATTCCGGATTTGGGATTTTTCGGGATCAATGTGTTTCTTTAAGATGCTACTTTTTTTTAATAAACAACACTTCTTGAATATTCAATAGGTTTTATATACGTAACATAAATTTTTAAAAATGAAAACAACAAAACAATTTATTTTATACATACATATGTTTATAACACTGGCCTCACCCATGATCAAACTGATCAGATTCTGAAAAAGCTTAAAAAAATATACGTATCTCTTAGTTTTTCTAGATCAATTCATTTCGGTTTTTGACAGCAATTTAATTTTTAATGTGAATTAAGTTGTGACGACATTAATACACTGCAAAGTGTAGTCCCTCATCGATCTCGATAGCTGAGTTAAAAACTGTAAAACTATGTCGACTGCAGTGCAGTACACCTCCAGGGTGAGGGCGAGATTCATAATCAATAATTTAAGTACGTTTGAAATTTATTTTAAAACAAAATGTTTATACAAATGTTTCTTAAAACAGATTTCAAGATTAAATAATTTATTTATGAATACGTCAGATAGTGTTTATTAATAAAAAAATTATTTTATTTGCCGTATGTTTTTCAAGCAAATTTTTTATTTTTATTGTACCGGAAGGAATATGAGCTATTTCATCAATATTATGACTTAATTGTTATAATTATATCAACTTTAATTCTTTAGTTTCTGAATAAAACTTTAATTGGATCGTGCATAATTTTTATTTTTATTTATTTATTTCTTGATTTCTATATGTTGTATAAAAATAATCATTTTTAATTTGGTATTATGTCTTAAGCCAAAGCTGAACTTGCTAAATGTAATTGTAAAAAAGGCTTGAGATGTGAATCTTCAAACATCGTTTCTACTTAAAATAATGGTTTTTATTAAGCCAAATACAAAAATCCAGAAACAGTCGTCATATGTATATCAAGCAAAAATTAAAAATTTTAAATACTCGCTGTGTGCCAAAAACAAAAATTAAACTCAAAAATAAGAATTATTTGCAATTAAAAATATAACTCAAATATAATTTTTAATAATTTTTTTGTATCTATCTATCTATATATATAAAAATGAATTATGTTTGTATGTTTGTTTGTCGCTTTATAGACTCCGAAACTACTGAACCGATTTTCCTGAAATTTTTACAGTAACATCACGTGAGCCCTAAAAATAAAATAAGCTACTTATTTTTTCGATAGGGGCAGGGGAATTGGTACCCCCCATAGGATGCCAATATTAATTATCGAATATCTTAAGAGCCGCTGCACGCATTTTGCTGAACTTTTTGTAGTAGGATCTTCTAAGCCCCAAAATTTAAATAAAATAGTAGCGGGGGAAGTGGTTCCCCCCATAGGACGCCAATGTTTAATATAGCATATCTTAAGAACTGTTATCCACCACCTGGATAACTATCTTGCCGCGATGTGGTGGCTTAAGTGTCGGCTGTAGTGTCTGTCTTGGAACTTGAATCCGGACAGCTGAGTCGGAACAAGTTTAAAGGCAGACGCTTTAAGGCCAGCATGACCAAGGGTTATCCATTCCTCATCCTATTCCCTTCACCTACAATCCTTCCCCCCCCTTTTATTCCCACTTCCCCCACTTTTAAGGTCAAGGTGGTTGATAGCAGTGCCGAGGATCTGGATGACTAGTTAGTGGTTAAAGAAACTAGTCGCGAACAGCTTCCCTCTGACGCTGATGGCAAAGGTCAGTTGTAATTCTAGCCTAGTCCGTGCAAGCCGTCACTGCGCGAGATGGTCCTTTGTATACGTGCAAACTCGTGGGATTGGAAACTGGACGATTTCAAGATAAAACAAAATACGGACATAGTGACAGAAGTTGGTGCAGGGAGTATCACTGACAACTCCACAGGCCCGATGTCAGATTCAGACTCGGATCTGCTTGGGGTTCACAGGGATATTTTGCTGCAAGAAAGTCAGTTAGTGACAGAACTGACAGAGATCAACTGGATGGGCTCGACAATGGACTCACTGACACGCTCTGGGGCCTCGGAAAGACTCGGTGATCTGACCTTGGACTCTGATGATGAGCACGAAATAGCTATGATTTCGGCTCATGGTCAGGATCAGAGGGTTGAACCATTGACTTTTGTGGTCACAGTCGAGACAGTGAGCAAATTGGCGAGTACATCGAATTCCATTGTTCGGCAGGATGTGATAGAACAGGTCACATCGGAGAGCCGATCAAATCTCGAAAAAGCCAAGAGTGGTTGGAGAGTCTCTTTAGCCTTTCTAGAAAAGATAGCTAAGAAAGACTCTTCACTGCACGATGGGCGGGATAGGCATTTGCTGAGGATGCACCGGAAGAACACTGCTGGATTCGAAAGAATCCACGGTTCTTTCGATGTCATCCTAGGGCTTCCCTATCCTGCGGGGTATACAGCAGAGGCTGCTGAGGAATCAAAAGTTGTCAGTAAAGACAAAGGATCCTCACCAGATTCTGCTGGCGTATCCTCTTACAAGGAAGGTAGAAGGAAGGAGGGTAAAAGTTCACCACCCAGCCCTCTTAATGGTGACAGATTGGTTACGGTTGAGGGAGCTAGGCCTGGGGACGAATTACCCACAGTAGACCAAGAGTCTCTCAGGAAGTTGAAGTTGATGAGTGGGGTTGCGATATTTGGGTTGGGGTCTATCAGTTTTAGGTTTCACAAAAATGATGGACCCTAAGAGGCTGAATGTGGTGCAGATAAACCTGCATCACTGTGAAGCAGCCTCAACCGAATTAGTAACCCACCTCATCGATAACAACGTGGACGTGGCCTTAATCCAAGAGCCCTGGATCAACAACAACCGGGTTGTTGGATTAAAGGCCACGGGATATACACTGTTCGTACCCCACACGGGGGAGAAGGTTCGAACTTGTATAATGGCAAGAAATGAGCTCAAATTTATGTTGTCTCATTCTTTCAGCAATGGAGACCTCACGGTTGTTACAGGTGAAGCTATGGACAAAACGGTCCTAGCACTAGCATCGGTATACTTACCATATGAGGCTACCGATCCACCTGGTGTGAAAGTACGTGAGTTGGTGGAGCACTCGAGCAGAAGCGGCTCGAGACTGGTACTAGGTTGTGACGCTAATGCACACCATACCCAATGGGGAAGTACCGACATCAATAAAAGGGGTGAGTCTATGTTTGATTTTATTATTGCTAGCAATCTTTACATCTGTAATAGGGGGAATACGCCAACATTCAGAACTAGAGATAGGGAGGCAGTAATAGATGTAACATTGACGAACTATAGAGACTTAGTAGATGATTGGAGGGTGGCTTTGGAATTTTCCTTCTCTGACCATGGTCGTATATCCTTTAATCTAAAATTCGAAAAGTCAAAAAGGCGTCCTTATAGGAATCCAAGGAGGACGAACTGGGATTCCTTTTCGGGATTGGTGAATAGTAACCTTAAAGTTACACACGATTGGGGGTCGACTTCGGCCGGTGTGGAGCACCTGGTGGGTACCTTTACGGAGGTGTTGACCAGTAGCTATGAGCGATCTTGTCCGCTGAATTTTCCGGGTAGGCGCTCGCAACCGAGATGGTGGACAGGTGAGTTGAGGACTCAAAGGACCACTGTCAGAAGGTTATTCAATAGAGCGAAGCATACGCGTAGGGATGAGGACTGGAGTAACTTTAGGATAAGTTATAATAGGTATAAGGGAGATATTAGAAGGGCTAAAAGGGACTCGTGGATCAAATTTAGCGAGTCAGTGGAATCTGTAAATGAGATGTCCAGGTTCAGAAGGATTTTATCCAAGGACCCTGTGGTCCCGGGATTTATTCAGAGACCGGACGACTCATGGACGGAATCTAGCTCAGAATCTCTCTGTTTGCTTATGGAGACTCACTTCCCGGGTTGTGTGGATCCTGGGACGGGGGAACAGGTGGGGTGTGGTAACCCCTTTTCTGGATCGGGCTCGGGAGGTGAGATAAGGGAGGCGGTGGGGGATATCATCACCTTGGATAAGGTTACATGGGCGGTTAATACTTTTGGGTCTTACAAATCGGCAGGACCAGATGGTATATTTCCGGCTATGCTACAGAATATCCAGGGATCATCACTCCTATTGCTGGTGGAACTATTTAGGGTATGTCTGCTTAATGGCTACATTCCTAGAGGGTGGAGAGAGGTCAGGGTTATTTTCATACCTAAGGCAGGTAGAACCGGTCACTCTAAACCCAAGGATTTTAGACCTATCAGCCTATCGTCTTTTCTTGTGAAGACATTAGAAAGACTGATTGATCTGCATCTGAGGACGAAGATTGACGCCGGCATCATCAGCGGCGCTCAGCATGCCTATCTTAAGGGTAGGTCTGTTGAGAGTGCGCTTCATGATGTGGTGGGTTATATAGAACGGGGATTGCGAGACAAGGAATACACCTTGGCGGCATTCCTGGATATAGAGGGGGCCTTTAATAATGTGAAAATAGAGGCTATAAGGCAGGCACTGAGTAATTTAGGGGTTTCGTTATTCTTGGTCGAATGGATAACTCTGATGCTTAGCAGTAGAGTTATTCACTCGGACTGGGGAAACGAGCGCTTAAGGAAACTCGTGACTAGGGGGACCCCACAAGGGGGAGTTCTCTCTCCCTTATTGTGGCTTTTGGTTGTCAATGTCGTTCTGGGACGTTTTGACAGTATAGGTCAGAAGGTCGTCGCCTACGCGGATGATGTAGTTATATTGGTATCGGGCAAGTTTCTGCCGACAATTAGCGATGTCATGCAAGGGGCGCTGGGCGAACTGGCAGCATGGGCGACTGATAAGGGCTTGGGAGTTAATCCGGAGAAGACAGAATTAGTTCTTTTCACTAGGAGGTACAAGGTGGAGAATTTTAGGCTGCCGGTACTAGGGGGAGTAGAGCTTAGGCTATCTGATAGTGCTAAGTATCTAGGAGTTTTTCTGGACAGTAAGCTGTCCTGGAAGAGGAATACTCAGGAGAGGCTAAAGAGGGGTCTCAATGCTTTCTATGCTTGCAGATCGTCGATAGGTAGGAGTTGGGGACTCCGGCCGTCAGTTGTGGGATGGCTGTACACTTCGGTGGTTAGACCCATTCTTACGTATGGATGCTGTGTTTGGTGGGAGGCATTGAAACTAGCTAGTCGGAGGGACCTTCTGTCTAAGGCTCAGAGGTGTGCTTCGATCGGCATGACAGGTGCCTTGAGAAGTACGCCTCAGGCGGCTCTGGATGTTATTCTTCATCTTCTGCCTATAGAGCAGTATGTGTGGGAAATGGCAGCAAGGAGCATTCTTAGGCTGAGGGAGCTAGGACTGTTAGGAAATTTCACGGAGGGTCACTCGCGGATCTTGAGTGAAATTGGTACTAGTGGCTATCACCTAGGCTCGCCCGGCTCTACGGATTATTTGGTCACTAGGGTCGATTTTGGGCGTTTGCCAGAGGTGATATTGCCTTCTAGGGAGAGCTGGTCAGGGCAGGGCAGATTGTATGGGGGATTTGCTATTTTCACTGATGGCTCGAAGATGAAGGGCACGGGTGCGGGGGTCTACATTGAGGATCTGGACATCAGAAGGTCATATAGACTTCCCGACGACTGCAGTGTATTTCAGGCGGAGGTTCTGGGGGTTCTCAGAGCCGTGGAATTGGTAGGAGCTAACATTGCCAAGGGCTCGGAGGTCACCATATATGTGGACAGCCAGGCGGCTCTTAGGGCCTTAATGGGCTGTTATGTGAACTCCAGGCTAGTGGACGATTGCAGGAGGGCTCTAGGAGTAATCTTAGGGAATTATGTTGTGAGGCTCTGCTGGGTACCAGGTCACTGCAACATCACCGGCAATGAGATAGCTGATGAGTTGGCAAGACTGGGCTCGGAAATGGAAGATCCTGACAGTTTGCAAGTGGTCAGGCCTCCAATGGGCTTCTACTTTGGGAGAATTAGGGAATGGATTCTGAACAGGACTAATCGGGCTTGGCGGGGCCGAACGGACTGCCGAGTATCGCGCACTCTGTGGCCGATGCTTAGTAGGTCAAATTCGGACGCGCTGCTGGGTAAGAGTAGGGCCTGCGTCAGGACCATGATAGGTATTATCACGGGCCACTGTATGATAGGCAGAATGGCGGTGAGAATGGGGTCTGGCTTATCGGATATATGTAGGCTGTGTGAGGACCCAGAGGAGCTGGAGACAGTTGAGCACTTTCTGTGCCACTGTCCCAGGCTACAGAACAGCAGGCTGAGGTGGCTAGGTAGCAGATTCCTGCACGAATTAGGAGATGTCTCGGGTTGCGGGCTCGAGAATCTGATGGGATTCGTAATGGGAATGACCTGGCTGCGCGGCAGGAGGCTGGGAAACATGTAGGGCAGTTTTTCCTGTTTGGTAGGGTTGTGTTTTGCTTGTTCTGTCCGATTTCTTATCTTCCACTATCTTCCTTCCCTGTGCTTTCACCATTTACTTCTACTACTCTGTCACACTAGACATCTTTCTCTTCTTTCTTCCTTTGTTTCACTAATTAAAGGCATCACAATGGACCATATTGGTCTCTGGGTGAGGGTGTGAAGTTTGCTTCACACCAGCCTTTCTAACCTAACCTAACCTAACCTAAGAACTGTTATAGTGAGAATGTTCAAACTTTGTAGAAGTCACTCTTATGGTATACTACTCTATTGAGAATAAAAATAAAGCGGTAGGCGCAGGGGGGAAATACCTCCCATATGATGCATATATTAAATATCGCTCAACTGAAGAACTATAAAAGGGACAGTCTTCAAACTTGGTTAAAGCTACTATTATGGTAAAATATAAATTTCAATATAAAAATGGGCGGGGTTGACAGGGGAGGAGCAGTACCCCTCATAGATAGAAATATAATTAAGAACCGCTGCACGCATTTTGTTGAACTTTTGGTAGTAGGATCTTCAGAGCCCCCAAATTGAAATATAATAGCAGCGGGGGAAGTGGTACCCACCATAGGATGCCAATGGTTAATATCGCATATCTTAAGAACTTTTATAGTGAGAATGTTCAAACTTTGCAGAAGTCTCTCTTATGGTATACTATACTTTTGAAAATAAAAATAAAGCGGGTAGGCGCAAGTGGGGAAATACCTTCCATAGGATGCATAAATTAAGTATCGCTCAACAGAAGAACTATTAAAGGAAGAGTCTTCAAACGTGGTTACAGCTACTACTATGGTCAACTATTAATTTCAATATAGAAATGGGCGGGGTAGACAGAGGAGGAGCAGTACCCCTCATATAAAGAAATATTAAATACCATATATCTGAACACAAAAGTTATCAACCTTTACAGGACAACTTTCAAAACAAAAAAAAAGGGGGTAGGTGCAGGGGGAGCAAAAATAAATAAATTACACATTTAAAAAATACTGCAATTTTTTTCTTATTTATTTTTTTTACCAGTGTAGCGAAGCGCACCGGGTTAAGCTAGTTATTTATAAAAATAAATAGTATAAGATCGTCTGAAAAGCGATTTTGCGCTTTGCAATTATTACAATTATTAATAGTAATTAGTTGTTAAAAACTTTTAAATAATTTGTTTAAACTATTTTGAAGATAAATACCTAAGAAACTTCGTTATTTCAAGTGTTGCATTGAATTTTTAACTATTGCCCTTTATCTGTAGCCAATTTCAGATAATTCATTTTTGAGAAAATTTAAATTTTAGTATTTTATAGAAGAGTTCTAAGTGAAATTGGCTAGCAAAACTTTTTTGAAGCTGTTTTCGGTTAAATTAGACATTAGCTGTTTCCGCATGACCTTCTAATTACAAAATGAAATTAAATATGTGGTAGATATAGCATTTTAATTTTTTGTTAATTTTATGTTGACGAATAATTAAAAAACTATAATAGAATAAAGGAAAACCATTTTAGTTCACATGTTAGTCACTTTTTTTCGTCAAATATTTGCTAGGTGTGAATGTAGCTTAAGAAAAGACCTAATGCATCAAATAACTCAAACAGTAAAATATTGACATTGGCCATTTAAGTACCAAGCTTCAGACATAATTAACGCAAATATTGCTTTTAATAAAACTAATGTTTCTTTGAAAAACCAAGTACTAGCTAATTACTAGCCAAGTACTAGCCATTATTTTTATGATATGATTTTTTCATCATTTATTTCGTTTCCAACCTTATGAGTTTATATATGTACATATATAATTTTTAATAAATTTTAATATAGTCGAATTTCCTTATAATCTGCCATGTCACAGAGCACAAATCCGTTCGGAACCGGAGAAAACATATTTGTTTATTTATAGGAAGTATATTTTGATAGTTTTTTGGCCTTTAAAATATGGAAAACTCCCATTCCGTTCATGAAAACAAAAATGGTTTCATTCCGCAAAGATTTTTCGTAATTTTCTAAAGCACCAAAACTCGGAATGAATTCCGTTTCCGAACGGAATTGTACTCTGTGACATGGCTGAATGAATCTGTTGCTATTTTATCAGAATATATATGGTATTTTTGTAAGGATTGCATTCTTCCAAGTCGTCCTTCATCAATATCCTCAAAAAGGCTGTTATGAAGCTTTTTGTGTTAAATAATAAATTACTTGTCTTCTACATCTTTAGAATAATAGCATTTCTTATCAAGTGCTGGAATATAAATTGTTTAGCTAAATTTTGTGTTAATCCTTTTACGGCTTTATTAAATACTAATAGTATTTTTTTTCGTTCACTGAATAAGTGGGCTGCTATCAATACTACTTTTAATTGATAAACTCTTTCATTCTTCTTATTTAAATTTTTCAGAAATTAACTAATTAAAATTTACTTCTTGCAGAAGTTTTTTTTAAATAAATCCTTATATGGAGACAAATATGCATATATGTATATGAGTCAAATTTTTTACAAAACTAGCTTATTGCAAAGAAAAATTCAATTGAGAAAATTCATTATAAGGACATCAAAATACACATTATTTATAATGGAAAAGTTGGATTTTTAAAATCAATTTAAATTTAATGAAGTACTTTTTTTAGTTTAATCCACTTCTAATTAGAAATAAAAAAAATATAAATAATATGTCATAATAATATCTCTAATAATATAACATATCTACGTTCTCAAATGCAGTACTGCCTGCACTGCATCAGAAAAGCAAACTTATTTCACCATATCAACGCAATCCTAATGATGCTGAATATTAATTGTGAGACTATCATTCTTATATGTGCATTTAACCATATTTAAATTTATTGTTTAAACGCAGTATTGCATTTATAACCATGTACATTATCTTTATATTCTATTATTCCTGTAATTTAACAGAAATATTTAATTATTTAATGTTTTAAATGATTGTTTAACTTAATACTATCATACTTTCGTTGATGATAACACACATAACTAAATAAATAACAGTAAAAATAATATTTTTTTATCAAAAAAAAATCGGTTATCACATTTTTATTCTAAATATTTAATATTACTCTAATATCTCATATAATTTCTCATGAAAACTGTGATGTAATATTATTCTGCATTTAAGATGACGATATGTGCAGTTCTTTTAGTTTTTTTTTTTTTTAAATAATATTTGCCTACAAAAAATTCAACACACACTTTGGCTCGTTGCCTTTAACAAAATACACACAAAGGCATTTCGTGCCGTGGTCATGCAAACTGTCGAGCAACAACAAGATTACTGGTGAGGAGCGTTAAGAAAATTTTTGGTTTCCTCATTCTTCATGACTGAGGAAAGGCAAAAATTTATTTTTCCTCACGCTCATGAATGAATTGGCAAAAAAAATTCACAATTCATTCATGGTTGTGAAAAAAATTACACGTTTTAAATTCCTCATTCATGAAAAAATTCATGAATGGTTAAATATGAGCGATCATATACATATGAATTTTTCGGAACTCTGGTTTAATTCAACTAACGCGACAGGCATTTAAATCACTACACAATGAACAATTATTTAAATTTGTTTAGCTTTAACCCAACGATATTGGGCACAAATATTGGGAACTGATAAGCTTAAATTTCTAATTTTGTTTTTATGCATGAAATTTTTCATAAAGCATACTTTGATTTTATATTTTTGCAAAAATTTAAATTATTTTCATACAAAGATGATGTATGTACTTGGCAAAAGACAAAATTTTATACTTGCCCAAGGCGAATTCAACTACAGGTGGTGTCGAAACGCCATCTGATTTTGACAGTTCGAGCTACTTTGATTTGATTTGTTAGTGTTTTGTTAGGAATGGTTGACATTTTGGACAGTAAACACTAACAATGCAATGCAAAAAACCCTGTGTTGTTTCTGTTGTTTTTGGATTGTTGTAGTATCAACACCACCTGTAGTGGAATTCGCCTTGATACTTGCCCTATTTAAAACGAAGGGCTACCACCCCATTGCATTGTTGTCAAAACGCGAACTAGCACGAATTTCAAAAAAGGTGTTAATTAAATCGACTAAAGATTAATATATGTTAATTTGGCATTTTTATTACAAACAACCCCGAACAAAAAGTTCAAACCCCGTTCTTTTTTACAGAATATCCTTAAAAAAAGGACATGGATGATCGTCCTTGGACAAATTGTATATACATTGGAAGCGCCTTAAAAAACCTTTCTTATGATACCCATATTGTATATGTTGGTAATGAAACAGATTCTCAAATTAACAAAACATGCAAAAATAGACCCTTTTTCAAAATGGTTCAGGTCACGAGAGGTCAAAGCTGGAGCCGAAAAATTTTAAATGTCATCTTAAAAAAGTCCAAGATTTATTTTGAGGAGGGTACACCTTGCACGAATTTCGCTTCCATTCAACTTGAGTCGCTCTAATCTAAATACACCAAATATTGCCTTTTTGTGGTGTTTTTAATAATTAAAAAAAAATTATTTATTTATTTATTTATTCATATTTTATGTAATATTTAAATAAAAAGGAAAATCTTTTAGTACAGTTAAGGTAAAAAAAGTAAAATTTTTAAAGGCTGTTGATACAATTTTAAAATTTGCCTGGTTCCAGTTCCTTTTTTTTTTGCTTTTTATCTAAAATATTCTCTCTCTTTCTTTTTTGTTTACTCTTAAATAGTTGGCATTGCAGGTGGCAACACTCAGATTTGTGGAAACAGATGTATAAATCATTTTATTTTCTAGTGTTCGCTTGCCAACTATCTGAAAATTATTTGGTAAATTCAATTTCTGGAACTGTTGTTAACTTTAAAACGTAAACAAAACCAAATTTTATTTTAAAACGTTAGAAACATGAGCCAAACATTCAATGGCAGGTGGTTAATATGTAGAACATGTTTAAAAAGTGAGAATAAAAAATTGTACAACATATTTGAGCCCATAGACGAGGAGGAATTCACCGACTTGGGTACAACTTTGCACGATAAAATAGAACTATGTGGCGCTATTCAGGTAGGATATCAAATAATCATAAAATAAATTAAATTATTAAATTAAATGTTTTTAGCTAAACCAACAACATAATTTGCCAAATAGAATTTGCAATCGTTGTGTTCTACTGTTGCGTGCAGCCTATAAATTTTGGAATTTGTGTCAGCAGTCTCAAAATCAATTGAATCAATTCATAACAACACCATCGCTAAAGCAGGAGACAGGTGAAACTGTTCAAATAAATTTTGATTCCGACGCCGAAGAACAAAAGACTGAGGCCCAGGAAGAAGTGGTAGATGTGATGCTGTCTGATGCTGACTATGTAGTTGAAGAAAATGTTCTGGATTATGATATCTCAGATGAGACTGAAATAAATTCAGTTGCTAAAAATGAAGATTATATTACTACTATTGAGGAGGATGAAGTGGAAATTCAGGATTTCAGTGACGAGGAAAACTCGCAATATGAAGTGGAAGAAGTCGATGCCAAACAAATAATTTCTGAGGATAATGAAGATGATAGTACAACCTATAAGTATGAAGGTGAGACTCATAGCGATAACAATCTTATTATTGAGGAGCTAAAACGCTTTAATGGTAAAAAGTCAGTAGTAAAAAGAAAACGTAAACATAGTCAGGATGATAGTTTCAAGGGAGTTTTTAGTTGTACATTTTGTGACAATAACTATACAGATAAAACTAAATACACTAATCATATAAAAATACATGTTAAGAATAAGCCACATGAATGCGAGTAAGTTTTTTTTTACATAGATTTAAATTTATAAATTTTAAATTCGATAATCTCAACAGAATCTGCAAAAAGCGTTTTTCTACTACTCCACAATTGTCACGTCACATGAACTCTCATACTGGCAATCGGCCATATAAGTGTCAATTCTGTGAGGCATGTTTTGGTGACCCTTCTACTAAGACCAAACACGAAAGGTGAAAGGAATTCTTTAACTATAGTACTTGAAATAAAACTCATCAAATCTCTTTTGCAGAATTCATACCAATGAAAGGCCATATAAATGCAGTTTGTGCGATAAAGCCTTTGCATACTCCAATGTATTGAAAGTCCATATGATGACACATACCGGCGAAAAACCGCACACGTATGTTTTTTGATATGGGATATAAATTTTTAATAAACTGACGTTTTATTTTAGCTGCAAGTATTGTGGAAGATCTTTTTCCCAACTACATCATAAAAATGCCCATGAAAAGCGTCATACTAATGTTAATGTGGTAATTGTACATGATTCACCTGATATTGAATACATGGAAGAAGAGAATTTAAAAGAATATAAAATTGAAGAAGTCATCTGAAAATACATTCATATATTAAAAAAATTTTAAGTTTTTGTAGCAATATAATATCATTAATCATTATTATATACTTTGGTCATAATGTAGATACGATTTTTACGAAACTTAATGAAATTGTTTTGTCTAGGGATGTGCTCTTAATTGCTTAATCAAAATTTTGTTTTAAGAAAATGTGATTAATCGATTCACAACCATTTCTGATAAATCGAATAATTTAAATTTTGATTAATCAAGAAATTTGATTCATTGAACACATTCGAAAAATAAAGATGGTTAATATTTTATTCATAAACTCATAAAATAAAAATATAAAAATTAAATCAAATAAAACTATTATAGTGGAAAAATAATTTTTGGCAATTTTGTATCTTATTTTAGCATTAACATTTTTTATTTAGCTGCATATTACAGTTACCCCTTGGGTTTTTATATAGCTTTTTTAATAAATGTTTTAAGCTTTTTTGAGCATTATTTTAAAAATTTTGGCGAATAGTTTTATTGATTTTACTTAAAATTTTTAAAAATTGTGTTAAATTTTGACTTAAAATAGTTTCGTATGAAAATGGATAATTCTAATGTTAAGAAACCTTTACATGTCTTGTAAAAAAATAAAATATTCAGGGAATATTAGAAATCCCCTTGTCATGTTAATACCCACTCCACTATTGGTGGAGTTCTTAAAATATTGGTCCTATACCTTAAGGTATAACGATCGGCTCAGAATCACTTTCTGAGCCCATGTAAGCCTTGTGCGCAATTTCGGAAATAATTTAATGATATTTGGTACAAAGGCTGTAATTGGCATAGGACCAACCCTATTGAAAATGGGGCGTATCGGCCCATAATTTCGCATTGCCCCCATACAAGCTTCTTTCCGGAATAGGGTCTTTGTATCCATAAAGCATCTAATTATGTCAGCATTTAGATTAAATTTGGTCCAAACTTGTTTTATTGTAATGTATTGATAATGGTCGTCGATTTTTCCAGTGTAAGGCAACATCAGATATTACCCGCAGAGGAACAACAGATGCCATAAACATTTTTCCATCCGATATTGTAGCGTCATCGGAAAATATCTTTTACTTATAAACGCTTTGTCCGGATGATCCACCGCAGTCCCATTTACTGAACAATGTCAGTTTCTCAGGAAAAATTTCTACCACATTTTCAGGAAGACTCTCCAAACGCCGTTTTGCTGTATGCTCCATAAGATCCTGCATATTTACTTTCAAAGAGGCTTCAGTAAACTCCGTATGTAGTGTTCGTGAATCTAGCAAGTACTAAGTCCATAAACAAAGCTAAAGCTTCTTCGGAACCATACTTTTTAAGGGCTACGTTTCTAAAGGGGTTCATTGTAGTTGCGTTTCACCGTCTGTTCTGGGCCTAACACCAAGAATGATAGAATATAAGATTACGCCATGCGCATGATTTCTTGTTAGATGACGTAGCTTGCTCCTGGCAAGGCCTGCCATGTCTAAAAGACCATAGATTTTTCGAATTTCTTATAAAATATGCATGAATTTTTTAAGAGAAGGCAACCCTGCAATTTAAAATACTTTGACGTTTCTAAAAAAAATATTTTATTTACATATTGTGTTTAAATTACGGATTTTAGTATTTTATGAAAAACAATATTTAAACGAATAAGAAAAAACGTTGCAGGTGTGTGTTAAAACAATTTTGGAAAAAAAAACAATATAGGAATAGGGCATTATTCTTGAGCTTGACAACTTGAAATTAGTAACCAAAAGGAAAGCAGTTTGCGTGACGTAGTATGTGCGACATGCGTAGCAGATTTCAATTTTGTTTTCGGGATAGCGTAATCTTCTATTCTATCATTCTTGCCTAACACAAACATGATTTAAGAGTTAAACCCAGTCTAGAATTGAAATGCTAAACATTATGTATATGATGTTATTGTCAAGTATAGACTCATCATGTTAAAGGTTTTCTCATGCTGATGCGAAGCAAACTTCACACCCTCACCCAGAAACCAATATGGACCATTGCGACGCCTTAATTAGTGAAAGAAATCTAGTATGAAAGAGAAGGGGAAGTAAAGAGTGAAAGCACAGGAAAAGAAGATAGTAAAAGATAAAAACTCGAACAGAACAAGCAAAAACACCCTACCAAACAGGAAAACTGCCCTACCTATTTCCAGTCCCCAGGGCCGCCTGAGTGGAACTTTTCAAGGCACCTGTTGTGCCGATCGAAGCACATCTCTGAGCCTTAGACAAAAGGTCCCTCCGACTAGCCAGTTTCAACGCCTCCCACAATACACATCATCCATACGTAAGAATGGGTATAACTAACCACCAAAGTGTACAGCCATCCCACAACAATGAGACCCCTCTTTAGTTTCTCCTGAGTATTCCTCCTCCAGGACAGCTTACTGTCCAGAAAAATTCCTAGATACTTAGCACTATTAGATAGCCTAAGCTCTACTCCTCCTAGTACCGGCAGCATAAAATTCTCCACCTTGTACCTCCTAGCAAAAAGAACTAACTCTATCTTCTCCGGATTGACTCCCAAATCCTTATCAGTCGCCCATGCTGACAGTTCGCCTAGCGCCCCTTGCATGACATCGCTAATTGTCGGCAGAAACTTGCCCGATACCAATATAACTACATCATCCGTGTAGGCGACGACCTTCTGACCTATCCTGTCAAAAAGTCCCACAATGACATTGACAACCAAGAGCCACAATAAGGGGGAGAGCACTCCCCCCTGTGGGGTCCCCTAGTCACGAGTGTCCTTAAGCGCTCGTTTCCCCAGACCGAGTGAATAACTCTGCCGCTTAGCATCAGAGTTATCCATTCGACCAAGAATAATGAAACCCCCACGGCCTCTCTCCTCACATTTTTAAAGGCCCGCTCTATATCCAGGAACGCCGCCAAGGTGTATTCTTTGTTTCGCAATCCCCGTTCTATATAACAAACCACATCATGAAGCTCACTCTCAACAGACCTACCCTTAATATAGGCATGATGAGCGTCCTCAGATGTAGATCAATCAGTCTTCCTAATGTCTTCAAAAGAAAAGACGATAGGCTGATAGGTCTCTGAATAAATCCCGGGACCGCAGGGTCCTTGGATAAAATTCTTCTGAACCTGGACATCTCATTTACAAATTCCACTGACCCCCTAAATTTTATCCACGAGTACCTATTATAACGTATCCTAAAGTTACTCCAATCCTCATCCCTACTCTTATACTTCGCTCTATTGAATAACCTTCTGACAGTGGTCCTTTGAGACTTCAACTCACCTGTCCACCATCTCGGTTTCGAGAGTATACCCGGAAAATTCAGCGGACAAGATCGCTCATAGCTACTGGTCAACACCTCCTTAAAGGTGCCCACAAGGTGCTCCACACCGCCCGAAGTCTACCCCCAATCGTGTCTAACTCTAAGGTTACTATTCACCAATATCGAAAACGCTTTAATCACATCATGGTAAAACATCAAATCAAGACTTGTAGACGGGGAGTTATACATAGACTTATCATGTTGGAGGTTTTTCTCATGTTTAAAAGGAGTTTCTAAGCAATCTGTCTTGAAATCTCTTTTATAACATAATTCATTTTGTTTTTGCAATTTAATTGCTTGTTGTCAAAAACAGCTGACCAAAACAGAAATTTTCTTTTTTGACGTTTGAGAATTATATTTTGAATTCGTCGTGGACACAGCTGATGAACGGCTGACGAGTTGCACTTACCTTTTTAAATTCGTCTTGGACCTAGGGTAACGACGTAAGCACAAGCACGTTTCCAAAATTAAAAATTTAATGTTTCTATTTTTCCACCATTTCTCTTCAGTCGCTTGTATTTTTTTTAACAGTGTGGCATCACCAATATGTACAGAGTTGCATGTGCACGCGTTGACACACAACCAGGGCTGCCGAACTTCCTCTTTTCCGACCCAATTTGGTCGGATATTATTTGCTTGGTCGGATGGTACGCCAAACATAATTTTGGTCGGTTTGGTTTGAGAATATGTACTATAATTATATTAACAAACTTAGAACAATAGTCGTAAGTAAAGCATACAAGTGCAAATTTAATACCTTTTTTAAGATCACAATTTTTTTTATTATTAGATGCGGCAATGAAATGAAATTTATTACGTTAAGCCGGCGATACACTATCCTATTCAGTCGTACGACTTGTCAAAAAAATCGTGTGTGCTCATAATGTATGACAGTGTGGCTTACAAATTAATTGAGTGACAGATTTTTTGACAAGTCTGTCCGACTTGCAAATGTTTATGAAAATTTTCATAAAATGATAGGTTCTATGCGATCAGAGTTGCATTTTCTTGTAAAGTAGCTGAGTCATTTGAGTTTGCATATTTTTTTGTGGGATAGTGTGGCATTGACAGCAGATTTTGCAGACATTTTTTAGATCGGATAGAATTCTGTCAGATTTTCGTGTGAATAAAGCGTACGATTGCGTAGGATAGTGAATCACGCCCTTAAGTAGCATGTTACAGTGACGTAATGATTGGCAGTGTTGGTAAGCAATGCCAATAATATTAAGTTTCTTTGTGGAAATATTTACAGTTTTTTCGCAAAGTCCTAAAATAATAACATAAATAACAAAATTCCAAGAATACTGTTCAGTACCACTCCATAATATATTAGATGTTTCTTATACAGGTTAAATTATTTGGAGGGAGATATTGTAAGAATTATAGAACAGTGGAATGCTTTGATATGCTTTGACTTTTATAAAGTCAATATTATAAGAGCCCCACCTTGCAGAAGGAATTTGTGAGTTCTTAAACGTCGGTGGCAGAGGAAATCGCCTTTTGAGCATTCTACAATGCAACCTTGTAGAAACAATAAGCAAACTATACATTGGTAAACTCTTCGATACATTTTTTCGTTGTCTGTAAATTGTAAGGATGTTTTGGACCTCAGCAAAAAACTGTTTTTGAAAAAGAAATAATTCCCAGATTCTATCTGTTTTTGTTATCACAATTTTTTAAAATTTTTTAAAATTGTGATACCCTTTTTGCGTCTTATATGACGATTTATTTGTTTTAAATATTTTAAAAATTTGGTCGGTATCTTGGCCGCCCAATTAGTAGGTCTGCGTACAAGTACAACAATGCAACAATAGAAAAAACAACACGCGTTGTGTTTGTATATACAAATGGTAAAAATGTCAAAAACTTGTCACCTGTATTGTTTTTATCAAGTATTTATTTTGTTTAATGAAAATTTTCAACCGGAATTTTGGCGTACAATGCTTGCTTCCGAAAAATGGTCTGCGTAAATTTCATGTGATGGGGTTAAATTCCTGCCACAAATTTTACCCCATTTTGCACTTTCCACTGGGTCTTTTGGCACTGAAAATATCGTACCGCATCCACTTTTTAAATATTTTTACACACTGCACAATAACACATTTAAATGTTATTACACTTTTTATTATTATTATGGTTATTTAAAATTTTTATTCACAATTATTGTATTTTATTTTTATTTTAACAATAAGAAAAACGATTTCTTGAAATCAAAAAGAATATTATAAAAAAATATAATAAAAAATGTAAACAACTTTTGATATTTTGCACATTTATGCCTATGTATTATGATTAAAAACACAACTCTACAAAAAATCAGCAGGCGTTTCGAGCTGACCTACTAATTGGCCATGGTCGGTATCAAAGAACAGGTAGGTTTTGCAGACAATTTTGGTCGGATACAAATATTTTACGGCAACCCTGCACACAACACACATTGATTAATTTGACAAATACAAGACAAGAGCAACAACACAAAACAAGCGCGAGAGGCGTCATTTTTTATAGTGAAATTTTGTTAAAAAAAAATTAAAGATAAATAAAAAAGTTTAAAAAAAATAAGAACAAATTATAAAAATTCATAGTATTCCTCTATACTATTTTAATTTTTTATATTAAACATTGACGTGTGGAAAATGAAGTCTGGTTTAAATGAAAAATGGCTGGTGTGTAGAATTTGTTTAAAGCAGCCCAAAGAAGAAATGCAAACAATATTTGATAAAAATGCTGAAAAAGATTTGACGCGCATGATATTGGAATGTGGTGGTGTTCCTGTAAGTGCTTTAAAAGAACAAATGTATTTCTTTTAAATATATTTTGATATCTTACTTTTTTTAGATAAAACAATTCGATCACTATCCCGATAAAATCTGCAGCAAGTGCAACAAATATTTGCAAGTAGCTTACAAGTTTCGTTTAACATGCCAGAGGTCTCACAATCATTTGAGTAAATTTATTGCCCCTGTAGAAGTAGAAAAACGTAATGAGAATGAATTTGGAGATGAAAGTGATTCTTTGGGAAATGCTTTGTCCATAACTGAAGATGGCTATGTGGTAGAAGAGTCAAATGAAGGTGTAACGGTTAAGATGGAACAGGATAATGTTGGCATGGTAAAAGAAGAATTTACAGTCCATATACAGGAGGAAGATGACGATTTTGTAGAAATATATGAGCCCATGACTGAAGAAGAGGAAAAAGAAGTTTTCCAATTAGCTGATGATACTTTTGATAATGATGTAAGAATTTTTGCTTTCTACTTAATGACTAAATTAATTTTTATTTTATCTTTTAGAGTTTGCCCGATAGCCAAGATGATGTTGAATACTTAGAATTGGAAGAAGATTTGGAATTGCCTTCGTCAGACAATGAGGAGTTCATAAAAAAAGATTTTAAGCAAAAGTCGAAGGTTTTAGTGAAACGTTCTGCTGCTTCAACAAGCCGCAAGACTGCTTCCACAGCACCAGCTGCTAAACGTGCTAAACGACAACCAAAAGAAAAAAAACCTAAGGATACCTCCTATATATGCGATTTTTGTGGCAACAAATACCCTTCACAGGGCAGACTTACAGAACACATAAAGTTGCACAAAGGCATTAAACCACATGAATGCGAGTAAGTTTCAATTTATCCCTTATAAATCCACGTTTGTAGATAATCAGATATGAATGTATTAAAAATCGATCGATTTCAGTTTTAAGTAGGTTTGATAAATTTCGAGCGTTTTTAAAATTTATTTCTAAATAGTCTTAATTATAATATAAAATTACTAAAATTTATAATATAAAATTCAAAAGAACGTACATAGACAGAAATAAATGTGAAAATATCTCGCTTACGGATGGCAACACAACTAAATTTGTGCTGCTAGCAACGAAATGTAATATAAAAAAACATATTTAATTACATACCTACGTTATATTTTAACATAAGCGGGTTTGTCGTAATCGACCCATTAGAAATCCATTTTTAAGATATTGAAAGCGAAATTATCGGTTTCGAATAGTTATACCCACACCACAATAGTTGAAAGGGTATTTTGCATTTGTGCTGACTCCTTAAAATATTGGTCCTAGACCCAACTTTAAGTATACCGATCGACTCTGAATCATTTTCTGAGTCTATCTAACGATGTCCATTTTGGTACATATGATCTTGTTGGCTCAATGACCAAGCCGGTCCATTTATCATAGCCCCCATACAAGCTTCTTTCCAGGAAAGAGTATTTGCGCCCATAAACCATCTCATTATGTTGGCACTTAGAATAAATTTTGCCCAAACTTGTTTTATTGCAATCGCAATCATCTTACTTAACGTTATTGTAATCGATCCATATTTGACAATAGCTCTCATAAGAATACTACTCCCGAAAATAGCTTATAATGCCATAACTTTCTTATAAGTTATGGTATTAACATAAAAATTGTCGATAACTTTTGCGATAGCAACAAAGTTTTGTCCTGGTAGGTGCAAAATTAACCATAGGTCCCATATAAACCCTCATCTTAAAATCTCAAACAGATGAAGATATCTAAATAACATTCTGCACAAAGAACTTACGTACAGCCCAAACACGAATACAAATTCCGCGGGAAATTTATCTCTTTCCCTATTCCTCCTATTGCAAATAAATATTCCGCATTAAATTTCTCCCATTTTCCCGAAAAAATTCCCTTGCAAAACAGAAGGTCGTTTTTAAAACAACTAGAAGTTGGATTTTTGGAGAGATACTGAAAACGAGCCACATGGGACAACCAATTAATTGCGTTACTGGGTGGAAGAATGTTATTAATATTCTTAAAAGGAATTGATCAATCAACAAAGTTAGTACGCCAAAAGACTGCAACCCAAAAAAAGACCACAGGAGGAATAAAAGCATATGTCGAAGTTTTCACAGGAGGAATAAAAGCAAGTGTCGAAGTTGTGCTAGTTAAACCCGTTACCGATAAACATGTCACAAAAAAATGATTAATAAAATAGATTTGTATTAAATTAATTTTACTTGAACTTGCACAGCCACAGCCAGAACAAGTAAGAAAGTATAGTCGGTCAAGCCCGACCATATGATACCATACACCACAGTATTTAAAAACAAATTTTCGATAGTGTGAGGCAATAAGATGGGATCTTTCTACATATGTTTTAAATTTCATTAAAATCTGTTAGATAGCTTGGGAGGCAGAAATTACCCCTATCTCCTCTCGTGGTACTATTTTTTAAAAAATGCATAGCTTATGTGTGCATAGAAATATGCTCCTCTGCATGTTTTTAATTTCATTAAAATCGGTTTGACAGTTTCTAAAAAGCAAAAATTGCCCCTAACTCCCCTAGTGGTCCTATTTTTTCAAATTGCATAGCTTATCTGTCCATTTAAATATGGATCTATCCATGTTTTTAATTTCATTGAAATTGGTTTGATAGTTTCTGAAAAGCAGAAATTGCCCCCTATCTCCACTCCTCAAATTTTTTTACAAATTGCATAGGTTATGTGCCCATATAAATGTGGATCTACCTATGCTTTAAATTTTAAATTGGTTTGATAGTGGGTACAAAGAACCTACTTCGGTAAGCAGCTTATATGGAGGCTATATGCAATTATGGACCGATTCGGCCCAATAGGCTTGGTCATTGAGCTAATTAGAACCCATGTACCAAATTTTTGCGCACAAGGTTACATGTTCAACGGGATACTAAGGTAATTTGATTCTATGGGCAGGAAAGTCGTTGCCTACGCGGATTACATAGTTCTGCTGGCCAGGTGAAAATTTCTGTGCAGGTGAAGTTGGGCGAACCCTCGGCATGGGCGAAGGATAGGGGGATGGGTGTAAACCCTGCGAATAAGAACTGGTGCTTTTTACCAGAAGGTACAATAAACATTGTTTTAGAGGGCCAGTGCTAGATGGTGTCGAATTAACTCTATCGGACAGTGCTAAGTATTTGGGTAAATTCCTCGACTGTAAACTGTTTTGGAGGAGAAATACTCAGGAGAGGATGAGAAAGGGACTCAACGCCCACTACACATGCAGGAACTTCATCGGTAAGGACTGGGGACTGAGACCGGATATGGTAAACTGGATTTACACATTGGTGATTAGGCCTATATTTACTGATGGATTTACTGTTTGGTGAGATGCGTTGAACGTGGATAGCTATAGGTAGATGCTCATCAAGGCTGAAAGGAGTGCATCTCTTGGCATCTCAGGTGCAAGGAGAAGCACTCCACAGTCAGCGTCAGATATCCTACTATATTTGTCCCCTATTGAACATTATTGTCCCTGGACATTATATCTTTCTGTTATTTCTTTTCTTCTTCACTTCTCTCTTTTCTCGACCTCTTTACTGAAGGGATTCACAATGGACCGCATTGGTTTCCGAATGGAAACTTGCCCTTGGGCGCATAACCCTTCTTAACCTAACCTAACCTACATGGACAAACAGCCAGCCGGACGGACATCGATAGATCGACTTAGAATCACTTTTTGAGTCGATCGGTATACTTTGAGGTGGGACCATTATTTTAAGGTAATACACACATTAGGTGTGTGTATAAAAATTCAATGTTAATAACCAAAACAACTTCGGACACTTATTTATTTTTTTGTATCCCGCGGAATTTATAATTATTAGAGGATTTTTTCTCTAGAAAAGCACTTTTCGTGAGAAAAAATTCCTTGGGAATATTCGTGATAATCTGAACCTCATAACATAATTTTGTTTAGGCAGGTTCTTGATTGTCCATGGGTCCCATATAGGGTACACTAGCAAAAAATTGTTTTTATATACTGAGATGCGGTGTATCATATGGTCGGGCTTTATTCTATTTCAACTGAAAAGCTTTCTGCTCAGAAATACGCAATAACTTACCTCGATATTTCATGTACAGCCCAATTATAAAAACAAATTTCCGGGGAGTTTTTCCCCTTCTATTTTTACAATTGAAATTAAATAGGAAAGATTGGAGAAGGGAAAAACTCCCGAGAAATTTTATTTTATTCTATTTCAACTGAAATGCTTTCTGCTCAAAAATACATACGCAATAATTACCTTGGTATTTACATGTACTGCCCAATTATGAATAAAAATTCTGTTAGAGTTTTTTCCCTTCTCCTATTTTTACAAATTAACAAATTAAATAGTAAAATGGGAGAAGGGACAAACTCTCGAGGAATTTTTATTCATATGTATTTGGATTAGTAATGTATTTAAAGAAAAAAAGAATCAAAATTCTCAAAAACAAATTTAATTACTATTAGCAAATTATTTTTGGCTTGAATTCGTTACAGAGTTAGACTTAATTAAATCCGAGTTGTTTGAAATATCTACAATGTTAATTATTTATAGAATTTGTGGTCATTGTTTTGCCCAAGGACAGCAATTGGCACGTCATATGAATACCCATACTGGCAATAGACCCTATAAATGCAGTTATTGTCCAGCTGCTTTTGCTGATTTGTCAACAAGAAATAAGCATCATCGGTAAGTTTTTGATGTGTTGTAAAAACAATTTTAATTGCTTACTCCCATTTTCACAAGTTATCAATAGCTAATGGTAGGATTTTATCAGCCGTATCAAAAATGTTTCATTATTAAAAATTTACTTTAATCTAAAGTGGCGATAAGTTAAAGGAAGGTCCATCCTACCAGGTAGATTAAAGTAAAGTTGTAATAACACTGTGCTAGTTGAAAAAACAGACAAGCCGGCGGCCTGGCGTTTTAACATAATTCGGGCACGCTGAATGCATTGGTGCTAACCGCATATGAGAAAGAAGTTTAACCGTTCTTAAAAAAGTTTTATTATGGAATTTCGGTTTTTTGAGTTTGTTCAATAAACTAAACCGTTTTTGAGTTACGCGAACATATGTTGTGCAACCTCCTCCTCGAAAATCAGAGCTAACCTAAAAAAAGGTTAGCACCACTGGGTTCAGCGTACCCGAATTATAGTTCCTATTATGAACTTAATTCGATTTTCGACAGCTGTCGAATTAGTTGATCGAACGAATTTTAATTTGGTATTATGGCACATATTCGATAAAAAAGTACTATTGTGATTTAGTTTATTCACAGTAGTACATTTTCTATCAGCTATCACTTTAAATAAAAAATTGTTGTTAACAAATTTAAAAAATAAAACAAATATAAATCATGACAACGACGGAATTATGGTACGATGATTCATCTGATGAAGATGAACGCTTACTGGAACTGGCATGTACCTGTAGCCTGAACTTTTATAAAAATTCCTTTTGCCAACAAAGGATTTTGTTCCATAAGGGATACAAGATTTTCCAACTGCTATTTACTACTGTCGATTTTAGACCTGCATAAAATAACCAAAAATAATTAACAATGTGGAATTTACACACCAAAACTAATAAATTACCAAAAAACTTTCATTTTCAACAATTGTTTTTAAAATTATTTACACCGTCGAAAGCAAATTTGTTTTCGTTGAAAAATTCGATGCACAGCAAAATTTTCGACAGTGCTGCCAACTCATAATACCAAATTAAAATTCGATAGTCGATGTTCGATGGCCAGCGAAAATCGTTTATCGAATGTAACTCATAATAGGGGCCTATGTTAAAACGCGAGGAGCCAAACTTGTCTCAAAAAAAAGTGTCAATTTCTAGCACAGTGTAATGGAAGGCTTGTTATACGGCCGATAAAATCCTACCTTTAGCTATCGGTTGTGAAAACGGGCCTTAATATTTCTTAACTTCCTATCATTTTAGCATTCATACTAATGAACGTCCTTATGTATGCGATGTTTGTGGCAAGAGCTTTACTTACACAAACACTTTAAAATTCCACAAAATGATTCATACCGGCGAAAAGCCATTTGTGTAAGTTTTTTTCTTTTTATTTCTAATGTAAACTTTTGTTTTAATTCAAATTAATCTTTTGCAGCTGTGACATTTGTGGCAAAGGTTTTCCACAGAACTATAAATTGCGTAATCATAAGTTGATACATGAAAAAAAGGGCATCAAGATAGAAGTCGTTGAAGTTGCCCAAATGGATAGTAGTCAAGAGGCAGAACCAGTTTACCACCATGAAGTCCACGTAGAAGCAGCTGCTCAACAACTGTTGGAAATCTAAGCATCATACAGCAATGATCAACTGCTATATTATTTTTTTATTTAATTAAAGCTCTACTTATCTATACATAAAAACATATATTTTTCTTTTCTTTTTTAGTTTAGCTTTAACTTTATACAAAAATATAGTTTAAATATTAAAATTATGTATTTGGACATTTACTTTATTTAAGATGTAAATTAAATAAATCTCAATAAGTAAATATGCCTAAATTAAATTTGTTATTGTTTATAATTTATTGTCCAGATAACTTAAAGGCATGGTAGGCTGCGTGTTCGCCCATAAATGAGGCAATGTAGTAGTAGCTATGATCATACCCTTCTCTTAACTTGTACATGGTATGCAAATGATCGTTGTTGGCACAGGCATCAACCAAATTATCGGGAAGTAATTGTTTTTGCTTAAGGAAATCATCTTCACTTCCTTGGTCAATAAATAATTCTAGGGGAGCACCGGCATAGTTTTTGGCTAAATGCGTAGCATCCCATTGTTTCCAGGATTCTTGATCATCTCCCAAATATCCCTTGAAAGCTTTTTGTCCCCAGGGACATTCTATCGGATTTGAAATTGGAGCAAATGCGGATACCGATTCGTATAGACCAGGATTTTTTAAAGCGCAAATTAAGGCACCATGACCACCCATACTATGGCCACATATACCCTTTTTATTTGTCAGTCCAGCGAAGTTCTTGCTAATCAATTCTACCAGTTCCTGAGTTACATATGAGAACATTTTATAGTTTTTAGACCATGGTTCCTGGGTTGCATTAATGTAAAAACCAGCTCCAGTACCAAAATCATATGCATCATTGTCTCCCTTAATATTAAGGCCACGAGGAGAAGTATCGGGATTCACTATGACTAGATCATGTAATGCGGCATAATGTTGTGCCCCAGATTTGTGTATAAAGTTTTCGTGTGTACAGCATAAGCCACTCAAAAAGTACAAGACGGGACATTTCTTTTTATTTTTCAACAAACATGATGGTAAATAAACACCGAACTTCATTTCACAACCCAATGTGGGGGAGTTATGAGAATAGACACGTTGCTCTCCTTCGATGCATTTGTTGGTGGTCAATAATGTGAGAGACATGGGTCTTTGAAAAATTTGGTAAAAAATTATAAGTTTATTAGTTAAATTTTTTTTAATGATTTTAGCTAATATGATGTACTAGTCTCAATATTTGGAACAAATCTAGTTCACCGACGCAGCTCCGAATATAAAAACTACCTAGGGTGATAGAAAATGAAAAAATTAAATAAAAAAATTGGCGCAAACGCTTATTTTTCGAGTTATGGACGTTTAAAGTTTTTATATAAATATGCGATTTTCCATTACAATCCCAAACGGCCAATATTAATGTCATTTTAAAGCGCTTGAACATATTTTTCTGCATATTCAAATTTATTTCAAAATTTTTAACTCTAGCTCACAGTAGTTTTTTTTACTTTTTGCGTCCAAATGTTACGGAAGTGCACTAGGAAAGAATGTAGTTTACTTAAATAAAAGTTTAATACAAATTTTATAAAATAACAAACACCAGTATCGCAAAAAAAAAACTCCTCTGAATAACCAGCCCTTGGCCGGACGCAAGGATCTACTATTACAAACATCGGCTTCGCTTACTAAAGCTTCCATGCATAGCCGGCCTTCGGCCGGGCGCTAAGATTTTCTCCCGTATGATATAACAAATACCGGCTTCACTATCTAAAGATTCTGTGCATAGCCGGCCTTCGGCCGGACGCACAGCTTTTCTGCTCCATGGTATAACGAAAACTGGCTTCGCTAACTAAAGCTTCTCTGCATAGGTGGCCTTTGCCCAGGGGCAATAATTCTCCCCTCTTTCGTATAACATAAACATAAAGGTTTTACTTTTATTTTAATTAAAATTCTTAAATAAATTAGTATGTAGTATATATGTACATACATTTAACAATTAGAATTTGTTTTTATGCTTACTAAAAACTTTTGTATTTTTGCAAACTCGTCCCACTTTTTAATAAACCAAAAATAGTCAAATAAATTCTATCAGCCCAATTATGAATAAAAATTCCCTGGGAGTTTTTTCCCTTTTCCCATTTCTACAATTGAATTAACGTAGGAAAAATGGGAGAAGGGAGAAAACTCCCGGGGAGTTTTTCTTTCATAATTGGGCTGTATATGTCCAGAAAGATATAGTGAAAAGCTTTGAAATGATATCAATATTAGCCATATATGTATGTACGTTTGGAAATGTAGTGGAAAACCGCATATTAATATGAAAACTTTAAACGTCCGTAACTCGAAAACTAAGCGTTTGCGCCAACTTTATTATTGTATTTTTTTCTTCTTATTTTTCAATTTTCTATCGCCCTAGACTCTGCGTCGGTAATCTAGATTTAAGCCCAATATTTTAAGTTTAATTAATTTTTACGTCTTATCGGCTAATCACTCGTCCCGAAAATTTTTATGAACAAAGTTACCATTTTAGCATATTATCTCCTAGATTTGGCAGATTGATTTGGGGAATTAACTGCCTATTTCACTAAATGCGAACGAACGCTTTCGTTCGCACAAATACATGTATAACAAAAACAAATTTTTGAGAATTTTTGAAAAAAACCAAAACTAAAAAAAAATTTTTTTTTACTAACACACTTGCAGCAATTTTACATTAAATTAATAAGTTAGAGAGAGAGACATAATGCGTTAGAGAGAGAGGCAAAATCACATGTACACAAAGTTTCGGTTAGTTTTTTCATTTTTCTCTTAATAAACTAATAGAAACTTTACCCAATATAGTGGTCAAAACTACCGGTCATTTTACTAGTAAAATGACCGGTAGTCTTCTTGTAGGGTGTTTAATGAGAATAACACATAGTGCCCATTTACATTGTCCAATTTTAGTCGCTTCGTTTCGTATTTTGCACAGGGTCTCCACCTGAGATACGATATAAGATTTTTATATCAGCAAACGTCAAATTAGAGAGTATTTTATATTACGAAAATTCACGTTCTGTGAGGAATGTGTTTCGTGCACTTCGCTCAACTTATGGTCAACATAATCGGCCAACTTAGCGTACTATTCGCAACACCATCACCCATTTTGAGACCCAGCATTCATTATTGAATAATATTCAACCGAATAGACCACGTCCAGCACGGTGTGAAAAAAATTTAGCGACCGTAGCTGAGTGTACACAAGGACCGTGGAGAGTCGATTCGGCAACGTTCGCAGCGACTCGGACCGTATTCGTGCCATGATAACCGACTATTTGATGCCTGAAATTGAAGCTCGTGATCTCGGCGACATTTGGTTTCAGCAAGACGGCGCCACTTCCCACACATCAATCAATGGATTTATTGAGAGAACACTTCGGTGAGCACATAATTTCACGTTTTGGGCCGGTCGATTGGCAACCAAGATCGTGTGATATCACACCGTTAGACTTTTTCCAGTGGGGATATGTAAAGTCTAAAGTTTATGCGAACAAAAAAAAACATCACGCGTGTCATTCGCCAGTCACCAGTCGAAATGCTCAAACGAGTCATCGAAAATTGGACTCAACGGATGGACCATCTGCGACGTAGCAACGGCCAACACTTGATAGATATAATCTTCAAAAAATAAATGCCAAAGAATGTTCTTTCAAATGATAATAAACTTTCCCCGTTAAATTTGAATTTTCTGTGTTTTTTTCTTTAAAAAAGTAGGAACCTCGAAATGGATCACGCTTTATAATAAATGTTATGAGACAGTTGCTATAAGAAATCTTGCACAGGGTCTCCACCTATCAGATATTATAATATCTGAGAGAACGTCGGCAGAATGAGAGAATACATTTCTTCATGTTAATCTTAATATTAAACAAGGGGAACACGTATCTTATAATATTTCATAATCGACTGATTCTCGTACAGTAAACTTGTATCGTTTTTTTTATTCTTTTTGTAGTTTTTTGATTTTTTAGCTTAAAATATCGTTTTTTAAACATTTTTCACAATATAAGCACTATTTGCATTAATAAATTACACATTTTAATAATGGTGGCTTATCATTGATTTATATGTGTGTATGTATGTGTATTTTTGACAGCTCATCTTATAAGATAGTTGTTATAAGATTTCTTATAACAACTGTCTCATAACATTTATTATGATATTAATACTAACACTATTTGAGAGTCTAAACGTAAGATAATACTCTCTGCGATTGAATTTGACGTTTGCTGATATAAAAATCTTATATCTTATCTCAGGTGGCGACCCTGTGTTAAAACAACTATCTTATAAGATGAGCTGTCAAAAATACACATACATACCCACATATAAAACAATAATAAGCCACAATTATTAAAATGTGTAATTTATCAATGCAAATAGTTCCAATTTTGTGAAAAGTGTTTAAATAGAAATAAATTGTGTGAAGAATATACATACATATACTGTTGATATAAAGGAATTAAATAATTAAAAAAATAAATACTAATAGCCTATTTCTAATGTGCGAAAGAATTCTTTCTTTCGTATAACTACATTGAAAACAAAAACAAATTTTTAGAATTTGTTTTTGTTTTCAATGTAGTTATTCGAACGAAAGAATTCTTTCGCACATTGGAAATAGGCTATAAAATGAATATTTTTAAAAATATACACTTATTTTTTGTAAAATAAAATTGAAAAAAAAAAATAATTTTTGTTAATATAAATTGTTTTTATTCGACCTTTATTATTTATATTATATGTATTAACGTTTTTAAGCTTGATATCTTTTTATATAAAAAATATGTATAATAAAATTAATATTTTTATGCAAAACGGACCTGAGGCTCAAAAAATGAATATACATTTTTGTAAATGGCGTCACTTCTTACACTGTCCTTTCCTCATCGATTTCTTCAAATTATGAGTTAACATATATACTTTTTCCCTTAACATAATCTGATTAATAAGAAATGTTATTTTGTTATTCCGCCGACTTTATTGACAAATTGCTGATATATTTATCTTTCGTCTAACCCAGGGGTAATACGTTATTTTTTTAAAAGGTTTCTTAGTACGGCAATAGTGGCAATATTACAACCTTGGCAACTTTTATACAAAAAAAGTCACAAAGCTTGTGACAAATATTTTTTCATATGAAATATAGAAGAAGAGTTTGTGACTTTTGTAATTTGTAAACAATACAAATATATTGGAAAACGTTTTTGAAAATGTCTCAGGAAGCTGCTGGTAGTGGAATTTGCTTTGGTTTTAAGAAAAGAAATATAAAGAAACCTGCTTTTAGAAGAAAACAAGAATCAAGCGAAGAGTCAGGTTAATAATTATTTTTTTGGTTTTAATTTCATTTAACAGGCTTCTATTTCAGATGGTAAAAAAAGTGACAAAGAACAAACAACCGCATCTGCAGTTGTAAGAGCAGAACAAAAGCGTAAACGCATAAACCCAAACTTTCAAAGTACCAAACACTTGGCATCTAAAAGAGAGCGTAAGAATAAAGAAGACTCTTCCACAAGTGATGAAAGTTGTAATGACGATCGTAAAGTTACTGTGTCTTATAAATCTAAACGCATAGCTCAACCCAATGGACCACAAGATCAAGGTGCTACATCTATTAATGAAATTGATACAGAGCTTGATCGTGACGCTCAGGCTATACATGAGAAAGCCTTGAAAATCAATGAAGAACAAGAAGGAAAAGCAGATGATAAAATATATCGCGGCATTAACAACTATGCACAGTACTATAAGAAGCAAGATACCGCAGCTGGCAATGCTAGTTCTGGCATGGTGCGCAAGGGTCCCATAAGAGCTCCGGCACATTTACGTGCCACAGTAAGATGGGATTATCAGCCAGATATTTGTAAAGATTATAAGGAGACGGGTTATTGTGGTTTTGGTGACAGTTGTAAGTTTTTGCACGACCGTAGCGATTATAAGGCAGGTTGGCAATTGGAAATGGATTATGCCTCACAGCAAAAGGGTGATTGTGAGTCGGATGAGGATGACAACAAATATGAGATTCATTCAGATGAAGAATCGTTACCGTTTAAATGTTTCATATGTCGGCAAAGTTTTGTCGATCCTGTGGTGACGAAGTAAGTTAAAGTGTATTAAAACAACTATAATGTTTATAGCCCTCACCGTAGGGAAAAGGGTATATAATATCTACAGGTATATGTAATATCTACAATATTGATCTAAGACCCTATAAAGTATATACGTGTTTTGTCCTTATGTAATAGCTTTAGCGAATACACCAAATACGATGGAGACTAGATTGTTATACATTTACGTCAAATATATTCCCGAAATTTGGCTATTAAAATTCAGCTGATCGGTCCACAAATGGCTTAGATAACAAAAACACTACGACTGCCTTAAAATTTTACCCTGAAATCCATTGTTGTTTTTTTTATGTATGTATATCTGGATAACAGCAAAAGACAAAGTTTCCAAATTAGGTATAAGACAATAACGGACAAAATGTGGGCGGGATTGGAAAAGTGGACGTGGCACCTCCCGTAGAAAGACATTAATGATTCTGCATATCTCGAGAACGACAAGAGCCAAAGCTTCCACATTAGGTACAATCATCTTGGTTATCAATAGACAACATCGGACAAATTATGGGAAAGATTTGAGAATTGGGCGTGGCACGAAATAGATTTATATATATCTTAAGAAAGATAAGATAACAAATTTTCAAATTTGGTACACATATCTGAGTTACCAATACACAACCTCTTAAAAAAATAATCGGGATTGCAGAAGTGGGCGTGGCGCTTCTCGTAGAAAGACATTATAGGTTTCTATATATCTAGAGAATGGCAAGATCCAAATTAGGCACAAGCATCTTGGTAATCAATAGACAACATCCAACAAAGTGTAAGCGGGACTAGATAAGTGGGCGTGGCATAAAATAGAATTTGTTTATATCTAAAGTACGCTATTTATATAATTGTTTGTTCTTATCGCGCTATGGTGAAGGTTATATAAGATTCGTCTTAGCCGAATATTGTACTTTTACTTGTTATTAGTTAAACGTAATCCTAAAACTTGACATATTGCTATTTCTATTAAAAATATATTTATTTCAGGTGCAAACATTATTTTTGTGAAAAATGTGCATTAGAAAATTATAAAAAATCCCAGCGTTGTTTTATCTGCTCCCAGCAAACAAATGGCATTTTCAATCCCGCGAAAGAATTAATGGCTAGACTAAAAAACCATCCTGATGCAGCTTGTCATAGCGATAGTGATACAGATGATAGTAACTAGTATTTGATTATTATAATGATACGTAAGAATAATATCAATAAAAAACAAACGTTTTCATATAAAAATTACTTCATCTAATGTTTAGTGTTAACATAAATTTGTAAATTATTTCTAGTTAGATCGCCAAAATTTAAAAAAAGAAAGGATGATTGATTCTCTAATGTAAGAAATCGCTATAAAAAATAAAAATTAACAAATATTAGAATCCACTGTGATTGGAAAATGTATAACAAGAGAAAACTGAAATATTATATATCCGATTCGTCCATGTTTTGGAAATCGTTTTTTTTTTTTTTTTTTTTTTTTTTTTTTTTTTTTTTTTTTTTTTTTATTTCTCACAATACTATAACCTAGCCTTTAAAGGCCATAATCGGTTACAAATTTCTACTAATAATTATAAATAAATTAATATATGAACCTATGTATGTGTATATAAAAATTAAAGTGTGCATAATTACAAAAAGGTAAGATAGCTTAATAATAATGTAAATGTAAGAATACTAGCTATGAAAAATCCCAAAACGAACAATTCCGAAAATTATATGTAAATCTCATATTTATCTACACATATGAATACATTTCCAATAGTTAAATCTATGCAGAAAAACTATAAAGCAGATATTTGTTAACTGTCAAAGTATAAATAAGCATTAATTTTATATTCATAAAAAAAATACTACACAACAAACTTCACCAATTAAATATTTAAATATCATGAATATAATAACTAACGCATATATGATCATATAAATATACAACAGTTATATAGAAGAATGATTTCTTGAAAGTTCTATAAAGAGTCTTTTTTTATATGTGTTAGCAGAAACATCAAAAGTTCTCAAAAAATTTGGCAACTTATTATAAGATCGTGCAACTCTTACATAATAAGAACGCTCCAATATGGCAGATAATTTCGGTATAATTAACTGCCTATTTCTCGTTGATCTACAAAAATCAAATAACTGAATCAAATATCCAGGAGTATGCAATATATACGACTTATAAAAGTGGACAAGATTTCTAAAATTTATGAACTCTACAAATGGAAAACCTAAAAATTTTAAAACAAAGGGTGAGACATGCTGTCTTATCCTCAACGAGTAAAGATACCTCATAACTCGATTGAAAACCAATCTTAATTTCTTTAGAATATAGCCAACTGTTCCAGTATACACCTCCAAGCCATATAAAAAAACTGGCATTATAAGCCCATGAACAATTTGTTTTTTAACATAAGTTGGTAACATTAAATCTGTGTTGTACAATTTACGCAAAGTAAAGTTCACTTTAGATATTATAAAATTAACATGACTTTCAAAAGATAATTTAGTATCAAGAATTACACCTAGACAATTAAGACGATCAACAAACTCAATATCATTACCACTAAGAGTAATAGAAAACTCGGAACTACTACATTTGCCAAACAACATTGCCTTAGTTTTACCAGTATTAACTAGAAAAGCATTATCTAATACCCAAGAATCCAACAATTGGTTAATTTTTTTTTAAATGACCGCAATTTTTTCAGATTTTAAGAGTAGTTCTGGTAAAGATAAGGGGTATTCAAAATATTAAGTAGGTATATAGAATGTTTTTGAACTTTTCAAACAACACTGTTTTCAAAACTTGTTCCATTTAAATTTCACTCGAATGCGGTTTTTGGAAAATGGCTGATATAGCCATTTAAGCTTAAAATTCATAGCAGCCAAATATAATTCTCTTACTTATATACATTTGCCAAAGGTCCTAAATATACTTAAACAATTGTCATTTAAATTTGTTGCTAATTTTTTGTAATGTCGTTTTAAAAGTGAGAAAAAAGCTTCTGTTTGTTCTTAAAGTGCTCATAAGAATTTTATTTAAATGGGTCTATTGAATATGGTCGTTTTAACATTTTCTTATATCAAACAAAAGCGGAACAACATTTTAAAATTTATTCATTTATGATAATAGACACGAAATGTATTCTTATTTTACTCCTGTTGAGCATAAGAAACGGAAATGCATACAATACACCGGCATTAAAACAAACAGCCGCACACCAATAGACAAACACGGCAACTATTTATTTACTACAAACATGACATTTAATAACAATACAATAACCATATTCGGAAACTATAGTTCATATACATTCGTAACTGTACATACACTTTAAATAGAAATCTGTATCTATGTATACAAACAAAAATATCGTCACCTTAAATGCAAACGGACGTAACTACACAAAAATTCGAAATTCAGTTTTTGATTGATTTTCATTCGTTTTATTTGCGTTCGCGCAGATTTTTAGATCCCTGCGATAAAAAATAAAAACGCGAAAAACACCTTGTATTAATAGTTTTTGTAAAGTTATTTGCTTCTCCTGTAAAAAAAATGAAAATGTCCGTATGCATTTGAGGTGACGATATACATATCGCACTTAATAAGCAAGAGGGTATTAACTCAAAATGTTTATTTTTTCACTTTTTCGAAAAAATCGACACATTATCGGGCATGGTTTAGAAAGCAAAATAAAGTGAAATTTAAATCGAACGAGTTCTTAAGTTCAATTATTTACAAAATTCTCGTAGTTTTGGCTGGTTTTAAGAGATGTACTTGAAAAGCTCAAAAAATGGAATAGATAAAATGGAATATTTTTATGAACTTTCAGTGCAGGGTCGTTTTTAAAATATGTTCGATTTAAAACCCACTTTACTTCGATTTCTAAAACATGGTCTTAAATTTCATGTCCGTAAATATAAATATTATTTTAAAATCAATTCAAGCCTATGTCGATCCAACGATGTACATCTAGCTGGCAGGCTGCAGAATCGGTCCATAATTTTACTTAGCCCCCAGATAAGATTCTTTCCGGATAGGGGTTTTCTTCCGATAAATGATCTTATTATGTTGGTATTAAGATTAAATTTTGTCCAAACTAATTTATTGCAATCAAAATCATCTTACCAAATTTTATTGGAATTGATCTATATTTGACCACAGCTCCCATACAAATAATACTCCCGAAAATAGCTTTTAATGCCATAACTTCCTTACAAATTTTAGTATTCACATACAAATTGGTGACAATGATTTTTACGATAGCTTATATGTCATAACAATATATTGTGCTGGTAGGTCCAAAATAAACCATTGGTCCCATATAAACCCCCATCCTAAGATCTCATATATTTAGATAAAGATACGAGTATCTAAATAATATTCGGCACAAAGAACTTCTAAATGAATATGAATATTTTGTTCAGGATTGTCCATGATTGCCCATGGGTCCGAAATAGGGTACACTCTCCAAAATGGTCGGGCTTGTCCGACTATACTTCCTTACTTGTTTAAACAATTTTTATTTATTATTTATTTAAATTATTTAAAACTAACTGACCCGGCAAACGTTGTTTTGCCTAGAAAAGCGGAAGTTGTTCATATCAACATAGAAACCTTTGCCGGCTCATGCGCAACAACTTTACTAAAGACCATAGCATGATCAAATGATATAATTTATTTTGGGTAATTTTCAATGGTGCCGCCTATCGGAAATTGGTCATACCAACCTAGAAACCTTTGTATGCTAATGCTCAACAGCTGTGCTAAAGATCATAGCATGATCAAATGCACAGTTTATGATTCAACTCATTTCGAGTCATTTTCAGTGGCGCCACCTGTCTGAAATTGGTCATATCAACTTATAAACCTTCGCAGGCTCATGCTCAACAACTTTGCTAAAGATCATAGCATCGTCAAATGCAGAGTTTACGATATAATTCATACTGAGTAATTTTCAATGGCGCCACCTATTTTAGATTTTTTTGCTATTCTTCTTACTTGGTCAGAGACCATTTCGAATTGGTACGAATCATCGAAATCGGTCCAGCCGTTCTTTAGTTATAAACGTAGTAACTAACGCCACTTCTTTTATATATGTATATAGAAGATATTTCTTGTTTTTTTTTTTAAATTCAACGATTCGACAACAAAACAAAAAAGTGGGTGATGGTGTTGCGAATAGTACGCTCAGTAGGAAGATTATGTTGACCATAAGTTGAGCGAAGTGCACGAAACACATTCCTCACAGAACGTGGATTTTTTGTAATAAAGTTGAACGATTTGTAAACGTTGTTCAGGCGTAAGTTTTTCCATTATGAAATGCCAAACTATACTAAACAAAAATAACGTGACAGCATGACACGACTCACACGTGTTCTGTCAAAAAAAGGGTATTGAAAAAAGTATCTCTACTTAAATCAACCATTATAAACAAAAAACCACGAATGCCCCCAATTTTTAACCATAAAATTAAACTGGTTAAGTCTATAATCTATGAAATTTCCCAATATAATGGGTTTGGCACAATAGCGCCTACCCTTTTGTAAACTGTCAGAACCAAATTTGACCCAGATATTTCTTGGGTAAGTGTACCAGTAGTCGGCAGTTTATTTTTTTTTTCATTTTCAAACTGGTGCCCTTACGTATATAAACGTGATATTGGGATGGCAACTATTCACTACAGTTCAGTAATGTGTATTTGTTCGATTCATATAACAGTTTTTAGACTAATTTTTTATTAAATTTGAGCAATTTTACTTTTTTCTAAAATATAGCTCATTTGCCAGTAGTCGGCATACGATGTACCAGTCTTCGACATGTAATGATCCTATTGTCGGCATTGCTATTTTTTAAAGAAAAAACCAATTTGTGCAGGAATGCAATTGTTCATTTATTGAAAATTAATGCTCTTTACTTATTTAAATGCTTAAAATGTACATTTGTACGTCTATATAGGCACTACACGCAGAGAAAAAAAAATTATTCAATATGGACACCTCCAACAAAACCATGTTAAACAAAAATTTTAAAACCTACTATGGTTATTTTAACCATATTGTTGTCGCCACAACCATATTTTTTAATGTAATGGTTATATAAGAATGGATTGCAATGTGTCGAGGGCCTTATGGCCCGGATTGAACGCAGGGGCAACCAGGGTTATATTAGGACTGGATAGGAGTAGTCTCAGGACCTTTATAGGGTTCCTGACGGGGCATGCCGAGGAGCTAGGGACGGTTGAGCATGTACTGTGCCACTGTCCTAGGATGCAGGGCCCTAGGCAGAAATGGCTAGGGGCTAGATTTCACGACGAACTGGGGTGTATCGCTGGATGTAATCCAACTGATCTACTGGGGTTTGTCCGGGAAATAGGACAGCTGTTACTGTTGGAGGACCATAAGGGGGATTTGTCCTACGTGGTATTTATTTATCTGTACCAAACCTTAGGTATATTTTCTACTTTTCTTCTTTACTTCTCTTTTTCCTCTTTTCTCCTATACTGAAGGGATTCACAATGAACCTCATTGGTCTAACCCTTCTTAACCTAACCTAACCTAATGGTTATATATGTCAATAATTTGTTTACCACCAATAATTTTTTGAATAGAAATTAACAATAGTATTTTCCTCTTTTCCAAGATCAACATGTTATGGTTGAAAATTAGCCATGCTATTATAAGTGCTTAATATATTTTTGTTATTATTACCCAAAACATGTTCAAATGCAACCATAATGTGGTCGTGGCTTCTTGATGAAGGACTATTTTAACCAAAATTACCGATGACAATTAGTTTTTATTGGAGGCAGAGCTGTAAAAACTACAATCAAACTGATTGCAACCAACTTGATTTCATTTGTAAGATTACAATACTTTTTAATTGCAATCTTTTTTAATTCATTCTTTTTACATATCATTGAATGCAATCAATTCGATTGCAATCAAGTTTTACCTGAAATCATGCGAGTGCAACCCATTTTCTGAAAATACAACAACTAGTGAAAGTCCAACGAAATAATACCTACATATATACTAGGGATAAATCTGTCGTCAACAAAAATTGATATTGTTGGCATTTCCAAATCATCAGTCAGGTTTATTTCTAGAAGAAGGAGTTTCATTTGAAGGAAACGAAAACTTTGTTTCTGATTTTATTTTTATTGCAATTACTGAATTTCAACGCAATATTTTAATTGCAATCAATTAATACATAAATTGAATTAAAAAACTTATTACAATCATATCCGAAAAATTTATTGTGTGATTTAAAATTAAAATCTAACATATGGAAATTCAACCATTGGGACTTCTTTTATTGCCATTAAATATTCTGGACCGATCATCTATAATATCCACATCATTTTGTTTAATGATATGGTTTTTAAAATCAGTTAAACATTTGCTGATTCCTTCTTCAGTGACTATAGCTCGACTTTACTAATTCCCTCTGCTTTCTTACCAGCTAAGTTTAAATGCCGATTCCAGGACGATAATTTTTAAATTCAGCAAGTATCAATTTTTACCAGAAGTCCACATTTTTCTTTTTAACATTTGACTAAACAGTTTGCGGACCTATTTTTAAGGACCTTCTGCCATTAAATATTCTCCTATAAAGTGGAGCGTGGAGCACAACATTTGCCTTTTCGCCCTGCTTGTCACATTTAACTTTATTGAAATAAGTATCGATATGAAATACAAGGAAGTAAAAGTCTTTAAAAATTTGAAAAATTATACCGTTTTCGGACCCCACATTTAGTTAAAACTAGAAATAAAACTACTGTCGACTTTAGGACAATATTTATCCTATAGTCGGCAGGTTATAAGATACTCAAAAGAAATCATGCCGACTACTGGGTAAACTCGTTTTTATCTCATTTTCTGTTATCCCATAGGCAAGAGGAGCGATTGATGAGCAATTTACTCAAATTTGAGCTTAATCAGAGAAAAATACTGATTTGCCAGTAGTCGGCAGCCAATGCCGACCTTAGGAAATTTTGTAAATTTTTGTTCCTAATCTCGGCACACAACTAACTTAAAAAAATATTTATTTTTTGTAAATTGTTTTACTTTTACGACAAAATTTAAAAGATTTTCTACAGTTACAGACCTTATTGTTAAAGTAATTCCCTTTAATAACATGGTTATTTACCTTTTTAAGTTGGCTCTATCACTAATTTTTTTTTTGAAAAAAACAAGCACTACCGCTCATGTTCAAACACTTGTCACTTAAGGCTATAAAATTTGGCAAAAATACTCATTTTACTCCAATTTAAATATTGCAAATAGAAAGATGAGTAAATTCTCTTGACAAACTTGAAACAATTTAAGAATATAAAAACCGCATTTCTTATTTATTCACGTATAAATGCAAAATATGCCGACTACTGGTACATGCCGACATTAGGTGCACTTACCCCATATAAAGGGAGCACTAAATAATACAAATGGGCCAAATCGGACTATTATTTCACATGACCGCACTAGTATGAGGATTTTGAATTTTTAATACTATGGTGAAGGGTTTAATTTTTATTAATATCAATTTCAAATATTAATATCTTACGGTGTTATTTTGAAATGTAAAAAATAACTATACTTGAGTTTTGTTAATTTAAACTTGAAATTCACTATTCGTATCGGTATTTGCTGTTGAATATCGGTATCGGCAAAAAGGCGTATCGTTACTTCGCTAATAATAAGTATGCTGCCTTAATTTTTTTTCGTTATTTTCTTTTACTTGAAATTGCATTGAGAATAAACTTTTAATGACTATAACTTGTACTTATTATACGATGCTTTTTTCTATATTTTTAAACAAAATGAATTCCAAATAAATGTGTGTGTATTTTTTTATTTAATTTCTTTTTATTTTATTTTTTAATAAAATGATTTCCATAAAATTCACTTTTTATTGTTGGTATTTTGTTTAAGCTTTGATATCGTTGCAAATAAAACGAGTGTTTGTAATTCTCGTTCACTCTGCAGCTTTATTTGCATAATATATTTAGCTTTTCTATAGTCTTTGGAAAAAAGTGCCCTGATGACCTGGCCTAAGCAACCAGTGAAATGTGTATAGAAACTAACTTATCCTCCAACAATAAATTTCAGTGTATTTATCAAGAATGAAACTTGAGAATTTAGCACAACAAACCGAATAAAATTTGTTTTGCTTCAACTGAAAATTTCTAAATGTTGAGTTAATACCCTCTTTTTGATTAAGTGCGATATGTTTGTTGTTTCATTTATATATCTGCAAGCACTGTTGCCAATTTAGCCATTTAGTGGCTAGATTTAGACATGCAAAATTGAATTTGGCCATTAGCCATTTTTATTTAGCCAAATTTTCTTTAATTTTTAAAACTTTTAGACAACAAATGTTATAAACGTAGCTTTAGTTTTGTTGTAACGGTTAATTTTTCTTAATTAGTTAACTCAAATGACTTTTACAATAAAAAAAAACAATTTTATCGATAATTTGAGCGTTTCGTTATTTACGGATATTTCTCATGTTTAGTTTATTGTTGCTAAAAATGAATTATTATTATTATAATCCAAGTTCTTGGGAGAACATAGGGCAAAAAGATTAATATGAACAAACAAAATTATAAAAAAATCTTATATGCAATTTCAGTGAACTAAATACATTTTACAAGTTTTTTTTTAAGATTGATGCGATTTTTGTAACAAAATCTTTTTTAGCTATAATTTAGACATTTTTACTAAACATTTTGTCATTTTTAGTAGTGAAGAGTTGGCCTCACTGCCTGCAAGAAACCGACGACTTAGTATCTCCAAGTCGCCACTTTTGTCGAATATTTTGCTGGCTTTCTGATGACAGTGCCACCACTAAAGCATCTATAATTTTGTCTGCCCTTGAGAAAAAAAGAGAAATTTGTTGGCATCTGTAAAGCTAGAATTAGTAAAAAGGATGCAACAGTTTATAGTGAAAGTTCGTTTTAATTAAGTACATACATACTAATAAGTTCATTTTATTAGTTAAATATTAACTTTAAACAAAATATATGCATGTGTTTGGATTAAATCATTTGCCTTATCCCCTAATATTTATATTGAAAAATCCCGTAATATTTACAAATGGAGACTATAACTATTTAAATGTTATGATGAATCTCTGATTCCAATGTCTCCATATGGTACCACAAGAACAACGTAGTCAATGGCCAGTAGTGGATTTTCAATCATAAGCACAGGCTAAATGTCTATAGCACAATACATTGTATGGTTTACAGTTGGTCAGTAGTACTGGTGACAAAGTCAATAGTGAATCATTAGAGTTTTTTTACTAACATTTCCTACAGGGATAGTACTGAAATGTATTGTCTTGTATGTGGGTTTATGCCTTAAGAGATACTTTTATGTAGGTACTGTTAACTGCAACAACTCCATTGTTTCTAAATAAATGCATTTGAACGTGTATCAAATCAAATGAAGAAGAAAGGAAAATAACTGTTAACAGGGCTGTGATAAAATTTATAATACACAATTGCAACACTAGTTAAATACGTAATTGTATTAACAAAATTTAAGGACATTAAAAAGTTTAAGAAGAAAGAAATAGTAGGAAAATAATAAAAAAAAAAAAATTCAAAACAAAATCAGTACATATTTTTAGTAAAGCGTTTTTTTTAAAAATTTATTTATATATATTTTTTTTTAAAAAAATTGTTATTTTATAAAAATAAATTAAAAAAAAATAAGGAAATTTGTCTTCTTTAGGGAAATTTTTTTTTAAAAAATAAGTTTCTATAAATTAACTCTTATTCGACATTAAAATTTTTTTCATTAATCCTTTTATATAAGCTTGAGGTCTTTTTTCTTTTTTTTATAAAAAATATGAAATTTATTAAATGCAGTATTTCGGTACTCCGTTGTGAGCCTTCTTCAGGGATTTTAAAAATATTCAAGAAAAAATCCCTGAAGAAGGCACACAACGATTTAATAAATTTTATATTTTTTATAAAAAAGACCTTTAGCTTAAATAAAAGGATTAATTAAAAATAAGTTTCTGTTGGTTATAAATTTTGTATAGAAAATTAGTCGTCTTTAGGAAGACATTTTCTTTAAAAAATTAGTCTTCTTTTGAAGAATTTTTTTTTTCTAAAAAATCATATTTTCTGAAATAACTTAATAAACTATTTTTTAAGTTTAAGTTACTAATTAAACGTTTTCAGCTCGGCTTATATCAAATAAATATTAATTAATCAAACCATCATTCGTAACTTCTCAATTTCAATCCATATTTTCTAATTTATTAATAAATCTGTCATTTACCATTCGTTATTAGACAATATTTGCAGCTTCGTTTAAACGTTTTTTTAATAAAATCATCATCATCGTCATAAAATCATTATCGTCACAAACACTTGCGCCTAAATAATTGTTTCAGCAGCATGAGTTCATCAGAATGAAGAATGAAATTTAAAATATTAAAAAAATATAATAAAAAACAGTTTGAAGGAATTCCAAAGTATTTTTCTTTCAAAAGCCTTGAAAAAACAACTTTTTTCATTAATGTTCTTAAGAAAACTTATGTACATATACTTTTTATATGTACACCACAGTAGTGGAGATGGTATTATGCGTTTGTGCTGATGCTTTTAACTTACATCTTAAAATATTGGTCCTAGACCCTCCTGTTCGGCTCAGAATAACGCATAAAACAATTTTGTTCTGGCGGCTCCTTTACACTGTACAACAAGGAAAAAATAACGGGGTTCTAACAATGGATTCTGGTAGAGGAGATAAAAAAAATACACGTGTGTCGGCGTTTTGAAAGACCACATCAGAATTTTATTTAAGAGGGTGAGGGGGGGGGGGGGGTTGGTTAAAGTTTCACCTTTTTGGCCTGTTCTTGCAGCATATCGTTATATGAAACTATGTGTTTTTTAGATCTGAGGAATGAGATATATTAACCAACTTTGTAGAAAATGTTACTGCAAATATTTTTGTGAAACATTTTAACCCTCAAACTTCCCTTCATAACAGTAACTTTTAGCTTTATTCTCACAAATCGTAAAAAACTCCCCTTAGAAGGGCGAGGGTGATGGTAAAATATTTTTCAAAAATATTGGCCATGAAATTTTACTATATATGTATGTAATGTCAGGCTTTTTACAATTTTTAGTTTTTCTACGATTTTATTAATTAATTTTACACTCTTTTATTATGGCAACTGTTTATTAAGTAAGCTCACTACAAAAGCATCGTCCTGATTTGCAATTTTGCAGCAGTTCTTGAGTTTATTGGTGAGAGAGGAGAGAATATTGGGGAAGAGTACTCAGTTTCATGTACTCTGTAATCCTGCTTTGTTTTGTAAATCTTACATCGGTTGTTAATCGCAATAAAAACGATGTAATTAATTTCGTTCACATTTTATTAAAGAAAAATTACTTGGAAAATATTAAGAATTGTAAATGGAAAAATCAACAACGAACAGATCTTTTTGGATAGAAGTCAACGGTTTTAAAGATTCTATAGGACAATATCCATTTTTAGATTTGTCCAATTTTGTATTAAGAGTTTTAAGTTTGACTTACTCTAACGCGGAAGTTGAAATAACATTTAGTTCAATGAACTACAGTAAATCCAAAATAAGAAACGGATTATCCTTGAACTCTATTAACTCAATTCCTCACATTGAATATAAACTTCGTCGACATAATTCATGCTGTAATGATTACACCCTACCACCTAGTGTCTGCACTGATACATTTTCTAATGAACCATACAAAAAATCAAAATATTACTTAAAAACATTTTTATATGACCCAAGTCATTTTTTTTTTTAAATATTTGGTAACTTGTTTTGTGTTCAATTATCGATTAAATTGAAAAAATTGCTTAGTGCTTTTTACGCTTTTTTTTTGCTTAAAATAGTGTTTTTTTTTAAATATTAAAGTTCTTTTTGCTCTAACACCCAAAACTAAGAAAACCCATTTTAGGGGATTTCCGGAAGCTATGTTTGGATTCGGGATTACTTTTGAGACGTTAAAAGACAGTTAAGCTGTGAAAAATCTATTCAGTTTTAAGATATCATTATCATTAAATAATACAATTTGTCTTGCATCAATAAAAATTAATATTTTCGACAAAGACTCAAAAAACAAATTTTCAAAGCTTTTTGCAAAATATCTTAAATGAATTTTACAATTGTGAAAAAATCTATTATTTTTTGAAATTAATACACAATTCCCCTAACTCTGATATATAATATGTGTACCTCCCCACTGTGCAATGTAGACTTAATGAATGAAATGATCATACAGTGCAACACAGCCGATTGGCGTATTTTTGGTCTTTGGTGTGTTCTGACATATTTAGTAAAATTGTTTGGCCAAAACTTTGGTATAACAACTCTTCCCCGCCCCCGCCCTGCTTGGGAGTGGTTTCTACGATTTGATAGAATAGAGCATAACTTTCCGTTATGAAAATTATGCTCTACCTCATACCTTATACCCCAGATGTAAAGAACACATATGCAGGCCCTAATCATGTAAAACGCAATAACATTAAAAGCAAAAACAATGTCATAAATATTTTGTAATTTTGCTGTTGCTTTCTACAGAGTTTCATGTGCCGTTTTAAAAATTTCAACGCCACAAAAAAATTCCTATGTAAAACTTTTTTTTTGATCTGCTCTAGCAGAATCCATTTTATTTTGGAAAAAGTTCGAAATTGTTGGACAGTGTTATTAGTCATGGGTACACTCTCGATAGGGTACACTCTCGAAAATTTGTCTCAAATTCTGTGGTGTAGAGTATCAAATGGCCGGCCTTGACCGACTTACTTATTTTAATTACATAATTTAAAGAACTGCTTAAATTTATGTATTTGTTACTAACACTAAACAATGTGACTGCAAACGGGCACGTATACGTGTTTTACTTAATGAACACGTTGCGTATACGCTGTGAAAAACATTTACATATAAATAAAAAATCAACCACACAAATTCATCATCAACGGTCGATTGTTATCACAGAACACGATAACAATTTTCATGGTTATTTGCAGCGCTTATATTGGAAAAGGCTAATGAAATTGTTGCAACTTTAGATATGTTATTTAACATTTTTCTCTTTTAATTTAAAATCTAATCAAATTTAAAAATTAAAAAAACTTAACTTGTCACTAACAGTGTTAAATGTAACGGGTCAAGACGGGAATTTTCGGGTTTTTTCCTTCTTGGTACTGCATAACAGTGTTTGTGTTTGTTTTTCTGTATGCAAATACATTTTGTGACACAAAAACAACCAAATTGTCAACAACACCTAGAATACAAAAAATAGAGGAAAACACAATAAAAAAGTAAGATAATAAAACATATGGCCCATGATAGTGGGGTAAAAATACTTCGACAACATTATAATAGTTATTTGAGTTTCTATTCTACATTAAAACAATATTTTCTGTTGTTGGCCAAAAGCCAACAAAATAAAACAAACAAACAAACAAAAAAGAAAAAACACGAAAAACAAACATTTAGACCACCCAATAACATCACTTAAAAAGCAGACCTGGTATGTTCGGTGAAAATTTTGTTCTTCTTTTTAAAGTTCTGCACTTCAAAGGATAAAAAGTATTTAAATTGTGATTGTTTTTGTTTTAGTTGGAAAATGTTAAACGGAACTTGTTAACACAAATGAAAGTGTTAAATTAGAAATTTTGAAATTATCGTTACATAGATCAAGACCGAAACTGAAAAGAGAGGGAAGGACATACAAAAAATTTAAGAATAAATTCTTTTAAAATAAAACTTTTTTTCATAAAAAATAGTTTAAGCATAATAATTATTTTTTTTAAAAGAAAATTAATTTTCTAAAGAAAATTTCTTCTAAGAGAACACAAGTTTTATGTTAACATGTTAATATATTTAACAATATTCTATGTCCTTCCATTTCTATGGAAAATGTTAATTGAATGAAGACTAATTAGTGAAAACTATATAGAAATTCTTCTGAATAAAGACCAACTCACTGAACATATTTTTTTTTTGAAAAACGACTAATTTTCTATCGAAAATTTCTTTTTAATGAAGTTCAATTTTCTATCAATATTCTATATAATTTTTTATAAAATATTTTCTCCAAAGTATTCTATATATATATCGCTCATTTACTTCAACAACATCATAACTCAAAATATGACATTTTGGCGTTAGTGATGCAGAATTGTTCGCTAAATATTTCTTTATATTGTGTATAAAATTGATATTTATGTCTTTCATACTTTCTCCGTTTGAAGAGAATGTGTCGTTTTTTTCTAAGTGATCAGAGCAAATTAAAAACTTTGAACGGGTTTATCTCGAACTGGATTTTTTTGAGTTATGACGTTCTTAAAGTAAATGAGCAATATGTTCTTTTTGAATATTCTTTTTTTTTGATATTCTTTTTAAATATGAAATATTTACACTACAATAATTCAAGCAGCAAAATAAAAAACCTTTAGAGATTTATTGAAATGAGTTATTTGTTTGCAAATAGTAACGAAATTCCACATGTTTCTTTTAAATTAGCAGAATATTTTGGCATTAAATGAAAAAATGCTTGAATTGGAAAATGATCAGTTGGTAAGATCCTAAAATTTTCTCTGCTTCTACAGCCAATTGTATTAATTTACAAAAAATTAAATTACTTCACAAAAACATACATACCCTGAAGGAAACTTGGGTGCAAGTGTCTCCATCTCACCAGTTTTGTCGACTATTTTGGTGGCTTTAAGGCGACATTGTCAACGAAGTGTCTACACTTTTCTTTTTACCTTGAATACAAAATAGAATGTTGATATGAATTCCTATTTTTATTTTTTTCAATAGAATAATTAATTAGTAAAAAAGCAATTTTTAATTCAACATCTTCTTTAAAACAGTAGCAAAAGTCTAAACTAAATTTACAAAATGTACTTGTGATTCTCTGGTTTCAAGGTCTACATATGGTCCCAACTACGTAGTCAATATATCGTGTGCACCCTTAAGAGGGTTAAGTAGTAAGTTGTAGTTGGCAACGCTAGCATTGGAAATGAGAAAGGGACAAGAATATAAATAGAAAGGGAGAGGGGAATGTTGATAAATAAAGAAGAAGAATTGAAAAAGAAAGGTAAACAAACAAACAAGCAATTGCAAATTTAATAGCTGAAAATTGGTTGTTGAAAAATTCAGAAAAAAATGTAAAAATCCGACATTTTGCTCGACCGAGATTTCTTGGCCGCCAAAGAGCAAAATGTCGGCCTTTTTTTTATATTTTTCTCCTTGGTCATAAGATGTGGTAAGTGGTGGCATAAATGGTTGAAGTTTAAAGAACTGGTGTCTAAAAAAAAGAAAGGACAATTTTAATTAATAAAAGTGCACAGAAAAATTGTTTTCAAATAAATTTTATTTTATTATTTCAAAAGTGAGCTGTTTTGCAACGAAAAAGAAACTATTTTGCAATAATATTAAAAATTAAGGACTAAGACAAAAAAAGAACTTTAAGAAAACTGAAGTAAATTTAAAAGTGAAACAGCGTCAAGAACTAGAAGTAGTAAAAATTAACGCTAATAAAAAATTGCAACAAAAATTAAAAGTTGAAAACAAGAATTAAAATAATTCAATATTTTAAAACAAAGAAAAAAAAAACCTCTACACTTTAAAACTACTACAAAGTAAAAATAAACCATACTATAAAGCCACCACATCCATCGTGGGAACTACCACCATTGCTTTGGCGCAGCATCGCATGTTCCGTGGTCAGGTTTTCTGCCAATTCATTGGACACAGACGTATACGACGGACAACTGAAACTGTCAAAATATAAATTTTATATATATATATATGTTTTTTTTGTTATGTGCATAGGGGAAACAGGATAAGTGCGTTACCTTAAATCAGTCCCTGTCTGAGTATTTGCAGCAGGTGCGCGTCAGTTTAGGGGTTGAGCTCAGGCCTGTTAGACATCGTAGGGTTAGTTGGCCAGAGGTAAAAGTTGTTTTCCTTACCAGAGAAAATAAGTTTAGAAAAAGTATAAATATATTGGTTTTTATTGGTTTAACTAAGACTTACCCAAAACAGGAATTAGGGAGGACACGTGACGGACGGACGGCAGCTCCTGTCATCCGCAAACACCTGGAGGTGAATACCTAGAAAGAAATAGATAAATAATAGCTAATAATAGATAAATCTTTTGAACATAATTTTAATTTTTTTTCTTTTTAATTGAAATGCAATATTTGTTTTGTGTTCGAAGATTCTTTTCCATTAAATTTTTTTTATTTATGACTATAAAATAGTGCTTTGAATTCCACAAATTTTTCAATAAATTATATTTGTAACAATGAATTTTTTTTGAAATTATGAATGGTTTTATCTTAAACAATGAGTAGATAAACTCACCGGGTACGAACAATAGGAGGGTGATGGGCTAAAGGCAACGAAGCAAATGTTGGGATGATCACATTTTTTTTCAGGTCATCACGGCGAAGTCCGAATGGATTTCATGTGGGAGGGCAAACATTGGTAGAACACCTGCCAATCCTACTCCAAGGTAAAAGGTGCAGAAAATGGTGAGTACTGGGTGTAAAAATGGTCTTTTTTTTGTTTTTTTATTTGTTGTTTTATAATGATATCTCTTTCGTTCATTTGACTGGCTGGCATGATTTTTTGTGTAGTAGCAGTCGGCATAATTGGTTGACAAGAACCACACCCCAAAACGGCGAGCCCTAGCCGGACTTACGCCAGCATTCCAGCGCCGCCAACAATCTGGCCACACCTGACCTTAGGGTTTACTTCTGTGTTTTTTTTATAAAAAGCCAGCTACTACTGCTACAAATAGTACCAACTTTAGTAGTAGATATCCAATAACACGCACATGTTAAATGTCTATAGTAAATAACATTGTCTGGGGTACAATAAGTCACTAGTACTGGTGGCGGTGTCAGTAGTGAATCAGTTCAGATTCACTAGTGACATTTTCTACAGGGTACTTACATACATACATACATATATACATACATACATACCCAACAAACACGTAGTCAAACCTTTGATATGAAATGACTTTATCATTTGACATCAAACTCAATTTCCAAACCTTTTTAAGCTGTTTTTTAACATTTAACATTTTAGCATTTGAATTAAAATTGATAATGATTTAAATGTAAACATTTGACATACAATGTTTTATCAATTTGATATCAAATTTTTATCAAATATTATTCTCAAACAAAAAAAAAAAAAAACTTGACATCACTGAAGCGAAAAATAAATGTAAACATTAAAAAATGGCGATTAAAGTTAAATTAAATAATAGTTACATATTACGTGAAGTGAATTCGCCTTTAGAAAACCTTAATTTATTGCTAAAAAATATTTAATATTCATATATGTATGTGTGAAAGAAATTTATTACAAAGTGTAAGAATGTAAATAAAAATCAAACGGGAAAGTGAATAAATTAAAAATTTGTTATACGCTCGCTGTGCTACGCCATGATATTCTTCAAAACAAAAAGGAGCCAAATATTTCGTCTTTGCAAGAATTAGAGGAAAGAAAGAAGGCTATTTCATCTTTCAGCTATGGTGCCAAATGTAAAGTTCACAGTTTATTTAAATAAATAATGTATTTAAATTAAAAAAAAAAATATTCTTAATTTACGTTCCGCATTATATTAAAATCCACATTTGAAAAACATTTGAGAATAACGTTTGAAAGCAAGTTGAAAATAAATGAAAAAAGCTGTCGCTATCGCTTTTGCTATTCAATTCTTATTGATGTAGTTAGTCCCAATTTACATTATACGATTTTTGTCGTTGCGATTCTTACCTTATTGGCGAGAGAGGAGAGAGGAATTAAAAGGGGTACACAAGCGAGTGTACTCTACGATTCATTTTGTTCTTCCATTCGTAGTGTCAAATTATATGTATACACAAGAAGTTGTAACGACAAAAATCGTACAATGTAAATATAAGACCGACTTCAAAGAAGAAACGACAATAATCGCAACGACAAAAATCGTATAATGTAAATTGGGACTAACATGGTTCAGGAAGAAGTGTCCCACTATGGTAATATTTACATTAAGAATGTCTATACTTTATGACGCAGTAGAGTGCTCTGGTCGATTAATATCAATTTAATTAAGTGGTATCGCTTCTGGCTCTAAAAAGTTCTCTTTTTAAGTGTTAATTTTTCTTATTGTTCTTTATAATAAAAAAAAAGGCCATTTTACTGTTTATCTTTGTCTGATTTTGTAGGGAAAATGTGAGTAAAATACAAAATAAATGAGCTTAAAGTTTTACAAATATTAAAAAATCTACAGTACATTTAATCAAAATAGGTGTTTTTTATTTATTGTATTTTACAAATTTTCTTCACTGATAACGTTGATCTTCATAAGAAAAAATTAAATAAAAACACAAATTTTCCACAAAATTTTTAAAGTAATTAAATAAACAAACAGTTTCACAAAATCAATAATATCCTTTAAAAACAGACAGTTATCAATTTATTTTTTAATTTCACTTTTATTGGCTCTAAAAAATTAATGTATAAGAAATTATAAAAAGTTGAAACAATCTAAACGAAGAATAAGTTTGGGCTGTTTTGTACACTCATTTATACTACTTTCTTGTACTAAAATACTTTTTGGTAACATTTGGATTTCGCGGGGTCCTAATTGTATGTAAAATATTATAACTATTTTTTATATATTTAAATTTTCACTTTATTTCACATAATTTTATAAAATTATATTATTTCACACGCACGTACCACCGATCACATTGAAATTTAAATACAAACTGTCCTTTTTTACGCATTTTGCTTTTGTAGTATTCACTATTTAACAGCAAATCCTCGCCAAGAAGTTAATATACATTGGGAAATGTCTAATAGTACTGTTGTTGTAATTATATAACTGTAACAATTATCTGAACAACTCTTTAAAGGGGCGAAAAAGTATAATTTAAGAACACATAATTCGATTCTAACGTATTTTGTTGTTGTTAAATTCCGAAAAATCTACTGTTTAACTACCAAATGTGCCGAAGTCGTTAAAATTCGTAGACAATCGAAAAATACTCTACCAATTGCTTGGAGGTTAAGACAAGCTTTCAAAATACTAAACGTTAAACTCATAGTTGCCAGACAAAATAAGTAGAAAATCGTATAATTTTGCGAAAAAGATTTGTAAACTTTTCTTAATTTGATCACCATTCTATAAGTAAATAACAATCCCAAATAGCATAAACAGATTGTTAGACGATTGTGCTTAATATACACCCCCTTAAAGAATCTTCTGATGATGATCTGACAAGTAACAATAAAAAAACCATCAAAATTTTTTTGTTATTACTTTTTTTTATACATTTTCTGATACGCTCGTCTTTTACTCTTGGAATGTTTAACATGAAAGTCCTAAAAACATCTTTTAATGATTATTTCAAGAGTACAAAAACAACAATGTCACACTTTCTGTATCTTTCAGCCGCATCCTTCTACGATTAATATAACCGTCTATCACTGTGTTATATAAGTATCTCACAGAGGATCTAATGCGCTCGTCGACGATTAAAACGCTCTTTATGAGATTCCAAGAAGACTCTCTTGAACGATTAAAACTGCTACCGGGAATATTTTAAAATACACATACACACCCAGCAGGCATTTTTTGAAATTGTTAATCATAAGCAAAGCTTTTTTGACTCTTCAGCACGATTATAAAACTGGAATATAGACTCATTTTCTTATTTTTGCCGAAAAAAAAAAATGGTTTCCTACCCACGACTCTTCTTAATGAGTCATTTATGATTCGTTTTTTTTTAATTTAGAGACATTTTCGGCTCTTTTTTTAATAGCATTTGCTATTGAAGTTTAAATCAAACACTTTTTAATCATAAGCGCGAATCATTTTTGTGTCGAATTTTAAGCGTTTAAGCCAGAGTGTATTTACATTATGTAACTAACACCAAAACTTTTTCATGCAACATTTTGTTTGCTAGTAAGAGGTGTAGGGAAGAAAACGGGGTTTGAAAAGTTGCACGACGCGACGCACAGTGGCGCCATTTGAGTTTTTTCGTTGCAAAAATCATATCTTTTGAACCGAATAAGATAATTGAACAGTTTAAACAGCATATGATAGATAACTGTTCAGCCTATGAAATGAGCGCTTGGAAAGGGTGCTACGCTTTGTAGGGGCCTACTTATGGGTTATCAAAGTTAAAATTAGTAGAAAAATCAATTTTATGGTAACTAAAAAAAATTTTTTTTACATTTTTAGATTGTTTTTATTTTTTTTCTTAAGGGTTTTATGCAGTGTTTAAAAATGCTTGACTATTTTTAATGTTTTTGTAATTGCTTAACTTAACTTAAGAAAAAGAACACAGTAAAAGCAAAAAGCAAAAGCAAACGCAGAAAAAGTGAGAGTAAATAATTTATTTATTCTCACCATTTTTATGTTCTCAGCTTAAAAAGCCAGCCAAGCAACCACTTGAAAAAAAAAATTGCTGTTGCTGTAAGTAATAAGTTTTTCTTTATTTTTTTTTGCTTTGGCTTAACTGTAAATTGATGTGCTTAAATTCAGCGAGTATTAACTTCTTTGCTGTTTTTGACTTCATTGCTGTTGCTTGCTGTTGCAGGCGTTAGTTTTGAAAAAGTGTTTGACGGTAAGAACTAAAAATTATGGCGCCGCGTGTAAATCGAAGAATGATTGAAAAATATTTTGAATTTGATAATGACCAAGCTGTGTGTAAACTTTGTTCATATATGTTAAAAAGTGATAGAGTTTTTAATCTTAAAACTCATATAATTAAAGTGCACAAAATTAAAGAAAACGAATTTTCAAACGAAGGGAATATTGCGTGCGATTCTGTTACCAAAAACAAAAACACGGAAAAAAATTTAGGAAACACGTTGTCAAAATCGATGTAAGTAAAAAACATTTATGTATGTATGTACCTATTTATTAAAAAAAAAAAACGCAAAATACCAAAAAAATTCGAAACAAATTCGTTCATAATATATTAAGTTCCAGCAACAGCAAAGAAGTTAACTTGCTGACTTTAAGCGCATCAAAAGCAAAAAAAAAAACAATCAAAAACTTAATACTTACAGCAACAGAAAATTTGTTTTCTTAAGTGGCTTCTTTGCTGACAGATTTAGCAGAGTACATGCACATAGCGAGTTTAAACAAATTATTTACTCTCTTTGTTTTGCTTTTGCTTTTTTGCTTTTGCTGACTCGTTATCAAAGAGTTAAGTAAACACTTAGACACACAGTTTTTTAATTTGCTGCAAAAAATGTAAACAAAGCAAAAATGTGCGACTGTTGCTATTTTAAAGCAAGCAATTTAAACACTGGTTTTATGTTTTAAATTATTACCCAACAAATTAAAAAAAAAATTATTTTTTTTTTTAAATTTATTTTTTCAATTTTCTGTAAAATATTCATCACAATTCGTAAGAGAAGGTATATCTAAAAGACTAACCATTTCTAAACTATAATTATTTTGTAACTCTATTCGTGACTTCACATACCGCAGGGAAGAAATAAGTGGATCGGAAGATGCTGCCAACATGTTGAAGAGGTCCTCATTTTGCCTCACCCTTGATGCTTTGAATGTGTTCTGCAATCTATATTTTTTATAAAATTTGTTAAGAGACTCCTGTGCTTCTTCAGAAAGCTCTCCAATTGGCAAAGACTGGTACTCAATTATATCTTTGCCATGCGCCAATATTTTATGGACGGTCGGGGTCAACTTCTTCTTTGGATACATTTCTGCTAAAAGAGATGCAGTTTTCGACGCATATTCTCCATATTTTGTAGAATTGACATTTTCTTTGCAGTTTAAAACATCCAAGATCGTTCCCAATCTTTTCACGATTTGATTGTCAATTCCAATGATTCTAGTTACTGCCTCATCATTTTCAAAAAATCTCCTAGAAGTGTTTCCATCGTTTGAGTTACCGTATCCGTGCTTGGGACAGTCTACTTTTAGTCCAACTTGTTTAAAAAAAGCATCCTGTATTTGCTTCTTTCTGATCTTTTCCTTATCCTTTATTGATGTATTTTCATCGAAGTTTTCTTCCTCTTGTGGTAGGGTATATGCCAGTCACCTTGCGTGCAATGGTGACATTCCATATTCGTAATTCTCCTCATTTGTAGAATCGTTTAAATTACCAAAGTTCTTCTGACAAATAATAATATAAAATCGATAAAAAAAATATAAAAATAAAACGAAAAAAGGGGTTTAAATAGGTTTTTGCTAAATTTTTACCTCCAATATAATTCTGTCTATATATATGTATTTGATAACTAATTGAAATATATTATAATTAAGCAGAAAAAGATACTAATCTTAAACTCTTTACAACTAATTATATAAAATTGAGATGTAACATATTATATATGAAATAAATTGAATTGAATTGAAAAAAGTTCTTCTGGCTCTTTTTGCAAATCGGGCATGACATTGTTGAGGTTGTTCCTGTCAGTTCGTTTACGACTTTTCCGTCAACCATGGTCAGGTGGAACTCGTAATTGCATTCAATATATTTTCCTTCTCCAATTTGCAGCTTTGTAGGCTTAATCTTGCTTATTTGTTCTTTAATGTCCTTCACCGTAGTCCTTATGAGTTCTGCCGATTCCCTTGCAAACTGAAACATTATTGGTCGGCAATAATGCACTGATGACGGACGTGGATTTTTCCAGTGTAGGGAATCATCCGATTTTAGCCGCAAAGGAACAACAGATGCCATAAACATATTTCCGTCCGATATTGTAGCGTCATCGGGAGATATCCTTTGCTTATAAACGCTTTGTCCGGATGATCCATCGCAGCCTCATTTGCTGATCAATGTCAACTTCTCAGGAAGAATTTTCACTTCCGTGAAAAACTTTGGTGTGGTTGACTTTCTAAACAGTTCAAATAATTTTAAATTGTACAACGCCATGTTTTCAGTACTTAAATTGTTAAATGGTTTCAGTAATTGTTGCGCCAACTTTCAGGCGTAGACTAATCCAGGCATTATGCTTATTTTGCAATATATAGGCTTATGCTACCATGCCTAAAAATTTACCTGTTCCCTGCATACATATGGATTTATGCTGAATAATGCAATTTTGATATTATGCACGTGTCCAAATAAGATTTGTGCCTACCTGTAGGGACCATAAGTCAATATTGTTCCTGACCATTTGTACGCCAAAGTATTGTTTATGTGAGGTACGTACCTACTAATATAATAACTATTAGATCAAACTACTGTCAGTCAAAACATATAAGGGATGGACGCCATACAATTTCTGCAACCATGTCTTTTTAAACTTTTTTACCTCTAGAAGCCAAACGGGCACGTACGGGCAGATAAAACCTTTTGAATTATGTAAAGAAATAATCAAAGAACAGGTTTTGAAAATATGGCAAATATAGAAAAATATAGTTTTTTTTTATTTTCCGTCAAAGTTGAAAAATAGTGAAAAAACGGATAGTTTTTAAATAGTGATTTACCAGGAGAAACACAAAGCAAACAGTTAATTTTTTTTTATCATTATACATTTAATAAATACATCAATCAATACAAATAAAAAATAAGGCGATTCGTTACCTATTTTTCGTGATATTACACCTGAAATCGCAATAAATTGACTAAAAATTGTGTGTTTTTTTGAAAACCGAAAGTCGGTCAACTTTGAACGGTTATATCTTCTAAACTAAAAATGTGATATTATTAAGAGTGGCATATTTGAAATCGTTGAAAAGTTTCCTATAACATGGGTTTATTCAAAACTTCGTCGGCATTCATGAAAATTTTGATTTTTGCAACCTCGCTTGCTCTACGGGCGCCACTGTGCGACGATGCTTTTTATTTTTTTGTTTTATTTGTATATTTAATTTTAAGTGTTGTCAATTTTTGTACTGAAGAAAACTGTTTTGTGTAAAAAGGCTTTGAATTATAGCTATGGGTTACGCAAGACATTTTAAAATCTATTGACTGTATTCATAAAAATATTTATAAATAAATTAAGGCTTAAAAACAGATTTTCAATGAAAATATTCCTTCATAAATGTTTGTCATATTAAATAATCATTTTTATTTATATCGGTAAAATTTTGAATTTAAGAGGGTAAAATGGATAAAATTGGAGGAAAAAAGCTGTGTTATTATAATCAATTCATTGTAGGGAGAGCTTCATTGTATAGAAGATCACTAAAGCGAAGTTCGACGGTGTTTTTACAATCAATACGTAAGAGTAAACCAAAATTTCGTCCTTTTTGTAATAAATAAAATGTAAAGCTTTTTGAGAATGCCGTGGTGCTTCTCAAATATGTTTGTATGTGCAAAGATATTTTTTAAGAATCATATATTTTTAAAATAGTATTTACATGTCTCCTAAAAATTCTTAATTTTTTCGAGAATGCCGCTTCCGAGGAAATAGTAAATTTTCAAAAATTACCTCTTTCCTAAAAAAGGACATTATTTAGGAAGTATATTTTTTATTTATTTAGTAATAACGTTATATATCGTGATCCATTTCGAGGTCCCCTGCTCTTTTAAAGAAAAAAATACAGAAAAATAAAGCAAAAACTTTACTTACCCGGTAAGTTAGCAAGTAATGTTGGAGAAATATAAACAAAACTTATTTTTCGGCTGAATAACTACTTATGTTTGTTCGAGTTGTCCACAAAATTCACTTACTAAAAGTCACAAAAATGTAGTTGTTATTTAACTATCAGTAAGTTGAATTGTAAGTATTTACAATATACTTACTAGACGCCAAAAAATAACTAGTTTTTATTTAATTGGCACTAGTTAATAGACCTAATAAGAAGTTATGGAGCTAGTAACCAGTAAGTAAATATTCAGTACTGAAAACAACACAACGAATAAGAAGTTTTTGAGCTGATTATTAGTTAGCAAATATTAGTAGTGTAAATAATAGAAATAAAAAGTACTTACTCTGTATTGAGGTTTTCAGAATAATGATAATTGTAATGAAAACTACTTACCAGGTAACGTATGAAATTATCTATTACCAAAATCCAAAAGGTTTTTCCTGGGTATTTGCTTAAAAAAATCCGAGTTTTTTTTCAATAAACGAAATGCAAAATAAATTGTTTGAATATACAAATTTGTTTGTTGGACCTATTTCAAATAAAAAAGGTTTTGATTCTACAATTTTTTGTTTGAATTGGAAAAATAATTTTTTCTGTGTATACTCTTTAAAAATTTTAAATTATATGTGTAAGTTTAAATGTATTCTAAATAAAAACTGGAAAATGATTTTAGAAATATATATTAAGTTCCATGATTATTTAAACCCTGGTAACGTCGGGTTGTGACAAGTAGTATTAAATATATGTAAGTAGAAATATTCCTTTTATGATATAAAAACCAACATGTATTGGATTCCATGTTCTATCCATAATGGTAACTGTAAACTTCTTTTTAATGTATGAAAGTATTATTGTATGTGTATAAGGATGTGCGTGTATGTGTGCATCATTTGATGGCGAATTGTTTGGTAAGCGAAAGTTGTACTTAAGTAGTTAAGAACATTTTATGTGCATGGTAGATTGTTGGTTATTATACATGCATATAAATACATACTTAAGGGTACTTTACACTATCACACAAGTCTTACGTATTTTGATGAAAATGCATTTCTGATCTTATTATTGTTAGAAAATTTTCAAAAAACAATAACAGCTGATCATGAAAGAGTTGCATTTTCCTGAAAATACGTAAGACTTGTGTGATAGTGTAAACTACCTTTAAGTGTGTATTGCTAGTGTAAAGTACCCTTTTTGGACACAGCTTCAGACATATTTGTACACTTATTTGCTAACACATTCGCAACATGAGCATAAAGTTGGTTAATAGAATTTTAAACTGAATTTTAGTATTCGTATTCTTTCATCTTATATATAGATACAGAAATTAAAGGAAACTTCCAGATGAAAAAAAGACAAGACAACAACTAATAGAGAAATTAAAAGTAAAAGCACAACAAATATTGTAAAATGTCTGAAAAGTAAATTTGAAAAACAATCTTACTATTAAGTGGGTCTTATAATAAATCTGGTAAAAAAAATATAAAAATTATGATAGAAAACTAATTTTAAACTAGTTTTAAAGTATTTTTAATAAATGTCTTTAATTGTTTTAAATATTTAGCTTAATGGAAAGGTTTCAAAAATTAAATAAATAAAAATTAATCAAGCTCGAGGCCGTGTTTTTTTTGTAAATAAATAGTCCTTTTTATTTAATTCCGAAATTTCGATCTTCGTTGAAGATCATCATCAGGGATTGTTTCAGTGAATTTTTATTATTGATTAATAAAAATTCACTGAAAATATAGGAATTAAATAAAAAGGACTATTTATTTACAAAAAAACACGGCCTCGAGCTTGATTAATTCTTATTTATTTAATTATTTAATCATCAGGGATTGTTTCAGTGAATTTTTATTATTGATTAATATTGATTAATAAAAATTCACTGAAACAATCCCTGATGATGATCGGCAACGAAGATCAAAATATCGGAATTAAATAAAAAGGACTATTTATTTACAAAAAAACACGGCCTCGAGCTTGATTAATTTTTATTTATTTAAAATTGGAAAGGTCGAATAATAACAAATTTTATTGGCTTCGAAAATTTCTCAACTGATTTTTTCTATTTAAATAGATGACCAATTTTCCATGAAAAAATGTAATTTAAATGGACTACCAATTTCCTACAGATGCTGTTTTCAATCAAATGACAATTTCTAAAATATAAAAATCTCGTGTCACAATGTTAGTGTTTGAACTCGTCCGAAGCTGCTCAACCGGTTTTTAAAAAATGTTTTATGTATATTCGATAAGTATAAGAATAGATCGTTTAGTATATTGCATATCGCTACAACATTAGGGTGTCCCTATCCATAATTGTTTTTTCTCCATCTTTTTACCAAAAACCTTTTTCCATCCAATATGCCTATAACCCCAAACCTTTACCCTTACCCTCCAATTTTTTAGTCGCGATTGTATTCTTTTTGTCTGAGCAATATTCAAATAATTTCAAAAGGAACGAAACGGCTCTACCGATTTTTATGTGTATTTGGTAAGTACGAGAATAGGTCGTGAAGTATATTTCATAATTCTTTGTCATAAGAATGTCCCTATCCAGAAAATTTTCTTATTTTTTTTTACAAAATTTTTAGTTTGTATGAAAGAAATCAACTTTGTTGAAATTATTGTTGTTATTGGTATTTTTTTCCGGCGGTTATCATCTTCAGCGGTACATTCCTCTTGCTCTCATAGATCCCATTCCATTTTTTTCATTTAACAACCAAAATATTCGCAGGAAATAACTTGAATGGCAAAACAACGTTTGCAGGGTCGGGTAGTATTCTATAAAATTTTTTTTTTATGACAAAAAAATTTTCTATATATTTTTTTAATTCAATAAATAATTTTTTATATAAAAATTCCTTAAATTTTACATTAAAATTTTCTTTGGAAAATTTTACATTTTTTCATGATTAAATTTGAATGCAGCTTCGGCTTAAATAATTACAGAAATATTCATATTCTTTTTTGTTAAATTAGATTTTATTTCAGCTAATACGGCCTTAAGTTCTATATGCAATTAAAAATGCCTTTAATCCATATTTTCCCAACGTTTCGTGAATGTTATGTTATGGGATTCGTAATAAGAGAAATTAACTTTTTATTACATTAAACAATAATTTGTTGTAGACAAACATAAAAAACATTAAACATGAAATAATTAGTTAAACACAAACTTAAAAAATTATATCACAGGTTAGATATTGCAACACAATTTGTATTCATTGAAAATCCAATCAATAACGCAAATGGTGATGAGTTGTTTGGTTCAAATACTGCTGAGCCCCATTAACATGTTGATACCACATCTTCGGGTTGACGACAGATAATTTGGAAAGAACAAAAAAGAATAAAACTGATGTAAAAACAAAAAGAATCACCTTTTTCCAAAACATTGTCTTCTTCAAAAATAAAAACAATTAACTTAAACTTTTCTTTGTTAATATTATTGCATTCTTTCTCGCGCTTTAATTCTCATTAAGAAAATATTTATTACTTTTATCCGTAATTCTGTAGCTAGATTTCTTCAGTTTAAACGTTCTTTAACTAAAATGAAGGTTATAAAGATATTTCACAACGTAAATGTAGAAGATAAATTTTGAGGGTTTTGTGGTCGGTTAAAATATTCCGCTAATTAAGAGTTTAATATAACTCTTAAAAATGTTTATACAATTGCATTATTCTTTATTAAATTAATAAGAATTTTTTTAAATATTTGACTTTTGGAGCTAAAAAAACCTTTAAAATATAAACTTTTTATTATTTCAACCCTTTCATTAAATATAAATAATACAAATAAAATGCAAATAAGCTCAAATATAACTTTTATTATTTTCCCCTGAGTAAAATTGTTCATTTAATAGAATATTATATGTGGGTTTTTACAAGTGCATTTTAATTAATTAACAATCACAACAAGAGCAACACTTTATATTAATTGTTTATATATGAAAATATTTTACTTTTCCGGAATCAGTTTTTTAATTTTTATTTTTTTTTAAATAAAAACTTAAATAAAAACTATTACCTGATTGGCAACACAACCAAAGCAACGTCATTATGAGCTGCAAATTAAAAATAAACCAACAGGAACTTTAATAAAAACAACAACAAAACATCAAGTATAGACAATGAAACAATTTCTTGGCAAAAATTGGCAATTTTTATGTCCTGCAGGAAAAACGTAAAATGAAAAATTGAAAAAAAAAATTAAAAATAACAAGTGCAACAAACAAGCGCACTATACTTGCAGACATTGCACAGATGGAAATACATAAAAAACGATGGCAATTCCATAGTAACTCCCACTCCAACGAAGAAAAAAATACTAAAACCAATTTTGGTCACATTCGCACAATCACAACAACAACAGAGGACTTTGGCCAGAGCGGAAAAATGAGAAAATAACAACAAACAGACAGACATAATTCAGAGAAAATGAAACGTACAAAAAAAAACCAGTTTGAAACAAAAAAAAAATCTGGTTTTCGTGAAAATTGAAACCGTAACACATGAAAGTATAAAAGAAATGTAAAATCCATCCCCAGTAAATATTTTCGATGTGAATTTATTTAAAGCGACAGTCAAAAGATGTAATATTATTTGCTTAATAGAAATTTCAAGAAATAAAAAACCGTCAATAGCCTCAATACTACGTCAGTTCTTGATCTTAAAGATTTCTGTAGTATTCCAAAACATGTAACATTGAAATTGTGATTTACAATTTGCTTTTCTTTTCTTCTTCCAGACATTCAAGAAAATCTTAAAAAGTATGTATGTAATTTTTTGTTTAAGACATTATAATGATTTTCTTAATCATACGTTCTATTAAATAAGTTGAGGTGAAGGTCCTCCGGTGAAAATTTACCCCTGTTTAGGTTTTACTGCTTCTTATAAAATTATCTTCAGAATTTGATATAGAGTTCTTTGTTACTTTACTTTCTTTTCAAGATTTCATTCTATGGTAAATTTCAGCATCAAGTAGACGCTTTCGAGATATACACTCATAACAAAAAAAAATCTCCATATTGATGATGACATAACATCAGAATTGTGGCATCAGTGTTCTTAAAAATGTCATCAATAAGACAAAAAGTGACATCAATCCAATGACGAACGTCATAATAAAATGTTGTCATATTTATGCGTCGTCTATGTTATGACTGAGGTGACATTAATTCCATGCCACATTTTGTATATTATTAACATTATTTTCATGTTTGAAAAGTATAATAATAAGAAGCAAAAATTCCCATATGTTTTTTTTTTTTTAAATTATTTAGTTTAATACATAAAAATTTCAAAGTAGAACGATTACGAAAACCATATCGGGCATGCTGCTGGTGTGTTATAATTAAGAGATCTTCTGCAAACAAGGGGCGAAATACAACAAACATAACGGATAAGTAAATAATAATATTCTCTCAATTTAATGACAGTTTGTCATTTAACGGATAAGTAAATAATAATATTCTCTCAATTTAATGACAGTTTGTCATTTAACTGAGCCAACTGGGTCTTTTCTGCGTCTCTTCTGGTTCTTTTCACTGAGTCATCGCACTGATGACATGTTTTATTAAACCGACTCCGATTTGACATTTCTATGATGCCAATGTGTCACCCCATTGATGACATAATTTAAATTTTTGACCCTGATGACAATTTGGCATAGTGATGTTAAGGCTGATGTTGAAAGACATCAACGTCGTGAAGCATTTTCTAACACCGTATTTCTGTATCGTGATTTCGAAAATGGAGGAGGATGTACAACATATATTCGCATCAAAAATGGTAGGTTATAATAATTATTGGATAAACTAGAAAAACCGAAATTCCGCAATAAAATTAAGTATATAATTCACAAACATATACTGACAGAAACCGTGATGACGGGGGTGGTGTGCAATCTCCTCCATTTTCGAAACAGCGGTATAACTCGAAACAAGAGCTAACTAAACAAACGGTTAACACTACTAGATTCAGCGTACCCGAATTATTTTAAAACGCCAGGTGCCCCACTTGTCAGTTTTTTCAACTAGCACGGTGTGTTTTTTTATAACAATTTTTTGATATTTTCTTGTAAAGCACACACTATAAATTTCTTTTCGTTTTTTTCAAATGACGCCGTTTTATAACGATATTGCATTGTCTTGCAGAAAAATTTATTGTTTTGTCAGAAAAACTTAAATTTTATCATTTCAGCTACCACGGAATGTTAATCCCAAATAATATTGGTTTTCGAAAAGGGTGAAATTGCACCCGAGGAACTCTTCGAATAATTTTGTAAACTTTAACTATCCCTTTCGGTACTTCTTTTTTGTTTTTCATTTTAAAAATATTTTTTTCGATTTTATACCTGTTTACCCTTACTGCATTAGAGGTTTTTGAGCATCATATCATATGGGAAAGAATGTATTTAAAAAAAGAAGAAAACTTAAACTAAAATTTTTAATGCAATTTCAAACATTTTATAATCAGAAAGATGTATACAAGATTTATTTTATCAGAAAAATACTCTCGCGAATGGGTAATCATCTTGTCGCGATGCGAAGGCTTAAGTACGAGGACGTTTAGAGACATGCTAGCGGTAGTGACGTTGTCAAGACCGGCAGGGCCTCCCATGCAAGAAGGGTCTTAGCCGAGTACGAACCAAGAACTAGCCCCCTGTCTATTAGTCTGTTTCTACTAATTGGAACGGCTAATGACAATGCGTCCGCTGGCGGTCAACGGTCAACTATTAGGCCTTCTGAAGGGTGTCGGTCCGCAATCAAATCTACCAGCGTCTGTTCTCATATTGAGCGGCTGATTGTTTGCGTATGTCTCCAAGGAGCCGCAGCCATCCTTTCGCCTGGCAGTTTGTCATCAAATGCAATCCCCCTTCCAACCCGCCGAATGTCCGAAAATTCACGCGCTACGTATACGCGCAACTACTACAGCATCGGTATTAGGCTGTTGTATATTGACAGCTACTGAGACCCCGTCTAGCAAAGTGGTGGCGCTACGCTCTGCTAGATGGTCTGCTACAAGTGCGCATAAACTCAGTTCGACTAAGTCTTCTTCAAAATCAGGTAGCTCTTAGGCTTCCCAGGTCCGGACGGTAGAAAAACCTGTCAAAACCCTTCCTCGGGTGCTGGCTTAACGGTAAAGACTCAGTCTGCCGAAAAACCAAATTTCCACGTGCCGAAGCCTGTTCAATGAGATCACGGAAGAAAGATTCGATGCCCTCTGCTGTTCCTCACTCAGCCTCTATGTCATCCATAAACAAACCTCTTAAGCACCTAAATCTATCTAAACGGGCATTCACTACAAGGCGATTCGCCTACAAAATCATAAGCCGACTTGGTGAAAAAGTTTCCGGCAACGTCGCCAGGACATCATTTTCTTCTTCTTCATCATCGTCAACGTCAGATAAGTCTGAGTTATCGAATTTTACTAAAATATTTTTAATTTGATAGGCATTTACTTAACAAGGCATTTTTACGTTAAGTTCGGTTTGAGTGTAATCAACTGAATGAAAATTTTTCTTTGAATAAAATCAATGCCAAATGGCACAGTGCGATTTAAAAAAAATCGGACACCTTCTTTGACCAACATTTGGGATCTAACTTTTTATCCACTTATTAGGGCAATGATAATCTGCTAAATAGCTTATGTAAAGTTATAAAATAACAAAAGTATAAAGTGGCCTTTTTTCGTAAATTGCAAATCACGAAAGGCATGTTTGCTTTCTGGCCCATCCGAATGCACTGGGTTCGCCAATCAAAATGTTTTATTTTTAAATTTCAATAAAAAGCATTAAGTAAAAATACAAAAATATCAGAAAAAAGTCTCATTTTAATCCGAGAAAATGTTTATGAAATATACAGTATTAAGTCTTAAAATGGGTAACATTTTACCTGGAGATCGTATGAGGGTTAATTGTATAGCTAAGAGTTCTAAATGTTTACTGGGAATTCGTTTGCAAGCATGCAATTTATGTCTTTGTGCATGTTTTTTTGAGTATGAATGGCAACCATTAAGTCATTTTTGTTGAAGAACTGTTCTATGGCCCCATTGAATGCATGTATGTACATATGTATGCCGCCTTTTTTTCAAACCATCAGATCAGATTTTCGTTGTTGTTTTAATACATTTTTCTATTTTTTTTGATTTTGCTGTTTTTTTGAATTGTTGTATATAAATCACAATAACAACAATGGAAAAGGTCCTTTTTGTAAAAAGTACTTGTTTGTAAATAGTTTTCTTAAAACAAGGCAAACCATTATTTTAAGAAAGGTGATTTTTGCAGTTACGTTCTCTTTTGAAACGGGGTTTTATGGTGAGTTTTTGTATAAAAGTTGCCTTTTTTTTAAGAATTTTGGTAGTAAAAAAATGAATTTAGCAGAAAGATATTTTAGGAACCTTTTGTGAAATTAACTTTTGTGAAAAAAAAACTTTTTAGAAGTATTTTTTTGGCAAAAAATGTTTTTTTTTATTTATTTTTTTATTTTAAACTTATTTTAAACACAACTGGCACACAACAGCACAACGAATTCGTCGGCAAGAATTCATTGTGTAAATTAATTAAACTAGACACAATAAGTGCGTAAAGAACAGGCGTTTATGTCATTTAAAATCGTTTTGAGTTTATAAAAATAAATACCTACGAGCAGTGTTGGCGTTTTGGTTACTTTTAACTAAAATTGGTTACTTTTTTTTCTAACAGTCTTATGCAAAAAAAAATTAAAGTTCACATTAGTTAACCAACACATTCATCCCATTCATAAAGGGATGAATTTGTAAAACAAATACATTTTTCCTCCTACCGAGGCAATATGAAACCTGGTCATGTACATAGATTTATATGTAGTCTGTTGATTCTTCAAAAGTTTTAAAGCTCTTACTCATATAGTTTGGCAAATATGTAGACGAAAATAAGAGCTAGCATTGGTTGGGAGTTGTCAATTTCATTACAAACTTCGAAAAATTATAAAGCCTATTGTACCCTCCAGACCATCAGTAACAAAACTGTCAATTATTTTTATAAAAACCTATCCGAAGATTTAGGTGTCTCTATACATACTTATATACCTATAATATTTTTTAACTGAAGGGCAAATAAAATAGTATTTTTAATACATAAATATGCAACAAATAACTTCGTTATCAATACACGACATCTGCCAAAAAGTCTGCTGGAAAAGACAAGCGGGCGAGGCACCTCTCATACAATTGCAATTAAGATTTCTACGTATTTGGAGAACTGTAATTGTAAAAGTATTCGAATTTTGTACAAATAGCTTAGATAATAGTCCAAGATGCTTTGCTTTTTTAACAAATCTTGGCAATCTTGTTTCGATGGCGGTAGCAAAGCGCACCGGGTTAAGCTAGTACATATAGATATATATATATATATAAGATAACAAAAAAATTTGAAATTACTTTTATGTGGTATAAATACATACATATAAAATAAAAATTAGTTTTAAAGAAAAATTAATATTATTTACTAACATCTTGACATTCTTGACAAAAAGTACGAAAAACAGAAGTAAGGAAGAACATGTAAATCCATTAAAATAGGTAATCATTCATTCAAAGCAAATTTCGATCTACCAAGGTAAAATATTATTTGGTTTAAAGATTGATGTTTGACTATTGACGTCATCCATCGTCAATGGCGGTGAGTGCTGAACGGCAAACCCCTCTGAAGAGATTGTGTGGTTACAATCGACACTACTCAGGACAACCTGTCGGTGGAAACCTGGGTTCAATTCCCAGCTCAGTCAAGAATGAAAAATTTTAATACATTTCACGTTGTAAAATTCCTTTCTTCATAAAAATAATTTAATTAAAATTAAATTCAATGAACTTAGGCCTGATTAAAATATCAAAATTTGGATTAAAAACAATTTACTAACATTTTTAAGAAATTCTAATAAAAAGTGGTCAAAAAGTACTTTTTTAAAATACATTTTTGTATATGGTTTTTATTGTTTGTGTCAATTTAAAAGCTCCGTCCTCAAGCCACACACTGCCGTTCGCATGTGTGTTAATTCATTTTTATACTATAAATGTTATTGTGTGTGTATTTATGTATCTGTACATACATTTGCAGTATTGTTTCCTTTATTTGCATGTTTTTATATGTTTCTATATTTGTGTCTATGGTTTAGTGTATGCACTAATACAAACATGCATATGTATGTGTATACCTGCGTGTGCATCCATGTGAAAGTGTGTATTTATGCGCCTCAACGAAAAAGGTGTCACTGAATTTATATTTTGTAGAAACAAAAAATCTAAAAAAATTTTATGTTCTTTTTTTATTCCCTGACTTTAAATTGAAAATTGTTTCTGCTGTTGTTTCTAAACGACAGTCATAGATTTGTTTTGGTTATCAATATGAGTGTTCGTTCGTAAGTGCGCATACATACACATACATATATATGTATGATTGTGTGTGCATAAGAATTGGATTTATATGTATGTATTTGCTTTAGATTGTTGTGCATTTTTCACGTACTTTTGTGCAGTTTTCTGCAACTTCACCCTCAATACCTTTTAGTTTTTTCTCTTCCTTTTTTCAATTATAAACGTGTTGATCACTCACAGCATAAAAGTAAATTTTTTTTTTAATTTTCATCATATTTTACTCAAAAAAAAAGAAGAATTATATCGGTGTTTGATATATACATACATACATATGTACATTCAATTTCTATCGAAATGTGTGTAAAAATCTCAAAAAAAAAAAAATCTTTTCAATAAAATCTTTTAAAAATAAATTTGTTGAATATTTTTACTTTTTTATAGGTGAGTTTTCTGGTTCTCTTGTAAATATGTTATGGCTTGTAGCTAATTTTTGTTCTTCTAAAGCAAAGCATAACGAAAAACGAAAATGCAATCAAATTGCTACGTGACGTGATTGCGGCACGTTATTTTCTATTGAACAACAATGTTTGTAAAAGGAATGAAGACAAAATTTCTATGAAAAAAAAACATCTGTATAACGAACATGGCGATTAGCAGAGAGCAACGCAGCAAAAAAAATTTTTGCAAATGACCATAACAAAAAATAAATGTATTAAATCGCTATGAGATTAGACTAAAACGAATTTAAATTTCTCCTTAACGCATCAAGTTAATTTAATGTTTTTAGTTAATATCTTTTAAAAAGATACTAAATTTTGACAAATTTTAATAAAAAATACTAAATTATAAAAACTAACTTCTTTTATTAGAATACTGTACTGCCCTCGTAAGGAAAAAGTCACATCTCCATTTTGGTAGTTTTGAGCAGGGTTGACAGGTAGTTTATTTAAACTCGTCAGCACAAATTTTAAGTCGAATTGTGCTCGCGAGTATAATTTTTTCCTTCCCTACTCAAAACTACCAAAGTGGAGATGTGACTTTTTGTCTTAGGAGCCCAGTGTGTATTACTTTTGCATACTTTTGTATTGGTTTCTCTTTTTCGTCCTCTTTATTCAATGTAAATCAAATTGGTGATTTTTAACTCACAAGTGATTTTACAATTGCGCACATGGGTAAATATGTTGAGGAGTATAGGTCCTTAACGAATTGATTGAATTCTCTTTTATTGGATGCTAGAGTTTTTACTTCGCCCCAACTTCTTCGCATGCTTCAAACTTCAGTCTATATATGGCCCCTCCATGTGCTTGCGGGCCTTCATCTTCTACGGTTTCCTTGGGGGTTCCAGTCGATAGCATTTCTGGTGATGTTATAATGCGATCTGCGCAGAGTGTGGCCGATGCAGTGAAATGGCTGATGGTTTGTGAGAGCCCAAAGTCTGTTGTTAGAAAAGTTTCAGGCCAGAAAATATTCATAATATTCCTTAGACACTGGTTTACAAATACTTGTACGGACTGCAGGTTTCGTGGCACAGCATTCCATGTTTCGCAGCCATAGAGACGGACGATTTTATATTAGAGTTTAAATAATAAGGCTAGAGGGGGACTCTGTTTTTCACACAGTTAGGCTACCAAACGTTTGTCCTGCGGTTTTTCAAGGTTATACACAGTCTTTAATCTAGTTCAAGAGTTATATATAGTTTTAGTTTAGTTCAGTTCTTAAACAGTTCTAGTTCTAGTTCTAGTTCTAGTTCTAGTTCTAGTTCTAGTTCTAGTTGTAGTTGTAGTTGTAGTTCTAGTTCTAGTTCTAGTTCTAGTTCTAGTTCTAGTTCTAGTTCTAGTTCTAGTTCTAGTTCTAGTTCTAGTTCTAGTTCTAGTTCTAGTTCTAGTTCTAGTTCTAGTTCTAGTTCTAGTTCTAGTTCTAGTTCTAGTTCTAGTTCTAGTTCTAGTTCTAGTTCTAGTTCTAGTTCTAGTTCTAGTTCTAGTTCTAGTTCTAGTTCTAGTTCTAGTTCTAGTTCTAGTTCTAGTTCTAGTTCTAGTTCAGTTCTAACTTAGTTCTAAATATTATGCATTTATTTAAATAAATGAATATGAGTATCAGAATTTAAAAAATGTGCGATGTATGGATAAACTTAGCTACGATTTCTGGCCATTGTGGACAAACTGGGAGACCCACAAGGATGCTTCATACCTTATTTTATAGATAATTTATCCAATTTGGTGTTCCATAAGTTAATTTTAATATGATTGGCGAATTGGCTGTTTTTTGAATGATGTTCCATGCAGCAAGGTATTGCGCGGTGAATCTCTGCGTGATTTCTGGCCATTGTGGACAAACTGGGAGACCCACAAGAATGCTTCATACCTTATTTTATAGATAATTTATCCAATTTGGTGTTCCATAAGTTAATTTTAATATGATTGGCGAATTGGCTGTTTTTTGAATGATGTTCCATGTAGCAAGGTATTGCGCGGTGAATCTCTGCGTGATTTCTGGCCATTGTGGACAAACTGGGAGACCCACAAGGATGCTTCATACCTTATTTTATAGATAATTTATCCAATTTGGTGTTCCATAAGTTAATTTTAATATGATTGGCGAATTGGCTGTTTTTTGAATGATGTTCCATGTAGCAAGGTATTGCGCGGTGAATCTCTGCGTGATTTCTGGCCATTGTGGACAAACTGGGAGACCCACAAGGATGCTTCATACCTTATTTTATAGATAATTTATCCAATTTGGTGTTCCATAAGTTAATTTTAATATGATAAGTTGAAGTTCAATACCAGATGTAGGGTATGTGGTCTTTAAAAAAATTGACAATCTTTATCAAATATAAGCCCACATGAAAATGTGCGGTAGTGTAGTAAAGCGAAAAAAAAAACGGTAAAAATAAGCAGTACGGGTGTGAAACTAACGAAGTTAAATGTAGATTCTTTATGCTGAAATATGTATGTGAAAATTTTTGTTTTGATTTTTGGGCTTAATTTTTTTTTGTCTTTTATTAGCAAATCATTATTACAACATCTGCTTATAGCGTTCTTGTTGTTGCTGTTGTGGTCTAATAAACGTACAAGTTTCAGGTTTTTATGGGTTGATTTGATATGATTTTTTTTTCGTTTTGTATTTAAACCGCAATTCAAAATATAAGTGCTAACATCAGCAGTAGCATCAGAAAAAACAACAACAACGCTACCAATAATCAGTACAAAAACAAAAACAACAGGAGCGAGAAAAAAAAACTGAAACAAAATATGCAATAATATAAAAACACAAGCACGTCTTTAAACAAGACGTGTTATTAATGTTTAAAAAAAAAACTAAAACGGAAGTGTGTGCATTGCAGCACACACACCCATACATAGACATACATCTTTTCCAATACTAAAGAGAGCCTTTTCAACACAACATCAACAAATTGTTTGCCTGTATTTCTTTCTCTTTTCCTTTCTATTTGTATGAGTGTTTGTTTGTTGTATTGTTATTGCTGTTTTATTTAACAATTGCGATTTTAAGTACAACTCAACAATAGATAAGTTTGAATTTTTAATAATTTTGGGGAGTGTAGTTCTGTGTGTGTGTGTTTTTCTAAAAACACACAACAATTTGTTCAAGTACCAGGCAATTGGGGTGGTATTAAGAACTTTATTATGTTTAAGTTGTTTTTCATTGTTTCTGCTGGTGTTTTGGACTAATATATAAATAACGCTAAAACAACTAGGTAAATAGTAGATAAATAGCAAATTTAACCGTAAAAGTAGCAGAAGAATAAATGGAAAAGAAATAATAAAGATTAGGCAGAAAAATTGCTTAACACGTAGTTGGCGTGAGAACAATAAATTAGAAATAAATTTTATTAATGAGCACAACTTAAGTTTTTTTTTAAAAGGTCGGCTGAAACGCTTATTAACAAGTTCAGCAGATATAGATTTTAATGTCTTTAAGAAAAATGTTAAGAACATTTAAATATTTTGCTAAAGCTTAAAGCGTTACATCATCATATTATTAATTTTACTTATACAAAATACTGTTAGACATATTTTGTTTTAAACTTTAAAGCCCTGCTTTTGCTAAAATATTCCATACTAAACGTTTTTAAAGCAAAATTTGATAAAATCCAAACTATAATATTAATTATAATGTGCTGTTTCCAGGTGAAAGGCAATTGATTTTGCAGTAAAATTTATATGAAAAGCAATTAAAAAAACTGAGTGATGTTTATATAAATTTTAATATATAATCAATTGCTTGTCACCTGGAAACAAGACATAAGTGTTTTTTTTTTTACTTTTATCAGGCCTGATTTCAAAGTACGTGCTCTTCAAATCACACGTGTGATTTTGTTTTGTTCTGAAAATCACAAGTCTTTGAGTTTTTTCGTGAGCTTTCGGCAATTGAAAATCTTACCGAAAAACACAAAAACGGAACACTACAATATCATACGTGCGATTTTAAAAGCTCATGTGATTTTTGAAATCACGTGATTTGAAATCAAGTGATTTTCAGAACAGTCCTGTATATTATTTTTTTTTACAAAAATATAAATTTTAAAGATTTTGGCTTTTGGAGTTTTAAAGTTTTTTTTTTCGATAATTTGTAAATTTTTTGATTTAGGCGACTTCAATAATTTATTTGTTATGGTATAAAATAAAACGAAAAAATTTATATTCAAAGAATTTCTTAAATTTCGCCGTTTTTTTTTAAATTTTTAAGGTTTTTGTATTTCTTTCCGAGTTTTAGAGAATTTTTTTATTTAAAAGATTTTTAAAGAAGGTGAGTAGACTTTCTATGATTATTGAATGACTGTTTCCTAAAATTTATAATTCAGAAAAGATTAAACAGCAGAGAATGCATTTTTATAATTTTTTTATAACTTTTTTGATTTTTTATTTATAGTGATTTTATTTTTTGACGTTTTTTTTATATTATGAAAGTTGTTATTGGGAATACAATTATTTATTAAAAGATTTTATTTGTTGTGCTTAATTCCCTATATTTATTCTTGATAAAACAACTGAAAATTTATTGTGAAATGCGCCGTTTCTTTCACATTTCGCATTTCATTGGTTGCTTATGCCAGATCATCAGGCAACGTTTTCCCCAAAACAATTTAAGAAAAGCCAAAAATAGCAGCAAAAAGTAGTATTAAAAATCATAAATTAAAATTAATTTAAAATCAACAAACATAGCAAAATTTAGATGTTGTGCAAATTTAATATTTAGTTGTGCAAATACAATATTAAGTTTAAAGTGTGAAATATAACAAAACGCTTTAGAAAGTATTGACCGAACACTTTCAAACTAAATAATCAGCCATGTCACAGAGTACAATTCCGTTCGGAAACGGAATTCATTCCGTATTTTGGTGCTTCAGAAAATTACGAAAAAACTCTGCGGAATGAAACCATTTTTGTTTTCATCAACGGTATGGGTGTTTTCTGTATCTCAAAGATCAAAAAACTATCAAAATATACTTTCTATCAATAAACAAATATGTTTTCTTCAATTCCGAACGGAATCATTCCGAACGGAATTGTACTCTGTGACATGGCTGAATAACCTACACCTTAGAATTTACTGAGACCATTTCACTACCCTATTTGATAGCCATTGACAATAATGGACTCGTCAAAAAAATTATGTAATAATGTTATGATTTAATTTATTAAAGTGTTCTTTCTGCCGAATGTTACCAATAATCTGCATCGAAATGAGATTATTTCGTCTCGCCGCGATTTAAGAGAGGGGGTTTCTGGTCAATTCCGAACCTGCCGGCAATAAAAATGCCATGCAAAAGAAGTTATTATAAAAGCAATTGCCGCTGAATTTTATATCAAAACCAACATATCTAAAGAAGTTATGGAATTAAAAGTTATTTTAGGAAGTGGTATTTGTATAGGAGCTGTTGCCAATTATGGATCGAGTCCAATAAAAATTGTTAAAATGATTTGGGTTACAATAAAACATGTTGGGCTAAATTATTTCTAAATACTTACTAATAATGTTGGTTATAGGACGCAAAGACTCTACTCTGGAAGGAAGTTTGTATAAGACTATGTGAAATTATGAACCGATTTTCACAATTTTCAATAGAGTTTGTCCTTATAACAAATGAACCTTATGTACCTAATTTCATCAAATTATAAATATTACTATCCTTATTCGACCTTTTTATTTTTAATACTTTATCAATTGTTACAGGATCAACAGTGCAATCTAACATGTGAACGAGAATAGTCGTTTTGTGTTTTATTATTGTTACTCGCATTTTATCATTCCTGTAGATGCCATCCAAAGGATGGGGAAAAATTGAAAATATAAAAAAAATTAAAGATTAAAATTTACACGCAGAGAAAAAACATGATTAATGAATGGTCACTACGACCATTTTTGTTCATACTTGCCTAATATGTTTACCCTCATAAATTAATTATAGTCTTAATATAACTTAAAAAATTGCTTTTTTGTCCTTAACATTCTTAAATTCACTATAATAATATTATATGGTGGTTTACATCTAAAAAGGTACTCTGGTCTAGCTAAACATATTATATTATTTGATATGTTAGCTACTATAATATATATATTTTCAACTATACAGTTAAAATCATAATATTAGTTGAACACAAAAGGTATGTTTAATACCATCATTTTTGTTTGCTTGAAAACACATTCTCTTAAGATGCAAACATTTATTGTCAAAACAAACAGTGTGTGCTTTAAAATTACATTTTCTCCTTCCGCGAGCGTCAGTTAATCAGGGAACATGAATGATGACAGAATAATTAAAACATTTTTCGGGGAGAAAAATGCCATGCTGCCTTGCAAAACTAACGAAATAAATTATTATACGTTTATTGAAACAGGTAAGTTATTTAAATATAATTATAAAAATATATATGTAAATATGCAATTATTTTGTCTTTCTTGCAGCCAAAAAAACATATAACAAATTTTGACATATAATTTTGTCATCAGCCCCGAATTTTTTCAAAAACGGAATTATTATTTGTTTGGATATATTTGTACCACACAACGTAAATTTATAAATTAAAACACATAAACAGGTATATAAATATGTGTATTTAATTTTATTTTTAATATATGTAAGCTATATTTTATTTATTATATTTGTAATAAGACATAAATTTTTTAAATTACATTTTTTATTGTTTTTATTGTAAGACCCATATAAAATGTTGAAGTAGACATTTTGCATGGTATTGGGAAATATAGAAAAATGGTTTGAAAGATCGTGCGCATTTTTCTTCTGAACATAATAATATGTTTGAGACAACAATTATCTAAAATCATTATAACTGAACATATATTGTTACTTAAGACGTGTTTGACACAATCATAACCACAAACATTAATGATAGTTTGCGATTGTGATTGTGTCAATCATGTTTTTTCTTTGCGTGTATTAAAAGGCAAATGTGGCCTCGAGCTTTTTAATTGGTTATTTTAAAATGTCAACCTGTACTTTGCGCACAAGGCTTACATGGACAGACAATCAAACAGCCAGCCGGACTAACAGACATCGTTATATTGGTATAATAAAGGTGTTGCCAATTTAACATTTCTAATGCTTGATATAGCATTTTTTTAAACTCATTTAGCATCAAAAAACGCTTCTAGCATATAGCACTTTTTTTTTAGCATAAAATTGTTTGCACTTTTTTATAGCATTTTTTAGTTTAAGTGATAAATTTTTATTTGTTCGATTAATTTATATCTTTTTACTAGATGTGCAGACGTATACAAAAAAATTAATACTGTTTTTTTAGATATAAAATTATAATATGATTTTTAATATTTTAAAAATAAATTGTGAACGTTTCGAATATAATGGTTTTAACCAAGTTGACTTTTAAATGTGATTCAATATCAATTTTATTTTTTTATTAACTAAGGCCCTAATCATGTACAACGCAGCGCAACGCCACAGAACTAACGCAACGCCAAAAAATAACATTGAAAGCACAAACAATGTTATAAATATTTTGTAATTTTGTTGTTGCTTTCTACAGAAATTCACATTGCGTTTTAAAATTTCAAACGCTCCATTGCTTGTGTCGTTGAAAATTTTAAAACGGTACATGAATTTATGTTGAAAGCAACAACAAAATTACAAAATATTTATGACATTGTTTGTGCTTTCAATGTTATTGTTTGGCGTTGCGCTGCGTTGTACATGATAAGGGCATAAAGATAAACTTTTGCATCTATTTTGTTTTATTTGTAAAGCTTTACACCCTGTTCGAACTTGCGAAAAATGTAGAGCAACATTGATTATTTCACACGAAAATTTTGACATGTATCAATATTAGGTGTGTTCATTTACTAAACTTACAAAGAGAGAGTAAGTAGGAATTTAAAGAAATTGATCTCAAAAAAACTAAAAAGTAAATGAACACTTTGCCAGCCAAAAATTGCAAGTTAAAGTAGTGACGAATATACAGGAATATTTGAGTATATTTGATATTTGGGTGCGGTGAATAGTATTAAAGATTCGGCGTAGCACTCTTACTTCTTTTATATTTTATTTTCCAAAATTTAATTGCAAAAGACTATAAAGTACTAACGGCCGATTTCACCAAGTTCAGTTATAATTAATTATCAGCTATAACTGTCGAAAACATATCATTAACTGGAAGTTAAATTAATATATATTTTTTACTAAACATGGTAACATTGGCCGTAATTCATGTATTTTTATACCATGCTAATTGTTTTCAAATCAATGACATTTAAAATATTTTTTATTTTTATTAAACATTTTTTTTTAGCACTTTTTAAGCATTTATTATACAAAAATCTACGATTTTTCCTTCATTAAGTTTAAACAACACTGCATAGAACCAATATTTTTATGTGCTACACACATCAAAACAAACGCATAATACCCTCTCCACCACTGTGTTGAAGGTATAAAAACTTATTGCCTATCTTATTCCCACCCTAAGCGCCATTTTACATTGATTCTTAAACAATCAGTACTCAAATTAAAGTGTTAATAAAAAGGAAGTAGAAACACCACAAAGTTTTCATAAAATAAATAAAAAAAAGTTTTCCTTAAAAATTAAAAACAAATACAAAGATGACTACTAGCTGTTATAAAAACCTGTGTAAATAAGAGTGAGTAGATGTATGAAACTAAATAGCAAATATGAACTAAAAATATATTGAATTTTAATACTTTAAGACTATAAAATACACAACAGAACTAACAAATATATTTTTTTGCTGTGATGATACCTCATCAATATTTACCTAAAAAAAAAAACTTTTGGTAAAAAGATACACTTTCAGCAAGAAGCACCAGCAAAAAAAATTATTTACATTTTGTTATATATATTGTGTGGTTGTTAGTTCATATCCCTTTATCCATTCTATACATACAATACATTTGTACATATAAATATTAATATAAGCTTCCGGGCTCAAAACAATCGAGGACACCTGTGTGCAATCGTAACAGCTTTTTGTTTTGATTGCAAACTGTTTCTTGCTTTTTTTGTCGGTTTTTTTATTTTGGCTGTGCTTCTGTCTGTTGTTAGAGGTTGAGTGTGTGTGTAGAGTTGTGCTTGGTTTATCCCGTCTTTAGAGTTTGGGTTTAACTAACAAGACCGCTTGCTAACCACTTCAATATTCGACAATTTTATATATTTTACATACTTTAATAAAGAAAAGAAAAAGCATAAAATATCTTAAACACAAATAAGCCACAGTGGTAAATGTGTGATAAATTAAGACAAAAAAGTAGTTGAATTCCACTTTATTTTTCGATTGGAGTTGCGTTTTCTATTTTAGTGTGAAATAATACAAAATATTTTCTGGTCGAAGCAAAGATTTCGAAAAGCGGGCTACAGCCACACCATAGCAAATATTTGACGAAAAAAATGTGACCAACAGTCAAACTAAGTTTATTTCCTTTAATTTAAACTGTTTTTAAATATGGGTTAACATTTATTAAAAATTATATAATATATTATAAAAATTATAGCTTTTTGCTGCAAAATTATTTTATTTTGTAATATAAACAGTTCAAAAAAGCGGTTTCGTTTATATCGTCAACTATTTGCCAAATGTGACCGTCACTCGAATAAATTGCACGATTGTGTAAGAAAATGAATCCCAGCCTTTAAAATCCAACAACAATAAAACGGGTTAAGACAGATGGTTAATTTTCAACCCTCTGACACACAGCTTCCACGTTGCCTTCAGTGAGATGTGCAACTCTTCCAGGATGGTCGATCACTGAACCCCGTTCAGTTAAAATGGCTGACTAAATTCCTTATCATGAAGGCTGTGGGAGCTGTAGTGCGATTTACTAACTTCTATACGATTACCGTATTAAAATAAATATAACGAAAATTTATCGAATTTGATATTCAGTAATATTTTTAACGATTTTCGCTGTCGATTTAAGCCAGCTGTTACTGTAAGCAGTTTTTTTTTCGTTATTTTAACGACAATAATTTACGTTGTCTTTATTTAATCGATAAAGTGTATTTTATGTTTAAAGTGGCTGGGGCCCGACTTCTTACATACAAAATAAAATTCTAAATTCAAAATGTACAAAAAAAAAAAAAAATTATGAACCAAAAAAATTTCTAAATGTCAAATTCACAAAAAAAAATATATATCTTTTGTGCTTTTCGTTAGTTTAAAATTTTGTAGACAGAGATTGTACAAAAACTACAGCTGCTTACAATCGTTAAAAATAAATTACAGAATCACACTATCGTTACTGCAAGCGAATATATATGTCGACAAAAATTACGATTGTCGGATCGTTAAAAGTTAGTGAATCGCACCACTACTCTTGAATTAAAATATTGGCGATATTTTCGCTGCAAGACAAGAATATATAGCCCCTCATAAAGCACAAGGAGTTAAGTGCCTTTCCTTAAATTGTAATTACATCTGGAATTAGTAGGTGAAGTTCAAAAAAGCTCAACACAAGAGGTGAGTGTGGTATTCTCATCTGGTAGCGAGATATAGCGACCAATTATAGCAATGGTCATTAAAACACCTATTTCGCTTAGAGCATACGGAGTATATGAGCACTAAGGTCTCAATTTTTAAACAAATGCACTTAATCCCCTGGAGCTTTAACTCCCTCATATAATTTCGATCATTTATGGCGCTTGTGAAAAAAAACAATTAAATTACAAAATAAAAAAGTTATTCTTGCTTAACATTGGGAGGTCTTATTTGGGCCACCCTGCATTTAAAAAATATTGCATGTTTGACACTTTATTATAAAAACGACTGAAACTCATGTGTATAAATTTAAAACAAAAAAAAAATTGATTTTTAGCAACAATGTGCTAAGCCCATTTTCTGTTTTGAAAATTATTAAAACAAAATTGGTAAAGTCTAAAATCTAATAGAAATCGCTAAACTTTGTTAGACGTCGTTATCATTATTTTTGAATTATAAAACAAAAAATACTGTTTCAGTTTTGTTTAAAAGAAATTTTGGTTATAAATTTGTGCTTGACTAAAAAGCATAAAGTTGAATTTTGTAGGCAAAAAGAGAAGGAAGCAGAGTACTGAAAAGTTTACTCATCGCTCGTGCATGAGTGAGTATGAACTAAAGATGAGCGATATTTCTGTACCTGTGATTTAATCCCTGTTACTGAAAAATCCCGAATCACAGTTGTGACCAAATTTGTCAAGTAACAGGTACTTTCTAAGTCGTTCTTTTTGTATTTTGTTACATATACAAATTTATGATATTTCACTGTTCGTGTGGGTAATAGCGTTTTTTGAATGAAATGTCGAATGATATTGCTGTTCCTTTCATTCTCTCTTCTATCTTATTAGAATTTTTTTTGCCAAAATTTATTTGTTCAAGTATGTATGTATATGAAGGTAAACAGATTTGAAAGCTCTTACAATTTGTTGTTGTTTCTTTGTAAAGTGCTTACAAAAGCTCTTGCAAAAGCTTGCGCATTGCACATACAGCTTGGCCGCAATTGCTTTAAAAGAACCGAAAACTGATAAACCGTGATCACAATCACACTTTAAAGGAGCAGTGATTTTTAAATCACATTCACTAATCACGATGATCTTTAAAAATCACGGGATCGCTCATCTCTAGTATGAACGTTTTAAAATTTGGCTGCTTATTTTCAAATCCCTTTGAGAAGACCTAGTGGTTGAGGTCGAAACATGTCAGGTTAACCAGCCGCCTGGGTTCGAATCACACGCCAGCCAGCCTGGCTTCGAATCCCAGATCAGTCAAGAATGAAAATTATCAATAACAATTTTAATTAATCTTCCATGTTGTAAAAATTCCTTTCTTCATAAAAATAATTTAATGAAAATTAAATTTAATGAACTTAAGCCTAATTAAAAATAGTAAAAAATTTGGATTAAAAAACCATGAATAGTTCAACAAAATAACCACAATACTAATTATTGTTAAAGCTAAGGCACAAGCTCTATGTGTTCATTTGTCCTTCAAGTTGTGCTGAAAAACGTCAACAAGAAAAAAGAAAGACAAAAAAAACATGATAAACAAAAAATGTACTTTGGACTTCAAGAAGAATTCTTGACAAAAGTACGAAAAAACAGAAGTAAGGAAAACATGTGAGATCAATTAAAAATGGATAATCATTCAAAAAAGCAAATTTCGATCTACCAAAGGTTAAAATACAATTTGGTTTAAGGATTGATGTTTGACTACTGACGTCAGCAGTCATCGATGGCTGCGAGTGTAAGACGGCAAATCCCTCTGAGGAGACCTAGTGGTTGAGGTCGAAACATGTCAGGGTAACCAGCCGCCTGGGTTCGAATCACACGCCAGCCAGCCTGGCTTCGAATCCCAGGTCAGTCAAGAATGAAAATTATCAATAACAATTTTAATTAATTCTCCATGTTGTAAAAATTCCTTTCTTCATAAAAATAATTTAATGAAAATTAAATTTAATGAATTTAAGCCTAATTAAAAATAGTAAAAAATTTGGATTAAAAAACCATGAATAGTTCAACAAAATAACCACAATACTAATTATTTATTTTTTTCTTTAAAAAAGGATTTCTTGATTAAAAGAAAAGGAAATTTGGAAACGAAAAATAAATTGGAGCTAGAAATACGCGTTCAGAGGCAGATAAAACCACGGTGTCTGAGACGGATAATATTAACATCGCTGCAGGTATTCAAGAGGCTGGGCTTAAGCCAGACATGGAGTCAACGCGGCCTTTTTGCAGTGTTTGTAAACAGCTTTTAGTGAACCAAAACAATCATCTTCAGAGACATGGAAAAAAACCGAATAATAATAGGGGGTTTCAAGGACAAACTTGCGAGACTTATTTCAAGAATTGCCTTTTTAACTATTGTGTAACTTTTTACAATTAATGTCAATATTTAAGAAACGCCAATCCAAAAAAAAAAAATAAATAATAAAATTAAAAAAAATATATATATATATAAGAAACTTGAAATTTGTGTCTAAAAATTAAATGCGTGCTTAAAAATAGCTAGATAAAGCCAAAAGACTAAATTGCTCAGATTAGTCCAAGAATTTGTTGTTTTAATTGTTGAATTTTTCGTTGAAAACGACGGTAATCATAAAAAAAAAATCTGTTTGTATAAATGCACAATTGATAAGCGCAATTGTTAGGCAAATTTACAAAGTTTGTGTTATTGAATTCTCATACAAATTTTGACAGTTCATTTGCGAGAGTGTAAAAATATACAGTTTGCCCAGGTTGCGAGACTTTTAAGCGATATCATGAAAACTCTTATGCAAAAGAGGCTTCTGAAAATAAAAAAGTGAAACTGACTGTTTTGTTTAATTTTTTTGTTTTATTATGCTTTTTATTATTAAAAAAAAGGTTAAAAAAAAGATGTTCGACTTTTATTTTCTCAAACGACTTTTTTGTGCGACTTTATTTTTATGAAACGACCTTTTGTGCGACTTTTCAAAAATTCCTAGCGGTAACCCTCGGCTTAAGTAAGAAAAAAAGTAGCACAGCTGTGCTTTCAACGCCACCTGAAACATGAATTCGCCTTGATTTTAGTTATTTTCCATACTTAAGTCAAAAGAATGTGAACAACGCTGCCTATTTATATTGTTTTTTTTATAATTTATTTATTGAATATAATTTTTTGAATATTGAATATAATTTATATATTGAATGAATTTATGAATTGAATTAACAATATTTTGTTTTATAATGTTAAAGTTTGAACAATTATTAAAAGCAAAGAAACTTGAGGACCAAAAAAGCATGATGCATGTTTGTGTAAATATTAAACATTTTAAAATATTCACACAAACATTTTGTTGTTATTGGCCCTTAAATATTCTCATACATGAATTAAGAAAGCAAAATGTTTTTTTGTCTGAGCGAAATTCATGAGAAATATGAGTGCGCCGGTAGGCTAGTGGGTAGTGAGCTAGTCTATCAGCGCTGGGATTGTGGTTCGATTCCCGCCAGAGACTCTGGTCTCCTGCAGACAAACGTAGAGCTTCGCGGGATTAGCGTAGGAAGAATTTGGGTTTTTTAGAGTTAATACAAGGAAAATTCCGAACTCTGGTAGACCTTTAATATTAAACGAGTTTAAAATTATGCCTGTTAGACAAAAAAAAAAAAAAAATAAAAAATAAATCGTAATAAAAATCCTGTTAGTTTCATGCCCAAACAAGTTTTCACGTTTATTTTTTGTTTCCCACTGTCCATTTTGACCATTTTAAATACAACTTTTTCCGCAACAATAGCAACATCTAAAGTTTTCTATTTAAGTAAAGTTTTTAACAGAATATTTTATGTTGATTATTGTTGTTGTTATTCTTCTTCTTCGTGGTATAATGTAAAAAAATTATGGAAAAATAAAGAAAAACAAGAAACATATTATATTTATGAAACATTGAAAAGCCTTTGTTAACCCAATTTACAAATACCCAATATAAAAGGGAGAAGAAGAAGAAAAATATACAACAAAAACGAAAATTTAAAAAAACTTTAAATAAAGAATAAATAAAATCCTAAAGTTTTCTACTTTCTTTGTTCTCCTGCCACCCCGAACAGCCAGTCAGTATTGAGTGCATCTTTTCTTTTACCTTCGATAAACTTGGAAATTTAATTTTTTTAAATTTTTTTGTATCATCCAGGCAGACAATGACTGTATATTTGAAATTGGTATTTTTGATGACGTTGTCTTAGTCTTTATTATTGTAGTTATTGTTGTTGTTTTTGTTTCCCTAACTTCATTTTACACCTTCAATATGTTGACACTACCGTTCTTTGTCACAACACTTTTTCCTCCTTTTCGTTCTTTCAGTTAAAAAAGTCTTTATTGTTGTTATTGTTATAAAACTTATGTTGTTTTATTCTTTTTTTTCCTCATTTCCATTTTCTTTTCAGATTTTGTGTGATTTTTTTGTTGTTTTTTTTTTTGCTTGTGTTTAGGTTTTTTCTAACTGCTGCATCATCTTCTTAGTACCTGTTTATGTCCTTGTTAGAGACGATGGTAACTTTTTTTTTATTGTTTAAGGTGTTATTTACGTTTCTGTTTTCTATTCGTTTCAATTTTCCTTTAGTTTGTTTGTTTGGTATTCTCTCGCTTGTCTTATAGAAAATTTTTGAAACACAATTTAGCGAAAGTTAATTTTTTCTTTTTAATTCAAACTTTGATGTTTTTATTTAAAGTTTTAAAAAGGGTACTTAAAGAAGAGCCGTCAACATTTAATTTTAGTCTGTGCGGAAGTGGAGGCCTTTAAAAATACGGATGAAACTCAAATTCTTTTGAAAAAATTTGAGAAAGTGCAAAATTTGTGTTACCTTATAAAGCAAACAAATTAGAGAAAATTTTATAAAATCAAAGATTCTTATCCGACCTTTTCTAGATTTTGCACTTCAATTTCCAATTACAAAAAATGTCGATATTTTAATTAATGGTTTTTTCCCACTTTGCCTGCTTTAGTTTTGCATAAAGCACATAAACGAACAGAAGCTTAGTTTTGTACTCTCTCATTACCTGAAGCTTGTCTTGGGCTTGAAATTGGCAAATATATAATATTACTAGCTGACCCGGTCCGCGTTGCTGGCCCTAAGCAAACGTTAGTGTTGTATTTCCAGACGATTTAAATTGATCTTTAAACGAAATTTACGGCCTTTAAATAAAAATAAATAAATCCATGAAACCGCATTCTCTGGCAAAATTTCATGTCAAACTGCATGTAAAACATCGCTCATCCCCTGTTCTGTTTCATCATTATAATATTATAAATTAAAATGTTGTTCATATACATAAGTTTGATTTACATTTGATTTGAAAATACATATGGTTGTATTTATGTATATATATGCTGTGAATCTTACGAAAAAAAGAGCGTAAAAGTGGGCGGGGCAACATTTTCTTTCCGCAAAACCTAAGTTAGACCATGGCGACCATTTTAAAGAAAAAATCGTCCAAATCAGTCAAGCCGTTCTCCAGTTATGCTCTTAATAGAAAAAGTGGGCGTAAAAGTAGGCGTGGTAAATTGTTCTTTCGATGAAAACTTAAAGTTGATTAATACGAACATTTGAAAGAAAAATTAGTCAACTCGATGGAGCCGTTTTCTGATTTTAGGTAAATCAAAAAAAGTGGGCGTAAAAGTGGGCGGGGCAAAATTTTCTTTCCGTAAAAACCTAAGTTGGACCATGGCGATCATTTTAAAGAAAAAATCGTCCAAATCGGTCAAGCCGTTCTCCAGTTATGTGCTTAATAGAAAAAGTGGTCGTAAATGTAGGCGTGGTAAATTTTTCTTTCGATGAAAACTTAAAGTTGATTAATACGAATTTTGAAAGAAAAATAAGTCAACTCGATGGAGCCGTTTTCTGATTTTAGGTAAATCGAAAAAAGTGGGCGGGGCAAAATTTTCTTTCCGTAAAAACCTAAGTTGGACCATGGCGATAATTTCAAAGAAAAAATCGTTCAAATCGGTCAAGCCGTTCTCAAGTTATGGATTTTGCCACGCCCCTCCGCCCCCAGGCCATTAATTTAAATAATAACTATCCTATCATCTAAGTTGGACCAAATTACATATATATGCCAATTTTCATGAATATCAGTTGACTCGTTTTTGAGTTTATTCGAAACATACACAGTGACACGGATTTTTTATATATTAAGATTTAGATCGCTGCTGACCAGATTTAATTTTGTATCTCAGGAGCCTGTATCCCCCAGGCAATAAGACATGTCCATGATTGATTGGCATATGTTCGTCATTTTATAACTCGAGAACCACTCAACCGATTTTCAAACGAGTACATGCGTTGGAAATGCCTATTTCCACTGATGGCTTATAAAAAAAAACCATCGAAAAATTTCTACGAATATGCGTCAGACGCACACTTTTATGATGGTGTGTTTTCTCTAAATAAAATGTATTTTTTTCCTTATGAGAATTACATTTCGTCCGTATAAGGCTCTGCTTGAATTTTTTATGGTTAAAGGGTAAAAAAGGTTAAAACGGGTAAATTCCCTAACCTCATGTTCATTAAAAAAATAAAAGCGGATAGGTGGCTTTTACTTTTTTTAAATTCGACCCTTTTGGGGAGTAAACGGGTAAAACCTGTATTTTAAAACTTTTTTGCCACGCCATCTATCTATTTAACCAATAAACATTGAAATTAAAAAATATGACATTCGTAAAGTATCTAAAAAATACAAAGAAAAATTTGGTACATTTCCGAAATTCGAACGTTTAAGAGGTGAAAGTCGTCCCTATTACAAATCAGCGGGTTAAAACCTAGAAACATAAACTTTGGCCTGAAAATAAATGCACGAAAGAAAAGGAGACGCTAACAAAGTAGCGGGTTAAATGCTAGTTCTTTATAATTTCTGGCTTAAGTTTTCTATTTTTGGATTTCCAAGCCGTTTGATTTTTAAATCCAGTGGTTTTATTTTTGGACGTTTTTTCCTTTTTTTTATAATTTAAATCTTTGAATCTGCTTTGGATTTTAATATTTTGTCTAATTATTTTTGTTTCTTTGTCTCGATTATAACTTAAAATTGCTTTACTGAATTGGAATGCATTTAAAATAGACCTAAATTAAAAATGTATATTTTTCTTAGTCCTTATTTACTCTTCATTGGATCGTAGGTCTTTAACATGATTTCTCCAACCTGTTTCTAACTTCAGCTTCTTCGTGAGCCCATATTGCTCGAGCTCATTTTTAACCGAATAGCCCCAAGTGTTGCTTGGGCGGCCACGTTTTCTAGAACCTTGGGCATTTCATTTTAGTGCGATTCTGGTGATATATGCGGCACCTTTTACCAAAGTGTTGCCAATCCACCTCCATTATCTTCTTTTTATCTCCTTTTCCAATTTCCTCCTCGTTAGACATCTGCCAAAGCTCGTGATTGCGTATAGTGGCGGGCCTAAATATTTATTAATTTATTTGAAGGCTTTTCTTTAAAAAACTTGTATTTTCATGGTATTGCCTATGGATAACATCCAGTTTTTACAACCATTAAGAGGAATGGATATCACACACGTTTTGAATATCCTCAGTTTAGTTTGTTTGGATATTTTTGTTGAGCGCCAAGCTGCGTTTAGTCTACCAAATGCTGCTATTGCCCTGTTGATTCTAAGGGCTATGTCGTCTTTTGTTCCACCAAATGTTGTTACTGTTCTACCTAAGTAACATAATTTTTCAACGTATTCAATGCGTTCTTTAGTAGAATATGTTGTGAGATATTGTTGTTTATTCTCATATCCTTTGTTAATGCGGCGTAGATCTCCAAGCCTATCGGCTTCGCAAAAATTTTTGGAGATGGTCTATCACTAATACATCCCTAGGGGAAAGGAAACTAACACTAAACTTGTCACGTGACCAGTCACTTTAACAAGGCGATGTCCTACGAGGGGTTAATTGGCACCTTTTTGACACTTTGTCTTTGAAATAACACATCCAATTTCGGTTAAAATAATGGCTGTCGCAGATATTGTCACAAATGAACCATGTCAATATGATAGATCCCCTTCATATAAAGTAATAGAACTAGAGAGAATCAGCCACTACCCGCACAAAATCCAGTCACATGAATAGTTTTGTGCCAATTACCTTTCCTCTTGACCAACTACACTCTAAACACATTATCACCAGTTAAGTGATAGGTCTTGTTTTCACCTTTTGATTATAAAATTGTATTCACTGGTCACACGATAAGTGCTTTAAGAGCAATTGATGCTAATTCTCCGCAGGGATATTATGTGATTAAAGACATACATATTGTCCGCAAAATCCAACTCCTTGAAATGATTGCTAAATGTCCATGCAAAAGCTTTTTTAATGAAACATACTTCTTTCATTATCTCATCCAGCACTCTGGTAAAAAGTAATGGTGAGATAGGGCAACCTTGTCCTACGCCCGCATTCATTGTGAAAATGTTGCTACAGTTGGCAGTGTGAAGGACTGAGACCTCAGATCCATCATATAACGCTCGAATGCTGTTGGTGAGTTTTTCGGGTGCACCTTTCCTTTCAAGGCACTCCCACATTGTGGACCTATGTACATATGTATCATATCTAAATCTTTTTTGAAATCTACAAACACCATATATCTGTGGCAAAAACAAAAAAGTGCTTAAGACGACTTTAAGGTGCCCGTAGACGACATGTTTTTTACATCTGACTTGTCAAGTTTTCAAGTCACATGTAATTGTGAATGTCTGTCAAAATTGCTGTTTTACATAAGCTTTATAATATTTGGTCACACACGTACATGTAATTTGCTTCTGACATTGTCTATGTTTTTTCTCTGTAGTTATGGAGTAAACCAAAGTAGTTCTTGGCTTCAAAATAGCGTGCTACCCTCACAAAAATTTTTATTTGCGCCGTAAAAAAGTTCAGCCATCTAAACATTTTTTTTCTTTAAATTCCAATATACCAGTTTAGGATATTATAATGATACGTTTTTATTTATATATGTACATAATTTCTATTCAATGGTAAAATGATTATACATATATCGGTATTGTAAAATATTAACTTAAGCCGGCTAATGATTCCGTCAACAATGCACCGCCGCTGCGGTTTTCTTCCCGGCATAGATTTCTGACACAGCTGATGTCAGATGATTTGTCAGAAGAAAATAGAGCACGCTCTAATTGAAATTTTGTCAGATGACTTTGCGTCTGACTTGTACAGATGCAATGTTTTAAAGGTAACACACGACATGTATGTATTTTGCAGTGGGAAATTTGACATGTCAGATGTAAAAAACATGTCGTGTACATGCAACTTTAGCAAGATATGAGTTTATGGCGCATTTGTAATCTCCATGCTTAAAAGTAACCATGGAAAAAGTTTCAATTATTTTGGGCGATTTTTAAGGAAATTATAGCAAAGTTATTTTTTTGCACGTGGCGTGGACCATCCTTTAGCTTAAGAATTAAAAGAAACAATTTATTATTCTGTTTGGTTTTTTTGCTCTTAGTTGTTATACAAAAAATAAGTATTGAATATTAAATTGTTTGTTTGTTAAAAGAACTATAAAAAAGTATCGGCGTATCGACAGTAAAATATCGCCGATACAGATATATCGGTAAAAATGAAGTATCGCCGATATATCGGCATCGGTATAGGTATTCGTTACATACCTAATTTGGAATAACAACTTAAGTTAACCTGCGATCGGTCACGTTAGGAGTATTTAGGAACAAAAAACTGTAACCGAAGAAAAGTAATGATTTAATTAAAATAAAAATATATTTTTTTTAAAAATAACCTTCAAAGTATTAACCGGCTTTACTACAAAACTAAAAATATGGACTTAAACACTTTTTCCTTATTGCCTCTGTTCGACGATTATGTGTAGTGTGTTTGACTGGTCGATCAGCGTCTGCCAGGGCGAAATCCAGCTTTTTCTTTTCTAAGACTACCTTCCAATTTTTCCTTTATACTTTTTTGTACTATGTGGGGCAGTGATAGTGTCAATTATATTTAAGAACCCCTATCTTTGGAATAATAATTATAACGCCTTTTTCCACATAGAGGAAAAGTTTTCTTCCTGGCAGTACTTTTAGTAACTTTTTCAATACTTCTAAATTAAAATAAATTAAATGTTTCCTCAACTCTAAGTAACCTCTTAAAGAAATACGATTTTCACTTAATCAACACAACGGAACATTTAACCAAAGACTTTTGAAGAATACCAATCATTGCAATCAACTTTGATTACAAGTTTTTGTTAAAAATTAATACAATAAAAAAAAGAAAAAATTAAAAAAATAAAAAAAGGAATCAATATTTGCTTTGACTACTGAGAAACCAATATCTTTTATAAACATGATAAAACATCATCTTTGTATTATTTAACATACACCGGCACACACCCCCAACTATAAAAGAACATCCTGACACACACACACACTCACATAAAACCCCAAAATCCGCAAACAGGGCCATAAAACAAACAAAGAAGCGAAAAAACTCTACCACAAATCATGTATGAAAAGTGGCAACATCCAAACAAAACTCAAGAATACAAGAATTTTGCCACTTGAAAGAAAAACACTCGAAAGTCCTTCCACTTGAGGTGCAGAATACAAAGAAAAAACAAAACAAAAATTCGTTACAATTTTCTCAAAAAAACGACAAAATATTAAGGAGAACATTTATCAACATTATTACAAATGTTGACATTTTTTTTGGTTTTTTTTTTTTTTTTTTTTTTGTAAAATACCAGTGTTGGCTGTAGTTGTAGTTTTGTTTGTAATTTGTAGGCTCGGGTAGGGGAAAAATCAAAGTTTACAATGATAAAAATATATAAAATTTAAGTAGGAAAAAAGATACATGTATTTTTTGTATTGCTTCCTTTTTTATTTTTTTTAAAATACCCTTTTAATTATGAAAGGGTTCTAAAGAAATAGGACTTTGATTTGTTATAAATAAAGTTTTAATAAAAAATTATAAATTTAAATTATAGTCATTTATGTTATTTTTTTTTGAACAATTTTAATGAAATTTTTTAAAGTTTTTTTTGTTAATTTTTAAAATTTTTTCTGTTGCTTTTCAATAAAATAAAATTTACTCTTTAATATTAAAGGTTTAGAAGTTTGTTTTTGGAATTGAACCGATCTTATTACTTTGATTTTTGGGCTTTTTTTTGTAAATTAAATTTTCTGCAGTTTTCTTCTGATTTTTTAAGTTTTTTTTTTTGGTTTGAAAGATCTTCTTTGTTTTGTCGATATTTTTTTAAATTTTTGTTTAAAAATCAATACTTTTTTTCGTTGTTTTTCAGTTTTGTTAAATTAGAATTTATTAATGAGATCAACAGAATGAAGAAGAATAACAGATAATACACTAGAGCCCAGATCTGCGTCGTTAATGGGGACCGGGCTCTAGTGTATTATTTTTCGATTTGTCCATTTTTCAATTGATGGTGGTCCAATCATAATGAACGATGTTAATTGTGAGTCACACCTTCAACTTAATTTGACATTTCTTTGTTTCAGTGTTTGACAAATTCAACCATGGAGAGGTACATAATTAAGCAGCACGTTCAGATTGTTGAAGCCTTTTTCTAAAATGGGCGTTCAAATCAAAATGGCTTTACGAAGAAAATCATCTTCAGCGACGAGGCACATTTTCACCTCAGTGAATTCGTTAACAAGCAGAATTGCCGCATTTGGGCAAATGAGAATCCACGAGTGATTGTTGAAAATCCGATGCATCCACAAAGAGTGACTGTTTGGTGCGTTTTATGGGCTTTTTGGCTTATGAGCTCGGCCAAGCAGTTATAGTGAATGGTGGGTTGCCCCGGTAGACTAGCTGGTAGTGTGCTAGTCTATCAGTACCGGGGTTGCAGGTTCGATTCCCGCCAAAGACTCTGGTCTCCTGCAGACAACCGAAGAGTTTCGCGGGATTGGCGTAGGAATAAAAAAAAATTGAAGATATGGACCTGGAGGATACGTGGTCCCAACAGGATGGTGCCACTTGCCACACAGCCAACGAACAATGGCGCTTTTGTGCGAGATATTCAATGGCCGTGTTATTTCACATCGTGGCGATGTTAATTTTCCGCCACGATCATGTGATTTGAAACAGTTGGGCTTCTTTCTTTGAAGATATTTAAAAGAAAAAGTGTACGTCAATAAGAACTAGCGATGTAACGAATTCCGATACCGATACCGATATATCGGCGGTACTTCACGTTTACCGATATATCGGTATCGGCGATATTTTACTGTCGATACGCCGCGGCGCGCCGATACTTTTTATAGTTTTTGTGAACAAACAATTTAATTTTCAATGCTTATTTTTTGCATAACAACTAAGAGCAAGAAATCAAACAGAATAATAAAATGTTTCCTATAATTCTTAAGCTGGAGGTCGGTCCACACCACGCGTTCTATGCGTATGTTTCTTTTTTGAACTTTTTCGAGACGCGTGCTAAAGTAGAAAGTAATCCTACTTCATGCTTTTTACGCGTTTGCGGCGTATTTTGTCAATACAATTTTACACTACGACTTTGTGGACTGATGAAAACGCATTGGTTAAGACCTGCAGCAGAATTTTCTGTAACTTTTAATGATTTTTCTTTCCATAAGCAAAGTCCCTGCTACATATCCTGATGCAATTTCCCTAGTTAAAAGTCTTCGAACATTATTAGAAAATACGATAAATGAATAAACTGAGATGCAGAATAATTAAGAGTCTCAAAAATTGGCGATTTACGTAGCATTATTTCTGAATGAAAGATTTGAGTGCTTAGAGAATAATGAAATCTATTGTTATCTTCATTTCCCTACCTCCGATACGAAGCTAGAAAAATTCAAAGACAATAAATCGAAAAATGTCTTGTTGAGCTATTCAACATAACTTTACATTCCGAGAGTGTTGAAGAAACGGTCACCCCAACACCTAGTAAAAGTTCTGATAAGTCTTAAAGAATTGACCTTTAGAGCGTTTGTGCAAATCTTAATAGAACATCTTGAGAAGGATCTGTCTCAATCCTACGCTGTGGCTCAGCTAAAGAAGAAGTCTAGATATATTTAAGATCTTCTAATTTTTCGAGAGACGCAGATCCGCTTGATTACTGACGTAATTAAATGCTATACTCAAAATTTAAGACCATAGCGCAGCGACTTAAGTTGTCAAATCAGTTCAGTCACATCTGAGAGACGATTTCTTATTGCAGATCTGCTTCAAACGGAGTTGCGAAATTATCTCCGCAAAAGTTGAGAATTCTTTGTTTTTTAAACAAAAATCTTATTAATATTAATTTTGAATACTTATAATCTTTAACGCTGTTTTTTTTTGTTTAAAAATTAATTTATTTTAGCATGAATTTAATTTCATTTCGTTGTTTTTTAAATCTTAAATATTAATAATCTCTTACACTGTAATTTTGTATAAAGAAATTACTCTACTTGAGGTTTGTTAATTTTATCTTGAATTAAATTTTTTTATTTGTATCGGTATCGATTATATTTCTTTTTGAGTATCGGTATCGGTATCGTATCGGCAAAAAGGCGTATCGTTACATCTCTAATAAGAACACTTCAAGAGGTATAGGACGAGATACTTCGGCACATTAACGACATTGATCATCAATTTCCTTTCAGAGTCATTGGAAATATGGACCATCGGATAGGGGTATGCCACCGAAGCCGTAGCGAGCATTTGGCCGATATTTTTGTTTTTCACACATAATTGTCATAGATCCTTCTATCATAATATACAATATTGAGATAACTTTTTGTTTTATTTAAAATTAACATCGTGCGTTTTGGTTGGACAGTCCTTTGTATTTTTCCTCTTTTGAACAGTCTTTTTTGATATAAATATTTTTTTCAATTTTTAAAGATTCAAGTTTGCAATAAATTTTTGTTTCAGGAATTTTCTTAAATCCTTTTGATTTTGGATTTTAAAAGAATAATTTTTTTATTTTTTTATGATTTTTTAAAAAAAAACAAAATATTTATTTTTATCTTTTTTAATTATTTACTTATTCATAACAAATAAAACAGGTTTATGAAACGAATGTTCAATGAAAACTTGTTGAATGAAACTTTTATAAACCTGTCTTATTTTTTATGAATAAGGGGCTAACTTTTTTACTTTTCTTTAAATTAATTGATTTTTGCGTTTTTTTAATTTTAGTTATTTTTTATAATTTTTTTTAGGTATTCTTTTCAAATTTATTTATTTTTTTTTTATTTAGGCGCTTTTTTAAATTTGTTAATTTTGTTTTTAATTTAGCTGATTTTCCTATTCCAGGAGGTTTTTTTTTTGATTTTGCTATTAAAAGATATTTTTTGAAATTATAAAACTTTGCTTTATTTTGGCTTTTTTTCTATTTTTTTATATTATTCCTTGAAATTTTTCATTTTTTATTTATTTTTACCTTCTTGGGATTTAGGTGACTTTTTAGTATTTTGAATTTTATTTTTATTTTTTGAAGAGATTTTTGACCTTGGAGATTTTTTATTCAATTTATGTAATTTTTATTATTTTTGTTAACCGACTAAGTTTAAGATTATGACGTTTTGTTTTTGATATATTCCAACAATGTACATATTGTTTATTTGATTTTAGCTATTTTTCAGTTTAAGCTATTTTTTTTTAAATGTTAAAATCTTTTATTTTAAATTCAATAAATGGTACGTTTTCGAAATAACACATAATTATTGTAATATCATTTATAAAAAAAGAATAATAAATTTTGTATTCCAAAATATAACTTTGAGTATAAAAAACGCTTATTTAAGAAATCGTTAAAATTTCAAATTTTTTGCTTATTGTAAGAATTATATTTTACAAGGAATATTCAATGATATTGTAATTTCATATTTCAGGATAAAAGAAAACAATTGAAATTTATGAAAAACCCGCAATTTAAAAAAAAAAAAAAAAAAAAAGGACTTAAAAAATTTACTGTATTAGAATTTAACTTTTGCACAAAGAATTTTTATCAAAAACACTCAGTTTTTAAAAATTTCTTCGTATGAAATAATTCTACGCGAACTTTTACGTTTAAAATCGGCAAAAGGGCAGTTTGAAATTTTTCAATACATTTCTAGAAGTAGCCTGAAAACTATTCGTTTTAATATTGAATAATATTGTTAAGCATTTCTATCTTGTTCATTTTTATAGTTTTTAATGGCAGATTGCCAACAATTTCAAGAGGAACGAGTTGTGTTGACTAAAAACAAATAAATTGTTTAACTTTTTTTTCTTAATTCTGCTTAAATGCTGTTTCCAATTTAAATAGCAGGCAGGACATGGTTGAAATATTTGTTTAGTTAACATCTTTTTATTCTTAAGGTTTTGAACTAACAACCGACTTCTATTTCTGTGTTGCAAATTACTGTTGCTGCCATTTTACATACGGAATGAATTAAAGCTCAACATATATTTGGCATATTTTAAGGCTTTTTTTCTTCTTTGGATTCTAAACAAAAGAATGCTAATAATGCCGGTTTTGAGTTTAATAATACTAAGACATTTAGGAAGGCTAAGCAGGAGGAAGAGGTTTAATGAATGTTTTTTTCTTGTTTTTTTTTTATATCGAAATCTAGTGTTAAAGCAGATGTTGTCCAAGTATTTGAGTTGTTTCTTTTTATGGTTTTTCTTAAAGTCATTGGAATTTGAAAAATTCATAAAGTTTTTCTAACAAAATCTAAAAAAAAGAAGATGGGTTGTTAATGAAGGCAACAGCAATTCTTTTTTGTGTTGAAGGAATGTATGAAATTAATTAAAGCAAACAAAACTGAAAGAATGTTAAATATAAAAGTCCTTAAGATCCAAAACATTTATAAAGTTTATTAAACAATGGCTTAAATAAATTCTTTTGTAAAGAAAACAACTAATTAATGACTGGAAATTATAAACCATATTTCATATAATTTTCATATTTGGGTACGAGTAAAAAATACAAAATGACCCAAATACTTATAAAATTTTAAGGACAAGACAGAAACAAAAATAAGCAACAAAATTTGTATAAAACTGAATTTAAGTTATTTGTTAATTAATGGAGGAAAAAAAATTCTAGAGTAAATTAAAATAAATTAACATTACAAAAGAATATTTTGGCCAATGGCAACATCGTTTTTCTTAAATTAAAGAAGAAGAAAATATTTTATAAAATAATATTTTTTTCAAGTGTTGTCCTGTAATTAACCCCAATTGACATCTTTGGCGATTTTCAAGTCCTCCTCCTCCTCTTACAGTTTATTAGTTCGTCTGATGATATTTTCTCTTTCTATTGATGCTTATTCCAGCAGTTGTTTCTCTCTTTTTCATGCTTTGTCATCGATAAACCAGAAGAGACGCCGTGGAATGAAAAACAGTTGAAAATAAACGAAAGAAACTTAAAATCAACTTTGTTTTTAGCGGGCTAAAAAGCGATAAATTTTAAAGGCAACAGCAATTTAACACCAAATTAGACATAAATTTTAATTTTTCTTTTGCAATGAAAACAAACAACATGACCATTCCAAATAGTTGACTGTCGAATGGCAGGATCTACAGACGGACGGACAGTCAGCTTGTTCGCTTAAATCGTTTCATTAACGTTTTCAAATGAATTGATGGTGATGGTTTTAAAGGACCAAATGAGCATGTAAATCATAAAATTATGATTAAATAGGAGAAGGATGTTAAAGGATTTTCTTGTTATTAAAGAATTGAGTTTTAAAAATGCCAAAGTGTCCACTAAAACTCCTGAAAGGGAAGAAATATTTGCTAATGATGTGGCTGACAATCATAAAATGTTGATTTGTTGTTGTGCTTTTCGGCATTTTGGAACAAACAAAGAAACGTACAGTGGTTTTCATGCAGTGTTGCCGAAATCCAAATTCAATTTTACACAGACAGAGCATAACAATTTTCGAAAATTTAATAAATAACACAGAAAAAAGTTCTTTTAGTTAAGGAGTAACACTTTTTATTTACGAATAAATGCAGGATGAAGGATAAGCTTTATGGTTTAAATTTTTTATAACTTTTTTATTTATGCGATTATAATAAATTTTTTTTTGTTTAAACACAGTATATTATTAGGAATTTTTGTTCGATTGAGTAAATCACTGGATTCCATTTTCTGATTCGCATATACATACGTGCTCTTTTTAACATATTTTTTTTATTGGTTTTCACAAAATGTCGGGTGTATTTTCCCTGATTTTTTTCTGAATGGTTCTTGGCTGGTTAACTTACACTCTTTCTTTCAAAAATCCCTCAAAAACTGTCAGGAGCTTTTTAATGAGGTGAATGTGGAGGCAAGTTGACATCGCTTGTGCACGAAATAGTACATTCTCCGTATTTGTACCTTATCAAAGCCATTCAGGCACCTGCAGTATGTTCTGTGGCTCCAAGGTTGGATGGCGCTCCAAAGCTGGCTTTACAAAAATTTCCAAAATCATTTAATAACGACTACCGTTGACAGGGATTGAAATATCATTTGTTCTATATTTTTTTCGAAAAAAATATTGACGCGATGGTACCAGGCGACAATTCATTCATCATGGCAGTTTTTGTTAGTTTTTATTTTCTGAAAATTCTGTCCATGAAAAGTGCTCTTAACAGTTCGAAAATGGCAGAATAAAGAAGAAATATTAACATGTATATGACAAAAATTTTATGATCGAGAAGTAGTCCAATAAAATTTTTTTTTGTTCCATTTTTAGATAATTATACAGCAATCGGTAATGCTGTTTTGCCCCCCCCCCCCCATCCTCCCCTATTCATAAAAAATTTTTTTTTGATTAATAAGAGGTTTATTAAACAAATTTTCATAGAAAATTCTTTTCATAAACCTGCTATAAACCTAAAATATATTTTATGAATATGCGGGTTAATGTGTAAAATATCTGTACTTTAAGTACTCGTATAATTTATTTAAGAACTAGAAAAAGCAGATATCCTGCAGTTTGGATAGATGTGAAATTGCTCTGGAGACAAAAACCGCGATAACTAAATCCCAATCTTGCTGCAATTAAGCGCCCCCTCCCCCACGGGGCTAATAGAGTTAAGAAAGGAAAGGAGTGATAGGAAAGGAACCCGTAAATATTCATTTATATGTTTTTCTTAGAGCGACCAATGGAAACAAAAACAATGTATTTAATCGTTTTGGAGCTTTTTATTTGTCAGGGAATATTTTTCATATAATATATATATATCAAAAGAGTATTTTGTTTAAGTTTATTGTGTATATTCCACCTTTTTGGAGCATATTTTATGCAAATAACTCTTCATTGAATCTTAATCTTATACAATAGTTTTACTCTGCTTGGAGCATTACTGACCATTGGCGCCAAAGATTAACACTCGAAAATTTGTCTGTAAATACTGTGGCAATGGCTTGACCGACTATAGCTTTTTTTTATTTGTTTATTATATGCAAATATTATAAACATGTTTGTTAGTGCCTATTTCCGGTTTCCTGGGCCAATTCGACGATGTCGATGTGGCTTGCACCCAACCCTCTAGAATGAATATTTTAAAAAATAAAAGGCTGAGGGTTGATTTTTCAAACGTAGTCCATGGAGAAGTCAATTCTGCTCAATTATCTCCCTTGCTATTTAACATATGCAGCTTTTGCAATATTGCCAAGATATCTGTGGGCCCTCAGATAAATGCTGAGTTTCAAAACTCATGTATATAAATTGCTACCTGGTTGTTGATAGCTACTAGGGTATTCATTCGGTTATACCAACCAATGTAACACAATTTTTAATTTTTTTTTTGTATTTAAACCTATTTTTTATGTTATTAATTATTTGCTTCGTCTAATATACAAAAGGTATCTGTTTAGAAAATATTTTTTATATTTATTATATTTCAAACAAACAAAGAAGGTGATCTTAATTTTAAATAAGTTTTTGCTGTCAATGTGTTTAGTTATTAATTTCTTCTCATATCGTCTCATACCAATCTTTTAACAGAATTAACCGAAACAATTTGAAGTATTAAAAATTTTAAAAATTTAAATATGGACTCTAATGGCATAATGAAAGATTTTATATGTTCAGAGAAATTCAGGAAAAGGAAGGAGAAATTAGATATTCTGTATTATGGGTTGCTTTTGATTGCTCCAACATCTACGATAAATGAAAGAATTTTCTCCAAGTCCAGTTGTATCAAAACTAAAGAAAAGAATCGCTTAAATCCTAAACATTTAAACCAAATTATTTGTTAAAAAGATAATTTTATAAGATCTCCTTAAATCATTAAAATAACTAATAAAATGATCTAACAGCTTATTAAAACATAATACGAATTAATTAAAAAAATATGTATAACATTTTTATGAAATAATTTTTTGTTTGTTCGTTTTAGTTCAGGAGTTGTTATGTTTGTTTATGTTATTGCTTTTTTTTACTAATCAACTCCAAATAATAAATAATTTATGAATTTTTATTTATTGAAATTACTCAATTTATAAAAACAAACTTTATTAATCGGTTAACCGATCAATAACAAAATTAGCCGATTAAACCAAAATCTCGGTTAATTTATCGAGCGATTAACCGATTAAAGCAAAATAAATATCCTAGTAGCTACACACAAGCAAAGGCATTGGTAAACGCATCGTCTTGCCAAGTATTTTTTTCATTTGGATATTTTGCTAATCCATTTTCTAAATACATGTAAGACTTATGGAAATCAACGATTATGTTATTATTAGAAATTTATTGCAAACTTTTAGATTTTAAGAAAATTTGCGCTTAGGGTGAGTTTTGGGATTTTTTTTTCTTATAATATGTAATTTGCTGAAAATTTTTGATTGAGCTTTCAATGGGCGACTAAGGCAACTTTGGTAAAAACACAAAAATATTTTTTTTACAAGCTCATTCTCCAGTTCAGTTGTTATATTTCGCTTAAGGAATAATTTGTTGGGTAACTAACTGCCTGTTTGTAGAAGGTGAGCGCAAAAGTGACTCGCTTAACTTACATTTAAAACAAAAACATATTTTAAAAATTTGTTTTTGTTTTAAATGTAAGTTAAACGAGTCACTTTTGCACTCGCGTTCTACAAACAGGCAGTTAAATTTTTTTCCCTAAAAATACAACTACAATTTAATTTTTGTCATCAATAACTTAAACAAGGGAAATCGAACGGTTTTAACCTTTTTTTAGTTTTGCGCAAGCCGGTTAGCTTTAAATGTCTATTTGTGTGTAACAAATTCAACGGTGTTGAAATTGTTTGTTTGTTTTGTTTGATTATCCCCATATTCAGAAAAAATTTTTAAGGTGTATAGAAGGCTTATGAAACGAATTTTCTATAAAAATTTGTTTAATAAACCTTTTATTAATCAAAAATATTTTTTATGAATATGGAGGTTAGTATATATATCGAAATTTGCTGCATTAAAGTCATATCTCAAATTTGAATGCATATATATATACATACTCAACTTATATCTTATCAACTTATATAAATATATATATATATAAATATATAGAAATTTGTATGACATTTTTACACAATATAAAGAAACAACATGGCGGTTAACTCCCCATTATTAGCTATTAGGCAGCCCTATGTTCCACTAGAAATTAAAGAATTAAATACATTAGCTCAAAAATCAGCGTTTTTGAGTTATGACTCTATTGCAGCAAAGGCTCGATATGATGATGTTTTAATAAACCGGTTATCTGAAAAATGTGTAATTGATATATATTTGCCTTAACTTTATTGTAAGTTTACCCCGAATTTTAGTATTTTTCTAATTGTTATATTGGACTTCCTTTTTTAATACATCTCATATACATATCGCACTTGTTCATCAATAGTGTACTAACTTAAAATTTTATTTTTTCACTTATTGGAAAAAATCGACACGTTATATTCATATCTAACCGCTGTAAAAATATCGTGCTAATGAAACGGTTGGCTTAAAAATTCTTTATCATTTTTATATTTTGAGTTAATAGAGTATTGTTAAACAGGTGCGATATGTTAAGTTTTAAACTACATATGGGCATTTCCAGCGAAAAGTCTACTTTTTGAAACGTAACGCCAGCAGGAAAATAAGCCTGTATTTTAGGCCCATGTTGTTCTCATGTTATCCCTTTTATTACTAAATGTAGATCTAACTCCGCTTTTCATTTAGTAACAAAAGGTAAAACATTTCAACAGCATGGGCCTAAAATACAGGCTTATTATATACATATGTATGTATTTGTATGTATGTTGGTAGAATGTATAAATAGGTTCCTATAATTTTGAAAATGGTTTTCATTTGTTGGTGGTTCTACTAGACATGACATATTGAGCGACTTTTCGATCTCGAAATAATAAAAGCTCGTATTTTTTGAGGCTTGGGTAAAATGCATTAGGCGAAAAATGGGAGAGGTGAAGTTCACCTCCCTGACCTCCCCATTTTTCGCGAGGCTCATTGATGTCAAAGTTGAACGAAAAGGGAAAAAATCCACAAAATGTCCCACAGCTGCCTCCTCCCAGAGGGATGAAATGTGGGACCGATCCCTATTAATTTTTTCCAAACATGCCTCCCCCTATGTCACCACTCCTCAAAGTTCCCACGCAAAGTTTAAAATATTATGAAATGTTAAAAAAATCGGCCCCCACAGCTCCTAGGATGCCTCTAGATGGGTCAAATATATGACCAATTCCACTTTATTTTTCAGCCCTAACATTTGTTTATAATATACCTACCCGATTTCCCCATTCCTTAAGGGGACTCTCATACAAAATGTTTATTTTTTATACATTTTTTTTATGAAATAGACGTAAGGCACTGGGATGGAAAAATGTTTGCGGACCTGCAAAGCGGCAGGAGGAAAGTTGATCGACTCTGTTATATCGCTTATGATGGTAACGAGCTGCTCTGGGATTGCGTAGGCTTGAACATAAAAAAATTAAACTTTTTTAAAATAAAATTGGGAGAATATCTCAAATTAAAAATTTATTAAGTTACTAACTTTAAACTTTAAGGCCAAAATTCTTAATCATAAATAAACTTTTTTAACTAATTTTGTGTTATTATTTATTTGATTTAACCGTTCTTTGCGCAAAATACTATGAATTTTCTGGCCAACCGTTATCTGCAATGAAGATTTATGGCAACGAACTGGTGAAGCTTCAATCCAAAAATGGAACTAGATTGGTCATGTTTTAAGAAGACCAAACGAAGATATATCAAGAACTGCAATTGAATGGAGTCCTCAAGGCAACAGGTAGTAGTAGGCCTTTTTACACCTGGAGGCCGGTTGAAAAAGAAATTCGTTTGATGGGAAAATCTAGATTCGAAATGAAAACGCTGGCACTGAACAGACCTGAATGGAAGAATTTTGTGTTGGCCCTTTTGTTCCAGCCTGGAACCATAGGAATCAATATATATATTTATTTGAATAAAACAGGTTAACCGGCTATTTTTTTTAAATACTTAACCGAAAAAATTGCAACTTTTCGAAATTCCCTGAAAGCCGGTGTTTTAAAAAGGCTGTATAATCGAATTCCCTTATTTAAACTCACTTAAGTCCTATCACAAGATACCAATAGCAATACTGAGCAGTCACTTAGTGCATCTGTAGACGACTGTGCTGAAACTGTTGCGACTAATAGCGATGCAATACCTGGAGGAAATGCTCCAGATGCTGGAGTTACATATACCAGCAAAACCTGAAGACGTGTAAAAAAACTGCTAAAAATTAAGGGAAAAAAAACTGAAACGAAAATTTCAAAATTTCTAAGACCCGAACAAATAGTTATTAAAAAGAAGCAAACACAAGCGACATACTTAAAAGCAAACATGATCTATTTGGTATTTTGCTTCAATGGAATTAATATTTTTTAGTATAATTTTTTTGGAATTTGATTTTGTACTTTGATAATTTATTATTTTATTTGGATGGTATAAACTAGAATACCAAAATAATTATTTATGAAAAAATAGATTGATAAGTTTTAATGAAAACAAAAACTAATTAACTTTTTCCACTTCACATTATCATAAAACAATAATTTGGACCAAGGCCTATTCAAAATTCCAATCGAAATGGTTTTAATTCCCTAATTGCAATTCCGATCGAATTTGTTTGAGCTTCTTGGATTTATTTTTTGTTTTCTTGTAAAAGCAAAATACGGAATTATTTTTACTTTCGATCGGAATAGATATTTTAGACGAACCAGTATATTTTATATAAAAATTTCAACTTTTATTTATGAATAAATTTAATTTCAAGCAGTTAAATTTTTCAGTCAACAATTATTCAAATAGTTACAATTTAAACCATAAAATTAGTTATAAATCAAAATAAAAAACAAACCAAGTACATAATTAATCACTTGATGTTGATTAATTTCTGTTTAGACGAAAGCGTAGCCAACAAAAGGGCAACCATTTTTCAAATACTGAAAGAAACTATTCCAAAACAAAACTAAAAATTCATTTCTCTAAGGCAAAATTAAACAATAAAATAATAAAAAAGTATGCGTAAGTTAAAAAGGAAAATAAAAATATAATACTCAAAATTCCCCAAACGACATAAAAAAAACCAAATGACTAATTAGTTGCCACTTGAGGCACATAAAAAACACATGTAAATTATAATCGACAAAGAAGTGACATAAACACGATATAAAATAAAAGGAACAAAACAGAACTGCAAAGTGAATTTTAGGGCAGAAAATTTCCTGTAACTATTCCTAAAGAGCACCACTGTCTTTGCAGGTTTTATTCGTTTTAATTTAAATGTAAATTACTGTTGAAAAACTGAACAATTAATAAATGTTCTACAGCAACAGTGAACCGAAAAGCTCAGCCATGGTCATCATCATAAAAATAAAAAATTAATGAATGTGACTTTTTTTTTTTTATATAATAAAATAAAAAAAGAGAAGCAAATGTTATATTTTTTTTATGAGAAAATGTGTACGAGTGTGTGTTTAACCGACATACTTTCTCGATTTAAAAAAATTAAGGTTATTAACATTTACAACAATAACTATAATATAGCAACAATTACTTTAGTAAATATATAAAATAAATATTCATATACATTAATTTTTTGGGTTCTCCGCTTCACGAATAGTGAAATGTTGAAAGTAAAAAAAAAACATTAACAATTCTGAGGTTTAACTCATTTTCGTTGTAGGATTGCGTGAAAACTTGTGTTAGTGTGTGTTTCCATGTGTTTAACATAAAATGGGCAGGGGAGTATAATTGGAGCTGTTACCGCCAACGACATACATTTTCCTTCATCAATAACAACATGGTTAAAAGCGACGTTAAAATTGTCAACAAATTGTTAACATAATAAAGCGATACAAACACATAAACACAAACATACACACACACAAACTCTCTCATGTTAGCAGGCTTGTGCTTTCGCAAAAGGTCAATGTAAAAAATGCGTACCAAATATTAACTGAAATTCTCATAGTCAAATTGGTACACTCACACGAAAGTGACACACTCATACATATATGCGATCACGGGGGAATACAGTATAATAAGAGACGAAGCCGTTATCATGTTTAAATAATAATGTGGAGAGTTCTGTATTAAAAAGGTTTAGTTGGTTAAGAAGCAAACACAGAGAAAAAATTAAAAATTAAAAATAAATCAAGCAAACAATTTGTTGATATTGCACTTATTACGAAAATAATTATATTGATTACTAAAAATTGTAAAACTTGAAAATTGTGAATTTTTTTTGAGTAACTGATATTTTTAATTTTGATTAAAAAAATTATCTAAAAACTTTGCCTTTTCCAAAAATGTGTTAATTGATTTAATAAAATATAGCTCAGGTTTTGACAATTCCCAACAACAGTTCTACAATTTTAAATGGTTTTATTTTAAACGAAAAATCAATTCACATTTTTTGTTATTTAATTAATATTTTAATTAAAAATAGATTTCACAACAACTAAAATTTTAATTAAATGAAAATTAAATTTTTAATTTTCTTTCAACTAAAAAAATAATTGATTCAATTATCACATTAAATAATTTTTTTAATTGTTAAAAAACTACTAATAATTTTTTCTGTGCAAACAATCATGTAGAGTCTTGAGAGTCCGTTTTGATGAGTCCCCATCACTCGGGAGGATATGAATGCTTAAATCAAAGACTAGACGTTAATCAAATAAAGTCACTAGATCTAAACGGCCAACACAGAAAATATTAAAAATTGTCTCTCATCACCAAATTCATAAAATCAAGCAAACAATTTGTTGATTTTGCACCTATAACCATAATGATTAGCTAGATGACTAAAAATTTTTAATATTGAAAATTGTAAATATTTTTTTTCAATAAATGATATTTTTAATTTTAATTAAAAAAATGATTGAACAATGTGTTCATTGATTTCATTAAACATAGCTCAGGTTTTGTCAATCCCCAACAACAATTTTACAAGCTTAAATTATTTTATTTTAAACGAAAAAATCAATTATGATTTTTTGTTATTTAATTAATATTTTTATTAAATTTTTTTTTCAAAACAACAAAAACTCAACTAAAAAAATTATTGATTCAATTATCACATTAATTAAATTGAAGTACTTTTTGAAACAATTTTTTTTAATTGATAAATAACTACTGATAATTTTTTCGGTGAAGAATCCAAGAATTAGGCCAGAAATAAAATTTAAGGAATATAGAAATTTAGGTGCGCCGCTCGACAGCAAAATTCTGCATCATAAAGTGAATTTTCAAGTCTTCTGGGACACTGTTAAAGTCAGTAAAGTTGAGTAAATTGCAAGCGTTTTCATTGACTTTTTCGGTTTTGAGAGGTTTAGAGGCTTAACGAATAAAGATTTTACATTGATTTTTTCCTGTGTTAGACTATATTAACAATTTTTTATAGTTTTTTTTTTGAAAAATTTCTTTTAAAATTATTATGATAAAAAAAACTTTGTTCGAAAAAAACGATTTTTTTGTTCACTTTTTTGTTCCACACATAGAAGACAAGCAACTGCCTCTTTTTATCTGCTAAATGACAACTGAGAAAATCTCTATAAAACGGTATATCTAATCTGCTCACATGTTCTCCTAATGCCTAATACACCGATATTTGCATTGAAACATCCTTTCTCTTGTTAAACCTGGGCTACGATTTCCTGGCTGTTATGCCTATGCTCAGTTTGCGCCATTTTCTTTCATCATTTTGAAAATATGTAATATCAATCTTTGACTTCGAAAAGACAAAAGTAAGATTAAACCAGAAACCCTATAACTTTTTGGCAATAATAAATATTTCTTTTACAATAATTTGACAACAGCGTGGTAAATACTTTTGCTTTAGCAAGGTAAAATAGCAGACCGATTTATTTTAATCTTTATGTCAAATTAACCTATTTATAGGAAGTTGGGGTTTGTCCCGTTTTTTGTACTTCTCGGTAAATTTCCCGGGATCTCAGGAATTCCAACCTTAAAGAAAAATAGCGCTTAAAAATAAAAAACACCCAGTTAATCGACTGGATTACATTCAGCGATGCGCCCTAGTTCGTCGTGAAATCTATCCCCCAGCCATTTCTGTCTGAGATCCTGCATTCTAAGACAGTGACACAGTACATGCTCAACCGTCTCTAGCTCCTCAGAATCATCGCATAATCTGCAGAAGTCCGGTATGGCATTGTCCCATTTACTCGTAAAAGCCCTAACAGAACAATGACCCATCAAGAACCCTATAAGAGTCCTGAGACCACTCTTATCCAATCCCATCAGAACCTTGGTTTCCCCTGCGTCCAATCCAGGCCATAGTGACCCATACACTCTGCAATCCGTTCTGTCTTTCCAGGATCGGTTAACTTCATCACGGAATCTTTTCCGTATCACCTCATAGTAGTGACATGGGGGGGGCTTTACCCCCCGTCCCTTACCATTAAGTCCAGACTGGAACCCTCTCTCGCGAGTTCGTCCACCACCTCATTGCCGTTTATTTTGCTGTGTCCGGGTACCCAACACAACTTTAATGTGAATTCACCCATGAGTTTCCTCAGAGCATCCCTACACCGAGCGACCAGACACGATCGCAACGTATAATTTGTCAATGCCCTAAGCGCTACCTGACTATCGACGTAAATTGTCACTTTCATCGCCCTTCAGATCGCGACGGAGGTGATACTGAATCAAATATTTGGTTACTTAAACATGTTTAATATAATCGGTACAGAGTTCTATACACTATCAATATATACGGGCATGTTCTATAAATTGAAACGAAGTGGATCTTAAATCGAAAAAACTTTGAAAACGAGCCTGTTAAGAAAGTTCATAAAACTATTTATTTTTACATACATACTTTATACTTTGAGTACCAATCATCTTAAAGGGAACAACACTTAAAAACGGGAAAAATAACAGTCATTTTGTAAATAATTAAAATCAAAATCTTGTCCGATTTTAATTCCACTTCATTTCGATTCCAAGATCGTGCCCAATAGCGTACCAACCAAAACTAAGTCAAATATTGTACATCTGTCGAAAGAGAAATAGTTCATTTTGAAAAATAAGTTTAAAAGAAATTCAAATAAATATATTTAATTAGTTAATGAAGAGAAGTAGTGGACTTTTTCTATAAGATTTCAACATATTTTCAAGGGCATAATGCTAACTAAAAACATGCCGAGTAATAGCTTTTAAGTATTATTTTAATATGAATCTTTTTTCCAATACTTTGATCCGGTACAATTTATTTTCAGCTTAAATCATTAGACATTTTGAAATATGCATTGCCCTATATTGACGTTTTTGATTCAATATTTAAAGAGAGTACTTAAACTCCCTAAAAATTAAGTTAAGATTTATGAACTACAACTACTCACTCTATAAGTGGGACACATAGCAAAAGTCTTATGTCGCTATGTCTAGAATTCAAAATAAAAGCATTAGTTTAATTTTAGATTTTTAATTTTTAATTAGTATTGCGGTTATTTTATTGAACTGTTAATGGTTTTTAATCCAAATTTCGATATTTTTCATTAGACTTAAGTTCATTGAATTTAATTTTCATTAAATTATTTTTATGAAGACAGGAAACAACATGAAATTAATTAAAATTTTATTGATAATTTTTCATTCTTGACTGCGCTGTGAATTGAAATTTGCTTTGAATGAATGATTATCTATTTTAATTGATTTACATGTTCTTCCTTACTTCCGTTTTTCGTACTTTTTGTCAAGAATTCTTCTTGAAATCTAAAGTACATTTTTATATATGTACTTAATTTTCTAATTATACAGAGTTATCTTTTTAGTGACTTCAAAAACACCGGTCTGGCAAGGGTGTCAGCTGTTAAATATCCGCCATCCGAAGTATCATTTATTCAGTGAAAGGCTTGCCAGGTTTGAAAATCAAAAAAGACTGAAATCGATACAGATGTGGTCAGGGCTGAAAATCATCGTAATGAGCGCACACATTGTTATTGGTATTTTTTTTTTTTTTTAAGGAAGTAGCGCTCGAAGAACCGTTACCGTCAATTCAGAACACTGTGGCCGCATGTATTATAATTGAATTTTTTTGGCCTGCAATTGAAGTTTATGAATTGGACGGTATATGATTTCAACAAGACGGTGCCACGAGCCACACAACATGACTGATTTCGGCTCTATTGTGACGGAAAGTTTCCAGAACGCGTTTATTCAGATTTTGGCGACGTAAATTTATCACCTAGATCTTCGGTGTGACGCCGTTAGACTTTTGTTTAGGGGTGTCTACGCGGATATTTCCCTAACTTTGGAGCATTTGTTGAGTTATCGCCGAGATACCGCTAGATATGTGCGAAAAAGTGGTCCAAGACTACCTCATTCATTTAAATGACAACTTCCAGGCATTAAAATGAAATACTAGTTCATCTAAATTATAGCCCTGTTTGTGTTTAATTTAACTTTACTTTTGAAACCGAAAAATTGATGACCGGTTTTTAATTAAATGATTCCAATTTAATTCAGGACTATATAAAATAATTAACATAAAGTAGATAAAGTATGTATTTTTATGAGGTGTCCTACTTATAATGTGAAAAGCTGTATGTGTCAATTGGCTGATTTTTTTTAATTTCCATTTATAGCAGATTTAGTTTTACTATATAATTGAAACTATAGCTACTAGAAAAAAACTATTGATGTAGGATAGCAGCACTCTCAACTTAACCAAAAAAAGGTCAGAAATCTGGAAAATTTTGCCCTGTGTTATAATTGTAAAATAATGCAAAGTATATCCCTCCTTTATTTTCTAAAATACTTCACTTTACTTTGAAAATAGTTTCATCCACATTTTTGAAAATTTCAAAAAACTTCTCAACGAAATGCTAATGAACTTACAAGATAACCTACTTCAAATTGTTATAGCAACGTAATTTTTTTAAAAATAATCTTAAATTAAAATCTTTAATTTCAAAATGGAAAGCCCCATATAAATATAAAGGTACAGTTACAAAATTGTGTAGTTATTAGAGTAACTAATTATTTGACTTTTGGTTTTGTTCGAGTAAGTAATTAGTCGATTTTAAAATTTTAATTTTCCTCGATTAATCGAATATAAGTTTTAATATGTTTGAATTACTCGAATAATTCAAATAGTTTTTTCCAATGGGATATTTTTATTATAATGATTAACAGTAAAAAAAAACACAATAAAATAAAAATATAGTTAAACAATTGTCCAATTCAGAAGCTCGTATTAACGTTGTATTCGTCGTATTAACGTCGTATACATTGTTGTATTTACAACTGTTTTAAATAATTCGGACGCCAAGAGATTTCGGGAGCCTTGGCGTTGAGATAACTACGGTTTGTTATATTTCGGACACCAAATAATTTCGTGAGCATTGGCGTTCGGCTTACTACGGGTTTGAATACTGAATACAGGTTAAATACTACGGTGTTCGCTCAAAACGGTCTAACTAGTAGATACGATCTAATTACTACGGTAACTTATAGCTACGGAGGGTGAATACTGGTGTTATTAGCAATATCCACCTCCCTTCCTTTTATTAAGGAAACTATAACTACTTATTTAAAAATAAAATAAACTAAATGAGAATTATTAGCCTAAAAGTTATGGTTAAAAAAACAGTAGGGGTATTCACAGGGTTAAGTTAAACAGTAAGAGTATTCGTGTTACTATTTTAATAGTAAATATAAAAATTATATAGACGCAGGCTAGGTTTGTAACGTCCCGTCGGCTTAACAGACTAGAGTTTGATAGTAGCAGGCGGGATCCATTTAATTTATTTCGGTCTATAATTTGCAATTGCGTCCCGCCTTCTAAACTAAATACGGGGTTAAACATAGGCCTTCAGCTCATATTTTTTTAAATTATTTTTTAATTATTTATTTTATTATATATATTTTTCCCGGCACTCTTTATGAGAGGTGCCAGCTAGTTATGAAAAACCATTTGAACCAATTTATTATACGTAATTAAGTTAAACCAATTTATTATTCAGCATTTGTTCGGTTTCAATTTCACTTGTATGTATTCGATTAAAGGAACATGGCTGATAACTTATATAAACATTTTTGTTAATCCCGTTTTATTCTTTTCTATTGAAAAGCTCTACTCTATAAATTTTTTTTACTATTTCGCGCTGAGAATTCGTAATTTTTTTCAAATACCTATCTGAGGATACTTTGGTTTTTAAGACGAATCTAGCGATACTACCACTGTCAAAATCCATCCAGCCGTTTGGATGGTACGATGTAATAAAGAAATTGACGGTGGGACAAAAACCGGTAACCAATAATCTGACAGTGCATGGCTTACACATAAATGATGATTAATTTTTTTACAGTAAGCGTCAAACTAAATATTAAAAATGCACTTTTTGTTCTAACGTAAGGAATTATACGCTTATCTTTTATTACATTATTTGTCTCTTAAAATGCGTTCGAAGGTACGTATAACACAATAGATACAGAATATAAGAACATGGAATTGAGTTCTGAGGCATTTAGTAAGTTAGAAATTGGAAAAAAAAATAATTTTTATATTAAAAAAAAGTAGCATTTACAAAGAAATAAATTTGAATCGATTAATTGACATGAATTGTTAGAGTTATATGTTATTTGAAATAGGCTATTTTAATTATTCGATCAAATAACGGCGAATAATGTCTTCGATTAATCAAACAATGATTAGTCGAGTGGATACCCTAATAGTTATCCACGAATTCGAGTGTGTTTGTATCTGTTTGTTATGTTCCAGCGGGAAAAAGATGTCTTTTTAAAGGCCTCTGTACTCCTTCTATTTGATGTACAAGGCCTGCTCGCTCCATTCCATACTCATATCTTTGTTACACACGTTGTCATTGCGGGGTAGGCCTTCCGCTCTCGCTTGATTAGCAGTTAGATAATAATGAAAACTGGATAGAAAAAATAATTCTTTTACTTTTGCTTTGGCAAGAAACAAAACAAAAAATGTTACTCCTTCTCTTCTACCTTCTCTAGAAGCGAATGAGGAATGTGTATCTTATCTTTTATACGAAAGTGATGAAGCCTTCTATAAGGCCTTCTTAAGCAGTTAGATAAGAATAGTAATTGAATCAAGCAGGCTTTTAATAAGGCCTGAAGTACGAAGGGCTTCTGAGTTTTCCTGCTGGGGTGTTTTTACGTCTGCTTGATTCCACATTTACTAACGCACATTAAATAAACACACATGCACTTAAACAACGAAATAAAAAACAAAGTTGACATGTCAATGTTAATAATGTATTTGTTTAAATTAATTCCAACTAACTAATATAAAACAAAACCCCAGTAACACTATTCTATTCTATTCCAAAATAATCTAATCTAATGTTTAGAAAATAACTAAAAGTTTTAACTGCTAATTTTCTTAATTGATATTGGCAATTAATTTAGGTTAAATTTCAGAATAATTAAACTAAATACACACATTTTTCTTTATGTAATTTAAAGTTTAGACCGAGGAAAGTGAGCAGTATGATAAAGTAATTGCAAATTAATGGTAGACATAACAAGGTCATTATTTGTAATTTTATACAACTTTTGTTAGAATACGAGTATTTATTACCTACAATTGACCTTCAGTTTAAATCTACCACTTCAATAACAATTAAACGAGGATGGCAATTTAAAATATAAGAATGAAAAGCTGAAAATGAATTTAGACTGTTGTGAATAATAAATAACAACAATAACAGGAGCAATAATAACAACAGCAACCAGCAAATAAATTAATTCCCAATATAAAATCCCCATCATAAAAAAATGCATAAATTAGGTTAAAATGTAGAACTCAGTTAGGAGGAAGTGGAATGTGGATGTTATTGTATTTTAAGCCTACACTTTGGTTTTTAAGAGTATTTCTTAAGAGTAATATAATCCACTTGTTTGCTTTGGACTTGCGTTTTGAATTTACTTACCACAAGTGGATTCTGGGATTTAATTGTGGATCGTAAACTAGTTTTTTTTTAAGTTTACTACTTAAAATCTAGGTCCTTTAATGTTAAAGACTGCTTTAAAAAAAGAAAATTCTTTTGCGGTTAATCTCTTAAACAAAAAATAAAGTATTTGTAGCTTTTCAAACAAATTAGCATTTTTATTACAACAAATTTTAAAGACTTTTTTTTTAATAAATTTCCAAAGAGTTGTGCTTAAGATAAATTCAAATTTATTTTTAGAACTTTTTTTCCAATCATTCACATCGTGATTATTTTGTTGGCTGCCAGACAGCCTTGGCATTTTGTAAGAGATTTCTTTTTTCAATTGGTTTTTTTGTGTGTTGGCTTAGATATGAAAAAAGTACGTTAAAGTGAATGGACAAATGATTTGCAATCTCATGGGCATGAATAATAAATATAATTTAAATTACATTTTTAGGGCCATTTTTTATAAATCTTTTGTATTTTTTTTTCTTATAATTTCTTATATTGTTATAAAAATGTTTTGTTGTAATTTTCAGAATTAAATTAATAATATCATCAGGTAATTTACCTTAAATTATCTGCAATTAGCAGGACTTGTTTTTTATTGGTTTATTTTGTTTAAAGTTTATTAAAAGTCATAATTGAATTATAGAACTTTCTTTAAATATATACACACATAAATATATATACACTTACATATTTAAGTTGGGCAATTTATAACAGTAATCAAATACACAACTAAGTTAGCCCAAGAAGCACTCAAATTTTAAAAATTCAAGTGCTTTAAATATTGCTGGAATTTATGCTCTATTTTGAAGAAAAATTCGAGTTCATAAAAAAATATTTGAAACAATTTTTTTTACTTTTGTATTGCTTAAGCTGGCAAAAAATATTTTGGAACAAATATTTGTTAATATTTCCGTGTGCTGGAAGGGAGAAGGTTTTTAAACTTTCGAAAAAATGGATCCATTTATTTTCTTAGTGTTAATGCACCTTTAACTGTGTTGATGTCCCAAAATCAATTAAAGCGACGTTTCCAAACCCAAATTTTAATATACATGTTAGTATCGTTAAAATTCTTAAATTAAGCCCCTGCAGCGCGTATAATGATCCTAGAAATTTAATTTAAAATAATTAAAATAAAAAACAAAAACAACGGCAACAAATAACATCATAGAAAGAAATATTTCGCACACTTATTCATATCTACGAGAACTATAGTTATGCCAAATATAAAGGAATTCCAACAAAATTTTTTTATTGGGTTCACAAATAATGCCCCATATGGAAAAGCTTTTGGTTTGAAATTTGGTATAAAAAGGCCTTTTTATTTTCGGGCAACATTGTGCGTATGAGTATTATTATTTGACTCATGTATTTAAATAGTGCTCATACGCATCGCGTCTAAGGTTACCTTCTTTTTTATTTATGTATATAAGCATATTAAATATTACTGTATTTTACCTTTATCTTTAATATTCGGAAGTTAGAAAAGGCGGGTCATTAAGACTATCCCTTTTCGGAGTGCCGCTTGCTGGTAGATATTCTTATATGCAGTAGCTATTAAACACACGTAGAACAAAAAACGAGGTTAAAGTCTAGTTAAAAAATATTACTTATATTAAATTAACTCATTTATTAATGACGTGCTAAACTCCCAATTTTTATTTATGACAAAAACACTGAAATTAATTTTTGTGGGAAACAGTTTCTATGCGCATTACGCTGGTTGCTTAGGCCAGCTCGTCAGGAAACTTTTTCCAAAGACTTACGAAAAGCTAAAAATTTTTTTATTTTTCGAATTTATTCTATGAGTTAAATTTCAGTTATGTATTTTATAAAGCTTTTTGTAATAGTGCTATTCCTTAAATTTTTAGAAATGACTTTATAAACTACCAGACTATATTTTGTATCTTTGAAGATACTATTGTATCCTTTTGTTACATTTTACCTTAGCTTTCCGTTGGATAGCAATGAAGTAAAATGTAACAAGAAGATACAATATAATAGTCTGGTAGTGTATAAAGTCATTTCTAAAAATTTAAGGAATAGAACTATTACAAAAAGCTTTATAAAATACATAACTGAAATTTAACTCATAGAATAAATTCGAAAAATAAAAAAATGTTGAATATAATAAAGTTGCTTATAAAAAGAAATAATTCGCAATATCTATTTGTTAAAAGCTAAAAATATTATACAAATAAGACCATAAAGTGAATAAAAATTTTAAACACTCAGGTCTTACCTGTAACAATATGGCTGTGGGAAAAATCGCCCAAAGAAAAATGGCCCAAAAAAAGAAATGAAAAATCGCCCAAATGAAGAATCGCCCAACAGAACATGAAAAATGACCCAAAAAGTTATATATGAAATTTTGCCCAAAAGAAACGAAAAAGGGCCCAAAAAAAAAATGAAAAATTACCCAAAAAGCAAAAACGAATTTTTTCCCGGTGGCATGTTATAACGTCCAGTGTCGTAGAGTCCATGGACGTTATGACACTCCAAAAAGTGTCATAGTGTCCATGGACACTGCGCTAACTAAAGCTTCTCTGGCAAGCAAGGATTTTCTCCTCTATGGTATAACAAACACCGGCTTCGCTAACTAAAGCTTCTCTGCACAGTCGGCTTTCGTTTGGAAACAAGGCAGATTTTAGAAGCTTTACTTAGCGAAGCCGGTGTTTGTTATACCATAGAGGAGAAAATTCTTGCGCCCGGCCAAAGGCCGGCTGTGCAGAGAAGCTTTAGTTAGCGAAGCCGGTATTTGTTATACCATAGAGGAGAAAATCCTTGCGCCCGGCCGAAGGCCGGATGTGCAGAGAAGCTTTAGTAAGCGAAGCCGGTATTTGTTATACCATAGAGGAGAAAATCAAAAAAATGGGCCATTTTTCATACAACATTTTTGGGTGTTTTTTCATAATGAAAAATCACCAAATTTAAAAAACGAAAAATCACCCAACAATAACGAAAAATAGCCCAAAAATTTTAGGTCACTTTTCATATGAATTTAGGCCCAATTTTACATGGAATTTTTTTGGGCGATTTTTCATTTCTTTTTTTGGGCCATTTTTCTTTGGACGATTTTTCGGTGGCATGTCATAACGTCCAGTGTCATAGTGTCCATGGACGTTATGACACCCCAAAAAGTGTCATAGTGTCCATGGACATTATGACACTTTCAAAAGTGTCATAACGTCCGCGGACACTATGACACTTTGGAAATGGACATTATGACACTTTCAAAAGTGTCATTAGGTCCATTATTACTAAATAAGTTAAATACAAAAAAATTATCTGCATACACGCAGAGAGAAACATGTTTCATTATGGTCCCAACCAACAAAACTATTTTTAAAGAAACTAGTTTAACCATAATATGGTTGTCGGTGACAATGATTTTTTTAGATGAAACATAATATGGTAAAAAAATTTTTAAAAATGGTTTTCCTGATTTTTCTCTGGGAGTAAATATTAAATATATGTCGAAAACACTTTTGGGCGCAAGGATTTCCTCCTCTATAGTATAACAAATACCGGCTTCGCTAACTAAAGATTCTCTGCACAGCCGGCCTTCGGCCGGGCGCAAGGATTTTTTTCTCTATGGTATAACAAATACCGGCTTCGCTAACTAAAGCTTCTCTGCATAGTCGGCTTCCGTTCGGAAACAAGGCAGATTTTAGAAGCTTTACTTAGCGAAGCCGGTGTTTGTTATACCATAGAGGAGAAAATCCTTGCGCCCGGCCGAAGGCCGGCTGTGCAGAGAAGCTTTAGTTAGCGAAGCCGGTATTTGTTATACCATAGAGAAGAAAATCCTTGCGCCCGGCCGAAGGCCGGCTATGATCCCAAATTTGTTTACATTCTTGCTTGTTGTGGACATTATGACACCTTGCAAAGTGTCATAACGTCCGCGGACGCTATGACATTTCTTCGCTGGACGTTATGACACTTTTGAAAGTGTCATAATGTCCACGGACACTATGACACTTTCAAAAGTGTCATAACGTCCATGGACACTATGACACTGGACGTTATGACATGCCACCGATTTTTCCCACAGCCTAACAATATTAAAGCTTCAACAAAGCCACAACAATAAACGGCTGTAGGAAAAATCGCCCAAAGAAAAATGGCCCAAAAGAATCCCATGTAAAATTGGGCCTGAATTCATATGAAAAGGGACCAACATTTTTGGGCTATTTTTCGTTATAATTGATAAATATTGTATGAAAAATAGCCCATTTTTTCGTGCCATCTTTAATTTTGAAAATTTCGCCAAAATCTTACATACTATTTGTCTAAATCATTCATTATTATTATACGTTGAATTCCTTCATGTTATTTGTAAAAATAACGGGACATATTGCAAAAAGCTATATTCTGTTTTGAGTAATTGATTATAACTATGCAGTGATTAATTAATATTTAACTATTGAAGAGAGCACAGTTAAAAAAGGTGACAATGGAAAAATTGGAATATGAATTTGTTTGTCGTAAAAACTGACTTTTGATTTACTTAAAAATTGATAAATAATTATTTTAAATGAAATCAAAAACATCAAAAAAGCATTATTATACATGCTATAATAATTCGTGTACGGCTCGCGTGGAAATGTTGTTGGAAGACAAATCAGTGATTAAACCCAAAAAAAAAAACATAGAGAATAATCATCCAGATCAAGAAGTGTTATACCAAGAGCTCGCCGACATTTCTTCGATAAAAAAAGGTTGCATAGAAAACGCAAATGTAATCGGACAAACTAATGCAATGAGTTGCATTCGAGCTGCGTTTAACCGTGCGAGATCCGAGTAAGTTTTCTATAAAAAATTTTGGACTTAGTAACAATAATAAATTTTTCTAAAATATGTAGGAACCAAGACGCAACAAAAAATTTAGATTATTCAAAAATGCAACGTGGTTTACAGCACCTAACTGAAAAGGTTTTCATTCGATCTCCTAAAACCCCGAATGAAATCGTTGAGGCTTTTAATATAGAAAACATATAGAATGAATATGGGTTAAGTAAGCATGAAGACAAGCCATGTCCCTTCTTTAAGGCATGTATTCAAGTAGAGGAGTTAAGCAACTGCATTTTTTTTCTGAAAATATCGTGTCTAAATAAAAGCATCAAATAAAGTATCTGATAGATGGTAAATTTAAAATTGTTCTGATGGGAACAATTTTTAATAATTCATGGGGATTATTTTGAGGAAAAGGCAAGTAATATTAATGATTTGTAAATAGTAATTATTTATTTTACTATAAATAATGAAAATAATATATGTTTATTAGAACCATATCTGATGTTATTTTGTTTCTGTTTTTGTTGTGAGAAAAGCGTCGCAGACGAAAAATTACATCACATATGATTCTAATAAACATATATTAACTAAGTATTTCATCTTACGAAAACCTTCTCTCGATAATTACAGATGCCCCGGTAGGCTAGCTGGTAGTTAGCTAGTCTATCAGTACCGGGGTTGCGGGTTCGATTCCCGCCAGACACTCTGGTCTCCAGCAGACAAGCAAAAAGCTTCGCGGGATTTAGTGTAGGAATAATTTAAAAAAAAAAAATATTTGTGTTAATGGATAGAAAAACGAAAAAAAGTTATGAACATTTATTTAATTATATCCATAACAATATATTTAACTTAGATGCTCACAGTTTAAAGACAGATTTTGAAACCGCTTTACAGAGCTCTTTAAAAAAATGTTTCCAAATGCACATCACTGTTGGTTTCATTTTTGCCAGGCAGTGAGACGCAACGTATCCCGAAAATTTAAAAATCTGGCGGTATACATATATAAGAGCCAATAAGATATCCCCTCAAATGTACCACAAATTTTTGTCATCGCCATTGTTGCCACCGAAAAGTATTCCAACAGCATTTGCAATCCTGAAGCAGGAAATTAGTTCTTTTGATGAAGACAACATATATGGGGGTTCATTGAGTACTTCTAAAAACAATGGATTCAGAAAGTAAATTCGTATTACGTATTCATATTTAAAACAAAATTTAAAGAAATTATTTTTATTATTTACAGATAAAGCCTGAAATTTTTTCGGTATTTAAATTAACGACTCGATCAGCATCGGCCATCGAAGCTTATAATGGCATATTGGGTCGTTAAATACCAAAAAGAAGTCATTTTTTCAAATTTGTAGGAGTTCTTCGAGATGAAGAATTTTGTAAAAGCAGGGCTCTAAAACTCTTGATCGAAAGTGGTAATAATCGTAATATGTTTACTACAATCATGAATCTTATCATGATATGTTGCTCTTAGAATATGTTTACCATAACCACGTTTTTTCTTTGCGTGTAGACACGTTTAAATGAGCCGTGATGTTAAGACGTAATTGCAAGTCTGTCAGATAATCTTAAGCACATCTGTTGGTTAAAAAATTTCGAATTTTTCTTTGCGTTTGAATTATTGAATTTTGACTAGCAAAATAAAATGTTACAATTTTTGTTTGTTCCTCAAACGTACACATGGCTACTGAATTTTCCAAACGTTGTTCTAATTCAGAAAAATAAAAAAAGAAAAAAATATACAATATAAAAAATTATATAAAAAAATTACAATGTCCAGTGACTTCACCACCCCGTATTACATTTTACATAAGTAGCATATAATTAGATTAAGAAATGTTTCAATGCTTATAATATTTTGCTATTTAATTACTTTTCGTTATTAAATTACTTTTTTCTAGAGTCTACACTTGGGAGTTATCCTAATAAATAAATTTTTCTGCAGTAGTTACAATGAGAAACAAAAACCTGTTTTACAAAAGAACAACTCCAATATACCAGCTCGGCACTTGATGTCTCTCAGCTTCAGTTTATATTCCTTGTGTTGCCAATTATTCCGTAAGTTCTTCCTTTAATAGACATGAACTAAGAGAAGGTAATAATTGAAGTTTGAAGTGTATCAATTATTTTAATGTTTAAACATTTTATATTTTTTGATTTGATTAATCTTGAAATATAATTTTTCTTCATCAAATGCTTAATTAAGTCTAAGAATAGGAGAAGACAAGACCAAATAATCATTTTCGTATTGTAAATACGACAGATTGTAAAGTAATAAAATATCTACCAACAACAACAAATTATCCACACTTCAATAAACATTTACCTAAAGTTTTAAATACGTCTACTGAATATAAAAAACACACGTTAAACATTTACGGAAATAAAAAATTCAGTAATAAAAATAAGCAAATTTAATATTATAAATTCTTAACTAGCCACAGGTGCGGTACTAAAACAAATATACAGAAAAGTTATCATAATCTTTCACAAGCACACACACACACACACGCATACACACTCACACAAATGCGAACCATTTAATATTTGATAAATAAAGGAGGTGAAAAAACAAAAATAAATGAGAACAGGATGTTAAAAAAATACGATTATAAAAGACTCCAACTGTCATTCAAACACATGTGTGAGTGTATATTTAAATTAATCATGTGACAATACGTTTTCCCATAAACACTTTTTTTTACTACTTTTTTGGCGACAATAGAGCAGAAGAGACACAAAAAAACAGAAAACAAAACAAAGGTTGATCCACTATGAGTTGGAGTATTTAATACTCACATTTCTCTAAAAGTGGCAATTTGATTTTGTATGTAAATGTGTGTTTGCTTGTGTTAAAGTCCTGACAACGAGGTTTTAAATATAAATAGAAGCATTAAAATGAAAAGAAAATATTAAGTCATTGAACCTTTAACTGTCATTGGGAAAAATAGCAATAATATGCTTTTATAAAATTTTCACATACAACACACCCCCACACTCACACACCAATTTAAATTTATGTATAAATAATGAGTGCGATACATTTACAAGCACATACATTAACAAAACATGTGGGCGGATGTTTGTCTATTGTAGATTTGGGTATTGAAATTTTTTTTTGTATGCTAATGGGATTTAAAAGAGGAAGTGCCTTTTCAGACATACGTACATACCCACACCTTACAAATAAGCCTTAAAGCAGTCCAATAAGTCTTCTGAAAACTATCAAATCAAATTGTATTTCCTCAGTTTGACAAAATATTTCTTAGCAGGCAAAAGCAAGATATTTAAAAACTTTTCAGATTACCCTCGTTTGTGTGTAAGCAGTTTGCTGATTTTTTATTTAAAACTAAGGGGTCTTTCATGTGGGTCTATGTTACAATACTTTTTTTAAGCTTTTTATTAAGGTGTTGGCAGTGGTGGTTATGTTTGTCGTTCAAAAAAGAAAAAGTATTTGGCCTGTCATAAAAAGTAACAAATTGTATTGTTAAATATTTTATCAATTTAAAGAAACAAACAGAAAGAATATTTGAGAGAAATAAAATGTTATAAAGCCTACATACCAGTGTGGCCATTTTTGCAGCTAAATTTGGCATATTTTTTTTTATTTAAATGCAAAATATTCATTTAACACTTGGCATTTTATTTAGCATTTTTAAAATTTTTTTTAGCTTTTTTTTTTTTGCATAATCGAAAAAATTTGGATAAATAGTTTTACGGATTTTACTATTTTTTTTTTAAAACTATAATAAATTTTGACATAATATGTAGTTCCAATAATGAAATTTCGTATGAAATTTCACTGGCTGCTTTTAGAAAAGCCAAAGCTATTAGCAAACAAGACTACAGAGGGAATGAGAATTACCTACACTCAAAACGTCTTGTTTGCAACAATATCAAAGCTTAAATTGCAACAATGAAACAGTGAGTTTATCTTTTCTTACATTCCCCACTACAATTAGTTGGAATTCACCCAACATTAATTGTAGTTGTAAGTGGGTAAAGAAAAAAACAAATTAAAAACAAAAACAAATTGCTTTTATTGTAAAATAAAAACAATTTGCAAAATAAAAACAATTTGCCAGTTCAGGTTTTTTTTATGCACGTGCACTTGCAAAAATTTTTTTATTATCAAAAAAGTTGTTTTTGAAAATACATAATTTTTTCATTAAAAGATTTTAATTAATTACAGCAAATTTCGATCTACCAAGGTAAAATACCATTTGGTTTAAAGACTGATGTTTGACTATGCAGGGGTCGCAGTAGAACAAACTGTAGAACGCAAAGAATTCTGATGATGGGAATGTTGTTTATCTCGAAACATATAAATTCGACCCGAGATCAATCACGTGTTCAGTCAAGAATTATCCAAAAAAAAAAAAAAAAAAAAAATCAATTCATTTCATGTTGTAAATTCCTCCCTTCAATAAAAATAATTGAATGAAAATTAAATTTGATGAACTTAAGCCTAATTAAAATATCAAAAACTTTAATTAAAACCAATAATTCAATGAGAAATTTATTTCAATTTCGTTAAAAAAAATATATCACTAAAATAATTAGTATTGTGGTTATTTTATTGAACTGTTAATGGTTTTTAATCCAAATTTCGACATTTTAATCAGGCTTAAGATCATTGAATTTAATTTTCATTAAATTGTTTTTATGAAGAAAGGAATTTTACAACATAAAATTAATTACAATTTATTGATATTTTTCCATTCTTGACTGAGCTGGGAATTGAACCCAGGTTTTCACGGGCAGGTTGCCCTGACTTGTTTCGATTGTAACCACACAATATCTTCAGGGGGTTTTGCCGTTTAACACTCACCGCCATTGACGACGGATGAAGTCAATAGTCAAACATCAATCTTTAAACCAAATAATATTTTACCTTGGTAGATCGAAATTTTTTTTGAATGAATTATTACCTATTTTAAGTGATTTACATGTTCTGCCTTACTTCCGTTTTTCGTCATCTAAATCAATAAAATGTATTTAGTTTGGAATCAAATTTTATACTGGTAATATTTTAATTTTAGCATTTTTTGAAAAAAATTTCAACATTTTTTGGCATTGTCTAATGCTAGATTTAGCTGTAAACTTTTTTTAGATCTGGTCACACTGCTACATACATTTACAAACACACACGCACACATATTCATTCTCAGGCACACATAAACAGACAGACACATTTTAAAACTACTCATATACACATAATAAAATCAATCTTATGTAGCATAGAAAAATATTAAGGGGCAACATTTTTATTAACAAAAAAAAAAAAAAAAAATTTGCTTGAAATTGGGTAAGACTATTCATTTAACATCCTACAAACAATAAAACACAATAATGCTGCTTTTTAAATAAAAAGCAACATTTTCGCTAAGGTTAGGTTAGGTTAGGTTAGGTTATGTTAATAGGCTGGTGAGGAGTAAACTTCACACCCTCAGCCAGAGACCAATATGGTCCCTTGTGATGCCTTAGTTAGTGATATAATTCTAGTAAGAAAAGAATAGGAGAAATAAGTAGTGAAGGCACAGAAATAGTGAAAGAAGTGGAGATAAAAACATCAGACAACACCAGCAAGAAAACCCATATTAAGCCGTTTCCATGACAATCAGCTCTACGCATCGGAGTGACTCGGAGTTCAAAGAACACCGACCAAGGATTGTTAACTCAGCAGTACCTGTTCCTCAGGTCTAGCTGCTTCAACAACAACAACAACCCTACTTAATAGAAAACTGCCGTACATGTACCCAATCACTAGTGTCCTGCTGCACAGCCAGGTCATTATCATTACGAATCCCGTCAGATTATAAAGCCCGCAACCCGAGATATCTTCTAATTCGCGTAGGAATCTACTTCCTAGACATATCAGCCTGCTGTTCGGTGCCACAGAAAGTGCTCCAACTCCTCCGGGTCCTCACACAACCTACATATATCCGACATGCCAGATCCCATTCACACCGCCATCCTGCCTATCATACAGTATCCTTGATAAGACCTATCATGGTCTTTACGCAGATCCTACTCCTGCCTAGCAGCGAATCCGAATCGGACGTAAAGTCTACACTAGTGATGGATATTGAAAAAAAACATAGATTTTTTTTTCGATGCATACAGGCATCGATGTTATATCGATATTTCGCAATATACATCGATTGTTTTTTGTAACATAACAGATACGAATTTGGCTTATAAAAAACATGGATGAAATGACAAAAAGCATTATTACGTTTACAAATTTAAAAAATAATCGAGATTTTTGACGTTTTTCACATCAATCACTTTTGGTGAAAAATTTAAAAATAAAGTACCAACAATTTTTAATTTTAGTTCTGACAACTATTTACAATCTAATAATTTTCAATGGTATAATAAGTACAAGCTATGTACAGTCATTAGAAAGCCAATTCTCAATATTAAAACCCATTAATTGTCAGATAAAAGAAAATAAGAAAGAATATTAAAACAAACGTCAAAAGTGTAATAAATTAATTATATTTTTTGAAAACATTTTTAATATAAAAATTTAGTGATACCATATTTTTACCAAAAATTAATTTCGAATTAACAATTGGGGGATTCATAAGGTAGTTATTAAGTCATAACGTAATATGTCTTAAATTAGTAACAAGAAAAAATATGACTGCTGGGAACAACCCCTCATAACTTAGATTTCTACTGTGTAGTTATGACAAAACAATAAACACAACATAAAAAGTCTAATTATTTTAGGACTTTTATGTTTGAAACACAACAATAATGTTTTTAAACTATTGTAAAATATTAGGATATTATGACAGCACACCTTGAGTATCCCCCAAATATATTGAATAAAACAAAGTTTTATATAAAAAAGTAAGTTTGCGATATCTTAAAGGTGTAAAATATGTTCAATATAAATATTCAATTGAGTAATATTTCGTTGTTTGACATTATTACATTCATAGGTAAAAAATTACAACTCTCTTTAATGATTGTGCCTTGTACTTATTATAATATGATAATTTGCAAAAAAAAAAAAAAAAAATTTTAATAATAAAAATAGGGCAAAATGTGCACTGTGTGTGTATTTTAAAAAACGCTTTCTTGGAGCAAAAATCATCAACTCATATTAATAAAAGAATCGCCAAAATATTTATAATGCGTACTTCTGGCAACATTGATTTTAAGTTAGTCCAAATAAATTAAGTACAAAAAGTAGAGAAGGACCATTTCTTCTTTGCTTCGATCTCAAAATGTTGTATGGGGTAGCACAAGGAATAAAAATAATTTGTGACAATGCCATTTAGCATATGCTGCAAAGTTCTTGTATTAAATGAGTCGCTTCGATGCATCGAATAAAAAACATCGGATTGTTTCGATGTATCGATACCTTACATCGAGTGGTTTTAAAACATCGATGTATATCGTCCAGCACTAGTCTGTACTATTATACGGCTGCATAGGGTGCAACAGTAGGCTAGTTGGTAGTGAGCTAGTCTATCAGTGCGGGTTGCGGGTACGATTCCCGCCAGAGACTCTGTTCTCCTGCAGATGAGCGTAGAGCTTTGCGGGATTAGCATAAGAGAATAAATATCTTCTTGATTTGCCCATTCGCTTTAAAAATGACAAAAATGTATTAATATTTCTTATCTTATATCTATATTTTTTTTTCTCATTATTTATTTATTGAATCTTCATATATTAAATATGAACTAACAATAATTAGTAAAATCTTATCTTATGTCTATATAATTTAAATTTTGTTAATTAAATCGGCAAACGTCTCTCGGTTCCTTGCCTTGCTCAGAAAGTTTATAACTTCCCGAATACCGGTCCATTTCTAGATGTTGTTGGTCCATATCTTTCACCCTCTAATAGCTTATAAAAGCTTGTTTTTCTTATTACATAACATGGCTGATGTTTTTTTCTTTGTGGTTCTTGATTATTTGATACGAAATGTGTCCAAGGTATTTAAAGAATGCGTCCATAGTTCCACATTTCAAAAGCTTCGAGGTTAATTATATCCACAGCTTTTTGGATCCACTTTTCCAGTTTTAGGTTTTAATATATTGGACTTATATTTTAAAGTTGACATGATGGCTTATGAAACCCTTTTTGTATTTAAGGAATGCATCTCTTGCCATTTTAATCATGCATAATATTTCTTTTGAAATGCCCCATTTTTCATTTATAATTATTCCTAGATATTTAAATGCATGTACTTTTTCCACGTAGCATTCTCTAATTTCTAATGTCGATGTGTTTTCAAATGTTGGTTTTTTGCTGATCTTTTTTATATTTAATTTTAGCATGCTAACAAGTTCTTGAAGAGTTGTGTCATCAGCATATCTTATGTTATTGAGGATAGTTCCATTTATATATATTCCGTCTTGAACACCATTGATTGACCCCTCCGTTTCGGAGTATACATCAAAAAATAGAGGAGACAGCACACATCCTTGTCTAACACCCTTGAAGATTTATATATTTTCCGTCAGTTCATCGTTGACATTAACCTGCGCTGCTTACTGTCAATGCAAACTCTTTATGCGTCGAACGTGTTTATCTTCTGTACCAATAGACAGAAGAATTTCTACCAGTTTATCGAGTTGCACAGTATCGAACGCTTTTTCATGATCAATGAAACACAGAAAAGCATCCTTTGGTACATTCCTATATTTTTTTAATTAATACTTAAAGGGAGAATAGTGTTTTGCGTGAACACATCCCTTCTAAAATACCAAACTAAACTGGGAGGCACCCTTTTCTTTTTCACACTTGTCGAAAATTCTACATGGAGCCCAACAAATATGACCACGAATAACCTTCAAACATATATGAATCGGTGTTTGAGACAACTATTACGTATTTGCTGGATATCAAATGAATTTGTCACCGTATCGAAATTGATGTACGTATAGAAAAATGGACTATATAGCCAGATGTGCACTTGACTGGAATACTCCATGCCAACGCCAGTGCCAGCCAGGCAGACTACGCACTACATGGAAGAGAACAAGAAACAATTCGAAGAACGTGGAGCTAAATTTAACTAATTGCTAGATGCAGAATAAGATGGAGAGAATTTGCCAACGCCCTACGTTCCTCGTAAACATTTTATCTCAGTACACATCATTCTGTTTTACGCGAATTTGATTTAACGCGATTCCAAAAAAAAAAAATTCATTTTATTTTTTAAAAATGTTATATTTTTGTTTTTTATTTATCAGAAAACGTTTCTTATGCCAGATTTGGAGGATTTTAAATTAAATACGCGAATTTGACTTAACGCGATTCCAAAACAAATTTCATTTTATTTTTTACAAATGTGTATATTTTTTTTTATTTATTAGAAAACGTTGCTTATGCCGGACTTGGAGGATTTTAAATTAAAAACAAAGTTGGCAGCACTTCAAGTGTGTGTTAGGAAAAACTCACCACAATCAAAATAGGGGAACCACAAACATCAGTCCAGAAAGATAAGAAATTCCAATTTTCTAACAGTTCAGGTTAGATTACATGTTTTCCGGAAATACACACTCTTCATAATATTAAAAATTAAGGCGGAAATTTCGTCTGCTGATAGGCCAGCAGCTTTGGAATTCCCCCAAAACTGGGTTAAATAATTAAAGATGGTATCAACATTCCGGATAACGTGTGGAATGGAATGAATGAAACTGGCCTTTTCTGGAAAAAAATATCAAGTCGAACATATTGAGCTAAAATCAAGAAACCCGCTAGTGTGGCTTAAAGTAGCCAAATATCGTGTGACATTTTTATTCTGGCGTAAATATAAACTCAGTACCCCTTTTTTTTATAAATAAATATTTTGTACCGGAAGTACGGCACTCATTGAGTGAAAACCCTTTGATTAAAAAGATCTGTCGATTATAGACAATGCACTAGGCCATCCAAATTTTGGTCATCCCAATGTCCAGTTTAGTTTTTCGTCTTCAAATACAATATTCAGCCACTGGATCAAGGAATTATGGCAACTTTTGAAAAAAGCGCACAGACGACTTAAACAAGAAATTTTCTTTTCTGAACTGTATCAAACATGGTGCATTTTTTTTGTTTTTTGTTAAAATAAAACATTTGTAAAAGCAACATGAAATTTAATTACATATTTATCTTATTTTACCTGATATTTGATTCGTACGCGAAACCAATCCCCTCATTTTATATGGATACTCTATTTTATTTACAGGATATTTTTTATTAGAGTTTTTAAGGAACGTATCTATCGCGTAAAAACAGAATTAAGTGTAATACAAATAGTATATATTTTACTAGTCGTTCCCGCGGCGTTGCGCGTCCAGAATACATTTTTGACTTACTATAAAGAAATATAAAGCTTGTGTAAGTTTTAAATTTCATCAATATCGAAATTACCCATCTGTCCCTTCATATTCCTAGCGTTGAAAAATATATAAACGCTGGGTATTTTAATTACGCTGATGTATCTATTCAAATTTAATTAAAACTGGTTAGATATTTTCGGAGTGGCAGCAATTCTCCGTATGTCCCCTCTTTGTCGCTTCCGCATTCGTTCGGAGGACAGTCGAGCGGAGAGATAGACTGGAATAGGAATGGTGAACAGCGTTCTCATGTTTAAATGGCTTTCTTTTTCTTTTCAGTACGGCAACTATTGCTTTAATAGATCTCTTCTTAAACGAAAATTAATATTTTCTGAATATAGGAGGCTTAACGGCCCTGATCCCTATCCTAAGTTAGTACCAGTTAGAGAAATACAAAGTACAAAAAACCCTCTTATAGATTATCATTCACTCAGGACCTCGCATGTTTAATTTGATGTTTCTAGGTCCAATAATAACAGAAATTCAAAAAGTACCAGCTTAAGAACAAAAAGTACCAAAAATCTCCTCTTACAGATTCTCATCCACTCAGGACCTTGAATGTTCATAGGTCCAATATAAACGAAAATAAAAAAACTACCAGTTAAAGAACGAAAACATGCCAAATATATCCCTATAAAAATTCTCATTCACTCAGGACCTTCAATGCTTAATTTTATGTTTTAAGTCCAATACTAACGGAAATTCAAAAAGTACTAGTTAAAGACCTAAAAAGTTCCAAAAAGTTCCCCTTTTGAGTGTTATCACTCATGATATTGCATGTTGAATCTTATGTTTCTAGGTCCAATATTAAAGCTGAATAAAAAAGTACCATTTGTACAACCAAAAAGTTAAAGAAAGATATTTAGTTTTCCGTTTTTCCCCATTTTGGTACTTTTTTTCTACTCATTGAAGTATCAACAATTTCAATATTGTAGTGGGAATCCATTTAATACTTATATACCAAAGAATGGCGAAAAATACTTAGTAAAAAGAGTACCAACAATAGTTACGAGTTTCAACCCTTAAACTTTCGAATTTCTAAAAAGTGTAAAATTTGTATTTTTTAGATAAGTTTCGGACGTGATATAATGTTTATTTTTATGTTTATTTGTTTAAAAGATAGAAGGGATGACATAAAACTACCAAAACTTTGGTTTTACCTGTTTACTCTCTAAAAAGGCCGAATTTACAAAAAAAAAGTGGCAGAAACTTGTCCGCTTATTGTTTTAAAGAACAATGATTAGTATTAAACATTTTTTTTGTAACTTTTAGTTTTGGAGATATGAGTGAGGTTAGAATAGGAGGTTTAGCGCCCCTGGACCCTATCCTAAGCACTTTGGCGGAACCTTATATATCCTATGTCCGTTAGGAGGTTCCATTCTTCCGGATACTCATTGATATTCATAACTTTTACAACTTTTGTGCTTAAAGTTGTAGGGCTATCGATAAGGAATTTAAGGAACGAAAACAGACAGGACTTTGATGTTTTGTCTGCTCCCCAAAGCAAGAGTTTTTAATAAAAATCCAGCTTAAGAGATTTATGGCAATAATTTGATATGAATCTACCAAGACAACATTTTGTCATGACATAGTGGCTATCGTAAAAAATATTGTCGCCAATTTTTATGTCCATGCCAACGTTTATAAGGAAGTATATCGTAACCTAAAACGCAAAAGGCCCTAACTAACCAAAAATTAAAAATCATCTTTTTCATTGATTCTGATGTATTGCATCGCATTGTCCACAACAAATTTTGAAATCTTTCGACCAACATTAGAGATTTTATTAACAAAAAACAAAAAGTCCTATCTATAAAATAGTATACGATAAACGCTAATAGACATAACTAACAGTTTTCATTATATGCGACATTGTTATTTGTCAAAACCACTGGTAGATTTTACAAGAAAAATAGAAAAAAAATAAATTATAAACAGTTTAAGGCAATTTTTCAATTTACTATTTTAAATAGTTTTTTGCTTCTCCTGTAAAATTTTCAAAATGTTAGATAGGGCCTTTTGCGTTTTAGGTAACGATATACAAGTATATACATTACATTTTTTATTTTATTAGGCAGTTGTAGTAAAATGTAGAAAACGTTATGGTTACCCCTTTTTGATTCGTGAATTTAATTGACATTTCAAAGCGGAAACTTAAAAAAAAAATTTTACAGACACACTTTTTCTTTAAATTGGCGACTAAATTCCTTACGTGACAGCTTAGTGAGAAGAACAGTTGTTTGTTTCAATTTATGGAATTTTCGTTTCATTTCACACCTTTCAATTGAAAAATTTCTGGACGCGAGAGTTACAGAACATGGGCACTGTTTTATTTTTTATAACTTAGGCCGTTTTAGTTTAACAAAACCAGAGACTTTTTACAACAACTACCTTTTTATAAAACAGTATTTAATTTTTATATTTGTATTTTCAGATATAAGGAGATATGCGTAAGATCTTAGGTGCTACCCTAATTTAGTGTTTCTTTTCATATAAATTATGATAAAAGATTTCTTATTTTACTGTATTTTTTTTGCGTAATTGTGTGTGCGTGCATGTGTTGGCCCATGTATACCTGTACACATGTATGTGTTGGTGAATAATATGTAAACTATTAAGTATCTTTCAAGTCAGGTATAAATTAGGGTCTAATTTGTGTCTTAAGTTAAAAAATGTATAAAAAGTAAACAGACATTTTATAGAAGTATTTTAGAGTTTATTTCGTTTATAAGACTTTCAAGAAATTTAGGTCAATTATTAAAAAAATTATACGAAAATCTACAGAGAGTATTTTGTAAATCATTTAAATTTATATTTGAGCATAATCCCAAAATATGCTTATTATTTAATAAATACTTTTTTAAGAAAATTTGATATTTGATAGAATTTTTAAATTTTTTATTCTTAAGATTTCTCTATGAACTACTTATTTCCCTATTTTTATTTCGATAAATACAATGAAATTTATTGTTGTTGAAGAGCTAGTTTCTATGCTATTGCTTAGGCCAGATAATCAGGAAACCTTTTTCTAAAGATTTTTTTAACTGGTTGGGTGCCTCGGTAGGATAGTTGGTAGTGTGCCAGTCTATTAGCGACGGGGTTGCGTGTTCGATTCCCGCCAGAGACTCTGGTTTCTTTCCTGCAGACAAGCGAGAGTTTCGCGGGATTGGTATTGGAACAAAAAAAAAAATTTTACTTTCTACATAATTTAAATTTTTATAAAATCAATGCAAAAAACTTAAATATTCTTTGGTCAATGGATTTTTTACATCTGAAATAAAAACTTGGGTTTATTTCGCCTAAATTAAATTCATTGATAACTCCCTGACTAAATGCATCTCCCTTCTATTCATTTGTGCTCTTAATGCGAATGCAATTAATTTTCTTACTCTTCTTAACAAATTTATGTGTGTATGATCATTAAAGATTTAGCACTTTTTTTAATAATGCGAATATGCTCTGTAAGATATTTTAAGTTGAAAATTAGCGGAGCTAAAATTTGGTTATAATTACAAATTAAGTAAATAGCGTTTTAATATAAAAGTAGTAAAAACTGTTTGCAACAATATTTTAATGTTTTTCCCATTAAAAGTTTTTTACAACATGTTACAATGCGTCAAGAGAAAAACAAAAGCAGCAACATAAAAAAATAACAAGAAATAGTGTTTTTTTTCTATACTTTGTGTGGCAAGGCAACCGATGCTTGCAGCACTCTTTTACCCCTGTTTAGAGTTTTTGTTTTCTTTTTTCTATGAAAATTCTGCTTTTTAAACATTAAGAACTAACAAAACTATAGCAAGCGGCAACTGTATACAGACAAGTCACAAAAGCATGAGTTTAAATGGCAGCAACTTTACAACAACATAGTGTTGCAACTTTATCGCTAACAGTAAATCTTTAAATAACTAAAACACAAGCAAACAGGCAGCCATTCATTCAAACAAACAAACAACCAACCAACCAAACAACCAGTCAACGAAGTTTATAACTAACAATCATCAACAGCAACAAGACAAAAAACGAAAAAGGGGGGAAAATAATGGTTAAAGCGGAAATAAAATAAATGGAAACTAATGTTCTTCTAGTTGTTGTTTTTGTTTTTATTGCTATTGGTGTTATATTCTATGCAGCAGTTTAAAGAATATAGTCCATATAATGCAACAGTACAGATCACTAAACTCACCGAGAAAAGTGTATGAAAAACACGCGCAACTAAACTAAAGCTAAAGTTATAAAGTTTTATAGAAATAACCGCATTAATAGCGTCAAACCGCAAAACTAAATAGCAACACACCGATATCAACACCAAAGGCAACAGCCACAGATACAACTCAAACCTCAACTGCTGCAAACTAGAGCAACAGAAACCAAAGTTTAATGCAAAAATTCAATATGAAAATTGTTAATATGTTTTCTTTCTGTGTGTGTATGTGTGTGTGTGCTTGTTGCTGTTTACCTAAATATTGTACTTTATATTTAAACAATAAAAAAGTGTTTAATGCAATAACTAAAATGAAAGGAGGGTTAGTATTATTTTCAGTAGTTAGTGTTGTCAACTATAAAATTGTGGAAAAAACGGTGGCTAATAACGTAAAGAATTTTTATAACAGTCGATTTACCTTTTGATTTAGACGATTTTCTGGCTAACTAGTTACCACACCATCATATCGTCCTGCGAAATTATCTTGACGTATATTACAAATTTTTTTTTTTGGAAAATTGAATCCTTATAGGGCGTTTACATTACAACGAAATCTAGTAGATTTCATTTCAAAACTTCCTCAAAATCTAGTGCCTTTACATTAAACTTTTTTGACATTAGCAAGATTTAGTTTTCATAACAAAAACAGCCGACTGAAAGTTTTTTGTGTAACACATCCCAGTTAAAAATGTGCTCCAAAAGGAGCAGGTTTCATGTATGAATTCATACCTCAAATCGCTTCAAACCTGCTGACGGGATGCCTGATTTTTGTATGGGGTGTTCCCGGTTTGGAGGACTATTTTCTGCTGTTAATAAGCGCTTCTTTTAACATAATAAAACATGCAAATAAAGTACTCCTAAAGTGATTTTTTAAGGGCTAACTATTTTATTATATTCATTAATGTTTTGCTTTTACTGGTTTAAATGCCCTTTTTCAAGCATTTTTGTAAACCATATTATATTTTTAGTTTTTTTTCGCTTTAAAACCCTCTTCGTTGTCAGCACTAAAATAGCAGCTTTTTTGTATTTTTTATTCGTTATCATTTACTGCTGTATAAGAGCTCTCTCATTGAAGCGCTCGATTATGCGCTTTATCTCTAAAGTGCTTCAAAAAACACAAATTTTTTTTACTGGGATATGTATTACCTTTTGTTTACTTCAACTTCATTTATTTTATCAATATTATATGTCTTTTGCATTTTTTTTACAATTTTCACAAAAATTTTGAATATTTGAATATTTTTAATAACCCGCTTTTATTATTTTTGTTTTAATTTTTATTAAAATGTCATTTTTTTCTTGTGCAGGGAAGTCTTTTTTAGTGCTATTTGGAAAACAACATAGTTGCATCACTAAGTACAACTAGATTTTGAGTAGATTTCGTCAAAATCTAGTCACCGAGTAGATTTGGTTTTGTATGGGAAATCTAGTCAAAAACGTCTAGATTTGGCTCGAAATCTCGTAAGTACTAAATTTCGTTGTAGTGTAAAATGGCTATTACATTATAAAATGTTTGCATTTTAAAACATCAACTTTAAGAAAACAAGCCAGGAATCGAGTCCCATAATCGATAGAGACCTGGGGATTGCTCAGATCGATAGATCTATAACATTAACCACAGGAAACGGACAAATCTAATTCTTTCAAGATAACTTCGGGATGACTTAAAGTATAAGTACTTTTAAAAGCAAAATAGAAATTGATCGATTCCAAAAAAAATTCTTATTATCTCACGAAATTTGTTATGGGTTTTTGTTTATTTATATATTTTTTATGATATTCTATTAAAATAGAAAATTCTAAGTCGATCTAACAATGACAGTCCGTCTAGCTGACTGGACTGTAAATAAAGTGTGTCCCAAATTTAACACAAGATTTGAATTAAATAGAAACCACACTTGTTACTCGTTTTATTGTCATTTTTTTTATTCAATCACAAAGTAAATAGGAAAGTCTTATTTATGGAATACAACATCGAGCAAATGGCCTCCACGGCTGTGCATGCACATACTCGTTTGTCGAAATCTCGTTGATGCAGCGCTGAATCTCCTCCTGCCCGGATGGCTGTGGGCTTATTGACAATGACCTGTGATTTAAAATAGCACCATAAAAATTAATCTAATGGCATTATATCACACGATCTAGGGGGCAAATTGTGATCATCAAAACGAGAGAGTACAGGACCTGGAAATGTCTCATGCAGTAATTGAATGGTTGGACGGGCTGTATGGCATGTGGCACCATCTTCTTGGAACCACATATTTGCTACATCAATATCATCCGATTTCGGCAGAAAGAACTGTGTTATCATATCACAATATCAAGCACAAATAACAGTCACTGCCTCATCCGCCTCCTTTTCAAAAAAGTATTGTCCAATTGTGCCTCCAGCCCAAAATCCACACCAACCATTAACAGGTTATGGATTCGACAATTACATGTGGGCTCTGAGAACCCAAAAAGCGTAGGTTTTGGTGACTAACAATGCCATCAAGGTGAAAATGTGCTTCATCGCTTAGGATGGTTATGCTCAAAGAACCAACATCCCTTTTTAAAATTATGTTCAATAATGAAAACACGTTGTTCTATCGTGTAACGCTCCATTTTTAATAACCATAAACTGTCGTATTTTTTAAGGGTTGCCACCACTTTATTGCACAAATGCCGATAAATTTAAATCTTGCGTTCATTTTGGGACACTCTTTACTATGGTGCAATGTTACATGTGATTGGGTTTAACCGACTATGCTTTCGTACTTGTTTTTGTTAAAGTTTTTTTTTTTGAAAATTTGGTTCTTATTTGGATTTTTGATTTCTTTTGTGTATAGTAACATTTTCTTCATACTTGTTTTTTCTTGAACAGGAGAGTTTTTATTTACATTGAACAATTGTCATTTATTATAAGCGTGCCTTTTAACTCAAGAGATTTGATTCTTTTTGTTATAATTGGTTAATATTTATTTAAAGGGGGTTTAAACGATTTTTCTTAAATATTTAATATAATTTTTTTTTATTATAGTTTTTTTTTAAATTTAGAGCCCTTATAATTATTAAATAGTTTTTTCATGAGAATTCAATTTTCATTTTATTTTTCAGATTATTTTAGTTTCAAATTTTGAAAATTTTTTGAATTTTTTCCGATTTAAAGTTTTAAAAATGCGATTTGCGAGTTTAATGTATTTGCATATTTTTTAAAATAAGGCATTATAATTTCTATTTTGATATAGTTTAGGCTTATTTTTTTTTTTTTTTTGGAAAATAAGTGATAATTTTTAGTGCCCCTGTTTTGCTTTTTACTGTATTTTGGCTTTTGTGTAATGTTAGAATTTTTGAATTGAACAATTTTTGAAAGTTTTTTACTTATGTGCTGTTTTCACAACACAAGTGGTTGTGAAAATAGCACATTAATGCTTTTCATATAAATTTTACTACTCGTTCAACCACTTGTGTTGTGAAAACAGTACAGTTATTTTGAAATTTAATTTTTTTCCCCGAATAAAGAGAATTATCAAATTTTTACGCTCTTTCGAATTAAAACAACCTTTTCAGCCCGTTGAAGTTAAACAGACCAAAGCCTCTGGCGGGAATCTAGACACTCACAGTGATAGACAGGCTGACTACTAACTTGCCTACCGGGACATCTAACTGATTTTTTATAGTGATTGTTTAACAATTTATATATCCCATATAGAGACCACTCGTGAAATGTTCTTACTGTCGGTGGAGGGTATGAAAGATTCAATAAAGTCGTAGATTTGTCTATAATTTTCTATTCAGGCGTTTCTTCAGAATTGCAAAAGTCTGAGTAATTAGTGGGCAAAGAAGACCCAGTTATTTCGTAAGTTTTTGTAATTTTGTGTTAAACCTTGGACATTTTCAAAAAGAATTGCAACATCTAAATATTTTTCATGATATTTGATTTTTGGTTCTAACTTTTCTTTTTTGATTAATGTAAATGTTTATAAATTGCCGTTATTTTTTACTTCAATGCTGCTTTGTTAGTCCTTTTTTTTCAAAATACCGAGAGTTTAAATGAATAAAATTTAATTTTTATTTAAAATCGTTTTTTTTAAGTTACATAAATCACTTTTGCAATATATAATTTACATAAATATAATTCTATTTAGATTTTCAAAAAGCTTTTGTTTGCAATCTGAAAATCCGCTAAATTGTCATAACAACATTTAATAACAAAAGTAGCGATGCATTATATTCATACATAAATAACTACAGTGTAATCTCCTTTTGACGGCGAATATCGGTGTCGTATAAACCACGAGCAAGACGAGCGATGTGCCGACATTGACTTAACTACATATTAAGTTACAGCAATTACGTTCGCTAGGTCATGTTGTGAGAATGCATGAAGATGCTTAGTCTAAAAGGTCATTTGCATACGAAACTGGTGACGGTTCACGCAGAAGGGAAGACAAATTGAAGAATAAGCGCAGTAGATCGAATCGGTTAAAAATCAATCTGCGATTGGCTACCGGAACCAATATACTATAATAGCCGATTAAGTAAGTAAGTAATCTCCCTTAGCCTTCCTTAAGCGATCAGCCCTTTTCGCTAGACACTGTTTCCTGGTCTCAGCATCGTTTTAAAGGAAATATTTGAGTTATTTTAAGAGTACATTCCCCTCTCCACGGACACATTTAAATGGTTTCTTCAGTATACGGCCATGAGAGATTTCACTGTATAAAAACATATGCACACCTACTGCATAATCAAACATATAAGGCTTTACATACCAAATCATTGCCAAATGTTTGATTTAAAATAAACAAGAAAAAAAAAATTAATTAGAAATGAAAAGAACTACAATTTTATCAAAGAAGATATTTTTTAATTCATTATAGGGCAATACATTTTTGTAATTTCAAATATCTTTCTACAAACGAAAATACCCATAATTTGAAAACACTTACACCCTGGCATTGCCACACACAACATGCATTAAAACAATTTAAGAGAATGAAAGTGATTCTTAAAAGAAAAACAAAAGTTAAGGTGGTTACAATAATGGTGCTTAAGAAATCCATAAAAAGATAAAACAGAAGTTACTGCATCTGTATTAAAACAAAAATATCAAGAGACAAAAAATAAATAAAAATAGATGCAAATAGTATCAAGTTTGAGAAAAAGAGTGGAAATTGTTGCAACACCTGGATGCCATTGCTGCATTAAAGATCTTAGGAATTGTTTTACTCCATACTTTTCTAAGACAAAAATAAATTTGTGTGCTTGTGTGGTAAAATGGTGGTGTAAGTGTTTTGTGTTGGTGTCAGTATCGGCATCGGTGGCTGTTTAGGTGTAACAATGAGCGTATAAAGTATATGGTTTATACGCACACTAACACACATGTAAAGGGAATTTTTATATATTTAATACAAAAAGTTAATAAAAAGATCTAATAGAGACAGGGAGTTGCAAGAAAGTGTAAAAATTTAAATGCATAGCAAATTTAAAGATTTAATTGTAATCGTGAATTTTTTATTATTTGAGTGGAAGATTTTAAGTTTTAATATCTGGCGTGTTAAGAAAAAGGACACCCTGTGATTCTCCTTTTTTTAAGAAGCACACACATCTTTCCAGCAGGAAAACTCAGAAGACATTCTTACGTCATGCCTTTTTAAAGGCCTGCTAAAATTGTTAGATTCAATTACCATTCTTATCTAACTGCTGAAGAATGTCTCACAGAAGGCCTTTTGGCTTTTTCGTATAAACGATAAGAAATAGATTGAGTAACATTGGTTTTTTGCCATAGCAAAAGCAAAAGAATTTTTTTTTATCCAGGTAGTATTCTAATGTATGAAACGAAGAAAACAAGATAGTGCATTTAAATTTAAAGAAACATTATTTTTCCGCGCATTTACGTTATAGTAACAAATGAGCACAAATGGAAGCAAACTGACACTAAAGTAGTTCCGTGATAGATTCTTTGGTGGCAGAGACCGGTCCTAGTTCAAACACTTTATATGAATGGGACCTATCACTATTACATGGAGTTGTCATTGGTGTTAATTGACACCTAACAGCCACTATTTGACAAGTCACACATCTTTTCTCAATGAACGTGTTTAGTGCAAGTGACTACAATGGAGTATTATTTCAATACAATGTAGTATTATTCCAATAAAACTAAATTTAAATTTAAGAATCAAATTTTAGAAAGTCCCAAAAAAATGCGTCATACCACCATTAAATGCTGTACTGTATTTTATTTTTTTCTACCTTTTAGTCCGAGGGGCTCGGAGGTCACTATATACGTGGACAGCCAGGCGGCTCTTATGGCCGGAAGGGGCTGTTATGTGAACTCCAAGCTAGTTGATGGTTGTCTGGAGGGAGCCTTAGGAGGATATGTGTCAAGGTTGTGCTGGGGGTGCCGGGTCACTGCAACATTAACGCCAATGAGGTATCTGATGAGTTAGCGAGACAGGGCTCAGAGATGGAGGATCCTAACTGTATGGAGGCGGTTAGGCCACCAATAGGCTTCTATTTTGGAAGGATCAGGGAATAGATTCTGGGCGCGACCAATAAGGCCTGGGGGAACCGAACGGACTGCCGGGTATCACTGACGCTGTGTCCGGTGTATAGGAAGTCCGATGCGGAGTCACTGCTGGGCAGGAGTAGGGTCTGCTTTAGGACCATAATATGAATTACCACGGGCCCCTTTATGATAGGCAGTATGTCGATGAGGATGGGATCCGACTTGTGTGAGGACCCGGAGGAGTTAGAGACAGTTGAGCACATTCTGTGCCACTGTCCCAGGCTACAGGGCAGCAGACTGAGGTGGCTGGGCAGCAGCTTCATAGGTGAATTAGGGGATGTCTAGGGCTATGGTCTCGAGAGTCTGATAAGATTCATAATGAGCATCGCCTGGCTGCGTGACAGGAGACTGGGTTCTAGCCACACGTAGGGAGAATTTGTGTTGAGTAGGGTTTCTCTTGGGTTTTGTCCGATATCTATCATTTTAACTCTTCTTATGTTTTCTCTATTTATTTCGCCTACTTTCCATCTAACTATATCTAAACTAGCCGTCACAATGGACCATATTGTTCTCTGGGTGAAGGTGTGAAGGAGATTTCACACCAACCTTTCTACCTACCTACCTTTTGGTTCTTCATATACCAGTTAAATGATTGGTTCTCCTTTCACTTGTCATGAGTTCTTTTTTTGTACTTGTTCTATTTTCACAAATCGCAGGACCAGTCTGTGGGAACAATTGACACAAATTTTCCGCCGGAATGCTGAATTATTGTTTACATTTAAATCTCTTTACTACAGTGACGTAAAATTGACGTCAAAATGAGAGTAACAACTTAACGGACCTATAAAATGTGCAATCTTGTTTTCTTTATTTCATGATTCTTATGTAACTGCGAAAGAAGCGAGACCGCAAGTATTGCCCAGCAATGTCAACATGTGTAAAAAAGATTTGAGTATGGAATAGAGCAAGCAGATCTGGTACATCCAAAAGAAGGAGTACAAAGGCCTTCTAAAAGGCTTCCGTAGTCCTTCTTTTTCCCGCTGGGTTTCTTTAAGAAACACACACACCCACAAATATTATCTTTTAAGTATTTAAGATAACACTTACCCACACACATAGAAGTGTTCATTTAGTATGTAGCTGGGAAATGTGCTGGTTTTAGAAAGTATATAAACAACATCTGTGTGACTTTTAATAACTATTTAGTTGTGTGTCTATGTATGTATTTGTATGTGTGATTGTATATGTTCCACATTGTGGTTGATATTCAATAAACGCAAAAACTAAACACCCGATCTCTTTAAGTGTATTCAGCAGAACTATTTTTTTTATACTTTTGGTTTACTATTCGTTCTTAACTTTTATCATACCTTAACGCTTCTCCAGATATTAATACCATACAAATTTACTTACATATTATATTGTACATACACATTTACGGTTATATGTACGTGTTAAAATATATTCCAACCGATATTATATAAAATATGTATAAATATAAAAAAAAAACAGCTTGCAACAAAATCCAGGAATGCGCCGAAAGAAAAAAAATAAAATAAAAAAAGAAAATAAAATAATAAATTTAAAACAATCAAGTTTTATGCAATTTACTTTGGGATGTAAAAATATAAAAAGTAAACGTACCGGCAGGAGTAAAGACTTCTGATGTGTTCCTATACAGTTATAGGAAAACAGTGGTTACCCTGCGGGAAATTTGTGTCAATTCTTCCAACAGAACTGGTCCTGGGATTTAAGAAAATAGAATAAGAACAAAAAGAAATAAATAATGATATGTAAAAGGAGAACAAATCACTTTACTGGTATATTAATTAAGGATAAAAAGGTAGATTTTTTAATTTTTTTAAATAAATGATTTTTTTTTAATTTATAAGAACCGATTTTGTAACAGGTTCAGTATTCAGTTTTAAAACTTTGTTCTAGGACATTCTAGGACATTTTTTTATTGGAAAAATACCAAGGACTGTCATTCTAGTAACTAACACTAAACACTTTTATTGAGAATATATGTGTGACTGGTCGAATGGTGGCTTATATGTGTCAGTTAACCCCCTCCAATGACAACCCCATGTAAAAGTGATAGGCCCATTCATATAAAGTGTTTGAACTAGGACTGGTCTCTGCCACCAACGAACCTATCATGGGACTACTTTAGTGTCAGTTCGCTTCCCTCTAGGGTAATAACTTGTAAACGTAAAAAATTTTAAAAATAAAAAGATCCGAATATTATGTTGAAATGCAAATCGCTAAAAATCAAAAACATAAAATAAACTAAAATCGTAAATTTTCTAAAAATCGCAAAAAAACCCACTTATGAAAAATTAAAAAAAAATTTACAAAGTTTTAAAGCAAATCGAAAACAAATCAAATGCATTTAACAAAAATTTTTGATTATAATCAGAACAAGCAGCATTCATAGCCACTGGTCGAAGATCGGCATATACGAATTCCACAAATTGGGATCGTACTGTATTCTATTGCATGTTTTCGTAGGTCTCTTTGATTATTACAGCGTGAGCTAAGGGCACGGACGTATATTGATTTCGATTATGCAGCAGCACTGAACTTAGACCCAGTTTGGATGAGTCAGCAAAGAGCATCCAAGGCATTGGATCCTAAGGCAGCTGTAGTTCTTGAAGAAGTTTTAAAGAGTCAGCGCACTTAACTAAATATTGATCAGTGGAAGACAATTAAGAGCATTGAGTATGTCTTTTCCTGAAAAACGAAATACTTGTGCCTTTTTTTTATAGCAAATTCTTCTTATGCTATCTGTAAACTAAAGGTTGGACATTGGATTTCAAAATTTCCAAGTCACGGATAAGATCATTGATTTCAGATTGTTAAATAGACGTGGTTTTCCGTTGAACTAGATGAACTAATTAAGCAATACCTCCTTTTAGTTTACAGACTGTGGAACTGGGATTGGAGGAATTGACGCTGATAGTTATATTTATTTTTTTTGGAAAATCCTTTGATATCCATCACGCAACAGAAGCAGTCAATTATGTGGTTTTATTGTTCTTTGCATATCATAGGCTAAAGTATTCTCAATGATTCTTAAGTCCCTTTTAACCAACTAATCAGAGCTATTGCACATGTTTTGCAACATAAATTTAGGATTGTACTTTCTCTCTTTCGTGTATGTCAAATCCAAATTAATGGTAGAAAGCTTTTTTCTTATTAATAAGGATGTTATCTTTTTCCGATGTTAGGCAATTAAACAATTACCACAAATATAACAAAAACGTTTTGACTACTTTAAGAAAAGATAAGCACAGTGTTTTATTGTTGGTATTTTGTTTAAGCTTTGATATCGTTGCAACTTTTTGAGTGTTTGTAGGTAATTCTCATTCCCTCTGTAGTCTTGTTTGCTGATAGCTTTGGCTTTTCTAAAATTATTTATGACAACGTTTCCTGATGATCTGGCCTAAGCAACCAGTGAAATTTTTTTTTTATCAATTATTAAAAAAAGGGAATTAAGCTCAACAAACAAAATATGTCAAATAAGTATTATATTGTTTGTATGAAAGAAAAAACGAAAAAAATCACTTATTTTTCGCATTATTTAATATTAGAAAAATTTCTAAGTTTTTTTCTTTTTCTTCAACCAAAAATTGGGGAAATATGGTAAAAAAAAAATTTTTAAAGTATAAAAATAGGGTTTCATTGCGTATGATTAATATCAATTAAAAAAAGGTACATAACATAGTACTCATACGCAGAAATAAATAGTGAATTAATTATACTGGACAACAAAATTATGAAACAAAAAAAAAAAACAAAAATTTGTTCTGACTTCGTAGTACCTACAAAACCTCTCCACAGGATTAAATAAATATATCTTAATTCGATCAGGTTTTGTTTTTTTAATTTTTAAGTCTGAGTGTTTTGTTTTTCAGAAAAGTGACAGTGTTGCGGGTTTTCTGGGTGAAGTCACTCCTTCACAATGTTAGGAAAGTTTAAAAATTATCTTGACAAGTTCAGCTGATTTTTTGGTGAAATAACTGTAATAATACCTGTTTCAGACTTGGCCACATAAGACTGTAACAATATTCGTATATTCTTTTGGCGTCTCATAGAAAACTCGAGCCCTTTCAGACGTTTCGTTTTTTTGTTGCGAGCCACAAGCTACAATTTGTCATCTAAGACCTTCATTCCAATTTAGATATTCCATTTAAAAAATTATTACGAAACATATTAAAGATTAACATTAAATTGTTGCTTGATCTTACATTTCGTGCTATTGTTCACCCCGCAAGCGTCTCAACAGAATTCGTCTGCAATCTTCTGTTAAATGTTTCATAGTGTGAAACAGGTATAAAGATTAATTTTAATTAATTTAAATTGTATGAAAGATATTTTGGTTGCCCTGTCGGACAGCAAAACAAAGTGTTTGTTACTCACATCTTTCGTGTTTTATGAGTGGGGCATCTTACAGGATCGGCCAAATTTCTGGAGATATAAAGTTGTTACCCCTCTATTAATGTTGTAACTTGAGTCTTAAAAATTTTGTTGTTTTCTTTGCGGAAGGGACAAAAGGGATAGCAGAATTATTATTTCTAGAAAAGCTTGGAAATGGATTATAAAAATCAAAAAGATCAAATGACTACGAAAATATTGTCAAGGAACTTTTAGCTAACTATAAGGCATTATGCTAGAACACGTTCCCGAAAAAAATTAGTTATCTATACATTTGAACCTTTTTTCTCCAAACTTAGGCGCCGTTAGTGATAAATATGGCTAATTATTGCGCCAAGATATTTTCAACCATAGAAAATCGATACCAAGAGAAATAGACTCCAAATATACGCGGAACGCCCCTAAAGCCATGTACAGGAGAAAATCATGAAACACATTGATAACATTCAAACATTGATAATCTAATTTTTGTAAAGAAATATTTAATATAAAAAATCATTTTTTGATTCGTTAAGGACCTTTAGTCCTTAACTTCTAATTCTACTCTTCTTCATCTTGTTCCTTAAATTTTTAAACACTTTTCCTTTATTAACAATTTGTAGTTCCAAATTTGAATGCCACACGTTTGGATTATTTGACCTTTACTGGTATGAACAAAAAACAATCCCTTCGTTGCCACTGTAACTGGAGTCCTGCAACAAATAAAAAATTCAAGCAACGTATGTACAAACATTGCCAGCGTTATATCGACACCAACAACAACAAGAATGCAACTGCTATAAAACCAACAGCAACACTGGCAAGGTGTAAAAAGTAGTTAAAGAAGAAGAAGAAGAAATACAACGAAAAATAACAATAAATGTTTGTGCAACGTAACGAACTTTATGCTACGCAATGCATGCACTAAGTTAAATTTAAAGGCTTCCATTTCTCCTCTAAAACATTTAAACTTCCTGCAGATGTTGAAAGTAGCAACAACAATAACTAATATTTGAGTTGCTACAACGATACTTATGTTAGATGTAGTGGAAGTAGTTTTAAAAATTCATATTATAGAAGCTTTTCAGGGTGTTGATGCTGCTGCTGCCTGCTTTTGGCAACAGCAGCAACGACAGTTGTAGTTGGTGTTGTTCGAATTTACAGGATCGAAATGTTTCATGCCACAATGTTGAAATTGAAATTATACCTTAGAGGTAATTTTTTGCTGCTTTAGAACTTGTTGCTGTTGTTGTAAGTGTAGTTGTTGTTTATTATTGGTGTTGTTGTGACTGTTGGATGTACTAGAAGGATGTCCAAAGAAATTGCATGTTAGTGTTACCATTTGATATTGATGATGATGATGAAACACCATTTTAACTGCAGACTTGCAACTTACATACACATACGTGCACAAACAAACAAAAAAGCAAACAAAATGCCATGTTAAGCCTTATTAACACATACACACACACACACACCAGCGCTCTCATACAATTTAATACTTACTTGCTCATTGACTCGTTGCTCTCCTGAGCATATTTGCTCACTTTCTTTATTCGATTTCTCCCTGCAAACAATTTCGATCGAAAAATAATCTAAATAGTTTCCCCATTTAGCAAAAACCTATCGCTTTTGCTATTCAATTCTTATTGATGTAGTTACATCGTTCGGGAAGAAGTGTCCCACTATGGTAATATTTACTTTAAGAATCCACTTAGTGTCTATATTATATGACGAATTAGAGCGCTTTGGAAGTTTAATATCAATTAAATTTGGTAGTATCGCTGTTGGCTCCAAAAAGCACTCTTTTGAAGTTACATTTTTTCTTATTGTTCTTTATAATAAAAAGTGGGTCATTTTACTGTTTATCTTTGTTTGATTTTGTAAGGGAAATCTAAGCAAAATATAAAATAAATGAGCTTAAAGTTAAACAAATATTAAAAAATCTACGCTACATTTAATCAAAATAGCTGTTAATGTTTTAAAGTTAAAAACCTAATGTGGACAAATTTTGTTAAAGAAAACTACACAAAATCACAGATTTGTTCAAGCACTAACTTTGTAAACTTTCATCATATTATAACTAGCATATCTTTTTATTGCCTTACAAAACTTATTTTACAAATTTTCTTCACTTAACGTTATTGTTGATCTTCACTAGAAAAATTTAACAAAAACACTAATTTTCACACTAAAATTTTTAAAGTCATTAAATATACAGACAGTTTAAAAAAATCACTAATATCCTTTAAAAAGGATAATTATCAAATTATTATTTTCAATTTCATTTTCATTTGCTCTAAAAAAAATATGCATGAGAAATTATTAAAACTTTAACCAATCTAACCGAAGAATAAGTTTGGGCAGTTTTGTGCACTCATTTATGCGTGAACATTTTTTTTCGGTAACATTTGGATTCCGCGGAGTCCCAATTTTAAGTACAATACAATAACTACATATTTCTATTTTCAAATATTAAAAATTTCACTCTATTTTACATAATTTTATATATTAATATTATTTTACACGACCGTGGCACCGATCACATGGCAACTTAAATACAAACTGTGCTCTTTTACGTATTTTGCTTTTGTAATATTCACTATTTAACAGCAAATCGTTGCGAAGAAGTCAATATAATATGTGAAATATTCAATTGTGCCATTGTTGCAGTTGTATAACTGTTACAATTATCTGAACAACTCACTAAAGTGACGAAAAAGTATAATTTAAGAACTCATAATGCGATTCTACCGTATTTTGTTGTTGTTTAATTCCGAAAAATCTACTGTTTAACTACCAAATGTGGCGAAGTAGTTAAAATTCGTAGACAATCGAAAAACACTCTACCAATTGCTTGGAGGGCTAATAATCAGTGTTTGAAGGTGTGTGTGCATGTGTTGTTTTTTGTATGTGTTAGTAGTAGTTGTTTGTAAATGAGTTAGTGTTAGTGCTTTTATTATTGTTAAACATTGTTTCCAACACCTTTATTATTGTTCTTCTAGCTATTTAAGTTTTTGTTGTTGTTGCTGTTAGCTCTAAACTATATTTGTCGTTGTTTTCTTATAATTGTATGAGTTTAAATTTCAGTTGGCGTTGGCTCATTAATTGTTAAGAGTTGTTGGCATGCCACCATGTCTTTACTTCAACAGCCATTTAACACAGTGGGGGATTAACAAAAGAAAAAAAAAACAAAATTATTTCAAATATTTACCAATAGAAAGAATGCTTTTCTAAAGTTGTGGAATACTTTTTTTTTAATATAAAAAATTGACATATGAAACAACGATAACAAATCCTTATTTAAGTTTATTTATCTCTGGAGATAAAGCGTAATTTGCTTTACTTTATCATAATATGAAGCCAAGTAACGGAATATAATATCTCGTCGATGTGATGTCACTTCTCAAATGTTAAACTAAAACTAGACTAGTTGGTACCATATGCTGTTTATTACACAATTGTGTTTAACATACATCTTCTAAAATAATCTTCTGATGGTGATTTAAAGAGTAGCAATAAAAAAAACATTTACTTTTTTAAGTTTTTACTTTTTTATACATTTCCTGGCACGCTCGTGTTTAATATTGGAATGTTTAACACACAAGTCCTAAAAAAATCTTTTAAGAATTTTTTCAAGAGTAAAAAAACGTCAATAAAAACTTCGACGTTAGTCTTTGTTTATCAAATGAACCTTTGGCGATTTTTTTATGAATCATATAGGAATTATCCCTTGTAAAATAATCCCTACATGATTCTCATACGATTCTTCACATGCCTTTGCAAAGACTCGTAAGATAGTCTTTACACATATCGCAAACGATTAATATTAGTGTCTTTCACTGTGTTCTGGATGTATCTCACAGAGGGCGATCAAAAACGCTCAATATGAGATTAACAGTAGAATCACGGCGCTGCGAAATATGGCCCAAAAAACAAAAATGAAAATTGTCCTCAAATTCGGGGATATTTTTCATAATGCAAAATGACCCCATTTTTTTAATGAAAAATTACACAAAAAAATGAAAAATAGCCCTAAAAAGAAAATGATATATGACACCGAATTTCGCGTAATTACGAAAAATCACCTCAAAATATTTTATGAACTTAAACCCCTAAAAAGTTAACATTAAAAAACGGTGGCATGTCATAACGTCCAGTGTCATAGTGTCCATGGACGTTATGACACCCCAAAAAGTGTCATAGTGTCCATGGCCATTATGACACTTTCAAAAGTGTCATAACGTCCGCGGACACTATGACACTTTGGAAATGGACATTATGACACTTTCAAAAGTGTCATTAGGTCCATTATTACTAAATAAGTTAAATACAAAAAAATTATCTGCATACACGCAGAGAGAAACATGTTTCATTATGGTCCCAACCAACAAAACTATTTTTAAAGAAACTAGTTTAACCATAATATGGTTGTCGGTGACAATGATTTTTTTAGATGAAACATAATATGGTAAAAAATTTTTTAAAAATGGTTTTCCTGCTTTTTCTCTGGGAGTAAATATTAAATATATAACGAAAACACTTTTGGGCGCAAGGATTTCCTCCTCTATAGTATAACAAATACCGGCTTCGCTAACTAAAGATTCTCTGCACAGCCGGCCTTCGGCCGGGCGCAAGGATTTTTTTCTCTATGGTATAACAAATACCGGCTTCGCTAACTAAAGCTTCTCTGCATAGTCGGCTTTCGTTCGGAAACAAGGCAGATTTTAGAAGCTTTACTAAGCGAAGCCGGTGTTTGTTATACCATAGAGGAGAAAATCCTTGCGCCCGGCCAAAGGCCGGCTGTGCAGAGAAGCTTTAGTTAGCGAAGCCGGTATTTGTTATACCATAGAGAAGAAAATCCTTGCGCCCGGCCGAAGGCCGGCTATGATCCCAAATTTGTTTACATTCTTGCTTGTTGTGGACATTATGACACCTTGCAAAGTGTCATAACGTCCGCGGACGCTATGACATTTCTTCGATGGACGTTATGACACTGGACGTTATGACATGCCACCTAAAAAACACACAGAAAGTAATTTTAAAAATGTTGCTGGGCTCATATGTCCGTAACTTAAAATCCCAAATCTAAAATTTGGAACTTCAAAATCCTAAGCTTAAGCATCGAGAATTTCAAAATCCTGATTTTTAATAACCTCAATAATTATACAGTTTTAGTTTTAAAAATCGCACTATAGATAACATGGGATTTTTTCCTCTAAGGTAAAACTAACACTGGCTTCGCTAACTAAAGTTTATCTAAATAGCGGGCCTTCGGCCAGGCAAATGGATTTTCTTCTCTATTGTATAACAAATACCAGCTTTGCTACCTTAAGCATGTCTGCATGGCGGGCATGAATTTTCTCTACTTTGGTATTAGAAATCGGGAATTTGATACTTTTCCTAGGAATTTTTACATAAAATTTTACAAAATTGATATAAAATTTTTTGGGGTAATTTTTTATTTTTTCAAATTTACAATTTAGATTAGTAAATGAAAAGTAATAATGATGGAAGTTTTAGAATTTTGGTGAATGGAAATGAAGTCTTTGAAAGCCAATCAATAAAGTACTTGGGAGCCAATTTGCAAAATTATTTTTCATGGAATTTGCATATGGAGGAGCTAAATTCGAAAATATCAGCTGTTACTGGTGTGTTATATAAGTTAAAAAATAAATTTAATGAACAGACAAAATTAATGCTTTATCAGGCTTTAGTGCAAAACTATTGGTTGCAAAAATACCATGGAACTAACATCTTTGCAGCAAGTTCAAAATATGACATTGAAAAATGTATTTAAATTACCGTTACTCCATTCAACATTGTCCTTATAACACAATCACTTTTCAAAGGAATCAAACCAGACTTAACACCAGAAACTTTTCTAATTTAAGATTAGCAAGATGCAGATTAGAAACAACAAAGCAAAGAATTGAGTACGTTGGAGGATTAGAATTTAATAGTTTGCCTCAAAACTTAAAAGATATACAAAGAATATAAATTTTTAAGTCAAGTTTAAAAAAAACATTTATTACAAAATCTTGAAATTCTTTTAATATCTTGAAGTGCTATTAACTAAATGAAAAATCTTTAAAGAAAATTTGTAAAATGAAATTTTAAACTGATCTCATATACTAAATAAGTTAATAATTTTATTATTTTTAAATAATTTTATGCCAGCTCGCCTCAATAGTGTCATTTGACGCTGAGGCAAATGTACGAACTTGTAAAATAAAATAAAGAAAATAATAAATAAAAAAAATGTTAAAAAAAAAGTAAAAGATGTGATTTTATTTGGGGCCATTTTTCAGTCCATGGTAAAAAAATCCAAAAAAAAAAAAATTGCACCAGAATTGCGTGTTGTTGTGTCTTATGGGGCCATTCTGCATTTTCTTTTAAGGTTCATATATCCTGGGGTCATTTTGCGCTTCACCCTCTTACACGGTTGAAAATGCCAGCTGGGAACACTCTGCCGTGGATATCTTAAATTTTATTAATATTTAACTTAAATATTTTTGCTTTTTCCACCCCACTGTATACTGTTTTTCTGGCTTAGTTTACTTGTACATTTAGTTTTTCTTTAGATTTTTTTTTATAATGGTATCACTTTGTTTGACGGCTGAATGTTTTCTCTATTGGTATGGTTTAGCGTTTAGCAATTTCATGACCAGAATTCATTATTTATGTTTAAATTGTTGTTAAAAATTATAACTTTGCTGCTAAACATCGCCTTGAGACGCAAACTATTTAAAATATCCATTTTCTGTAGAATTGTATAATATTTATTTATGCGTGTTGCAATGGCAGAGTTACCAGGTCGAATTGTATTTTTTCACAAAACTTAAAAATTAAACAAAAAAAAAAAAAAAATGCAAAACAATAAGTCAGTTAATTTTTTTTTGCCTTGTTTTAAAATTTACTCTAATTGTCCTTGTAATTGGTCATTGACTCCAACATAGATTACTTGGTAATACGAAAAGTAACTAATTATGTACTTTGGAATTTACACCTTGTGCTATTATAATAGTTTTTTTTAAACTTTTTATGTTGAATATTTTATAAGTTTTATTTATTTTCAGGATTCCTTTAAATCTGGCAACTTTATAATACTATTTAAGCTTATTCACTAACACAGAGGGGGGTAATTTATTTAAACGTTAATTAAATATTCACTTTACTATTCTTAATGACTTTTGGCGAGGAAGAATAAAACTCTTTTTTTTTTCAAATACCAGCATACGATTCCCTTCATCGCTATTTAGTTGATATGAAATAAGATTAACAGTAATTATTTATTTTTCAAATTAGCTGACACTAATTGTATAGATTTTGTTGCAATTTGTGAGTAGTTTTAGAAGGTATTTATAAATGCAGAAGGGTAATTCAAATACAGGCGTTTCCTGGAGTTACATTCAGTCTTCGACGCTCAAAAAAGCTCTGCAAAATTAGCAATAATTCAAAATTATCTAAGAAAATCTCAAATGGCGAATGACTTGAAATCAAAGCAATTTTCTTATTTCAAGCGTTTGAAGACGAAGATTAAGAATAATTAAGAAATACCTTTAAGGCAATGATGTTATTCTTCTTTCGTCCGCTCAACTTCCTATGGAGCATGGGCCCTCTAAAAAATTTCGCCAAGATATTCTATCCTTTGCAAGGGATTTTATTTCGTTGCAGCTTCTTCTGCTGTTTTCGATGTCATTAAGCAATCTTATTTTTCATGTAGTCTTTGGCCAACCTCTTCTTATACTGCCTTGAGGGTTCCAGTAAAGGGCTTCGCGGCATATTTCATCTGGGTTCTTCCCTTTGCACTTTCTTCGTTTAATAATCGTTTGGATAGGCTCAATGTTGCATTTTTCTATAAGTTCGTCATTACATATGACGTTTGGCTACCAGATTTTCAAAATGTAACGCAGGCAGCGGTGTGTAGAACTTTGTAATTAACAGTTCCGTGCTGTTGTTGTCAGCCACGTTTAGCAGCTATAAAGAAAAACTGATAGAACGTTTAACTTAAATATGTTTTTTTTAGTTTTGACTGTGAAAACGGTTGATTTCCAAATATTTCGCAGTTGGAAGGACGCACTGTTTGCTTTACCAATCCTATGTACAATGTCTGATTTTGCTCCATCTTCTGGTGAAACTATGTACCCCAGGTAGCAGAATTTATCAACAAGCTCAACCTGCTCGTGACCAATGACAAAAGGGTTGTTGCTTGAGGTTCTTATTTTCATCGACTTTGTTTTCCCCGTGTTAATTTTAAGACCAACATTTGCTGAGCGGAGAACGGAAGTCATCAAGTTTCAATTGCATACTTGAATGTTTGGTGGACAGAAAACAGATGACGTCAGCGTAGTCTAAATCCTCGAGATGACTGGTTAAGGTCCATTGGATACCGTGTCGATTATTTGTAACCGTATTTTCAAGGACATTGTCAATAACGGGCAGAAATGAAAGTGGAGACAGTAGGCTTCCCAGTCTAACACCCGATTTCGGAAGAAATGGTTCTCAGAATCGGTTGCTATGCAAGACTCAGCATTGAAAGTTATCATATTGAACTATGTGGAATACCAATGTTTTTTTAAGAGACCCCATATTTGATGTTACTAAAATTTGGAAATATACACAGAAAAACAATAAAAATTTATTTTAATTAAAAAATTTGTGATATTAATTAAAAAAATACACAAATTTGCATTAGTAAAGAAATTAATAGTATTCGGTAAATATTTTTTGATATTAGCAACATTTTTTGCAGTAAAGTTGTTGTTATAAGTAAACGTTTAATTCACTTGATTAAATTTTTAATTAAAACTGATTTTATTTTTGATTAATGGTTTGATCACAGAAAAAATTAAAAATTGTATCTTATCACCAAATTCATGGAATCAAGTAAACAAGTGGTTGATTTTACACCTCTAACCAAAATGATTATATTGATTACTAAAAATTGTAAAAATTTGAAAATTTTGAATATTTTTTCAATAAATAATATTTTTAATTTTAATTAAAAATATGATCAAAAAATTTAACCGTTTTAAACAATGCGTAAATTGATTTTATTAAATAGAGTTTAGGTTTTGACAGTTCCCAACAATAATTGTACAAGTTTAAATTATTTTATTTTAAACGAAAAAATCAATTAAGATTTTTTGATATTTAATTAATATTTAAATGAAAAATTTATTTCAAAACAACAAAGATGTTAATAAAATCAAAATTATAGTTTTAATTTTCTCTCAACTAAAAAAATAATTGATTCAATTATCACATTAATTAAATTGAAATATTTTGTAAACTATTTTTTTAATTGATAAAAACCTACTGATCATTTTTTCTGTTATTTTTTTCTGTGCAATTATTTTCAAGAGCATGATTGATTAAAGTTTAAATTTTGATTCGAAAAATCCTTCCTGGATTACCCAGAAAGTTTTTATTTTCTCCCTTTAAATTTAAGAAAAAAAAAACGTTACCTCACGGATATATTCAGAAAAAAGTTATGTAGTGAAATTTTACAAACATAAGCAATTCATGACAAGTTCAGAATTTTAAATTTATTTAAAAAAAAACACAGTTTGATATTGTTACGAAATTAGATTTGTCTAAGAATTATTTATGGTTTTAGTTATAAGTTATCTTGTTAATTATAGTTTTATGTCATATAAGTTACTATTTTTATGAACGCCACTGTAACTACATTTTCTAGCAATTGTAATTGTAGAATTTAGATTTAAAATAATTCGAACATAATTTTCTAGAAAATACTAGACGGTTCTTGAATCAACTAGGAATAGTTTTGAACTATAAATACAGGCTTACTCATAAAAGTTTAAGTTTAGTTTCATTGGGGACATTAAACGGTTCAAATCGATACCTACAATAGTGTTTACAATTTGTGAACATTATAATTAATTTCAATAAAGTTTGTTAAGTTGAATTCGCGTGTGTATTTATTTTTTATTTGCAATTAAAAGAACTCAAAGGTTTATCATAAAGGGAATAAACCTTAACGCGTTTTATTAAGTAAAAACGTAACAATATATATTTTTTCTATTGGATTCATTATATATATATATATATGTATGAATATGTTTTTCTTTTAAATCCTGAAGGATCGTAGGGCCTTAACGAAAGGATGATAGTTGTTTCTCTTTTTGGCTTGCCTCTTAAGTTCATTCCAGGATTTATCTATTTGATTTATTTCGGCATTAGCGTTGCGTCGATTTGATGGTCTTTGTCGGTCATTGGTGCTTCGACGCTTGTGGGTTCTACTATAGTGCTTTCCTACATGCTTCTTTTACATCCTTTCTAATGAAGTAGCCTTACCATCGCCATTTTCGCCTTCTGATTTGAAGATCGATTGGTATTTCATTTGTTGTGGCAAGTAGTTGCTAATTTGATATTGCTTAGCGCCTCCACCAAATTTTTCCAAAATTTTCAATGGCAGCGGTTCGACAAAGTCTGCAGTTGTTTGGCTTATGCTGGATTAGTGCCCAGGATTTGCACCCATATAACAGAATCGACTTAACATTGGAGTTATAACTATTTTTAATTTTGATTGATATTGAGTAAGAAGCCGATAATTTTTAAGTTGGGAGAAGGTGCCTCTGGACCTATTTATGTGGGAAGTGACATATTTCATAGTGCCACCCTTTAACGTTGTTAATGTTGAAGTAGGGGCCTTCTCAGCCGTAGTGAGATGTTCTGTTTTCTTGACACTTATATGAAGGCCATATTCTTTGGCATTTTTGCTTAAGCGGTTGAGTTTAATTTCCATGTCAGATCTTTTTGTCGACATGTATACTATTATGTTAGTTCTTCAAGATGGCTAAACAATGCCCTGGACGCACCCCTATTGTTCAGCATGTTATCTAGCACTACCAGGAATAGGAACGGATACATTAAGCATGCCTTTTTAACCCCGTTCTGGGGTTCAAATATCTGATGATGTAGAAAATTTGGCGTTTTAAGTTTCTAATGGGCCTTGAATTCCTTTGTTCTTTATTTTAAAATGAATTCTCCACTTTGTAGATCTTTTAATGGAAATTATACTCTGAAATTTGGAAGATATTTGCGTTGAAGGTAAGCCAATTAGAAATATAGACAATAACAAAAGATAAATTTTTAGTGAAACAAGCAAGAAAGTATAGTCGGTCAAGCCCGACCATATGATACCCTACACCACAGTATATAAGAACAAATTTTTTCAAGTGTACCTATTTGGGACCTAGTTTTGAAAAATGCATAGCTAATGTGGCACTATGAATAGGGATCTATCTTTGTTTTAAATTTTATAAAACTCTTTTAAATAGTTTCGGAGAGGAAACTAGAAAGTGATTCTGAGTCGATCGCTATACTTTAAGGAGGGTCTTGAACCATTATTTTAAGGTGTTACACACATCAGCACAAATGCATACTACCCTCTCCACTATTGTGGTGTGGGTATAAATAGAATTAACATATGCAAAGAAAACGGAGTTTTTAAACTTTTTTGTTAAATAATTTACCAAATGCAACCATATTATTACCACAAGCAGCCATTTATGGTTACACCCTGTCCTTCAAAATACAACCACAGAAATAAGCTGGTTTACTCCGATCATTTTATGGAAAATAATAACATTATAACTTCTGTTAAACACAAAAAATATTAAAGTTTTTTTATCAATCATAACATATCGCACTCGTTCCTCGAAACAGAGTCAACTCAAAATTTATAAATTTTCAGTAGAGACAAAAAACTTTTTTTTTATATGTATTCTTATATTACAAATGGGGATAAAACTGCATTTTTTTATGAAAATACTAGAGAAATAGATCTAAGATTTTAACAGTAGGTAGATATGGCCACTGTTTATCGTTTTTTTTTTGCAAAAAATTAAAATTTAAAAATTTTGAGTTGACGGTGTTTAGAGGAACAAGTGCGATATGTATTGCTTCTAAAACAAAGAATCATGGGAAATTCGAGAAGTGAAATAAGGTTTTTTTTTAGTTGCTTTTATTCATAATAATTATACAAAAAGTTTGTGAATTAATTAAAAGAATGTTCATGTAGTAGTACATAGGACACTAACGAATCTTTTGCGTTCATTTCGGTTAGTGGCGAGGAAATTTATTTGACTCCAAGATTTAGTTGTCATTTGTTATTATTTTACTAGGGTACGTTGCTAGGTGTTACGAGGGCGACCGGGTCTTCGATATCCTTGGGGATTCCATTGCAAGGCAGCTTTTGCAATATCATTTCTGGGTCTTCAAACTATGTGGCCTATCCACGTCCATTGACGTTTTAGTATCTCCGTCGGTATAGGGACCGTATTTTACATTGACAGCAACTGTTAATTTGTCCAGCAAATTTTGTGTATTTGTCGTAGGCATCATTATTTAATTATTTTATTTAATTATTTAAATCATTTTGCTTAAATTTTACATCATATAAATTTACATCTATTAAACCTTTATTAATTTTAATAAAATAACTCGTAGTAATTTCTGAATATATATCTTTACATAAAAACTGTAACTGACTTTAAGCTAATAATATTATCCTGAAAGAAATCTAAACTTCAAAAAGGCATTTTAGTAATTTTGTATACTGTATTTTTTTTTTGCCAATTTAAAAAATAGTTTGTTCTAAATAATTTTTTTATTTTGATACACATCGACAAAACTAACAATATTAAACACGAAAATTATACTTACAGACTCACACACTCACAATTTTTGCAAAACATTTATTTAACACATTAACACATGAGTGTTTGTGTGTAGTAGTAGTGATGGCTGTTGTAGACGCCGCTTTAGTGCTGTAAGGACTATTAAACAAAAACAAAGAACGGAAGTTGCAAAAAAGGCGATAACAACAATTTGTTCAATAAACCAATTGTGTATGTATGTGTGTGAGAAATAAAAGTAACAACAAACAACAAATAAAAAAAAAACATCAGCAAACCAACAATTTAAGCCGTATAAAAACAACAACAATAAACGAAAACATTCATTTGTCCAAAACATTTCCTATTGCCACTAAAAGTTGTAGTTTTTTTTGTATAGTTTTGAAGTTTTTGTTGTTATAATTTGCTTTTAGTTCTTGCTACTAATATAATAAACAGAAAAGACTGTAAAAGTTTGCTCTATACGAGGGCAACCTCCAATAATTGAAAGCAATCGGATATGTTCACGCCGATAATTTCCTCATATTCTCCCTTTTCGGAAATATCCTTGGCCAAAAGTAATGAGGGGAATATTCCTAAATTTTCGGCAAACTTGTTAAGGCAACAAACATGCACTATAATATTTTAAGCCAAATTATAATTTTTTTGATTTGTTTTCGCTTGCTAAAGGTACTTTAAACTTTCACACAAAACTTACGTATTCCATAATACTTTGTAAGATAGAAATCTAATAAGTTTTTTGCGACTGTTTAAAAAATCTAGTAAAATATTACAGTTTGTATTTGCACTATCATACACGGAATGATAATTTTATTTTTAATTTAAGGATCAAATGAAGGTATTATTGCTTAGGAAACATTTCAAAAAATGATGAAGTCATATGGGACGTCAAATTGTTTTTCTAATAGTTATCATTTTCATAACACATTGTTTTTACACTATTATACTTTTGACACATAACTTGAGTTTTTGGCATGTCCTAATACAAAGTTTAATAGGGGAAAGAACCCTTACGTAAACGTGTCATATTGTGGTAAAAGGTGTTAAAAGGAAAACAGAAAATTTGTCAAAATTTTTTACGATGAATTAAAAAATTGGCTTTTAAAAAATTTTCGCTTTTGTTATTGGTGCGTTTTGTATAAAATATAAAAATACAACATCGTATACATCGATGGAATTTTTGCTCTACAACATGAAACATGATCCAAATTCATTATATAAATTTGTGACCTTGGGAAGTACACCCAAGGTCATGAAATATATGGGTATTGGGTCTCATGATGAAAAGAAAATAAGTAATTTATTGGTAGATTTTTTTCCTTCCACATATGCTAATGAACATGGAGCTGACACTGTCAATTATCTATTTAATGTAGTAACTGCACACAGAAAAAAAATATCAATGTAAAATTAACATGGCGCAATTTTAATTGAAAATCACAGTAAATTTCTGCAAAAGTATTGTGATTACGTGGCGGATCAATAAGTCCGTGACTTTTCGAACTTCCCTCGTAGTTTTATGAAATGCAACACTGTTCCCATCAAGTACCACCTGTTTATATAATACTGTCAAGTTTTGAGCAAGTTCCGTCATTTACTTTGCGTTTAACAGCTGTTCAAAACATACAACCTCGTGGATTTTTTTAAAATGGAAAAAAGTGAATTTCAAAAATGTGAATTTCGAAAAAATGCACGATATGGTGTTGTTTCTTTTTGTAAAAAAACTGTGTTTCATTCAAAAAGTCACGGACTTATTGATCCGCCCTTGTGTTTAAAATGATTATTGTTGTTTCATATTAATTTTAAATAAAAGATGTTAAAATAACATTGTTTAGTATTGAATCTATAAAAGCATGTTTTACTTGTTTTGTATAAAAACAACAACAATACTTCAAGAAGAAAAACATACATTTTTTTTATTTTCGTATTAAAAATTCTTTATAAAAAGCAGAAAAATTTCCATACTCTTTATTTTTGATTAAAATTATTAAGTTTAGTACATAAAATTTTCAAAGTAGAAAACCATATACAGAAAAAATTATTAAATTTCTCCTATCACCAAATTTGTTCCAAATTCATAATATCAATCAAACAAGTTGTTGATTTTGCACCTATTACCAAAGTGATTATATTGATTACTAAAAATTTTAAAATTTTGAAAAAATATTTTCAATAAATGATATTTTTAATTTTAATTAAAAAAGTGATCAAAAAACTTTGCCATTTCAAAAAATGTGTTAATTTATTTAAATAAATATTGACAATTCCCAACAAAAATTCTACATGTTTAAATTATTTTATTTTAAACGAGAAAAGTCAAATAAAATTTTTTGTTATTTAATTAAAATTTTTATTGAAAATTTATTAAAAAACAACTAAAATGTTAATTAAATCAAAATTAAATTTTTAATTTTCTTTAAATATTGATTCAATCAATTAAATTTAAATACTTTCACTGTGCTAGTTGAAAAAACAGACAAGCCGGGCACATAGCGTTTTAACATAATTCGGGTACGCTGAATACAGTGGTGCCCGCGGTTTTTTAAGATTGCGGATATTAGAAAGAAGTTTTACTTTTCTTAAAGGAATTTTATTGCGGAATTTCGGTTTTTTAAGTTTTTTCAATAAGCTAAAGCATTTTTGAGTTATGCGAACATATGTTGTGCAACCTCCTCCATTTTCGAAATAACGGTATATCTCGAAAACCATAGCCAATCTTAAAAAACCGCGGGCACCACTGGATTCAGCGTACCCGAATTATGTTAAAATGCCAGGTGCCCAGCTTGTCACGAAAAAAAGTGTCAATTTCTTGCACAGTGTTTTTAAACCATTTTTTAATTGATAAACACTTTTTTCTGTGTATTGGGCCATTCTGCTGGTGTTTTTTAATTGTGAGTGCTTCTTTAAACAAAGAAGAATACAAAAAAGTGAAACATGTGTAACAGAAAAATAAAAAATAATTTTTTCTTTCTCTCTAGTTCGCCGCGGGTAAGTGTTTAGAATTATTCTTAAATAAATACATATGTTGTCTCTCTTAAGCCAATTTGATTTTATGTAGAATCAAATTAAAATTTATGTAGCGTTATTTCAAAATCAATGTCATTTTTCTCTAACTTTATTGGTGTCTTAAATTAAAATGAATTATAGTTATTTAAAAAGGAAACCAATGTGTTTGCAAATTATTGTTAAATCATGTTACATTATCAATAAGTAATAATGTCAAATCAACCTTTTTTCGACGATATAACATTGACTTTTTGCTGTGTGTAGTCAAACAATATCACTTTCTCCAATAACAACAGGCCATATCATCAATTGCTTAAAATCTTTTCGAACTCAATGGGTCCTGATTGTATACCAAGCAATATTTTAAGCAATGCCGTTGATAATTATTTTTAATATTTACATAAAATATGGCCATTTCCCCAAAACATGGAATGAGTCATTTTAAATTTCTTTATTCAAATCTGGATATAAATAAACATGATTGATTACACACGGTGTTACAGTGAAAAAAAAAACTTGGAAAACGACCTAGCATGGGTTAAAGGTAGGTCTTGATGAGTCCAATAATTTCTCAAATACCCTCAATTAAGAAGTTATTCTAAAAAATTCGTTGCCAGGATTTTAATTTGTTTTAACAAATTTGGAAAGAAAGTTCTTTTATGCTTTGATACCTTTGTAATTAATAAGTATTAATTTTTCTAAGACTGTCTGCAAAAAAACGAAATTTATCAACTTTTTGGATTTTAGTAGCTTTTCAGGGCTCATTTTGATATGAAAGCTTATTAAAATTTACCAGTCAAAAACAACAAAACATGGGCTGTAAAAGTTATTCAACTTTTCATTAACATCTGTTATAGTATTTTTCCCCAAACGCCAAATATATGAATAAAAAAAAAAAAAAAACCGTAATGTAACTAAACAAACAAATTGATCGACCTAATTATGCAAAGTGTTTTGTTTGTTGTAATCTTACAGTTACTTTTTTCGATAATAAGGAATTAACTGTCTTAATTTCAAAAAATCAAACCGGAAGATAATGCAGATGAATGGGCTTTATTGTGTCCTAATTTTTTTTGAAACACTAAAAAAGTTAAGAATATAGAAAACATTTTCAGTAGTTTTTTATCAATTAAAAAAATTGTTTAAAAAGTATTTCAATTTAATTAATGTGATGATTGAATCAATTATTTTTTTAGTTGAAAGAAAATTTAAAATATAATTTTCATTTAATTAATATTTTAGATGTTTTGAAATAAATTTTTAATTAAAATATTAATTAAATATCAAAAAATCTTAATGTATTTTTTCATTTAAAATAAAATTCCAAGTCGATTTAGCCATGTCCATCTGTCTGTCCATCTGCCCTTCTGTTGAAAACACGCTTACTTTCGAAAAACGCAAAAGAAAAGAACAAACTCAAATTGCTTGTAGTTATCCAAAGCAGTTTGGGATTGAAATACAACAACATCGGTTCAGTTGGATAAGAACTATGAATCAAAATGTGGAACCACCACCCTAAAAAAATTGATTAATTTGATACAAAAATATAGGTGGAATAATGCACGGAATGGTATACAATTTTGCACAAATTCGCCTTATATGACTGCAAATCATAATGTTAAATTTCGTGAAGATCAGCCCATAATTGACCATAGACACCCTATAAACCCTACTCGCGACAAACAGCTTAGTACGCCTAAAGTCTTTAAAATTTTGGGATGATTGGTCCATAATTTACCATAGGTCCAATACAAATTACGCTCCTAAGAATTATTTTAGTTCGGCCAAAACTTTTACGAATCATGATATTTTACTCAAGCCAGTTCAAAGTTCTAACAATAAATGCATAACATTTTCTTATTGTCGGTAATAATTTAATATGGACGTTCGTTTTTAATATGAATATTAGTTAATAATATATATGTATTTATCATATAGAGCCCACTCCTGTCGGTGGAGGGTATCAAATATTCGGCACAGCCGAGTTTATAGCACTCTCACTTGTTTTAATTAAAATTAAAAATATTATTTATTGAAAAAAAAGTATTCACAATAATAAAATTTTTGGTAATCAATATAATCACTTTGGTAATAGGTGCTCAAACGACAACTTGTTTGCTTTATTCTATGAATTTGGTGATAAGATATAATTTTTTAATTTTTTCTGTAAATGTTTTTTTATGCAATTTCCAATTATATATATTTGGATAAATACATAAACTAATCGAATTAAACACCAACGCAATGCCAATGTTAAAGTACGTGTACCTTTGGGGAAGGGTTTTGTTTTTTAGAGAACAGTAAAAAAGTTTTGATAGTTTAAAATTCGTGGCAATTGAAGTGCTATTAATAACACTGTGCTAGAGTTTAATAATTTTTTTTTGTGACAAGCGGGGCTTGCAATAAAGTTCCAGGCAGCACAAAAATACCTCATTTGGTTTCATTGTGTAATTAATTGTATAGTGGCTGTAAACATTTATCCATAGACCTGAAATAATAAAAAGTTAATAAGTAAATAAATAAATAAGCAAACACAAGTATAATTATAAACAGCTGATAAGTCAAATCGGAGAATAATTTTAATTTTATCAGGTTGAGCCTGATAATTTCTCACTAAATTAGTTACATAATAGATAAACTTTTCAATCTATCCTCGTTTCATATCAAACATATGGAACACAAAAACATTTTATATTAGCACTACACCAAAACATTGATATCGACACATATCCTTGCACGCATAGGTTCATATATACGTCCATAGACATTTAAATTGATAAAAGGATGGGAAATCTAAAGAAAAAATTCTAGAAAATAATGAAACAGAAGGGTTTTAAATAAAATATGTATGAAGTAAAATTAAAAAATAAGGCTGTAAAAACACATAAACAAGCAAATAACTATTAAACTACAAAAAAAGTAAGACAATGCATTAAACACAAAATATCTACAAAACAAAAGGCATAACCCACATTCATTTTCACTTGTATTTTTAATAAATAAATTAATGCGATAGAAAATGTTTAAGCGTAGCAAATAGTATGGAGCTGAAAAAATGTAAACGGAATTTTCGATAATCAATTACTAAAAGCATGCATATAATGCCCCGAATATATGCCAAATGTGAACATTTAAATGTTGCAGCTATAGTGGTAAGCAATACTTCGTCCGCCGATCTATTCCCACACATACAAGTGGCCTTAAAAAGCCCTGCTGTTTCTTTGTGTGTGTTATTGAAATGTATGAGTGGCGTATCGCAATTAATTTTTTTTTGGGCATGAGTGAATATAGTGGCTAAAACAAGGAACCTGACTATGGGACACAGCTAAGAGCCTAAGTGGTTTGTTAACCACTCCATTTACATTAACCCTTTTGGAAGAAATTGGATATTAGATACAGTTTTCTTGTACACCCAGCGAACAATTTTTTTTTCAATATGGTAACTCCAACAAAACTATTTTTGTTGAATAAAAAATTTTAAGCTTATTATGATTAATAATGTCATATTCTGGCCAATTTTTTCCTTCCTCCAATTAGAAGCAGCAACCATATTATAGTTTTCTCGTAACATGTTCTGGTTAATAAAAACAAAAAATGTTTAACACGTACCAGTACAAAAATTAAGAACTCATGACCAGTGAGAGGAGAACGAATCATTTAACTGGTATATGAAGAACCAAAAGTATTCACCGGTAGTGTGTCAAAGTACTAGTACTTTTGTAATTAAATAATACTCCATTGTAGTAACTAGCACTAAACATGTTCATTGAGAAGAGATGTGTGACTTGTCAAATATCGGCTTTAGGTCTCAATTAGTCCCCTTCAATGACAACCCCAACTAAAAGTGATAGGTTCAGTTCATATAAAGTGTTAGAACTAGACTCGGTCTCAACCGCCAAAAACCTGTCACGGGACTACTTTGGTGTCAGTTCGTTTTCCTCTGGGGGTATAACAGCATGTTTCTTTTTACCGTATTATGTGGCTCTTGGAACAGAGAAAAATACTATTGTAAACATAAAACAAACAATTATTAGTGGCAAACAAATTATTTTCATATATAACCATAACATGCTTAGAGGCACACATAATATGTTAGTTGCTTGTTGATGGAGAACTTATTTCACAATAATATGATTGCCGATGACAACGATATGGTTAATTTAGACATAACATGTCGAAAAATTTCCTTATAAATAGTTTTGCTGGGCGTGACCATATTGAAATTTTTTGCGTGCAGTTCAGCTCTAGTTCAATTCTAGTACAGTTCTGCTTCGGTTCTAGGGCAGTTCCAGTTCAGTTCTAGTTCAATTCTAGTTCAGTTCTAGTTCAGTTCTAGTTCAGTTCAGTTCTAGATCAGATCTGGTTCAGTTCTAGATAAGTTTTAGTTCAGTTCTAGTTCAGTTCTAGTGCAATTCTAGTTCAGTTCTAGTTCAGTTCTTGTTCAGTTTTAGTTCAGTTCTAGTTCAGTTCAGTTCTAGATCAGATCTGGTTCAGTTCTAGATCAGTTTTAGTTCAGTTCTAGTTCAGTTCTTGTTCAGTTCTAGTTCAGTTCTAGTTCAGTTCTAGTTCAGTTCTAGTTCAGTTCTAGTTCAGTTCTAGTTCAGTTCTAGTTCAGTTCTAGTGCAGTTCTAGTTCAGTTCTAGTTCAGTTCTTGTTCAGTTTTAGTTCAGTTCTAGTTCAGTTATAAAATATTTATTTTTAGTGCAGTTCTTATTTATATCTGGGCTAATATTCTTAATTTATGTTTTTTGTGGGTTAAAATAATGAAAATGCATGTCTTTTATAAACGTGCCAGGCTTAAATTTGTATTAAAAACAACTACTCTTACACTTTGGTATTTGTTTGTTTCTTTGAAGGGAATAAATGTATTGGAACATTTTTTGTAGTCCATGTTAATAAATTTCCTTAGAACATTTACAGGTACCTAATGGCGTTTACCATTGTTAACGTGAATTTAAAACAATTTGTTTTTCTACAAATTTGTCATGGGGTTTTTCTTTGTTTTTAATCATAATAAAACCATAAAACACTTAAAGAGAATTTATACCAAAAAACATTAAAAAGACTTTAAAACTTAAGGGTGGTTAAATATAAAGGGCCGATGTTGAATGGTATGTGACAAAAGTATGATTAAAATATTTCTTTTAAAATAGTTTTGTTGGTGGTGATCATATTTTTTTTAACATATTTTTTCTCTAGGTGTAGTTCCAAAATATCCCGGGGTTTTCGGGAATCCCGGGATTTTTTAATCCCGTTTTATACAAGATCATAAAATGTTCCCTTCTGTTGTATATCGGTCTGCTGCCCTTGATGATATACCTTTCTCCTTGTTTATAACATCAAAAAATGAACGAATGGGGTCGCAAACAGGAGGGTTTAATATTCCCAAGTTAAATGAAACTAATGCGAAATGTTTGGAGAATATTAAGTTAGAATTTCTTAAAATTAAAGTACAGAGATATAAACTCAACATTACTTTTGATGAGAGCACATCTACGTTTTCTTATATAAAATGATATTATCTATTATCGCTAATAAATTTAGTGAAAAACAGTAATATATAGAAAAAAAATCAGGAAAATTATGAAAATGTTTAGAAAATTAATAACCAAAAATTACACTCTTTAAAAATACGTCAAAAATGTGAAGGAAAAGAGTTAAAACTTTTCGTAGACTAAAAAACCAGGTTAAATATTCTTTTTGGTACACAGAAAAAATTCTCACAAATTTTTTTGTCAATTAAACCATTAATCAAAAATAAAAGCAGTTTTATTATCAAAGTTGTTTTTGGGAATACTATTATTTATTAAAAGATTTTGTTTGTTGTGCTTAATTCCCTTTTTTTTAATAATTGATAAAAAAAATATACTGAAATTTACTGTTGGCGGATAAGCTGTTCCTATGCGCATTTCATTGGTTGCTTAGGCCAGATCATCAGGAAACGTTCTCCTAAATAATTTTAGAAAAGCTAAAGCCTTCAGCAAACAAGACCACAGGGGGAATGAGAATTACCTACAAACACTCAAAAAGTCGTTTTAATTAAAAATTTAATCAAGTGAATTAAGAGTTAACTTATATCAACAACATTACTGCAGAAAATGTTGGCAAAAAAATATTTAATTGATACTATTAATTTGTTTAGTGGTGCAAATTTTATTAATTTTTTTTAATAAATATCACAAATTTTTTAATTGAAATCAATTTTTATTGTTTTTCTCTGTATGTGACCGCGGTTTTCTGAATTAGAAATACCTTAAAAAAAAGACATTGATTGATCTTAAGTTGCAACAACTAACGAATGGCGACTTTCTTTAAAATCAATAAAAATGTTGATGTTTTATGTCCAGTCAAAATCACTCTCGAAGCGCTTTGCAGTCACGATATGGCTGATGCTGCTTTGTCGTTTATGTTGAAAGAATTTTTAAAATTAAATTAGCTTATATTGACTAGTTTATTTAACAATTTTAAACTTTTTAAAGAACGTTGATATGAAGTCCTTATTTTATCAAAATGTTAATACATGGATGTTACTCCTTCGAATCATTCAATTATAAGTATTTAAGGAAATTGACATATATGACAACGAATTTGAAAAAAAGAGAAATTGAGAATTTTTTTTGGTAATAAATAAATACTTACTTATGTTATCTGTTGTTTTTCAATAGAAAACGATACATTTTAATAATTTTTTCCAGGAATCCTAAAATTCTCGGGATCCAGTAGCTCGTTTCTGTATATCTCGCATCGTAAAATTTCTCAAATGAAGTGTGAAACAAAAAATTCCATCGTTTCTCGATTTGTGAGAAAAAAGTGTTTCTGTATTTGATTGTGAGAACAGACAACACAGATTCTATTTTAACTGGAATACTTCCAGTAATTAAGTGTCAAATGCAAGCGAAACGTCAACAAAAGAAATAGATATAATAAAAATAGGGCTGCCAGATTTGTCGATCTATAGTCATTTTGACGATTTTTTGTTCCAAAATTGGCAAAGTGCCGATTTGCTGATTTTTTCTGGTGAATATATTATTCAGTCTTCGAAATAAAATAATTTTAATTAGTTTAGTATGATTATATATTCAGCACCACAGAAAAATGATATCTTTAAAAACATGGCAGCTTAAAAATTTATGGGCAAAATCAAAATTTCGAAGGAAAACTGTTAATTTTTTATTTCCTTAGATTATTTAATGGCTGTGGGAAAAATCGCCCAAAGAAAAATGGCCCAAAAAAAGATATGAAAAATCGCCCAAAAAAATTCCATGTAAAATTGTGCCTAAATTCATATGAAAAGTGACCTAAAATTTTTGGGCTATTTTTCGTTATTGTTGGGTGATTTTTCGTTTTTTAAATTTGGTGATTTTTCATTATAATAACCCAAAAATGTTGTATGAAAAATGGCCCATTTTTTTAATTTTCTCCTCTATGGTATAACAAACACCGGCTTCGCTTACTAAAGCTTCTCTGCACAGCCGGCCTTTGGCCGGGCGCAAGGATTTTCTCCTCTATGGTATAACAAACACCGGCTTCGCTAAGTAAAGCTTCTAAAATCTGCCTTTTTTCCAAACGAAAGCCGACTATGCAGAGAAGCTTTAGTTAGCGAAGCCGGTGTTTGTTATACCATAGAGGAGAAAATCCTTGCGCCCGGCCGAAGGCCGGCTGTGCAGAGAAGCTTTAGTAAGCGAAGCCGGTGTTTGTTATACCATAGAGGAGAAAATTAAAAAAATGGGCCATTTTTCATACAACATTTTTAATCAATGCACTATAGGAAATTTTGGCCTTTTTTTTTTGGCAAGTTCAATATGATATTTTGTTACGCCTTTAAGCTATATTTTCAGGAAAAAAAACAATCTGAAATTTTAAATTGTTATCGAATTAAAGAGAAAAATAAAATAAATAATATTATTTAAATAGACCTCAAGTTTAAGTATGTATGTATATATGTATAAAATATGTATTTTACCCATGAACTTTACCAATTTTTTTGATTATGTTTTAATAAAAATCGAACAAAATTTGTCATAATTAATTTTTAATTGTCGGATTTTTTTAAACAAATTAGCCGATTTTTTTTTATTCTTTCTTAGGAAATTAACGATTTTTTCAAAAATTTATCTGGCAGCCCTGCATAAAACGAAAGCAATGAAGGGCTTAAAAAAATTAAAATAACAAAATTTAACAATTGTGTTTTATTTATTTTCATCATTAAAATTCTTTCCCTTCAAATAAAAAAAAAAAATAATACACATACTTACGTACATAGATACATAATTTATGCTCCATTTTTTTAAATTTTATTTTTCTCGCATCAATTTTAAATGTAACTTATTTTGACAGTTCTTGTGAGAAACTTTTAGCAAAATATTAATACAGAAACACTTTTTCTCACATCCTTCCAATAATTGCTGGAAAATTATTTAAATGACAGATAATTCTCCCAAAGTAAATATACAGAAACACTTATGTGAGAAAAACCATTTTTTGTTTCATATTGCACTGTTTTTGTTATAATTCACTTGTTTCATGCGGGAAATTTTACGATGCGAGAAATACAGAAACGGGCTACAGATATCGGGAATTTTTAAAAACATGTCCTGATTGACATCACTAGTATGTTTGTTTAAAAAACTTTTTAAAAATAATACCTTTTTAAATAAACTTCCGTTTTTAAGAAGTGCACTACCAAAATTTATTTTAAGAAATTAAGACTTGATGAAAAAAATCCTTCGTAAAAGTTAACATTTAAAAATAACAATATATGAAAATATAATTGGGCAATTCACAGTGTGTTATATTGTGTCATATTGGTTGTATTTGCTTTAATTTTATGAATATGATATACTATATGACACAATGATATACTGTGTAAAATGCCTAAATAATAATACTGTGCTAGTTGAAAAGACAGACATGCCGGGGATCTGGCGTTTTAACATAACTCGGGTACGCTGAATCCAGCCGTGCTAACCGTTTAGGTTAGCTCTGATTTTCGAGATATGCCGTTATTTCAAAAATGGAAGAGGTTGTAAAACATATGTTCGCGTAACTCAAAAACGGTTTAGTTTATTGAACAAACTCATAAAATCGAAATTCCACAATAAAATTTACAATTTTGCACTTTTCCTTCAATATATTTATATTTGAACATTATGTATGGGAGCCCCCTTAATGAGTGGAGATAGCGGGTTGGTATGTTGGAAATAAATGATTGGGAATGAAAACAAAATGGTGTTGGTCATACATTTGACCCATCTAGGGGCATCTTAGGCACTGCAGGTGCCAATTTTAAGAATTTCAACCAAACAAATATGGCGGCTTAATTAATTTAATTAATTCTTTAAGCGGACTCCCATACATAATGTTCAATACAGACTAGAAATATATTGAAGAAAAAGTGCCATAAATGCCCAGGAGTCGCCCCTTGTGGGATATAATGTATGACCGACCTCAATAAGTTTTTTGTCCCGAATATTTACTCGAGACATACTTGCCCTATATATCCATTTCTTAGGGGCACTTTCCCATTTTTGATGAATTTTTAAAAAACAAAAATTTCAAAATGTTGCAAAAAAATTTTGTTTCTAACACGAATGCGCATATGAGAAAAAAGTTTGACTTTTCTTTAAGAGTTTGTTCCATAAACTGAACCATTTTTGAGTTACGCGAACATATGCAACTCCTTCATTTTCGAAATAACTGTATATCTCGAAAGCCAGGGTTAACCTGAAAAACGGTTAGCACCACTGGATTCAGCGTACCCGAATTATGTTAAAACGCCAGGTGTCCAGCTTGTCTCAAAAAAAGTGTAAATTTCTAGCATTGTGTAATAGTTAAAGAAAAAAAAAACAGTTTCAAAAAAAGTAGAATAGGACATTAGGGTAGATTAGGTTACCATTCATAGTCCAATTAATGGATTTTTGCCCTGAAATGATTAATGAACACAAAGAAATTGACACACTAAATGACGAAGATTATCACAATTTTAACAGAAGAAGAACTGGCAGATGCCTTTTGAAAGGAGCAGTGTTGGCGTTTCAGTTTAGAGGCAAGAAAAACCAAGAAGCCAAGGACTTAGTGACCCGCCCTCGTACTTTTTTTTAGGTGTTTGTCATAGAATCAGTTCTACTGCGAAAAAATCTTAGTTCAAAAATATTTGAGAAAGAAAATACTTTTTTAAAATATACATTAAAAAAAATACCTTTTAAGAAAATTACACTTTTAAAATATGTATTTTTTCGAACGAAGTTTTTTGTTTTTAATACAAATTTTTAATATTTTAATCAGGCTAAAGTTCATTAAATTTAATTAAATTTAAGGTCAACGAGAAAAAGAAAGACAAAAAGGAATAAAAGACACAAAAATATACTTTGGACTTCAAGAAGAATTTTTGACAAAAAGTATGAAAAACAGAAGTCAGGAATAACATGTAGATCAATTCAATAGATAATCATACACAATAAATTTCGATCTACCAAATAATAAATAACATTTGGTTTAAAGATTGATGTTCAACTATTGACTGCCAGCCGTCGTCAATGGCGGTAAGTGTTAAGTGGCAAAGATCTGTGAAGAGATATTGCAGTTACTATCGAAACAAGTTAGATCAACCTGTCCGTGAACGTGGATTTAATGCCACCGTTAATCAAAAATGAAAACTTATCAATAAACTTTAATTCGTTTCATGTTGCAAAATTGTTTCTTCAAAAAATAATTTAATGAACTTTAGACTGATGAAAATATAAAAAATTTGGATTTAAAACCATAAGCTGTTTAATAAAATAACCACAATACCAATTGTTTAAAATTCTTTGTATAAAACAATAACCATAGAAAAATAACAGCTTCGTTAAGGTACTTTATTTTGTTTTATTTTAAAAGAAAGCCTTTCACAATCCTTTCCAATTAGGTCCTTTAAAAATAAATTATAATTTGGATAAATTGCAGTTTTCGAAAAGTAACTTTTTAGTTTTTTTTTTAAAAAATAGCGCATTTTTTATGGGAAGAAGTTTGTTGTTTTAAATTATTTTCTATTAAAAACGATAATTATATTTTTTAACTTTTATTAAAAAGAAATTAGCTTTTTTTAAAGTTCATCTTCAGAAATATTTCTTTTTGAACCTTAATACTAAACAATTTCTTTAACCCATTTTTCGCCGACCGGTGATTATAATCACCAGCACTCATACTCTTGTTTGCTGCATTTTTTTTTCTGTCAGTTACTTAAAATATTATTTCGTTATTATATTGTCAGTTTACTTGGTAGACAAAAATGGGTTAATTAAATAAGGTACTATTTGTATTTTTAATTGCTTTTTTGGGAAGATATACTTTTTAAAATTAGCTCTTTTTAAAGTCCTTTAAAGCTTTTTATCTCGTAAAATGTTCACTTAATTTTATCTTTCGATAAAATACCTGAAAGTTAAATCTTGTCCTTTAATAATCCTACATTTCAGTTTTTCGTATTTTATTATGTACCAAAAAGCTTTGCTTTGTTTATGCATAAAAAGATTAATTAATTAAATGTTTGTTTTTTTCTTTTCGTTTATTGTTTTGCTGTATTTGTTTATGGCGAACACCAATCGTCATCATTATTGTCACTTTTTGGTGAAAACGAATTAACAAAAATAATAAATTAATTTATATGTCAGAAAAGGTTTTTGTGTTTCATTAAATGTCATTGTCGCTGTGTTTGGATTTAGCGCGGTTGTGGGATTTGGTTGCTCTTTGTTTTTTGTTTTGTTTGTATTTAGTTATTTGTTACAGCAAAATCGATTTATTTTATTTAGCAATTGAAATGACCACATAATCATTTAATGGTGAAACTAAAAAATTCTTTTGCACACTTACACATCAACTGAGCCACAAAATTATACCCAGCAAACAGGAAACATTCAAAACTGAAGTACTTTGGACAACATAAAACTTTTAATGACTTGCGACTTTAAAAAAAAAAACGCGAGAATGATTCGAACTCTTGCATAAAAATAGACTAACTAAAACAAGTAAGAATATACAGTACCCTACACTGTAGTATACAAAGACTATCTATGGTTAATTAAAGATCCGGTAAAACAAAATTATGTTATGAGCTTAAGATTCATTTAAGAGTTATTTGTGCCGAATATTATCTAAATATCAATATCTATATGAGTTTTTTTCGTCTTAAAGTGATTTTGGAGAAGAGCTTTATATGGGACCATGTCATAGAGGCTAGAATAAACTCATCGTCGCCAAATTTTATATAAATACGAATATTTATGTAGAAGTAGTGGTGTTTTAAGCTATTTTCGGTTAGAGGAATTTGCTTGCGAGCTAGAGTCTAACATGGACCGATGCCAAAAAAATTCTGTAAGATAACACAGATTGCAACAGAATAAGTTTGGACCAAATTTAATCTCATTGCCAACATAATACAATGGTTTATGTGTAAAAACACTCTATTCCGGAAAGAAGCTTATATGGGGTCTATATGAAATTATGGATCGGTTTTCATCACTTTCAATAGGTCATTACAATTATAATCCATCTACTTAATTTCATCAAATAATCTCCAAAATTGCAACCTGTACTTTGCGCACAAGGCTGAACGGAGGGACATCGTTAGATCGACTCCGAAAGTGATTCTTAGTCGATCTGTTTATTATTGTTATATTTTTTAGTGTTATAAACATCAGCACATCATCTCAAATGCACACAGAAAAAAGTGTTTTATCAATTAAAAAAAATGGTTTAAAAAGTATTTAAATTTAATTAATGTGATAATTAATTCAATTATTTTTTTAGTTGAAAGAAAATAAAAAATTTCATTTTGATTTAATTAACATTTTAGTTGTTTTGAAATAAATTTTCCATTAAAATTTTAATTAAATAACAAAAAATTTTAATTGACTTTTTTCGTTTAAAATAAAATAATTTAAACATGTAGAATTGTTTTTGGGATTTATCAATATTTATTTAAATAAATTAACACATTTTTTGTAATGGCAAACTTTTTTGATCACTTTTTTAATTAAAATTAAAAATATCATTTATTGAAAATATTTTTTCAAAATTTTAAAATTTTTAGTAATCAATATAATCATTTTGGTAATAGGTGCAAAATCAACAATTTGTTTGCTTGATATTATGAATTTGGAATAAATTTGGTGATTGGAGAAATTTAATAATTTTTTCTGTGCATAAAAACGTCTCCTATTTTGTGGTCTGGGAATAAAAAGGGGAAAGTGGGGGCAAAATTCGAAGGAATTTTTATTCATTATTGGGTTCATTATGAATACGAATATAAAGTGCTTAAAAAAGAAAAGAAAAAAAAAATACTTATATGTATACGTTTTGAAGCAAGGCGAATTCACACCAGGTGACGTTATCTATGTAAGCAACAGCTGATAACTAACCATGCCAAAATGGTATACCGCTCTGGTGGTTCTAAATAATATTTCATTAATTCTATAATTTTCACATAGAATTATGATATTTAAAATGTTTTTAAATTATTATTTTTCAAAACGCAGAATATAAAATTAAAAACAAAAGGAAATGTTTGTTTGAATTGTTGACTAGAGTTTTGTATTACTTTGGCACAACGTTAAAATATTTTAAAGTTTTACAGCGCTTACAAAATAAGACCACCTTGTATGAATTTGCCTTGCTTTGAAACAAAAATATGACTTCCAAATCTTACACAAAAACTTCAAGATACGACTCGAAAATGACGCATTATCAGAAAGACGACTCAATAATGGGTCAAGTGTGTCTAAAAACACAGGAAATATATGACTTTTAAAGAAGAGTCAGACTATTTTTAAAAAACAAAATTAACTTTAATGATTGGAAAATTACCTCACTCATGAATATTTTCATCTCATAAAGCAGTTATAAAAACTGATTATTTTCATTTTTAGAAAATGCTGGCTGGGTATTAACAAATGAAGATTAAACATCTGCTTATACTTTGACAACAAATACATTAAAAGTTACTGAAACTCACAAAAATAACAAGCACATAGCAGGACAATATAAATTAAAGTTTTTCCCTAAGTCTTGGCGGTTAATACGCACCAGACTTTTGATTCCCTTATAAGACTATCTCTTTCTTTTCGGAAACATAGAAGAACTGTTTAGAAATGCCTTAATATTTTATGAATTTGAAGAAACTTTTTGGTCTGCTTTCGTAAATACATCGAAACAATAACGAAATTAATGAAATTCAATTAACAGTGTCAATGTGAAATGAATGAAAAACTGTTACATTAAGCCACAACTATTTTGAGGTCTTTTTTTCTCCATTTATATTTTATATTTTTTTATTTTTGTTTTTATTTGGGTATCAGTTGGCATCAGTTGGTATTAAATTAATAAAAGAGTCTTTGGTCGTCAATTGGCAAATTAGTTTTGAAAATCAAATGTAGAAACAGGTAAACAAATAAAATTCTTACAAAAACAACATATAGAATAAGACGAAAAAAAAAAAAAAAAAATTAAAAACAATCCAGAGGTTGTCAAACGGAAATGAATATTTGAGAACAATTATTTGTATTGTCTAAACTTTTTCATTTAATATTCTTTAGGATATTCACCAGCAGGTTTTAAGGATATGAGTTTCAGAACTTGCTTTTACTTTGTTATTTATTATTATTTGTTGTGATGGTTTTTGTATAAGCAATAATAAAATTTTCTAATTAATGACGTGTAAGCTGAGAGAATTAAATATTTTTTTTTTAGAATCTTTTCTCCGCCCTGAAGAACTCTTAATAAATGGTAGCACTGTGCTAGTTGAAAAAACTGTCAAGCGGGGCACCCGTCGGGTTAACGATATTCGTATACGCTAAATTCAGTGGTGCTAACCTCTTGTTGTCGAGATGTACCGCTATTTCGAAAATGGAGGAGGTTGCACAACATGCATTTGCGTAACTTAAAAACGGTTTAGTTTATTGAATAAACTGAAAAAATGCTTTTTAAGTAAAGGTACAATTTTTCTTATCTGCACAGTCGTTTTAGAAACATAATTTTTTTTAAAGCATTTTTTGAATTTTTTAAAAGCACATCTTAAGAATGTTTAATGCTCTTATTTTCCAATAATAAATGCATGCTATTGCACAGTCATAAATCTTTATTTTCACGTAAGATTATTTATAATCTCTTTTTCTGAACTACAAAACAACAGTAAAAGCAACATTACGCTCAATACAAAAAGATGTTAAAAATTCGAAAAAAATAATTTTATTTCAGAATCCATTCAATGAGGCGAAAACTTTAATATGAATCTTTCTTTTTTGGAATTTTAATAATTTAATTGGTGAAGTTTAAAAAGAGCGCAGAATGCCCACTCAAAATGAAAAATAGCCACTTATTTTGTCTCAAAAACATAAGATTTGTTTTATTTTTAGAAAATATATATTCTTTTTAAATGCACTTTATTTTAAAGGATTCTTTAAAATTAAATGTGATTTTTAAAAATAATGTTTTTCGGAAAATAATTCATAATCGGGCATGTTCTACAAATTGAAATGAAGTGGATTTGAAATCGGACAAATTTGTTGATGAGTCATGAGTTTTAAACAAGTTTAAAAAAAAATATAAATATATATTGGGAATTATTTCTTTTCATAAGCAACTTTATTATATTCAACATTTTTATTTTTCGCATTTATTCTATGAGTTAAATTTCAGTTATGTATTTATTACAAAAAGCTTTATAAAATACATAACATATATACATAAGTTAGGAGGGTAATTTGTATTGGACCTATGGTAAATTATGGACCAATCATCTCAAAATTCTGAAGACTAATTTCTGGTATTACTAAAAATTAATTAGAATAAATTTCAATACAGCAGTGTAATAAGTTTTACGGTTTGCATTATATTTTTCTGGCCATAAGAATCTAAGTAAGAAATTTTATCGCAATATCTATATCTGTGATGGTTTTAGGCGAATTTAATTATATTCCCAAAGTGGGCTTTATTTGGTTTTATGCGCAATAAACTGTTTTCCGAGAGTAGGGCTTATATGGGGCCTAGAGTATATTTTGGACCAATCTTCACGAAATTTGGAAGTGTGATTTCTCCTCCTATAAAACGTGGCGTACCGAATTTCATTTTGATAGCATAATGAAATTCGGTACGCCACAGCCTAGTGTAAGTTATGGACCGATCTTTAAAAAATTTTACAGTGTGATTTCAGGGGTCCTATAAAAGCGTACCAAATTTTAGTATGATAGCGTTATTTGTTACTGTTTTAGGCGTACTAAACTCTATTCCGCGAGCAGGGTTTTTATGGGGCCTAGGGAAAATTATGGACCAATCTTCACGAAATTTGGAAGTGTGGTTTCTCGTCCTATAAACCTGTAACGTACCAAATTTAAATATCCATTCAATGAGGCTAAAACTTTGATATGAGTCTTTGCTTCTCAGAATTTTAATAATTTAATTGGTGAAGTTAAAAAAAGACTGCAGAATGCCTCATAATTGCAGCCATTTGTTAAATGTGATTTTTGAAAAATATGTTTTTCGGAAAGTAATTCATAATAATTTTTTTTATCGGTTTTTTGCAAAGTGTAAATGTTTTTAAGATCTTCGATAAAGGAATTCTTTTCCAAAAAGCTACTTTCTTTCAACTAGTCACTTCTTGTTTAAAAAGTCCTTTGAAACTTTATCTTTATCAAAAAGTACATTTTGCAAAAAATCTTCTCAAAGGCAATACTTTTTTAAAAAGGCATTTATTTATTTATTTACTTATTTTAAATATGAACCTTTTTATAATATGTTTTTTTCACTAAGAAAAAGCACTTAAGCTTAATTTTTTTTAACGATTCTTTTAAGCAATGAGCGTTATGAACTCGTTTTGGGTATTTTTTTCTATTTAATGGCGAATATAAAATTGACATTGTCAAGAAGAAATTATAAGACTTAACTCTTCTCCTTTTATTTTTTAATTATTTGATAAAATTGATTTTGTAATAAAACTCAAAAAGAAAAAAAGAAATATCATAAAAAATCCATAATTCCAAATGACTCAAATTCGGACACTGCTGTTAAAAGCAAGAGGACATTTTAATAACATTGAATAAAAATTTAAGCATCAACAAATTTTGTGTTCACTAATTTAAGGGTCATTCATCATTTAATTACAAAAATACGAGGGCAGTAAAAATGTAAGACAAATACAGCAATTTGCCAAGAAGCTTAATAAAATCTGTTTTAACAACCCTCGTTAAATGGAAATTTTGTTCTAGTAATTATATTCCAAAAAAAAGGATCATAGAGATACTTGTGAAAGCGTGATGCTATTTTAAACTAAATACTTAAGCACAACTACACAGACAACAGGAAACGAAAAAAGAATAACAACTCAAGCCGGAAATAATATCAAAGGCAAATATGGAAAGTGAGTTTAACATTTTATGACGATACTTTTTGACAAATATACACTCTTTTAAAAAAAGACATAAAATTATTTTTAATGTTATTAAAGGAAATGCTTAAACTCTGAAACAGTATTTTAGGAAACTGTCCTTGAGGCAAACGTTAAGGGTCAGTGTGCGTGTGTGTGGGTAACATAAGTAGCAAGTTGGCAGTCATGCCAGAAAAGTGTTTAAATGTAAAAACCTCAAGAAAAATATAGGAAACATTTAGATATTTGTTTATTTTTTCCCATTTCTTTTTTGGAGTAAAGTAAAAAGGGATTAAGCTTCTAAGTAGACATGGCTGGGCATAATAAATATTTGAAATCTTAAAAAGGGTTCACAGCTCAATAATAACTATAAAGCAAATAGTCCTTAAGAAGAGCAGTGCTGATAGAAAAGGGGTTTGGATAAATAAAAATAAATGTGGGTAAAGGGGTCGTAAAAAACTACTTAAAAAATAGAATTCCATTAAAAAAAAAGGAATAAATTGAACTTAATTATATTAAAGTTAGTAAGTATTGCTTGGAAATCTCTTACATTTTTTTTTATAACTATGACTTATTTGCTGCATTCTTTTTTTAAACTTGGTATAATTAAAAAATAATTAAAGTAATAATAAAAAACATTATTTTTTGCTGTTGTAATCAAATGAACTTATTTTTTTATAAAATCATTGTCAGCATTTTGTAAATTAAATAACAATAAATAAGTCTCTTCCAAATCATTAAAATAATTAAAATATCCATAAATGATTCCATTTTCTAATTATAAAAATATCCAATTTTTCCAAAGAAATTATTATGGTCTTATGGTCGTTTTCTCATTAGGCGATTATCTTTTTTCCCAATGAAAAAACTGCACTTAAAGAAATTGATGTTCCTCAATAAATCGTTTGCCTCTATTCTGTCGCAAAGCTAACCGGCACTCATCCGTCAATTACACTGTGGAAAAACTTGACCCTTTTTTCGACAAGCGTGCCACCTGACTGGGTAACAAAATTCGGGTACGCTGATTCCAGTGGTTCTAACCGTTTTATAGGTTAGCTCTTGTTTTCGAGATGTACCGTTATTTCGAAAATGGGGAAGGTTACCCAACATGCATTCGCGTAACTCAGAAATGATTTAGTTTATTAAATTAACTAATAAAGCAATTCCGCAATAAAATTACTCTAAAGCAAGGCTAAACTTGTTTGAAGAATATAATTCATATATACTGAAATAAAGGTCCCATAACTGCCAAGGAGTCGCCCCCAGGCGGATAAACTCAATGTCAGACCTACATTAGTTTTTTATCCTTAACATCTTCTCAAAACTTAGTTGCCTCTTATCAGCAACCATTAGGGGTGCTTCCATACAAACCGCAATTAATGATATTTTCTAAATTTAGCTCCTGCGGCGTCTAGGATGCCCCTAGACGGGTCATCCCAATTTATTTTCTACCCCCATCATTTTTTTCTAACATACCGACCTAAAATTTCTTATACAGACTAGAAATATATTGAAGAAAAAGTCCCATAGCTATCAAGGAGTCGCCTCTTAGGGGATACAATGTATGACCGACCTCTATTAGTCGTTCGTCCTAAACATTTTCTTAAAACATACATGCCCTTTATTTGCTAATAAACATTAAAAAAACAGGAAGTTTGTCGATACATTGAGGAAATGACCATTGGTGCGAATATTCGTTAAGATTAATTTATTACTAATTTTTCTTATCAGTTGCGAATCATTTCTGTAGTCGTTTGAAAGTCTTTTTGAAAAAGTTTACTCTACGTATCGGTATCGGTATTCACGATATTTCTCTTTGAGTATCGTTATCGTATCGGCAAAAAGGCGTATCGTTACCCCCTAATATCAAGTTTCGGTAAGTAAAAGTTTTCGGAAGGGTTTCAAAAAACATTAAAAGACATGGCATACAACAGTTTATCTTAGTTGTAAAGACGTGCTAAGACAGTATGTCTGAGTTGGCATAACTCTTTGTTTGAGTTGGAATGGCATAGCAAATCAAGAAATTTTTGAGAATGAAATTTTTACAGAAAATTTTGAATTGTTAATGTAACCGGAAAAATATGCATGTTTGTAGGAAATGATAACAATTGTATGTGATATTTTGAAGATAAGTCTTGTCCAATCATAACATGGTTTCTCTTACAATAACTATGGTAACCATAATATTTTTAAATTTTCTGCATATATTTTCTCTGGGTATGTGCATAAAAAAACATATGTGTATGAATGTGTGTATTACATACTTTAATTGCATCAGAATAAAAGTTTTTATAATTTATTAAGGACACAAACCATTAGAACAAGGAAATAGCAAAATAAAATATTTAATATAGCCACAATTTATTATAACAATAACTAATACTCTTATAGGATACAATAACATTAAAATACTATTACAAAAACACAAAACAAAAACAAATATCACAAGACATAAATGTATATGTGTAAACGTTTGTTTTAAAGGCTGCAAACACACACACACACACATGCACACACCCACATGTTCATACATTTATAAAAAGTTTCATACTTACAGACTTAAAATGCCGGCTAGACAGACAAAAAGAAACATATATATATATATATATATATATTTATATACATATATATATTGTGTTTCTGTGTATGCATTAAGGAACACAAGGACTAAAAATTAAAATAGAAAATATGAAACTATTTTACATGTGTCTATCTACAAGCACATACGAAAATTAGCAAACACTTGCACAGGATTGTTTGGGAATCGAAATATTAGCTTGTATATGAATACAGATAGAGATATGGACGGACATCATTATTGTATATTGTATGAGTAAAGATATGATAAATACATACACACTCATACCCACACCCACGTATATATCTGATTGTTTGCCCACGTGTGCAAGTGCTTGTGTTTTATCAAAGTATTTGTTTTAGTTATAAACACATTTTCATGCAAATGAAAATGTTCTAGCGAACGTTGTTGGTCAATGCATTATTATTATTTATGTAACACACACACCCATACACACATACATATGAATATACCCTGCAAACAATTTCGATCTAAAAATGGTCCAAATAGTTTCCACATTTAGCAAAAATCTATCACTTTTGCTACTCTATTCTTATTGATGTAGTTACATCGTTCGGTAAGAAGTGTTCCACTATGGTAATATTTATATTAAGAATCTACTTATGGTGTTTTCTTTTCTACAAAAAAATACCATCTTGTTAAAAGGTACATGTATTAAATGTCTTGCCGACCCTGTAATAATGCAATTTTTTATTTGGAGAGAACAAAACACAAAATTGGACCGTCCTGTTTTTAAAAGCTGACAAAAAGTTTGTTCTTCAATATATAAAAAAAAATATGTACATAAATTAAAAAGTTTGTTCTTCAAAATATAAAAAAAAATATACATAAACCAAATGTGTTAATAGATTGATATTAAATAAATAAATAAAGGACGAAATTCCAATTTCTTTAGTTTGTTTTTTATAAAATATGTTAACAAATAAATACCTTTGCCAAATAAATGTTTAAAAAATTATTTAAAATTTACCAAGTCTACCCGAAGAATAAGTTTTGTGCACTCATTTATACGCCTTTCGGTAACATTTAAATCCAGCGGGGTGTTAATTTTGAGTATATTATAACTACTTAATTTTTCAGATATTTCAAATTTCACTTTATTTTACATAATTTTATAAATTTATATTATTTCACACACACGTACCACCGATCACATTGCAATTTAAATACAAACTGTCATAATTTACGCATTTTGCTTTTGTACTAGATATTCACTATTTAACATCAAATCGTTGCGAAGAAGTCAATATTATTTCGGCAATTTGCAATTGTCCTCCTGTTGTAATTCTATAGCTGTTACAATTATCTGAACAACTCTTTAAAGTGACGAAAAAGTAAAGTTATATAACTTACAATTCGATTCTAACGTATTTTGTTGTTGTAAGTTTCTGCAGAATATACTGTTTAACTACAAAATGTGACTAAGTAGTTCAAATTTCGGAGACAAACGAAACACATTCTACCAATTGCTTGGAGGGTACACTGCATTGGATTTGTGATAGTTTGTTTGTCTGTAATTTGCTTTTATGTTTATGTCTTGTTCTAACATCTAACACGTAACGGAAACAACTAGAGAAAATACAAAACAAGCAACAGCAACAGCAACAACCACATTAGCAAACAGTGGAAACAGAAACGGCAAAAATAGCAACAAAATAAAAATTATATGAAAACATAAGTAATTACATAACAAAAGAACAAAATTGCTTAAAATGTAAAACAAAAAAAGCAACAACTTTCGACTACAATCTGACAAAAATTTTGCTATTTTCATTTTTAGGCTTAACACTGAGAAAAAACATTAACACAAATAAAGTAAAAAAATTTATTGAGTATTTCCTCAACCGAATTTCAATAAATGTTTTTATATCAAATGTACAAGTAGAAGAAAAGAGGATCTCTGGTCAGATGTTATCTGAAGAGATCTGTCAAGTTTGAAGTCTGTCGACTGCACCTAATTTCGAGGGAGGACATATTACCAGAAGGTGATATATACTTTAAATGTCTCCCCAAAACCCACAGGCGCAACGAATATGCAAATAGTACAGAAAAAGAAGAATGTTCTCCGCGTATATGCAAATAGTACAGAATAAGAAGAATGTTCTCCGCGTTTTGTTTAGCTAAAAACGAAAAAAACATTTGGGGCATTCACAATGGGTGCTATCAAGTCATATTGTCATAATGTCCTAAATAATATTTTAAATTTGTTTAAGAAAAATATTGTTTTGCTTCAAACAAAATAGAAATTTTAATGCTGTGTGCATTGATTCGTCATAACTGTACAGTAGAATTCTAAGTTATAAGCGGTTGCCCATATCAGTCATATATATTTCTTGTAATTATTTTTAGACATATGACTTTACAACTTTATGACTATCTTGTGAAACACCAAATTATATTTGTGAAATTTTTAAAGATTAAATTAGACACGCAGAAGAAAATTTATTTCAGTATATTTGCATTAACACAATTATTAACGCAATTATTTCTTCTAAAGATGGGTGTTCTAAAAAGTGCACGAAATGAATTTGCCTCTATTTGTACAATAAATTTTTCGCGACTTTAAACAGAAAAAAATGTAACGGCTGACCAGTGTTGCTTTATTAGATTTTTTGCGCCTAGATTTAGTCTTTAATCATCCTGTTTATTAATTAAAAATTGATTTTTGCCATTTGTAGTTAAATTTCAAAACTGCAAAAGAATTCTGCCATTTTTGGTCGCGAAGAGTTGGCAACACTCGAGCACACAATTAAAGTTATGTAAAAATGGAGCGTGATAAAACAACGTGTTTTTGTTATACACTGTCACTGTTTAGCGCAGATAATGCGCTGGAGGCATCATTTAAAACTGCGGCTGGTTACGTTTGCTGTTTTTGTTACTCAATATAGCGGCAAGATAGCACAGTTCTTTTTGCCTTAATAGGATGATATTGTGACCAATATAAGTTTTCAAAAAGACAGTGCAACATGCCATACACCTCGTGAAATAATAGAAAGTTTTCTGGTCGTTTAATTGCTCGCTTATGTGATTCAAATCGGACTTTTTTAGATAGTGTGATTTAACACAAAGTAAGTTCTCTTTGTGAGGTTAAGTTATATTTCAACAAATCTACAAGCCGTGCATAACAGAACAAGATTAAATGAATTTCAGTCTACATATTTATGCAACTTTTTTATAAGTATTATGTAGAAAAATGTGTCCGTATGATAGCTGGAAGGCTGTTTGCGCTTTGTTTCATAAATAATCGCTTCCAATGTACTCTATGGTTGTGGTTTTTACTAAACTAAAATTTTGCATTATATCTGATGTATACCATAAATATTAAACAAATATATTTATGAATACAATTGCAAATCTGCGTATATGTCTTACCATACACACGTATAACGGCTTATATAACAGAAGTAATTTTACTAAACACAAATATATATATATATATATATATATATATATATATATATATATATATATATTTGAAAGTGGTATAAATCCACTACTTGAAAAAAAGAGTTTTATGAATTAAGTGTTCGCTGCGCTTTAACAGACATAACTTATAATGACAGTAGAATTCCTACGTTTGCATGGAAAGAAACTGTAGCATTTAGAGGTGCGGAAGAAATATCAGCTTACTGTCTTAAGCGCATTCAGAATGTTACAACCAAATAGTAAGCTGGCCCTGATGAAGTTAAGGACTTTTCAATCGGCAAATAATAATACAAATCTCTTTATTTCGAAAACATCTCTCGCTCGTAAAAAGCAGTCAGTCCCTTCGACTACGAATTATCGGGACGCTATAGTATAACTGAAGTTAACTCGTAATAAACTTGGTCTATAAAAATATGGACTTAAATGTGCTCTTAATATTTCTTTTTATAATATGTTATTTTTAAAAATGTTAAAGTCTATATGGAGCCAAAAAATATATAATATTTTTCTAAGTCATTATAAAAATAAATTTTATAATAAAATTTAAAGGGTGTACATTGTATAAAACATAACTTGAATAGATGAACGTTTGCCAATATTTTTAAATTAATTCATATGCAAACCCTTTAATATCTCGATACATGAAAAAATGGACTTATACCGCTTTCAAATAAAACATCTCATATATACCCTGCAGATATCGAGACTAGTCCATACATGCGTGTAAAGAGTAGTCCATAAAGGAGTAGGAGTACTCCAAAACTACTCCAATTATATGGTAAAAAGGTGGGCTATTTAACATTACGATGTCCTAGGAGTGGACCATATAACCCACCGAAGTAGTCCCTAAGCTACACCATGGAGTACTCAAGTGGGTTAGTTTCAAAAGTGCTCCATGTTACTACTTTTGCACTAATCGCCTTTTATGGCGTGCACTGTAATCCATTATTGCTATTATTATATATATTTACTAGGTATTTTTAATTTTTTTCACAAATCTTAAAAATCTTTCCTGTTTCACTTTTAAATAAGCATATAATAATGGACAACATCAGGGCTATAAATGTGTAATACTGTAAACTATAGTATAGTATACCTATACATCATGCAGTTGTTGGCAGCACTGCATTTTAATTTGTCTAATATGGTCCATACTACAGTACATTGGACCATGTTGTAAGTAGTCCATTTAAGCCACAATGGACCACGTAGTCCAATATTATCTGCAGGGTGTGTATGAACATAATGATTTGAATGTGTGTAAGTGTTTTTTCCGTTTATTTCCAGATGTACATATCGCTCCTTTATGGAAACATAGTCATATCTCAAAAAATCAGAAATCTGAAGTTACTGAACTACCTTCTTTACATTTAAAAAAAAGTGTTTTATCTCAAACTGAACTAAAGTTATAGCTACAAATATTTCATTAACTCGGTATATAATAATGTACATTATGAAACCTTTATTCGCATTTTGCCAAAATTGATTTTTTTGAGATATGACTATGTCGTCAATAAAGGAGCGATATGTACTACAACTAAGGAGAGAAATGTAATGCATTTATTTTAAGACAATTGTCAGTTTGAAAATGACCGCACTGTCGCAATGGCACAGTGGGAGATTTCGTTTAAAACCTTATAGCTTTGCTATCGTAAAGCAATAAAGCTAAGTACGTTTTGAACTAACGTTTTAAAATTTTTGCCAGGCCCATAAATAACGCCCCTTCCGCAGCCTTTAAAGCTGCCATGTGTTGTCCAATGGTAAAGAAATATATCAAAGTTTTTCTTGGGCGTGAAAATATATATCATTGTAAATGGTCTTAAGTCAGATAAATTTCTCAGATTAGTGATTTTAAAACCTGTCGCAGTATCACTTTTGATTTTCATAAAATAAATCTTTTTTTCATAGGTAACCAAATTGTAATATTTTGTTTATTTTTTCTATTATTTCTTACAAGAAAAATATCAACACAAAAAAATCAATAAGGGCTTCCACTATATCGCTTAAAATTGCCATTTGTGCAAATGGGCAGACTTGCGAAACTCGTTTCATGAAGACCATTTTTGATTTTAAAAAGCGAAAAGCTGTACACAAATTTTCGGTTTTTGTTCTACAGTTTTCAGTTTTTACTGCAGTTTTTTAAACCCTGATTTAATAGCAAGAACAAATGACTTTACTGTTAGATCCTTCCCCTAGTTGTAATGATAATACTTAAATTACTACGTTATTTACACGTTTAAATGCATGTGTTTATGTATGTTTGCTTTTATACATACCCTGCAGGAAACGTGGCGTCAAATGTCTGGTGACAGTTTATACGTTTGTTTTCCTTTGAAAAAAAAAAAAAATACATTTTGACAGAAAGTTTTTTATGAAATAATTATAAATTCTATTTATTAAATAAACATCTAATTTAAACAAAATATAATCATATCGTACACTAACTTAAAATTTATCATAAACCAGTTTTCAAACCAGTAGCTCGTTTCTGTATTTCTCGCATTGCAAAATTTCTCACATTAAGTGTGAAACAAAAAATTCCATCGTTTCTCGATTTGTGAGAAAAAAGTGTTTCTGTATTTGATTGCGAGAACAGACAACACAGATTCTGTTTTAACTGGAATACTTCCAGTAATTAAGTGTCAAATGCAAGCGAAACGTCAACGAAAGAAATAGATATAATAAAAATAGGGCTGCCAGATTGGTCGATTTATCGTCATTTTGACGATTTTATGTTCCAAAATTGGCAAAGTGCCGATTTGCTGATTTTTTCTGGTGAAAATAATTTTAATTAGTTTAGTATGATTATATATTCTGCACCACAGAAAAACGATATCTTTAAAAACATGGCAGCTTAAAAATTTATGGGAAAAATCAAAATTTCGAAGGAAAACTGTTAAATTTTTATTTCCTTAGATTATTTAATACATTTGTTTATGTGATCAATACATTAAACTATTACACCATTTTTAATGAATGCACTATAGGAAATTTTGGCCTTTTTTTTGGCACGTTCAATATGATATTTTGTTACGCCTTTAAGCGATATTTTCAGGAAAAAAACAGTCTGAAATTTTAAATTGTTATCTGATTAAAGAGAAAAATAAAATAAATAATTTTATTTAAATAGACCTCAAGTTTAAGTATGTATGTATATATGTATAAAATATGTATTTTACCCATGAACTTTACCAATTTTTTTTGATTATGTTTTAATAAAAATCGAACAAAATTTGTCAAAATTAATTTTAAATTGTCCGATTTTTTAAACAAATTAGCCGATTTTTTTTTTATTCTTTCTTAGGAAATTAACGATTTTTTCAAAAATTTATCTGGCAGCCCTGCATAAAACGAAAGCAATGAAGGGCTTAAAAAATTAAAATAACAAAATTTAACAATTGTGTTTTATTTATTTTCATCATTAAAATTCTTTCCCTTCAAATAAAAAAAAAAAATAATACACATACTTGCGTACATAGATACATAATTTGTGCTCCATTTTTTTAAATTTTATTTTTCTCGCATCAATTTTAAATGTAACTTATTTTGACAGTTCTTGTGAGAAACTTTTAGCAAAATATTATAGCCTATTTCCGATGTGCGAAAGAATTCTTTCTTTCGTATAACTACATTGAAAACAAAAACAAATTTTTAGACTTTGTTTTTGTTTTAAATGTAGTTATGCGAACGAAAGAATTCTTTCGCACATTGGAAATAGGCTATTAATACAGAAACACTTTTTCTCACATCCTTCCAATAAATGCTGGACAATTATTTAAATGACAGATAATTCTCCCAAAGTTAATATACAGAAACACTTATGTGAGAAAAACCATTTTTTGTTTCATATTTCACTGTTTTTGTTATAATTCATTTGTTTAATGCGGGAAATTTTACGATGCGAGAAATACAGAAACGGGCTACAGGTCTATAGTGACATTTTGTTTGCGTCAGTGCTTTCCTTCTTTAATAGTTGTGAAAAGAAAAGAAATTGCAACTATATTTTTGCAGCCAGCTTTCTGCCTCTGTTAAACATTTTTGAATTTTGAGCTGCACATATTTATGGTTTTGTGTGCGATATATGTACGTTTTTCGATTTAATTAATTGCCTTATCCACTTACGCAGTGCAATACACAATAAGTGCACTCCATTTTGACTTCAGTTTCTAAAGAACTAATCGAAAATAGCAAAAACCCGTTTGGAGTTTTCCGACTTTGCTCGAACTAGATTTTACTTCATGATTATCAAATTAAGTACAAATATCTTTTTTTTGGTGCCATTATGTTTCAAATCAAATTAAAAAGTTTTTATTCATTTTACAGTTATGTATAGATTCTTTTAGGTTTCTACAGGGAACATAAGGCTTCCATTCGATCCTGTCCATTGCTTTTGTCTTCAGCTCGTTTCCCGACACCGCCGCATGTGACTAGGGCGCCATATTCTTCGACTGCTCTGAGAGTACCAGTCGATGGCATTTATGGTAATGTAGTTTTGTGGCCTGCATAATGCCTGACAATTCTTTTGCCATTTACGCCGTTTGATTTCAATATCTGAAGGAGTTTAGAGCTTTATATCCCACATCCGATTGTTGCTGATGGTATTTGGCCAGAAGATTTTTAGTATGCGAAGTAGGCAGCAGCTTACAAATTAATACTTGTAAGCCGTTTATATCTCGACTTGCCGAGTTCCAGGCTTCCACTCGTATAACAGGAGATATTTAAAACAGCTATTAAATCTGTTGCATTTTGTACTCATGTAAGGGTAGCTAGAGTTCCATACTGAGTTAAGTTGGCCAAATGATTGTCTTGCATTGTTGATACGGCTTAAAACATATTCATGAGAGCCGCAAAATTTTGTGATGATGCTTTCAAGGTAACAGAAGGAGTCTATTTCGTCGAGACGCTTGTCGTGTTGAGTTTGCTGTGTTCGTTCTAATGGCCTTAGTTTTCGAGATATTTATTCTATATTTATGCCTGAGTTACCAACTCATCTAGTTTCTGCTGCATGTCTGAGTAGCTGTGTGTCAGTAGGCAGTTATTTCACATAAAAACATTTGAGGTTTTAGTTATGAATCCTTTGAAAAAAGGCTCAAAATCAAGCTTCAGTCAAAAGATTACTGATGCTATAAAATCTTAGTCCGACTTTTTACTTGATTTGATAAGTAATTTCAGAAACTGAAAGTGACCACTTGATGACTTTGATATTGTTGCACTGTGATATGGGTAATTCCATGTCAAATCGACCAAGAGTGTGACCCGACCCCCTTCGATTTGAATGAAATTTGGTGTGAAAGTTCCTTTCATCCTATAAGGAACATATATTAACGAAAAAAAAATTAAAATTTTTTTTTGCAAAAGTTACGTCATATTCAAAATGTCATAATTTCGCCGAATTAGCGGAATGTGTTGAGTTCATTTTTTCAATATCTCAAAAACTACTGCACACACGAAGATGATTTGTATGTCATTTTAAAGAGAATACTTGGGGCTACAAACAATATATTAAAAAAAAAATTTTTTTTTTAAAATGTAATATCTACAAAATATTAAATTTTAAAAATGGACTAAGTCAAAAACCTAATTTTTTTTTGCTGATTTTTTTTATGTAATTCCTCAACTATTCTTTAAAAATCCTAAAATTTTGAAGGAGGTGTTTTTTTTTATAAGATATGATTTTTTTTTCTTCTGCAACCTGTAAAAAATAATACTAAAATAAAATTTTAATATTGTAATTTTGAGAAATAAGTATTTTTTAAATCTGATTTGTGTGATTTAAGGTGTTAAAAAAAAGTAACGACATTGAAAAAGTTTTTTATGCTTATTTGTTGCATTTTCTGTTTGATCTCAATGTGGGCACTTTTAAAGAAAAGTACACGTTTTGTCACGTTATGTCTCCAAGAAATTAAATGAGTTTTGTATATTATTTGGCTTCATTCGGAAACAATTAACTAATGAGAAATTAAAAGGAGGATGAAAGAACCCTTCACACCAAATTTCATTCAAATCGAAGGAGGTCGGGTCCCATTCTTGGACGATTTGACATGGAATTACCCATATATTATTTGCAATAGCTTCAAAAAAGTAAAAAAGACGTATAAAAAGTATTAGTGAATCTCTGGTTTCAATATCTTCATATGGTCCCACAAGAACTTTCTAGTCAATTGTTCTCAGGTCACTAGTGGATTTTTAATGACAAGCACATGTTAAATATCTGAAGCATAAAGAGCATAAAGAGTATTTGCTTTAATAAGTCAGTACTACTAGCGTTAAAGCCAATAATTAGTCATTATAGTTTCCCTATTGACATTTCCTACAGGGTATTGTAACATCTTTACTATAATAAATACAATTAACACATACAATTGTGACAAAACAGTGGTTTGTAATTGTTGTTTTACTCAGAAAATAATGATAAATAAATGCACATTGAACAATAACAATTGTTTTATTACAGATAATTTTCATTTAATTGTTTTGTTGTATTGTATTTTTGCTTGCTTGGGTATGTTTTTGCACTTATTACGTTAATGTTATTGGTGTGGTGTTTTTCATTGTTTTTTTTGTTAAATAAATATTTTTAGATTAAATGTTGTCTTAGTAAATTTAGTTATTTGTTTTCATCATTGTTATTTATTACATGTATTACAAACACATTTTTTGTTTAAGTTGGTTTTAGATTCGAAATATCCCAGCGGTAACTATTGAAAGGACCGCAAGTGGCAGGCCTTTTTGAAGGCCTCTATACTCTTTTCTAAAAGATTCGCTTCTTATTATATCCTGCCTTCAGCAGTATGCCTTTTAGAAGGTATACATTTTTTTTAAAGACATTCCAAAATATTCAGTACACATTCGGTACTTCCTTCTTTAAAGGAGAAAGGAAGTTCTTCAGTTTTTTTTTAGTGGCCTTCCTTACTCCCTTCTTCGGGAAGGGGATGCATTTGTTATTATAGGGAGTGTCCCAGCAAAAACTTTGCATACAAAATAAGCAGAACTTGAGGAAGAGAGTACTTATTTTTCTACTATAAAAAGTACTTATTTTTGTTCGCTATGTCCCAAAAGTAATCCTTTATAATTTGGCCGACGGCATGAAATAACCCCCACGAAATAAGTCCCCAAAACGGAAATGAAATAACTCCCCAAAAAAATATATGAGAGGCAAAAACAACGTTTTTGGGGATTTATTTCATTTTTTGGGGGACTTATTTCATTTTAATATTGGGGAGTTATTTCATATGAAATAAGTCTCCAAAAATCTGAAATGAATTATGTCCCTAACAATATTTTGGGGACTTATTTCATTTTTAAATTACATATTTTAAAAGTCATAATGATTGTAAATTGTGTTTTGTTATATTCACTGCATACGCTTACCATACATAAAAAAGGGACTTAGTATCAAAAACGGCGGCATGAAATAACTCCCCACGAAATATGTCCCAAAAAAAATTTTGAAATAAGTCCCCAATTTTTAGGGACCTAAAATGAAATAAATCCCTAATGAAATGAAATAACTCCCAAAATCAAAATGAAATAAGTCCCCAATGCTTAGGGACTTTTTTCATATGAAATAAGTCCGCAATTCCAGAAATGAAATAAGACAACAATAGTATAACAAACACCGATTTCGCTAACTAAAGATTTTCTGCATAGCCGGCCTTCGGTCGGGCACAAGGCCAAATTAAGGAGCATTAGTTAGCGAAGCCGGTGTTTATTATGCCATAGAGGATAAAAATCATTGCGCCCGGCCGAAGGCCGGCTATGCAGTAAAGCTTTAATTAGCGATTTGGGATTTTTATATTCGGGATTTTCGAATTCGAAATTATAAAGTTCGGGACTTAGAGATTCTGATTTCTGAAATTCTGGACTTAAAAATAATCCCAATTTTTTTAGGATTCTGAAATTATAGTTTTTGATACTAAGTCCCTTTTTTATGTGTGGTAAACGTATGCAGTGAATATAACAAAACAAAATTTGCCATCATTATGACTTTTAAAATATGTAATTTAAAAATGAAATAAGTCCCCAAAATATTTTCAGATTTTTGGGGACTTATTTCATATGAAATAACTCCCAATATAAAAATGTGCAAGACAGAAAAGCTTTAGTTAGCGAAACCGCTGTTTGGAATACCATAGAGGAAAAAGTCTTTGCGCCCGGCCGATATCTTAACCATGATATCTATCGCGCAAATTATAACGCCAAAACTGAACAATATGTATTATATTGGGGACTTATTTCATTTCTGGAATCATCGTTAACATTAGATTGATATTACTAATAGTATTCTTATAACAAAAATATGTTTTGGTAATTTTGGAACATATTTATGTATATTCCATGTATTTCACATCGAAATTATTCTTAAAATTTTATAATATTACCGCGTATTTATATTAATTATATTAATATAATATATTGCAAGTTGATTTAAAAAATCATTTAAAATCATATAATAATAACTAATTTTAGTCATTATACCAAAGTATTTTTTTATAATATAATAATTTATAAAATAATAACTTTATTATTATATCTTAAATAAGTCATAATTATAGACTTATTTAAGATATAATAATAAAGTTATTATTTTTTATATAACTAATAATGCAAAAAGTGAAGAATACAGCTACAAAGTTTTTGCTGGAGTAGAAGAGCTTGCTCCCTATGAGAACCTGTGTAAAAAATAAATAAGTATGGAATGTGGCGAGGAGGGCTTGTGTCTGCTAAATAAGGCATTCTATGAGGCCTCTTTACTCATTTTTTTTTACCACTGGGATGTACTTGTGAATATTTTAAAAATATTCAGGTATGTGATGGAAATCGTTTTAGAAAAGGAAATTATATAAAAATCATTTTCGGTATCTTAAAAAATGTATTTCTACTACATTTTCTTGTTAGACCGCATTTAGATTATGCAATTAACGACGAGTTGTTTTCTATTCTCTTTTAAAGTAGCTACGAAACTCTTTTATCATACATCAATAAAAAGGTGTTGGCTCATAAGGGCTCGAGCCTCAAGTTGAAAACACTTTTTACATACTTTTTCTTCTGGGTGTTCATATTGCAGTAAATATATTGCATATTAAATTCAAAAATGAATTCGTATCTGTGTTCATAATTAGCAAACAACTAATAATTTCATATAAAGAAGAACGAAAATAATATTTGTCTTCTTTTTTCACTAAAATATTGTCGCCATGTTAACAAATTTGTTAAATATGTTAACAAACTGTCATACAGAAATTAAGCTGAAACACAACTAATGACAATTAAAATTAATGACATTTTCCTAAGAGCAATTAAATACATATACTTTTGGCTAGACAATTTTTCCAAGAATATTCATTCATACATACATACATACATACATAAGTAAAGCAAAAATTACACACATAATTATTCTTGAAGACAAAACGATAGTATACCGACAAATTCTCTTTTTAGTTCGTTGGACTTTTTGAAACAAAAGCGTTATAATTACATAACAATATTATGTGTTGCAAAATTAGATTTAATTGCCACGACATCAATATGTATGTATTGGAAAACGATACAAGTCCAAAATAGTTTTTTTATTTCATATGGGCACATGCCGATAAATATTTTTGTCATTTGCTATACAAATTTTAAATAGTGGTGTTCAAAAATAACTGCAAATGGTCTTGCAACATAGCAAGGGCAAAATATCGTTGTGTTTTTATTTTACATAAGCAACAGCAAAACACACAAATTTGCACTTGCTACACCATTGCGTTTTTGCTAGACTAAAGCTAAGATCACACTCAGCAGTGGAATATATAAATTTTCGTTGCATTTCATGTGCCGATAATGTGAACGCAAGTAATTTTTGAATAAACGACAATATGCGGCTAAATTGTGCTAACTTAGGACAGTTAAAAGCAACCCTGGTGTACGGATAATGTAAACACTTCTTATCAAAATGTTACAAGTGAACTGAAATGTTAATAAGTGAACAATCAGCGCCGATATAAGCGAACATCAGTGTGGTAAACAAATAAAAACATCAACGTGAAAACAATTTATAGGAATTTTTGACACAATTTACTTTACCATATACATGCATATACATTAGAGCGAAAAAAAGTGATTTTGTTACCCCTCTGAAAATAAAGGTTGATATGTTTTATGATGATTCCCAAAATATTTTGGTTCTAGCGTTGACCATCCGTGAGCTGGACCATTTTTAAAAAAGGTCTTTTTTCAGTTTTTGGAATTTTAGAATTTGTATGAAAACCCGAAACGAAAATATGTATTTAGTTAAATATCTCAATAAGTAGGTCGGAATGGTAAAGTTTTATATACCATTGGATGCTGCTTCAAAAACTCTTTTCGATGATAACAAATTTAATTTATGTCGTCTTGGAGCAAAGTACAAAAAAATTCGAAAATCTGAATAAAAGACCTTTTTTAAAAATGGTCCAGCTCACGGATGGTCAACGCAAGAACCAAAATATTTTGGGAATCATCATAGAACATATCAACCTTTATTTTCAGAGGGGTAACTAAAACACTTTTTTCGGCTCCATACAACTTGAGTTGGTCTAATATACATATGTATGTATAGGAAATATTGTTAAAGCTTAGTTATAGCATTTTCAGTTTAAATAAAACCTTTTTCAAATAAAACGAAACCTTTCTCAGAATAAACGAAACTTTATTCAAAATAAGTGAAACTTTATTAAAAATAAACGAAACCTTTTTCAAAATAAAGAAACTTTTTTCTAATACAGTTTAACACTTTTCAAATTAATTAAACCGTTTTTAAAATCTTGTAGCGAATAAGTTTTTTTTATTTTTTTCTTAAGAGAGTGAAAGAGCTCAAGGTGTTTTGCCAACCGTAAGGAGGAAGAACATGACTCTAATTGCTACGACAGATAATACTGGCATTGTTAACTATAAACTTTTTTCTGTTTCCACTGTGAATTCCGCAAGTTTCTTTGGGATCTCATTAATAAAATTGGATGCAACCCAAGACTAATTTTTAATTATGGATAATGCCAGAATCCCCAAATCGAAAGTAATATGACATATGGTGGACAAAAGCGAATGTACATTAACATTTTACCACTTTATTCTCCTATGCTGAACCAAAATTTCAAAGTTAAAATTTCATGCCCAATCACTATTTAGTTATTTTACCACTGATCGCAACATAGCATTTATCAGTAATGCAAAGCAATACAAAAATCAAACTCCCTACAAAATTTTAAAAATGGCTTAATTTATTTTGAAAAATGTTTAACTGTATTTAAATAAAGTTTCGTTTATTCTGAAAAAGGTTTCGTTTAATATCAAAAAGGTTTCTTTTTATTTAAACTTTTTTATTTATTTAAACTGAAAATGCTATATATGAAATATTGCTAAAATTTACTTTTATAGGAAATTTGGTCAAAATTTACTTTTTAGAAGAAATTTTGCTAAAACTATTTGGACTATTTAGAGAAAATATTGCGAAAATTTACTTTTATAGGAAGTATTAATAAAATTAGCATTAATCGGAAATTTTGTAAAAATTAACTTTTTATAAAAAGATTTTATTTGTTGTGCTTAATTCCCTATTTGTTCTCTGGATAAATCACTGAAAATTTATTGTTGGAGGATAAGCTGTTTCTATGCGCATTTCACTGGCTGCTTAGGCCAAATAATCAGGAAACGTTTTTCCCAAAAAATTTTAGAAAAGCCAAAAATATCAGCAAATAAGACTACAGAGGGAATGAGAATTACAAACACTAAAAAAGTCTTATTTGCAACGATATCAAAGCTTAAGCAAAGTTCCAACAATAAGACAGTGTGTTAATCATTTCTTACATTCCCCACTACAATAAGTTGGAATTCACTCAACATTAATTGTAGTTGTAAGTGGGTTAAGAAAAAACAAATTTTATAGAAATTTTTTTTTTAAAAATTTACTTTTTATGGTAATTTTTTATTAAAAATTTACTTTTCATAGAATTTTTTTTTTTAAAAATTTACTTTTATAGTAAATTTTGCCAAAATTTACAATTTAGAGAATATTTTGCAAATATATACGTTTAATAGGATATTTTTTCAAAAATTACTTTTTATAGGAAATTTTGTTAAAATTTACATTTTATAGAAAATTTAGTTATTATTTTATATATTAAAGGAAATTTTGCTTATATGTACTTGTTATAGGAAATTTCGCTTAAGTATACTATTTAGAGGAAATATTGCGAAAATTTACTTATTATAGAAAATGTTGTTAAATTTTATTGTTTATTAGAAGTTTTACCAAAATGACTTTCTTTTTTTTTGGGAAATTTTGTTAAAATTATTTTTTCATAAGCATTCTTTTTTTAAAGTTTACTTTTTATAGGAAATTAACTAGTTAAGAGAATTTTGCTATCAGTAACTTATCGGAAATTTGGTGAAAATTTACTATTCATAGGAAATTTTGCTAAATTTATTTTTTATAGGAAATTTTATTAATATTTACTTTTTATAGGAAATTTTGTTAAAATTTACTTTTTATAGAAAATTTTGCCATATTAACTTTTTATTGGAAATTTTGCTAAAATTTACTTTTTATAGGATATTTTGTTAAAATTTACTTTTTATAGGTAATTTTGCTAAAATTAACTTTTATCGGAAATTTTGCCAAAATTTACAATTTATAGGATATTTTGCTAAAATTTACTTTTTATGTAGGAAGTTTTGTTAAAATTTACTTTTTTAAGAAATTTTGTTAAAATTAACGTCTTTAAGGAAATTTTGGAAAAATTTACTTTGTATAGAAAATTTTGTTAAAATTTACTATTTATTTTTCTGAAATTTACTTTTTATAGAAAATATAGTAACAATTTAAAAGCTATAGAAAATTATGCTAAATTTAACTTTTTATAGGAAAAATTTTTAAAATTTACTATTTACAAAAAATTTACTTTTCTTAAGCTTAACAATTGTATAGATTTTTTTCGCATTGTGTGTTGCAATGTCACAAACAGTTAGCTCAAATTTATTGTTTTTTTTTTAATGATAAAATCGCTACATTGAATAAAAATTACAGCTTTGACAGCACTATGTTCTTCTGCCGTCATCAAAAAATTAAAAAAAAATATAAAAAAAATTAAAAATTTAAGCGTAAAATAAAGAAAAAAAATAACAAGAAATGGACATGGGGATATTTTCAGCACAGTTACAAATATAATTTCCCCGGGAAAAACTCCCGAATAAGCCCATTCCTTATTAGTGAACGAAAATAGTGCTGCAAAAAAGGGTAAAGGAGCGCTCAAAGTTAATGATAAAAACGTAGCAAATGCGAAGAGTTGCAAAAAAACGCACCCATTTTTGAGTTCCGCTAATATGAATTCAATAAAAAGGGAGCAAAAAAGTCCCATCTTCTAATTGCAAATTGTGTGCAATGCAGACAAACTACCATATGCGCATACATAAAATGCCCACATAGTACATACTGACTTTGCTAAAGATTCAAGCATACGAACACACATGCATATACATATGTATGTACATGTGTACTTATGGAAGCAAAATGGCAGCAACATCACAAACATTTTAACACACATCCAACTCCACATCACATCTCTCTCTTGGTGTTACTGCTCACAAGTAAAATACAATTTAATAAGTTTAAGTCCTTTAGGGCACTATTCCCCTTTGCTAGTTTGTATTGTGTTCGTGTGTCGGAATTTACTTACATACATGTGTATGTGTATGTATGTATTGAAAATGTGTTTTTGTATTCTGTTCTGTGCATTTTAAACACGTTCAATGTTGCAATTAAAATTATTATTGTTAGAAAATTCAAGTTTGAATTCCAAAATAACAATAATTTTCTCTTCTCCTGCAAAACCAGGGAAATAGGAAATTATTTATGGAAAATTTGTAACTAAAGCTTTTTGCTCGGCCACAATTATTTTTCAAAATGACTAACAGAATATATGTACATAAATAATTATAAACATTTTTAGCATCAAAATTCCTTTATTTTACTTATCTCAGTTTTGTTCAGAGCTTCAAAAAAGTATAATTTCTTACTAGGGTAAGGAAAAAATAAAGACGGACTTAAAGGTGGAGTCTTCCTTGCGTTCCGAGCAATATTTTTGTCCGGAAAATAATTTGTTTTACTGATTTCGGTTTACAGATGTAAACAATTTTACAAAATGACAGCACAACGCATGTGTGAACCGAGCTTAAAGGCCCAACCATAACGTGCTTTAGTTGGCTTCAGCAAATGTGCGAATGCATGTAAATCATATGAGGCAAACCCTATTGAACTTAAGGAAACGTTTTGTTAAGTTTTATGAAATTGTCATTTGCCTAAGCAAAGTGCGAAACTGATCGCACATTGTTGCGTACGGAATCAATTTTTTTTTTTGTTGTTTTAAATACATTTGAGAGACTTTTTGTAAATTTTTGACAGTAGGTTAAGCAAGGCTATGCATATTATGGTTGGGCCTTAAGTGTGGTGATTCTAAAGTGTGTTCTCTTTTTTAAAACAGTGGCGGGCAACACACACATTCTGAAATAAATGATTGTATAAGTGGACCATTTAAATTCTTGCTCTTAACAAAAAAAAAAAAAAAAAAAAAAAAAAAAAAAAAGGAAGATTTTGTTTAATTTAAACTTAAAACAGAGTGAGAGAGATAAATAGTGTACAATGAGAAATAATTATTTTTCCTTCTTGCCACAAATATAATAAGCGATTATCCATTCAGTGGCTTAAAAGCCGACGGTATGTCAAGGCTGTTAGCTGGTAAATATCTGCAATCAGATATTACATTTATTGAGTTAAAGGTTTGCCATTTACAAGAATGGATCGTTTAACAACCGAAGAACGCGAAAAAAGTTTAAAGTTACTGCAAAAAAGTGGTGGTTCAAACTCGGACACTTTTTGAGTATAACGGGGTGATTATGATCATTATAAACGAACTACTGTGCATGGAATTGGCAAGATTATAAAGAAGGCGAATTCATGTAAACGGTGGTGGCGATATTACGACAAGTACAACATGAAAAACACAACAGTAAAAACAGTAGCACAGCTGTGCTTTCAATTATAAAGAAATAGAGAAGACTAGAAGCATTGCAGATGTGATCAGCCCTCTGCATCATCGCAATGTGCGCACTGCTGAAAATATCAATTCTGTTACTGAAAGTGCGGCGAATAATCCAAAAATGCCAAAACAATATGAAATAACCCCCCAAAAAAATTAGTATAGAGATTAAAAACATCTATTTTTGGGGTATTATTTAATTTTTTAATTGAGGGATAATCTCATATGAAAAAGTCATTATGAAATAAAGCCCCAATATATTTTTGGGGGGATTATTCAATTTTTAATGAAAACAAAAACTTTTTTGGCGCAAGGAATTTCTTCTCTATAACAAACACCGGCTTCGCTAACTAAAGCTTCTGTGCATAGCCAGCCTTCGGTCGGGCAAAAGCCCGAATTTAAGAGCTTTATTTAGCGAAGCCGGTGTTTGTTAAACCATAGAAAAGAAAATCCTTTTGTCTAACCGAAGTCTCTACCATTCTATCTACGGCGCGATCTTTTTCAATAATATTTTGGTAAATAATTTTTAGAAAAAAAAACCGGTGAATTTGTGATCATTTTATTCAAATATTTTTCAACCAGCTTTTTGTAGTCCCGGAGTGTTGGGGTTCCCGAATGTTAATAAAAAAAAAAGCAGAAAGAAAATTCGATGAGCACTTGTCTTCAATTAAAAACCAATATTTATGATGAAAACTGAAAAAATATTGTAAGGAAAAAAATTATGGGGGTTATTTTCTAAAACACTTCACCTCACTTGAAAAATATTTTTAAACAAATTTTTAAAAATTAAAAAAAATTTTTTATGAAAAATTTCTCAACGCAAGTTGAAGTGGTTAAGAAAATAAACCCCTATATCTTTTATTTTTTTCCAAAAGCATTATTCTACTTAAAAAATCTGTTCTTTATAAGAAAATATGAAATTGCATTAATTTCGTTAACTTAGATTCCTAGTCCTGTTTATCTCTTTTAAAATTGATATATTCTCTGCAAATCGTTTATCCTGCAGGGAAACGAAAAAATTGCTTTTATTGTCGAAATCCATGAGGGTTTCTTATATACATATGTACATAAGTTGATTTTTTAATTTTACGATATTTTAATGACATTTAAATATGTTTTGAATTTTCTTTTAAGAGCCTTTATGCGAAATATATGATATTTCGATGTATATACGCACATTTGTACCCAGTTAGCATTTAGTATCGTAATCGAGGCTTTTAGAAATCGGCTTCACTGGCAAAAAAACCGCATATGAGCTCATTTTTAGATCATAAATGATTCTTTCGTTGTAAGAAACTGGTACCCAACAGATGAATCACCTCAAAGAATCATTTGTGATACAATTTTCTGAGTCCTTTTTGAGCATATGAATGAATCAAATATGAATCCTTTTTTAATCGCTCAAGTGATTAATCAGTTTTTTTTTATCATCAAAAGTACTCGGGGAAGACTCATTTAGGTGATTTCTACAAAAAATTATCACCCAAATGGTAGCTAGGTTTGTACTTTAGTGTGTGTATTTTAAGCCCGATAGATCTTGAAGTAACATGCACCAAAAGCATATGATGCCTTGAAGGGTAACTTTCTATTTTTGTATTTTTGATTTTGAAAAATAAAAATTAATTTTTACTTGCAAAGATTCCGCATAAAAAGCGTTGCATGTAACTTGAAACGTAGGACGCAAGTAAGGTATGAAAAACAAGCAACACATCGAGGTGAAAACGCTTAAGGCTTAAGTCCTTATCCATATTAGAACTCATTTGCTGCGAAACAGTTAAGTTTGAGCAGGGCTGTGGAGTCGTCAGAAAAAAGTATTAACTCCGACTCCAAACGCTGAAATTTTTTAAGTGCGACTCCGACTCCGACTCACGACTCTGACTCCAACTCATACTTTCCCCTTGATGCTAAATGTATATGAGGCTGGTCCTTATTTGACTTTAAACTCTTTTTATACCCTCCGCCACTACGGGTGGATGAGGGTATACTAAGTTCATCATTCCATATGTTACTTTTTTACTATGCATCTTAGACCCAATAAAGTATATATATTCTGGTTTCTTGAGTAATTCTAAGTCGATTTAGACATGTCTGTCTGTCCGTCTGTTGAAAACACGCTCACATTCGAAAAACTCAAAAGATAAGAACAATGTTGGTGTCAAATTGATTCTTGTTATCCTAGCAGTTTGGGATTGAAACCCAACAAAATCCGATCAGTAGGATCAGAGTTATGAATCAAAATGTAGAACCACCACCCTAAAAACGGCATGACATAAAATTTTGCACAAACTCTTTCTGTATGACTAGAAATCATATTGTACGTCTAAAACCATAATAAATATTGTTATCATATTAATATGTGCTACGTCATGGTTTTATAGGACTAGAAATCACACTGTCACACTTCGTAAAGATCGTTCGATAACTAACCACAGGCCCCATATAAACCCTACACATGTAAAACAGTTCAGTACGCCTTTTTTTTTTTTTTTTTTTTTTTTTTTTTTTTTTGACAACTACAAATAAATGTAGCTGTTTACTTTATTTGGACATAATAAATTGTATAAGACTAGAAATCATACTCATGAATATTACCCCATAATGTCCAATATTATGCTCACTTTGGAAAACCGTAGCAGATATCGTGGAAAAATTTGGTCCAATTTTGGTTCATATGGACAGAAATAATATTATGCAATTTTCTGATTATCAGTCCATATATACCTAAGATCCCATATTAAGCAGCCTTCTGAAAAGCACTTGAAACGCTAAAACAAATTTGACTACTGTATTGAAATTCGTTCCATTTAGATTTTAAATTACAGAAATCACTCTACAGGATTTCGTGATGATTAGACCACAATTTACCATGGGTCTAATACAAATTCCCCTCCTAAAACCCTATTTAGTTCGGCATAAACTGTTACGAATCATGATATTTTATTCAGTTTAGTTCAAATTGCTAGAAATAAAACCATAATACTGTGTGGTTGTCGTCCAATTGGTTTAAACCGGAACCAATTTTTATACTGACGTCCGTTTTTATAAAGATTAACTAATAATTTATAGCTCTCATATATTCTAGTTGTCGTTGGAGGGTATCAATGATTCGGCAATGCCGAATACAGCACTCTGACTTGATTTTAATGCAGTACCTTTTAAATTGTTAAATATACCAAGAAAATGATCCCGTAAAAGTATCAAATATTGCATCGTCAATTTCAAAGAATTTTTATTTTGGATTATATTAGAAATTTTTTTTACAATTTTAATACCGACACATTTTGGAGTTGGAGTCGCGAGTTTTTGTGGGTACAACGACTCCGACTCCACAGCCCTGCATTGGAGGGTGAAAGGGGAAAAACGAATGGAAAAGTTTACGTTGTTTGGAGTACAAGCAGTTTTTCTTAGTTTATTTTAAGAGGAAGAATACGAAAGAGAGAACACATGGCAATACTTGAATGTTGCGTAACAAAAGTTTCATTGTACAGACGCGAATGCAGTTTAAAAGAGAATAAAAGAATTTTTTACCAGCAAAAGTTTCATAATAGAACTGATTTTCGAAGTAGCTGTGTTAAAGCGTAAATCTATTCAGGATGTCTTGCCGGAGTATACTGATCATAAATGTCAAAAAGTGAGCGCAGTATAGAAGAAAATTTGACTGCTAATATTTTTACAGGGCTTAAAAACACCCTCTTTTCGGCTATTTAGTGTGTATGTTATTCATTTAGAGAAAGCTTTTTTTAATTTTAAATACACGCGTTTTATAAATCAATTAAAGCAAATGGAAATTTCTATTTACTTTAAAAATAAGTTTCTTCATTCCTCTTCTTTTTTATAATGACAGACATTTAGCCACTTTATAAAAAAAATTTTGAATAACGATCCCAAACAGCAAATTAAATGCTTTTTTATCTTTCGCATACAATTTTCTATTGAAATAAGGAAAAGAAAATTACGCAAAAAAACATGTTTTACTTGAGACGATTACATGACACATGTAATTTAATGACTTTGAATGTATGTAATTTATTTTGACACATGTCAATATTTTAACACACGCACGCATGGATACACGCATACATAAGTAAAAATATATGTGTATATGTATTTTATAATACAACGGTAAAAACAACCAAAACATACAAATAAACATGAACTTTGTTCATACATATGAATAAATTAAAGACATTCTTAAATACAATATACACACCAATTTAATACATATTTTGTAAATAATTTTATTACCAAGGACTCGTACTATACACACATTTATTTTGTAAGAAAAAAACCCAGACTTTTTTTTGTCATATTAATTTTTTTGTTGATAAACTCTCCATTAACTGGAGGCTGGCTGACTGTCGATAAAAATAAGTGAAAGAAATTTTCCAGCCCTAAATTTATTTTTAAACTATAAAAAAAAAAAAAAAAAATTAAAAAAACAATTCAAAAATTTTCTGATGAATTTATAGTCCTTTAAGTTATTTCGAAATTATCTTTAGGATAAACTTCAAAAAATAATAAACTATTTACGATTAAAGGATTATTCCTTAAAATTACAAACTCTTTTCAATTTTCAAACCAATTTTCTTGATTTCTGGGCTATAAAATTATGACATAAACGTATTTAAGTAGCTATTGCTCAATTGCTCCGCATTGGAATATGTATAATAAAAATTGTGACTATCGGCGGCAATTTTCTATTACACTTTAACTATTACTGTTTTGGGGTCATAAAAAACTTGAGCATCCATAAAACCATTTCATCTATTAAAAGAGAACAAATCGTTTTCATTTAAGGAAACAATTTTACTGGGAATTGTTGGCTCTAAAATAATTTATAAGGCCTTTTTGCTACATTAACATTTATATTGAAGATTGTGGAAAAGAAACTAATTTGAAAGTCATGAATTTTAAACGAGATTTAAGAAAAAAAAATTGATTTTGCAAGACAGTAGCACATCGAAATTTTATATAAATTTGCAATTTAGCCAACATTTTGTATAAATTGGGAAAACAGTTTCATCAAATAGAAAATTCAAACAAGGTTTTGTATAAACATGAAATTTGTTCACAAATTTTGAATTAATTTTATTACATTTGGGCACATATAAATATATTTCTGCTAAAGACCCGTACAATTCCTTTTGAATAAGCATTGAAATCATTGAAATTTTTTCAAAGAATGTTCTGTAGTGTCGCTATCACAAACAAATACTTAGTTAACGTGTAGAAGCAAACAACGAAAGCCTCACTATAGTGGAAGGCACACGAGAAGAGGGTTAAAAACTAATCTCAAAAATTAACAAGAACATGAGATATACACGCAACGATAAAGTGGGAATGAAAAACATACACACGTTCCATATTTTTATACCCACACCACAATAGTGGAGAGGAGTCAAATTGAGAGAATATAATTATTTACTTACCTGTTGCACATGTTTGTTTCACTCTTGTTGTATTCCGCCCATTGTTAACAAAAGAACTCTCAATTATAAGACCCCAGCAGCATGCCCGATAAGGTTTTCGTAATAATTCTACTTTAAAAATTTGATGTAGTTAAATAAATAATTAAAAAAACAGAATATGGGAATTATTGCCTCTAATTTACATTTTAAACATAAAAATAATGTTAATAATATATTATGACAAGATATATGATGTCATCGCACTGATGATAGTTTGTCTGTACTGATGTTAAAATACATCAGCGTTATGACGCCTTTTCTATCAGTGTACATAAAATGTGGCATCGAATTAATGTCACTGTAGTCTAGTGTAGATGACGCATAAAATATAGCAAAATTAAAGGAGGATGTTGGTCATGGGATTGATGTCACTTTTTGCCTAATTGTTGTCATTTGTCATAACATTGATGTCACAATTCTGATGTAAGCGCATCACCAATATGAAGATGCATTTTTCTATGAGTGTACGCACATTGTAATAAAATAATATACATATATTTTGTGTGAAACTTTTTTTACCCACACCAAAATAGTGAAGAGGGTATTATGCATAAGTGCTGATGTGTGTAACACCTTAAAATACTGGCCCCTGATTCTAACGATCTACTGTGAAAGTGATTAACGATTTCCATCCAAATGGATGGCTGGCAGGCTGCCCATGTAACCTTGTGCGAAAATTACAGGTCGCAATTTTGAAGATAATTTGATGAAATTTTGTACATACATTCTAATTGGCACAAGGACCAAGCCTATTGAAAAAGAGGCGAATCGGTCCATAATTTCATATAAACCAATACAAGCTGCTTTCGGGAATAGGGTCTTTGTCCCACTATCAAACCAATTTTAATGAAATTTAAAACATAGATAGATCCCTATTCATATAGCCACGTTAGCTATGTATTTTATAAAACAAGGTCCTAAATAAGAATACTTCATATTATTACTGTTTATGGTTGTGATGTGTTGAAGCTTTGATATTGTAACAAGTAAGTACTGAGTGTTTAAAATTCTTATTCACTTTATGGTCTTACTTGTATTATATTTTTAGCTTTTCTAAAGTATTTGGAAAAAGTTTCCTGACGAGCTGGCCTAAGCAACCAGCGAAATGCGCATAGAAACCAGCTTTCCCACAACAATAAATTTCAGTGTTTTTAATCATTAATGAAGATTGGGAGTATTTATTAGCATATCATTAATAAATAAATTAATTAATAATAAATATTTCATTCCCGAAAATAGCTTTTGATTTTTCGATCAAAAATAACAGTTATTTTATGATTTTTATTTTTTTGAACAAAAATAACAGTTATTTTTTGATTTTTATTTTTTCGATCAAAAATAACAGTTATTTTATTTTTTCGATCAAAAATTACAGTTATTTTATGATTTTTATTTTTTTGAACAAAAATAACAGTTATTTTATGATTTTAATTTTTTCGATCAAAAATAACAGTTATTTTATGATTTTTATTTTTTTGAACAATAATAACAGTTATTTTTTGATTTTTATTTTTTCGATCAAAAATTACAGTTATTTTATGATTTTTATTTTTTTTAACAAAAATAACAATTATTTTTTGATTTTTATTTTTTCGAGCCAAAATAAAAATGATTCTTTAATGAAATGTACGTTGACTTTTAATATTTATGTTAATGCGCATAAGATATCCCAATGAGGATCACACATTTAAATGAATATTTAAAGAAAACTCAATAATTATAACACGTACATTTTCTTAAAGAATAATTTTTATTTTTGCTCGAAAAAATAAAAATCAAAAAATAATTGTTATTTTTGTTCAAAAAAATAAAAATCATAATATAACTGTTATTTTTGATCGAAAAAATAAAAATCAAATAATAACTGTTATTTTTCTCCAAAAAAATCAAAATCAAAAAATAACTGTAATTTTTGATCGAAAAAAAAAAATTCAAAACTTTAAAAATCATAATATTATATCATAAAAAAGTTCATAAGGATCAATCAGTTTGCCAGCATTTACTTCTATATTCTTTTTTTGTTTAAAAATTTCAAAATAACTGTTATTTTCGGTCCCTGATTCATCTACAAAATAAATATAAATAGAAAATATATAAAAGGCTTTTTTATAAACATTGCGATTAGGAAACTTATGTTATATATATGTATTTTTTTCATTTATAAATCGTAATCATCTATTTTAAAATATATACACATGTAAAAATAAATATTAAATATTAATTTATGTCACATTTTTGATATATACCGTACTTAATCATAAAAGCCTATTAGTTCAAACAATTTTTTTTTCACTTTTTTTAAAAAAATCATTACTAAATTTTATATGCCTTTAATATAAAATTTAAAATTGTTCTGCTCAACTGAGAATTTTTAAATTTTGAGCTAATACCCTCTTAACGATCAAGCGTGATATGTTTTTTAACCTTAAATAAATACATATCTATATAGATATGTATATATATTTAATAAAGTTTTAACCTAGACGTTTGAATGGTTAATATTAGAAATAACGGTACAAATAAGTTATTTCTAGATTGCAATCGATTGTGTCGACTGCTGGCCCATACTAGTATTGTTAAAATATCCTAAAAATAGAAAATTTTTTTTGAATGTAGTTTAATACTTATTATTATTTATATTATTTTTGGTATAAAGATTTTTTAAATGATTTAACTTTAAAAGTTAAAATGATTTAACTTTAAAGTTTAAAATGATTTAACTTTGAAAGTATAAATTATAAACTTTATAAGTTGCAAGACTAAAATCTCATGTGTTGATTTCTATTCCCTAACTACAAAAAAAAAAAAAAAAAAATAATAACGTCTCCAAAACACAATAGATAATTAAATATTAATTTTCGATAATATTCAGTCACACGTTAATTAATTATATAAAAATATTTTGTTATAATTGGAATTATTGACAAAAAATTAATTAATCAATTTTCACTCACATAAGTGGTTTCAAGAAATATTTTTTTACTTCTTGAACATGAAAGTAAAAGAAGAACAAAATAATTTTATATTCAAAGGATAATTATTTTTCTATTTCCGTCTCCTTTTCTCTTAAGCTAAAAATTACACTTTGTTTACTTAAACATCAAATGTGTCATATTTTATAAAATTTGTGAATTTAAATTTAATTCTATTTTATCAACCGATGTTTTAAAAGTCAATGGAAAGAAAATTATTTAAACGAGGAAACAAAAACTATTTGAATGTTTGCGGGATATTTTAATTGGTTTTTTAGTAGAAGTGAAATTCAGTGTTGCTATTCAAATATTTAAAAAGAAGAAGAAATTAATATAAAAAAAAAATTTAGACAAGGGGTTAAAATTTTTAAAAATTTTAACTTATTTTAAGTGTTTGTAGGTAATTCTCATTCCCTCTGTAGTTTTGATTGCTGATAGCTTTGGCTTTTCTAAAATTATTTAGGAGAACGTTTCCTGATGATTTGGCCTAAGCAACCAGTGAAATGCGCATAGGAACAGCTTATCCTCCAACAATAAATTTAAGTATTTTTTTTTATCAATTAATAAAAAAAAATTTCACATGGCGCCCTATGCTCCAGTGGGAGTTAAAGGAACATATATATATATATAATTAATAAAAAAGGGAATTAAGCGCAACAAACCAAATCTTTTTATTTTAACTTATTTTACATACATATTTTGAATTATAAATACAAATTTTGTCTTCAATATGAATAACTTATGGAATCATATATTTCTGCACATCTTATTTTTTCGTTTAGTTTTTATAACTTTAAAACCTTTAATAACACAAACATAATATTTTTATTATTTTAACGAAACTTTTTTGTTACTTCGAACAAACATATATACATACATTAAGCTTTAACACATGCAACAATAATTTTTATTAAAACCCAACACAGACAAATTAATTTTCAAATAAATTTCATTATTATTACGGGCTGGCTATATAAATTTGTAAAAAAAATTGTTGTAGCAATTTTTACATAAATTAAAATAAATTTTTTTTTTAACTCTTAAAAAAATGAATTGTAAAATTTAAAAAATGTATTTTTTTTTAACACACTCACAAACACGTACAACGCAATATATAAACAAGCAAGAAGGTATTGTCAGGCAAGCCCGACCAGAGGATAGCCTACGCCACAATATTTAAAAACAAATTTTCGAGAGCGTATCCTCCCATGGACATTCATCAGAGAACCACTGAAATACCCTACAACATAAAAAATCATCAAAAATCAGCCAATTCGTAAATATCATTAAAGTAAAATAAAATAAGGTATAAATCAACCTTGTGGGTCTTCCAGTTTGGCCACAAATCCTCAGAGAATCACAGTTTAGTTTATCCATACGCTGTACATATTGGTTGCACTTTTGGTGTATTTTGGACACTCTTGAACCTGCCAGAATAAAATTTTGTTATGAGGTTATTAAGTTCCATGAAAAACTATCTTGTGGCGAAATATATTTAGCTATTTTCATAAATATATGATTTATTTGCCATTAAGGTCGGGTTTTTAAGATGTAGATTAGTTGTAAACTTAGCTTAACGTATTCTGTAACTCGGATTTTTCTGGCGAAATATGATTTTTTTATTATTTCTCTAAATACCAATATTTCAGCAAAACTAAGCTGTTCCGACAAAATGTTATATAAAAACTTTGTAATGGCGGCACAAATCTGTTTTCAGATTAACTAAGCCTAGTTTAACTGAGATCTCAAAAACCCAGCCTGAGTGATTTTATGAAGGGGGCTTATAAGTGGTTAATTTTAGACTTACTAGGACAATATATTGTCATGATATAGAGGCTATCGTTTAAGTAATTGTCGCCAATTTGTACGTCAATTCCAACATTTATGTGAAAGTTATGGCATCTTGGGAGTAGTATAAAAGGATCGATTGCGATAAAATTTGGTAACATGATTTAGATTGCTATAAAATAAGTTTGGATCAAATTTAATCTTTAAACCAACATAATAAGTTGGTTTATGGGTACAAAAATTTTTATCCGTAGAAGAGGTTGTATGGGGGCTATATGAAATTATGGGACGATTCTCACTATTTTTAATAGTCCTTGTAACATTTAGAACCCATGCACCAAATTTTTCAAACTATCTCCAATATTTCGGCCTGTGCTTTGAGCACAAGGTTTACATGGACATCCAGCCAACCGGACGGACGGACATCGTTTAATCGATTTAAAAGTGATTCTCAGTTGATAAGTATGCTAAAAGGTGGGTCTAGTACCAACATTTAAAGGTGTTACAAACATCAGCACAAACACATAACACCTTCACCACTATTTTGGTGAAGGGTATAAAAAAGGTAATTTTAGTTACTTGTTAAGTTTATTTTAGGGATTCACATGAGTGCGACACGAACATACAAACAAAAACCTTTGAATACCCTGCAAACAATTTCGATCGAAAAATAAACTAAAAAGTTTCCCCATTTAGCAAAAATCTATCGCTTTTGCTATTCAATTCTTATTGATGTAGTTACATCGTTCGGGAAGAAGTGTCCCACTATGGTAATATTTACTTTAAGAATCCACTTAGTGACTATATTTTATGACGAATTAGAGTGCTTTGGAAGTTTAATATCAATTAAATTTAGTAGTATCGCTTTTGGCTCCAAAAAGCACTCTTTTGAAGTTAAATTTTTTTTTATTGTTCTTTATAATAAAAAATGGGTTATTTTACTGTTTATCTTTGTTTGATTTTGTAAGGGAAATCTAAGTAAACAAATATTAAAAAATCTACGGTACATTTAATCAAAATAGCTATTGATGTTTTAAAGTTAAAAACCTAATGTGGACAAATTTTGTTAAAGAAAATTACACAAAATCACAAATTTGTTGAAACACAAACTTTGTAAACTTTCATCATATTATAACTAGCATTTCTTTTTATTGCTTTACAAAACTTATTTAACAAATTTTCTTCACTACTAACGTTGATCTTTACTAGAAAATTTTAACAAACACACAAATTTTTACACAAAAATTTTTAAAGTCATTAAATAAACAAACAGTTTAAAGAAATCACTAATATCTTTTAAAAAAAAGATTATTATCAAATTATTATTTTTAATTTCATTTTCATTTGCTCTAAAAAATTATGCATGAGAAATTATTAAACATTTAACCAATCTAACCGAAGATTAAGTTTGGGCTGTTTTATGCACTCATTTATAAAACTTTCGTAAACTAGAACACTTTTCGGTAATATTTTGATTCCGCGGAGTCCTAATTTTAAGTACAATACTATAACTATTTCATTTTTCAAATATTAAAAATTTCACTTTATTTTACATAATTTTATAAATTTATATTATTTTACACCCACGTAGCACTGATCACATGGCAACTTATATACAAACTGTGCTCTTTAACGCATTTTGCTTTTGTAATATTCACTATTAGACAGCAAATCGGTGCGAAGAAGTCTATATAATATGTGAAATGTTCAATTGTGCCATTGTTGCAGTTGTATAACTGTTAAATTTATCTGAACAACTCATTAAAATGACGAAAAAGTATAATTTAAGAACTCATAATTTGATTCTAACGTATTTTGTTGTTGCTAAATTCCGAAAAATCTACTGTTTAACTACCAAATGTGACGATGTAGTTAAAATTCGTAGATAATCGAAAAACACTCTACCAATTGCTTGGAGGGTAGGTACATATGAATGTTTTTTTTAACCGGGTGAGTTATAAAATTTATAAAATTATTGTGCATACTTTTAGGTACATTTAAGTATTAAAACATATTTTTTAATGTATTCATATGTACTATATATATAAAAATTGGTGATAAACTTGGAGGTTCTTTATTAAGCAGCTGGGCTGGAATGATTGTTATGGTTTTATCATTTTTATCATCGTCTGCATATGACTTTACATTTTGGAAATAAAATGGCTTAATTTTTATTGTTTTTAAAGAAGTTTAAATGAATCAATCCAAATTTTTGAGAAAATTTTACATCTGTCAAGATATATAAAATTTGTTAGAAAAACTCAAATTTATCAAATTATTTTTTAGCGTGGTTGTTTGAGGTTTAAGTAACCCCTTCAGCAGTATACAGACAGAAGAAGAATTATTTCTTTTTAAAAAATAGCCATAACAAATTTCAATTGAAACCTGATGAACGTCTGTTACAAGTTATCCCAATATATATGTAGAAGGCCGAAACTTTCAAAGTCAACTCTGATGCAAAAAAGTGATGTTAAAAATGAATGATTAATGTCGAACCCAGAAAAACTGTTACGGGAGACAGTTATGCGACAGCTAATCTTACGTAACCGAATACGTTGTGAATCAGCTGTTCCATTTTCCTAACCAAGCTTATGAATAAATAGGTACACTTACATAAGCGTGACGTGTACCGTGCGGATGAACTTGACAAAACTAAAATATTTCATTAAATTATTTTTATAAAGAAAGGAATTTTACAACATAAAATGAATAAAAATTTTTTGATAATTTTTCATTCTTGATTGAGCTGGGATTTGAACTCAGGTTTTCACGGACAGGTTGCCCTGACTAGTTTCGATTGTAACCACACAATCTCTTTAGAGGGGTTTGCCGTTTAGCACACGTAGAGAAACAATATGTTTACATATGGTCACCTCCAACAAAACTATTTTTAGACAAAATTTTAAACATATTATGTTTAAATTTAACCATATTATTGTCACCGACAAACATATAATTGTTAAATTAGTCCTCCATCAAGAAGCCACAACCATATTATGGTTACCTCTAAACATGTTATGGTTAAATATGACAATAATTTGTTTTTAAATTAACAATAGTATTTTCCTCTTTTCTAAGAGCAACATGCTTTGGTTGAAAATCAACCATGCTATTATAAATGTTAAACATATTTTAGTTATTACTAACCAAAAGATGTTCGGAGGCAACCATAATATGGTTGTGCCTTCTTGATGGAGGACTAATTTAACAATAATATGTTTGTCGGTGACAATAGTATGGTTAAATTTAAACATAATTGCAAACTATTCTCTTTAAAAATAGTTTTGTTGGAGATGACCAAATTTAAACATATATTTTCTCTGGGTGCACTCACCGCCATTGTGGAGTTCATTATTTCAACACAGAAATTACTAGTTGTTATACCCAGCATATAAAGAACAGCCAATGCCAGTTCCTTAAAATGGTACGTACCTGCCTTAGCCTTGTAGCTATAAATTGTTGCCCTAAACTGATTTAAATTAGATTGAATATCATCATTAAAATTCTCTTCTAACAAACGGTATTTTTCCATTGTGTTTCATTAACATCCAAAGGTACATTAGGATTCATAAAAATCTTTAACAACAACGAATTTTATCTGTGATAATTTGTCAAATGGAAAAATGTTCATTAACTTTAATTATATTCATTTTTTAAAGAATTCTACTTATTACTTCTTTTAAGAGCACAATATAGCTGTGGCAATAGGGAAAAAGTGCTTAAGTCATTTTTTTTAGTTTTGTAGGAAAGCAATTTTAAGCTTTAAAGGGGGTTTTTTAATATATTTTTGTTTTAATAAAATCATTACTTCTCATCGGTTATAGTTCTTTGTTTAAGGCTTTAATACCAAAAAATACAAACGTCACAGATCGAAAATAAACTTCAGCTGTTATTCCAACTTTTCATGCAAATTGCAAAAATGTCATTTTGCTATAACTTCCTTTAAAGTCGCACAAAATAACTAAAACTGATGAGAACAGACTTATAATTTGCTTCTCCAAGTGTAAATAAGAATATTAAGAAGCAAATATTTTTTTTTAAAAATACCCCATAATGATTCACCCCATTTAGGTGTATGTACATATGTGGATTATCAGACTTTCAAGTTTAAAAATCTGTTTTAGCTGTAATAATGTCAGATGTTAATAACTTTTATTTTTTATTTCTGTTAAAAATACAGTGAAAGACAAAAGAGTTGCGATAGAAGAACTTTGCACATTATTATTGGGTGTAAATATTATGGCAAACTACAAATCTCATGAATTATTGAAATAGGACTTTAACCCTTAAAAATGTTAAATCAATTACGAAAGAATTAAAAAAAAATTAAAGTAATGAAAATAATTTTGCAATAAAAAGTAAAATTAGTTTTGTTTTTCCCATAACTCCAGACAAAATTTCAATAAAATCATGTTGGTAGTAGTAAAAACCTTACAATTATATAATTCTCTAACTACAGTTGAAACAAATAGGACTGTCCAACACACAAAAAATAACAATGATCTGGCAACTAATTCTTGTAGAGGGGACTAAAAATATTTATACGTGTATCGGCGAAATAACAGTTTACATCTGAAACTCATTTTACGGCATGTTGGCATAAGTATATAATTAACTCTTAAACCACCTTTTAAGTTTTGGCGTATTTCTGGTATTAAAGATAAGTTTTCGGCTTAACTGTGTTCGGATACCTACAGTAGAATTTCATGACAAATATTTTCGGGAAATATATCAACTACACACATCCCTGTTTTAAGGGTGATATTGGCTTTTTTCAAAAAAATTCCAAAAAGAACCATTTCCAGAAGAGTTAGAGGGTTAATGCATACCAACAAAATGCTGCTTGTAATGGTCTGAATAAATCTTCTGAAGACACTATATACCAAAAACCTAAATATTTTTTTACTGCACAAGAGTGCAACTTTAAATAGGTCGTAAAATGAGTTTCAGATGCAAACTTTTAAAAAGCCGATAGATGTAAATCTTTTTTTAGACCCCTCTACAAGAATCAGTTGGCAGAGAATTGTTATTTTGAAAAAATTTTTATTTTGTTGTATAGTGTAAATATAATTGAGAAGTCGCAGGACAAATATCGTCGGTCACAGGTTGACAACTCTTAACTCACTTTTAAATTTTTTGAAATTGTGAACTCGTATTATTTATTTTAATTTTTTTTTAATCTGAAATTATTTCAATACCTTTATTTTCTTTACACCATCTTAAAATAAATATCTCCTACTAATTTTGGTTTTTTTTATTTACTTCCAACACGATTTAGTAACGGAGTAATAACGTTTTTTTTTTTGTCTCCTGAAAAGTACAAAAAAACATGTTAAGAGTTGTCAACCTGTGACCGACGATATGCCTTATTGTATTTTTTTAGAAAATGTTTTTTGCATTAATACGGTTAAGTTCTAATATTCTCTTCTGATAGTAAAATTTGTTTGGTATTTTGTTTAAGCTTTGATATCGTTGCAAATAAAACTTTTTGAGGGTATTGTAGGTAATTCTCATTCCTTCTGTAGTTTTGTTTGCTGATAGCTTTGGCTTTTCTAAAATTATTTAGGAGAACGTTTCCTGACGATCTGGCCTAAGCAACCAGTGAAATGCGCATAGGAACAGCTTATCCTGCAACAATAAATTTCAGTATTTTTATCAATTATTAAAAAAGGGAATAAAGCACAACAAACAAAATCTTTTAGTAAAATTTAATCTTAAAAAAATTTATGTAGAACAATACGTGCAAACATCAGCACAAACGTTAATATCCTCTTCACTTTTGTAGGGTGGATTTAATGAAAAAATGTACATTTTAACTATATTATTACAAAAAATATTTTTTTTTTAAATTAAAAGTCCTTTAAATTTGTACATTCTTAACATTAATTGTTGCAACTTATTGTGGTCTGATGCATTTTATGATTACAGAGGAACTTTTTGTATTTTCTGGGTTCATGCTTGATAATAATCGGGTGAAAAAAATAATCTTGGATTTCCCAATATTTTGAAATAATCAAAAAGGCACGCTTTGTTCTCCGACTCCTCAATTATCAGGAAGATGTTGTAATTCCATAAAGTCGTTACTGAGAAATCGATTGACGTGAATCTGTCTTTTGACTTAACTTAATGGTGGATCCGAACCACTTGGTGTGTTAATATTAAGCACTTACTAAATGCCTTACTAAATTATGTAAGGGAAGTATCATTTGCACCAAAACTTATACGCCCACCCTTTGTTTAGGACCCAGAGCTATCTAAGCTCCATTAATCCCATCAGCTTCTGTTGAATTGAAACAGCATCTGGGGCCATCCACAGGGCAAACTTTCCCGCAAGGGGGAAAATTCAGCCTTCCATATGAATGTAACCCAACTCGTAACCAAAGTCACCACGTGCAACCCGATAGTATTTCCTTGTCAAAAGGCTACACTTCATTGAACCCTTTTGTAAGTTCATGCCATAAAAAAAACACTTCCCCATCGGACATCTTCCGCAAAGATAATCTTCCTGAAAGACAGGAAGTATTTCTCGCACGAAGCATACTAACGGATACCTAACCAATAGTCAGACCGGTGCTTGCACTCACCGGGGTCTACTGAATCCCGTGGCGCTATCAGTTAAGTACTGAGGTACACCTTCAAAGGAGTTCTGCCTTTTGGAAGTTTAGTGCAACCCAGGTTGCATTCACCTGTTTTTAAAGTGTATGAGATTCTGATGAATGCCAAGCGCCAAGGTTAACTAAATTATTAATGAAATGCTGCATTTACCCTAGAGAATTTATTTGCCAATAGCACCCAGAGAAAACACATGTTTCATTATAGTCACCGTCACCGAAATTATTTTTGAAAAAATTTTAAACATATTATGTTTAATATAATCAATCCTTTCGCCATTGACTACCATATTATGGTTGAATTAGTCCTCCATCCTTTGAACATATTATGGTTAAAAATAACTAAAATATATTTAGCACTTATATTGACATGGTTGTTTTTCAATCATAGCATGTTGCTCTTGCAAAAGAGAAAAATACTATTGTTAATATAATAACAAATTATTACCATATTTTACCATAACATGTTTAAAGGCAACCATAATATGGTTGTGAATTTTTATAGAGGGCACATTCAACCATATTTTGGTTGTCGGTTACAAAAATAAAGTTTAATTAATCATAATACATTTAAGATAATGTTTAAAAATAGTTTTGTTGGAGGTGTCCTTATTTAAACATGTTTTTTTTCCTCTGTATGAGGAAGGAATCCTCAAGCTGCTGTAAATACGGCGCCTTAAAAGCGCAGCACATTCCCCGGGGGAACAAAGCCATCACAAGAAGTAATAATAGGGCCGAAAGGCCGCACAAATTTGAAATCATTGATTAATATTCTGGATAAGGGAATATCGAACATTATCATTTCGATAAGGGTTTCTTTTTGATTCTATACACCTGTGTTTTAATAATTTTAACTACACACTTTTCTAGCCCACTGTATAACAAAAAAGTACATCAGTTTGTATACATATATCAATATACATTTACTTTTATGTTTTCAAATAAAAATACAATATTTAAAAACAAAAACTCTTAAATAAAAAACAACATTTAAAGCAAATCTCTAAAAAAGGAAATATTTATGTGAAAAACTAATGGAAACTTTAGAAACATCCATATTTTATACAACTTTATAAAAAAACCCACATCTTTTAACAAAATAGTTAACTTAACAAGTCAATAAAAATTAATAAATATTTCTAAGTTTTTGTCCATTTTTTTTGCTTACAAATCTAACAAACATACGTTTTTCTACCACACATTTAGAAACAGAAAATATTTATAAAGAACTTTACCCAACTCAATTACTTTCCAACAGCTTGTTAATGCTCCTTCTACGGCTGTTACAAAAATTAAAGAGTTTTACACAAACTGGAAAAGAACGGCAGCCAGTCAGTCAGATGAACGAGCAAAGAAGTTGGGAAATCGAAATAAAATCAATAGTAATTACAATCATATGTCTTGTTTTTTTGTTTGTATTTCTTGTTGCAGTGATTTACCTTGCAACAGCAACAACTTGTACCCATGAACCCATTAAAATAAATGCCGTCACTTAACGAGCTAACTTTTTTGCTACTGCTGTTGCTCGTGTTTATGTGTTTGTAAAATATCAACCCTTTTCTGTACACACATACTCACACAATTACATTTAGCTCTGTACGTAGACACATTACATTTGCAGATAAATACATACAAATATTACTAAATGTATGATGGGTCACAATTATATACATACACACACACACACACATGCTTGCTTATATGCATATGGCTTGTGTGTAAGTACATGGCATTTATAGCAATCTGTATAAAGTTATAAAGTTTAAATGTTGGTTACGGGAAATCATTTCAATCTGCTTTAAATTCCTTGGCCAGGGAATTGAGAGTACCACAAATGATATGATAGATACGCATACACACATACACATAAATTTAACTTGAAATTTCTTAAATCGACTGAAACATAGACAATATTGAAGTCCAAAAGTCCATAGAATTAAAAACCCTTCACGATAGTACTAAAAACTGATAAAAAAACCTTTAGATCCTCGAACTTAAGATTCCCGAACACTTGTTTCAAAAAACAGGTGAAATAATGGAGCGATTTAGCTAATTTTATCTACTTAATACTCCTTATATATATAATAAATATTTGACCCAAATTTAGTCCTACGAGGTCATATTTTGTGGGCGCTATTGTGACAAAACCATTATTTCAGAAAAAAGGTAGACATTTGTCATTCACTGGTACGTCAATAAACCGATTTTGTTAATTTTCACTACTAGTATTCTACTAAATCTATTTTAGGCGAAAAAGAAAAATAAAGTTCCTAGATTTGAAAAAAAGACTTAAAAAATTAACGGTTTATAAGCAGGGCTGTGGAGTTGTCAGAAAAAAAGTACTAACTCCGACTCCGACTCCAAACGCTGAAATTTTGTAAGTGCGATTCCAACTCCGAATCCGACTCACGAATCCGACTTCAACGCCTACTCTTACCTTGATGCTAAATGTATATGATGCTAGTCCTTATTTGACTTTAAACTCGTTTTATACCCTCCACCTATAGTGGTGAATGAGGGTATACTAAAATTATCATTCCGTATGAAACTTTTGTATTATGCATCTTAGACCCCATAAGAATATTCTGGTTTCTTGAGTTATTCTAAGTCGATTTAGGCATGGCTGTCTGTCTGTCCGTCTGTTGAAAACACGCTCACTTTCGAAAAACTCAAAAGATAAGAACAATGTTGGTGTCAAATTGCTTCTAGCTATCTTAAGCAGTTTGGGATTGAAATCCAACAAAATGCAATCAGTAGCATCAGAGCAATACATCAAAATATAGAACCACCACCCTAAAATATTAAAAATTTTGTTACAAAAAGTAACATAAAAGGTGACAGAATGCACGGCATGAAATACGATTTGGCACAAACTCTTTCTATACGACTAGAAATCACACAGTAAAATTTCGTAAATATTGGTCCATAATTTACCATATGCCCCATATAGAGCCTACTCACGGAAAATAGTTTAGCACGCCGAAAACCGAAACAAATGCATATGTAATAAAATTTGGTACGTTACAGTCTTATAATGCTAGAAATCATACTTTAAAATTTCGTGAAGATCGGTGCATAACTTACCTAAGGCCGCATATAAACAGTTTAGTATGTTTAAAAACGTAATATATGATGCTATTGTTATACAATTTGGTACGTCAAAGATTTTTAGGACTAAAAATCAAAATATAAAATTTCTCATAATTTACCATATAAGGGTAATATTATGGTCACTCTGGGAAATTATTTAAATACGCCTTAAACCGTAGCAGATATAGAAATCGTGGTAAAATTTGTATAAAATTGTTTTGCATTTTCTTTTTTTTTAAAAATATCAATATTGATATTATTTGTATAGATATATAAATCCACTTCTGTTCCGCAATAAATTTCTTCAAAGGACTTGTGATTTTTGTAAAGGTCTACGATTAGGGAGATCGGACGGTTATTATTCGACCGGTTTTAACCGATTATTTTAGCTTTGCCCAAGTCGGTTATTTTAAAATATCCATTTTTCGAATATCGAATAAACCGGTTATTTTGGTATAATAAACCGGCTATTTTAATAATGTGTAATTTATATACATTTTACTTACTCTTGTTGCAAATGTACCCATAATTTAAGTATTTTTCTAATATAATAGGTATTGGACAATCTTAAACTTTTTTACAAAGATATAACAGAAGAATATAATAGAAGTAAAAAACATTCTAAACAATGTCAATACAAACCTCTTATAAAGGCGAATGTTTTTGTTAGTTAAAAAGTGTGTGCGAGAGTATTCTAAACATTAAATATATTTTTATGTCGTATTATCTCTAGAGATATTTTTAACGGAATTAAAAAAAAAGTTAAGTGACTGAAGTACCCTAAAATTTATGTTGTAAAGGGTTTTCCACGTCACGATTTATTAATCACCTTTAATTAGTCCGCATGCTTGACATTAATGTATTCCAAATAAAAATTAACTTCTTTCGAAGTAGTTCTAAAGAGACAACAAATAATACTTAACTTAAAGACGCTGCCGAAAATGAATCATTGGTTGAAATATTAGCCCGCTGTGTTGTCGGGGACGGAATGCCTGTAAAGGCACTTAGAAATCTTAATAAGGTCTGGCATATCTTCATGCTTAAAGCTACAACATTCCGGCGGAATCAACGATACTGAACAAATTCATCAGTTTTGTTTATTAAAACACCAAGAGCTAAAAAACTAAATTTAAGAAATAAAACAATGTCATGGAAGGTCTGAAATTGTGGTTGACGAATAGGCAAATATTTCATACAAAAAGCATGTTCATATTACTATTCGTCTTTCTAATACTTTCAAAATAATTTAAAATATATAACCTTGGATAAGAGATTTTTTTTGCAACTTTCCAAAATATGGTTGAATCCTACTGATTCATATAAACTCCCAACAAATTAAAACTCATTTAAAATAAAATTGGTAGAAACTTGTAAGCCGTTTTAAGGCCCATAGGTTAGGTTACTGAAATTTTTATTTAAATTTATTAAATTCCTATAATTTTTTATTTGCTTTTGGAAAACGTTTGTCTATATCAAACAACATTTAATAGTTTTTAAATTACATTATACAATTATCTTGTTACAAAAAAAGTTTAGTAAGTAAATAGAAATTGTTAAAAAAAGTTTAAAGTTTGATCAATTTACTGGCAATACTTTTCTTGGATTTTATCATCAAATATTTGTTAGATCTGAACATATCCTAAAGTCATATCTATGTATTTTGTTGGTTCCGCACCTTTTTGAATTGTTTTGTTTTTATTCAAATTAACGTTTTATTACAAACACTTATTTGATTTTAGTGTTTTTATGTATTCGAATTAAAACCGGTTAACCGGTTATTTTAAAAATGTTTAACCGAAAACCGGGTTTTTTAAAATAGCAACTATTCGTAATATTCGAAAACCGGTTATTGAAAAAAGTCGAATAATCGATCTCCCTATCTACGATAGAGATATCACATTCATCCAAAACTTTTTTATTCATGAAATTAAGTGAAATTTTTATTCATGAAATAACGTGCTATTTGGCGGAACAAAAAATTTAGCCTTTGTAAAAAAAATGCATTCGAGCCTCTTCTGATTGCATTTCTGAATTAACCATGTTAATTATTTTATAAAAAAAATTGCAATTTAAAAGAAGGATTTTTATTAAATCCTGATGAAAGAAATAATAATTAAAAAAAATGCAAGGAAAAGGACTCAATAATTTGTTTGCTATACTAAAAATTCAAAAAGGGGGATCTTTGACACATTTTTAAATTGTACCAAATGAGTCACGGTAGTACCACGGTACTTAAGAAGGTCAAAATGTACCAAAAAAGTACAATTATACCAACTTACTCATCTGAAAGATAATTATGTTTATACATATACTTATACATATATGTACACAAGAATGTTTATTTTTATTTTTTAATTTTAAAAGAATGACGTTAAAGGATAAAAATAAAGTTTTTTTAGCCTTTCATTGTTTTTGTTTTATGCAAGACTGCCAGATAAATTTGTGAAAAAATCGTTACTTTCCTAAGAAAAAATACAAAAAAAAATTGTCTTTTTTTGTTTTAAAAAATCGGACAATTTAAAATTAATTTTGACAAATTGTGTTCGATTTTTTTTAAAACATAATCAAAAAAAAAAAAAAAACATAGTTAAAGTTCATGGGTATTTTGTACATATTTTATACATACATACTTAAGCTTGAGGTCTTTTCATTATTTTATTTTTCTTTAATTCGATAAAAATTTTAAATTTCAGATTGTTTTTTTACCCTGAAAAAGTCACACAAAAGGCTTGACAAAATATCACATTGAACTAAAAATAACACTTTGGCAAAAAGGCAAAAATTTCCTATAGGGTTTTGATCACATACACAAATGTATTAAATAATCCAAGTAAATAAAAATTAAACAGTTTTCCCTCGAAATTTTGCTTTTGCCGAAACATTTTTTAGGGAACAGAAAAACAATTTTCACAATAGTGATAAATATAAAAATTTGAGCTGCCTTGTTTTTAAAAATATATTTTTTAAGTGGTGCCTAATGCACAAACATATAAAAATATTTAAAAATGTTTCATTTTGAACACTGAATTATATCGCCACTAGAAAAAATCAGCAAATCGGCACTTTGCCGATTTCGGGAAAAAAATCGTCAAAATTTATTTCTTTCGTTGACGTTTCGCTTGCATTTGACACTTAATTACTGGAAGTATTCCAGTTAAAACAGAATCTGTGTTGTCTGTTCTCGCATATAAAACAGAAACACTTTTTTCTCACAAATCGAGAAAAGATGGAATTTTTGTTTCACACTTCATTTGAGAAATTTTACGATGCGAGATATACAGAAACGAGCTACTGGTAAAGGAACTTAAATTTGATGTAAAATGGCAATATAGATAAATTGATAGGCAATTTTAATAAAATTCGTTTAAAAAATAATTTTTGAAATGAGCTAAAAATATATAAATCATTAAGAAAAATTAAATTGGTGTTTTTGATGTTATCACACTCTAAAAATATTTTTAAAGATTCACCAAACAAAGAGAACAATTCAAGGCCTGGTATGAATAAAACATTTTTCAAAACATATAAAAATCAATCGTATAATAAGACAATACTTTTGTATGAACTAACAAAAATACCACATTGTATAATTATACGATTATACAACGAATACGACGTTAACACGAGCTTGTATATTGGAAAATTGTTTGTATATTTTAGTTTTATGGTTTTTGTTTTACTGTTAATCATTATAATAAAAGTATCAAGTCAAATATAAATGCATGTTTTCCCATTGGATAAATGGATAAGACTATTTGAATTATTCGAGTAATTCAAACAAATTAAAACTCTTATTTGATTAATCGAGTAAAATTTAAACAAAAGCAAAAGTCAAATAGTACATACACACAATAAATGGGCATACATGAATTCCTATTTCTTAGTTTTGTTACATTAATTTCTAAAGAGCAATATCAGTAAGTTTTCTTCCTCTTAGACGATCCAATTGACAAAAGCTTTCATTAAAATTCGTTAAACATTAATAAAATAGCACTTCGTTGTCTAGTCTATCTCAATAATTATTCACGATCTAAAATGAAGTTTTCGCAAATCGTTCTCTCAAATAATTGTAGAGCATTGAGAGTATGTGGGCATTTAAATAATTTTTCCACATCACTATTTTTCTTTCTCCTGAATTTTACAGTGGTACATGATCAATTATATTTTAACGTATGACCATTACGAGTACAAATCTACGAAATACGTAAAATCTTGTTGTTTTGCTTTTTTATGGAAGTAAAAAATCTTGAATGACTTTACACACCAACACAAATGTATGTGTGTGTTTGTTTAAGTGTGTGTGTGTGTATGTATGAATATAATACATGTTGGTGCCATATGTTTGATTGGATATAAAACATTTTTCCAGCTGTGTACCAAAATGAAATTATTATTTTTAATCCTTTTATTTTCCCTTATTCTCTTAATTTTTTTTTTTACCAATACCATTACACTAACATACACTCTTGTATTCAATAAAGTATTGTGTTCGTTTGTGCGATTGGTTGGCTGGTATGTTTTTTGAAAGGAATTATTTTTATACAAATGGATGTTGGAAAAAATTCCTTGAACATATATTTTTTTGTATTTTTGTTTGTTTCATTTCAATTCGAAAAATTTATTTGTTTTAAGTTTTCCCATTAAGCAGTGTTTTGCTCGTTGTTTTTTTTTCGATGTGACTATGTGTATGTATGGGTATGTGTGTGTGTGGCATAGTTAAAATGTAATGTATTTTATTTCATTTTATATACACATAAGAATGTCGTTGCTTATATTTCAATGGAGCTTTTTGTTAAAAAAAAAACAAAAATTATAAATCTGATTTCATGTATTTTTTTAAAAGTCGTACCGTACCAATGGTGTTATTTCGTTTTAATTGACTTTAAAAGTCTTGTGTTAAGTGTTTTTAATACAAATGAAGACAATTTCTTTTTTATATTTAGAGAAAAGGTTGTTTTTTACAAAATGGCTTATTTTACAATAAAACTATGGGACAAATGAAGACTTTTGGAAAACACACGGACTGGACAGTATAGATTCGATTGTATCCGGGTTGTATAGGGGCTTACTACCCGTTGGTAATTGAATCAATTATCAGCTTGTCGATTTTGGTGACTAATTTTTTTATGGGCCTTCAAAAACTTTTTACAATCAGATTTTGTCCAACAACTTAGTCAGACTTGGTGATACCGCTGAGATATATGTATTATATATATTAATAGGCAAGTGAATTTCTTAGGATCCCTTTTACGCCTTAACTATATATTGTATTTTAACAAATGATATATCATTCGAAAGATATTTTTTGGGAGATTATGTTAATTTAAATTTTGTTAAAATCGGTTCTGTTATTTGAGTTATACGCGTTAGAAAGTAGCACTAATACATTGAAACAATTCACATACGTGTGAGCAAAAACAATGTAAACACATAACAGAAGCAGTATGCTTTGTTTTTGTGTTTACATAGTAAAAAGAACAACAACATGCAGAGTTTTCTGCTATGCATTAAATTGGAGAACAGTAGAGATCAGGAAATAAAAAAGAGAAAACCAATTTTAAATATTTTGTTTTCTTTTTGGGAGCGTTGTTGTTTTTAAATGTTACCGTTGATTTCTTAAATTTTTTCGCTTATGAATAATTTTAATGTTATTGTTACATTATTAATATGGTTACATTGTAAAGAATGTGTTTATTGCATTTTTTTTTTTAAATAAAGTGCGATCTTTTGATGGGCGGTGATTTTATATAACAGACACTACCGATCATGGTCATTTGTTATATGATAATGAAAACTATGTATAATACGTAGAAAGTCACTGTTAAGAGGATAGTAAAGAAAAATGTTTAAAAAAGCATCTACAGAAGCCGCAATTGAAAGAAATAATTGTTTTTGCTCTCCTGAAAAGTTTGGTTTTATAACTTACGCGATTATTCGTGAAAACCACAGATATATACATTTTTAGAAAAATTGTCATTAAATTTTATATGCCTAATAGAAATATGCCTCATAAAATTAAAAATTGTTCTGCTCTACTGAGAATTATTACATTTTGAGTTACTACTCTGTATATAATCAAGTGCGATATGTTTTTTAACATTAAATAAATATATTTCTACATATGAATATACATATTTAATAAAGTTTTAGATTAAATAAATATTAGAAATAACGGTACAAATAAGTTATTTCTAGATTGCAGTCGATTGTGTCGACTGCTAGCCCATACTAGTATATATATATATATTCAATATTTATTTATTGAGTCTTCATGTTTTACCAATAATTAATCAAATCTTCTCCTAATACTTTATTTTATGTCCTGCCAGTGCCAGACAAAAAATTTCGTCATCACGGTTTCTGTTCACATATGTAGGCTTTTATCGCTCTTCTAATTGGGTAAGTGCTGCGGCTATGGCCGCCATTATTAAGAATATTTCGAGCTAATGGATTTGGGTGCAGTTCACGCTTTTTTAAATATTTTACTGCATATTTCTTCATCATGGTTCTATCTAACGGCACATTGAGATCCTTTTGAATATTAGAGTTTTTAACATACGAGGATGCAGCTGTGATTAATCGAAAAAGTTTATTTTGGGGCCTTTGATATTTTTTTAGATATTAGAGGCCGAGACAGAGCCCCATAACTGAATACCGTAGCACCAGATTGTCTTTAAGATAGAGTTTTAAAGTAGAAGTTTGTAATCGAGACTAAAGGTACGGTCACATATGGCAAATATTAGCCCCAAATATGTTTGCCTTTATTTGGCAAATTTTTTTTCAAAACAATGTAGGTTTCATTTTGTGGTCACACTGCGCACATTTATTTGCTCATATTTGTTTGCTCGAACAGATGTCAAATAGCGGCAAACACACATATTAGCAAACATGTTTTCCATATGGTCACACTTAAAAAAATATTTGCCGAAGCAAAATATTTGACCAAACTGTCAAAATATATAAATTTATTTGCCAAAACACTATTATACAAATTGTGATGGAAAATATAGAGGAATTTCTTTCAATTAGAGCGTGTTCTATTTTGATCTGGCAAACCATCTGACATCAGCTGTTTTGCAAGTCGTCTGTTTGTGGAGGCAAATATATATTAAAATCTATTTACTTACACATATTCTTAAAAAAAACAAAATTTTTAATTAACTAAAATACAATAAAAAGTGAATATAAATATAAATCAGTAAATAGTTTGCTAATATGAATGTTTTTATGTTATGTCAGGTGAAACCAAAAAGGAACGTGTTAAAGCAAAAATGATTAACCTTCTGTAATTGTCAATTTTGACAGACATGTGAAATTACATATGGACTTTACATCTGACAAACCCACCGCAAAATAAATATCGTGTAAAATTGCTTAAACATTTTTGAAAGGTTGAGTTTAAAATCGATTATACATATATGATTTCAGTGTTCTTTTTATATTTCGTAATCCATTTTTGAAATCTTAAAATGGTAATTACTCAAAAAATGGTTTTATACAATAACTAGCATTTAACCTGCTACTTCGTTAGCATCTCCTTTTCTTTCGTGGACATATAACGCCAAAGTTTATGTTTCTAGGTTTTAACCAGCTACTTTGTAATAGGTACGATTTTCACCTCTTAAACGTTCGAATTTCGAAAATGTACCAAATTTTTATTTGTATTTTTTAGATTCGTTATGAATGTGATATAGTTTTTATTTTAATGTTTATTGGTTTAAAAGATAGATGGCATAGCAAAAAAGTTTAAAAATACAAGTTTTACCCGTTTACTCCCCAAAAAGGCCGAATTTCAAAAAAGTACCAAGCACCTGTCCGCTTATTTTTTTTTTATTGAACAACAATAAGTACTAAATTTTTGACTAAAAAAAAATGTTTTGTAAAAAAGTACCAAAAATAGTTACGGTTTTTACCCCTTAAATGTCCGAATTTCGAATAAGTACCAAATTCGTATTTGGATTTTTTAGATAAGTTTCAAATGTGATATTACCCTTATTTCTATGTTTATAGGTTTAAAAGATAGATGGGGTGACAAAAAAGTCCAAAATACAGATTTTACCCGTTTACTCCCTATTTCCCCTTTTTTGTACTTTTTTCTCCCCATTGAAGCATAAAAAAATTTAAATATTGTAGTGGGAGCCCATAATTTAATACGTCTATGTCAATAAATAAAAACAATGTTTTGTAAAAAAGTACCAAAAATAGTTACGCTTTTTACCCCTTAAACGTCCGAATTTCGAAAAAGTACGAAATTTGTATTTGGATTTTTTAGATAAGTTTCAAATGTGATATAACCCTTATTTCTCTTATTATGGGTTTAAAAGATAGGTGGGGTGACAAAAAAGTACCAAAATACAGGTTTTACCCGTTTACTCCGTTAAAGGGCTGAATTTCCAAAAAGTACCAGACACCTGTCCGCTTATTTTTCTAAAGAACAACGATAAGTATGAAATTTTAGTTTTAGAGATATAAGGTTACCGAATTTACCCGTTTTTACCCCCTAAACATTCGAATTCCAAAAATCCCGTCTTTGTGATCGATTTGGGGAGAGCTAGCCCTGGTCCAAATTTCAAGTTTTTACCTTCAGTCGTTTAGGCTGTGCGATGATGAATCAGTGAGTGAATCAGTAACGTTACAATTTTATATATATAGATTAGATAACTTTTTTATCTTTGATCCAAGGCAGTAACCGCACGACGATTTGGCTACAACAACAAAAAATACTGAAAATCAAAAACGAATTTAATGTAATTCCAAAATCATGTGTTTTTTTTAATACATAAATTAGATAAATGTTAAATTTTACAAAAATATTATTACAATACTTTGTGTTTTTTTATTTGATTTTAGTGGTATTTTTTTTTTTAAGTTGTTCCCAACAGCAGTTATTTGCTACTGTTTGCTCTTACAAAATAATTGTAAGAACAAATATTTGTTTGCTTAAAATACAGGCAAATATTTGTTTTTGAGTGGTCACATTAAAAGCATTTTTGTTTGACACCAAACAAATTTATTAGCCCAAAATCAGCTGTTTTCCTGTTTGTCGCAAATAAATATTTTGTGGTCACATTACGGCAAACAAATATTTGACGTTTTTCGGCAAATGTTTGCCATATCTGACCGTACCTTAAGAACGGAATTTCTTCCGATAAGCCAATTAATTTAAATTGCTTTTAGTATCGTTTGGGTTAATTTTGCTTCTATATGCCATTTCCACATTAAGCATCGATCTAGATGTATACCGAGGTATTTTACATGCGAGTGTTGGAGTATTATTTGATTATTGATTTCAATTGGCGGGCATGTTCCCGACGCAATGCGAATGTTTTATGTACGCATTTTTGCTCGTTGACCTTTATCCTCCATTGTTTTAACCCTTTTTCCATTGCAAATATATGATCCTGCAAGTAACGAGAGCTTCATGACAGTTTTCGTGAACTCTTAGTAAAGCTGTATCATTCGCAAATGTGGGATATCCGAAGTATAAATTAAGCATAATAGAGGGCCCAGGATACTGCCTTGTGGGACTCTAGCGTCAATTGGCTGAGGAGAACTTAAAAAATCGCCTTCTTAAATAGTAAATTTACGACCGAATAAGTAGCTTTCTAACAGCTTGTGTATGTTTTTTGGTAAGTTTTGCTTCAATTTATGAAATAATCCTTCATGCCAGACTTTATCAAAAGCTTGCGAGACATCGATGAAGAGTGCAGAGCAATATTTTTTTCTTTAAAGGCTTTTCTTATGACATTTACTCTTCGATAAGCTTGTTCAATTGTGCTGTGCTTTCTTCAAAAACCGAATTGATGGTTTGGAATACATCTATTTTCATTTAAAATCGGCGGTGACACTAGTAGTTTTACAAATAGCTTTGAAATGTTAGATAAAAAGCTAATAGGCCTGTATGACCCAACTTTTGTGTGATTCTCTCCTGGCTTTGGTATCATAGTTAGATATATATGGCAATAATATACCAATGAGTCCGCCAAACAAATTTTGTCCGCCAAACAAAGTTTTTGCCATAAATAGCTTTATCATGCATTTTTTTTTTAAATATCTGTGAAAATTTTTTCTCACTTATTACAGGCAATATATTTAAGACTTAATTTTTTTAGAAAAACCAGAACACATATTAAGCTCTTCTTCACAGTCATATATGTCAAGATCATCTGAATCCTTGCAATCCTCTTGTTATTCATCATCTTCCTTCCTTTGCTTTGTACTTTTTTCTGCCATAATGGCATCCAAAAACCACTTTCCTCTATATCTGAAGAAAAACATGGCGGAAATGTTTCAATTTTTTATATACATACTAATGACATATGTGACCTTCTCCGAGAAAAGGGACCTAGTGTGTGAAAAAGAAGTTTTTAGAAAAACGCATTTAAAGTTTCAAACTTTAATATTTTTCTAATTTTTATCGATTTTCCCAAGTTCGTTTTGTACGTTTTTATCAGAAATCTAACTCATTTCATCTTATTCTACACCCATTTATCCACTCTGAAGTCCAAACCCGTTGTTTGACACACTAGGTCCCTTTTCTCGGGGAAGGTCACATATATGCATATAAACATTGATAAACAGTCTCTATTACCTTAAATCAAATGGCAATGCTGTTTGAAGGTACCGTTAACCTTCTTATCCGCTTTCATTTAAAGTTGACGCTAATGCTAAGAAATAAAATTAAAAATTAATATTTTGCATGCTGCTATATTATAATTAAAATCTCGTAAAGTTCTAAGACTTTGTTCCCGGAAATTTTAAACTTAAAGACCAACTCTGTAAAAATTCAATTTTTCTCTAATCTCCAAAAGACTTTTTCCAACGTAAGTCCTTACAAGTTTTATATCAAAAAGTAAATTTTAAATTCCATAAGATAATTGATTTTTTTCAAAAAAAAAAAAAAAAAAAAATTGACATAGTCTCAAAATAAATAGTTTTTGTTTTCCAAAAAGGACTTTGTCTGGAATTCTGGTAACAACCAACCGGTATTCTTCAATCTTTTCCAAAAAAACGAGTCACTCTTTAATGACAACGCCTAACATAATAAAATCTGCCTTACTCTTACGCTGTTATTTTGCAAAATTATAAACTGACTTACTGGAGTTTTGTTAATTCAAATTGAACTCAAATTAAATATGTGTGTCCGCATCGGAATCAGTATCGCCGATATTTCTTTTTAAGTATCAGTATCAGTAACGTATCGGCAAAAAGGCGTCACATTTCTTAAATTAACGCTTATGCCTGTATACATAAAAATATTTTAAATTTAAAAGTTTTTTAATAAACGTTTGTTTAATTTAATAGCCAATTATGCATACTGGGGTTAATGTTTTGATAAAAAAAAAACACTGGAAAAAGTATTAAAAATTTTTAAATCTAGAATCCCCTCTAACGTATGAGTAATATTAAATTTAAAGGTATTGTAACGCATACGTTAAGCTAGTGATTACATATTTAATATACACCTAATTCTCTTTTTACACGAATTATTTTTACACGAATTTTCATTTAACACGAGTTAAAAAGTTAACATTTTTCTCTTTTTACACGAATTGTTTTGTTTTAACACGATTTTTTTAATTTTTTATTGTTGTTTATTGTACTTTTACGTTATTTTTTAGGTATCTTTTTTTACACGAATTTTTTTACACGAATTTATTGGGAACGTATCTATCGTGTAAAAAGAGAATTGGGTGTATATCCATTATGATATGTGTAACGATGCACCTTTTTGCCGATATGATACCGATACACAGCAAGAAATATCGGAGATACTGATACGCATTTTGAATTTGAATTCAAGTTTAAATCAACAGAACTCAACTACAGAAATTTTGCTATTATATAAAATTACATTCTAAGTGAATATTTATAGTTAAAGTTGATATATTTTAGTTATTTATTTTTTTGTGGTTAAATAGTTTACTAACACTAAAACAATTCATAAATAAATTAATTTGTAGGGCAGTAAGTTGTTTAGTACATAAATTTGAAATTGATATGAACCCAATAAATCTTCACTTTTCACTTATAACTTGACGCTGTTTATTGCATCGATGTGGAATTGTTTTGACTTTGATCTGAACGATTAAATTTGTTATTGAATGACAGCATAATTATTGGCATGTAGTAAGTTTAATAACAATGTCCATATAGATAATTATATGTAGAATATTATGTGAGTATCCAATTTTCCTTTGCCTGGATCCACAACTGTTTCACTAAATATAAAAATATGTGTCTTGTTTGGCGTAAAATAAAATTATTATTTATTACCTTTATTTTGAATTTGGTTTTTGAATGCAATACATAAAAACCAGTATAGAAAAAAGTACCAAAAATATTTATATACTCGAATTTTCCAAAAGTACCAAAATGCTTCTTAAGGAGAGGAAAACACAATTTAAATTTTATTTCTATCTTTATTAAAGGATAAATGGGTAACCAACCAAGTACTAAAATTTTAATTTTTTCCTTTTTCGTTCAAAAAATGTACAAAAATGTACAGTAAAATACAATATAATAGTCTGGTAGTGTATAAAGTCATTCCTAAAAAAAAAAATTTAAGGAATGTAGCTATTACAAAAAGCTTTATAAAATACATAACTGAAATTTAACTCATAGAATAAATTCGAAAAAAAAATGTTGGATACTTAAATTTATTAAAATATTTTGTTTGTTGTGCTTAATTCCTTTTTTTTTAATAATTGATAAAAAAAATACTGAAATTTATTGTTGGAGGATAAGCTGTTCCTATGCGCATTCCATTGGTTGCTTAGGCCAGATCATCAGGAAACGTTCTCCTAAATAATTTTAGAAAAGCCAAAGCTATCTGCAAATAAGACTACAGAGGGAAAAAGAATTGCCTACATACACTCATAAAGTCTTACTTGCAACGATATCAAAGCTTAAACGAAATACCAAACAATAAATCAGTCAGTGATGAGTTTATATTTTCTTACATTCCCCACTACAAATTAAATTTATAATTGCGATAAACATTGACATGTTTACAGTAACTATAATATTGATGATATTAAATAAAAATAACAATATTTTGTGCGCGGCAACAATATATTGTTACAATAAACATAAGGTATTTGCCGTAATCATGCCCAACCATATTTTTTCTCTGCGTGCACAGGCTCTTCGTGCTGTTGCCGTGCAAATTGCCAATCAGCAACAACAACAATATAAGTGAGAAACGTTGCTAAAACTGTTTGTTTGTTCAAACCTTCATCTATGTAAAAAAACACTACAAAACATTAAAATATAATGTATGTCTACAGAACCACTACAATTGTACTATAGTTATATGACGAAAAAGAGATCATTACATAGTGTTTGTAACTTTCGTGAAACTAGTTATGAACGCTTTAAAAAGTTGTGTACAAAAAACACTAAAACACTAAAAATAGATATCGTTTTTGGCTGATTGTACCGTACGCTAAATTATGTTCGGTTTAATTTCGAACACTGGTTACAACTTTTGTTAGTTTTACTGACATTTTTTTAAAAAAAAATCTACCAAATTATTGTTAATCGCTATTAATAAAGCATAAATTAAAAGTTATAAATATAATAACTATTTTTTGATAACAAATTTTTTTTATAAGAACTTTATCTATTTCCGAACGAATACTGCGATTGAAGTCGTTCACTTACATTTAAAACAAAAACAAATTATAAAATATTGTTTTGCATGCAAGTTAAGCGAACGAAGTCTTCGTTCGAAATCGACGGACAGGCCAAAAGTCTTTAATATAGAAAAATAAATGAAATTAATTAATTTTACGATTTTGAATTAATTCTTATTATTAAAAATCCTCTTTAATTTATATTTGCAGCATTTTAATAAAATACCATTTTCTCCATAAATGATTTACTTCGATAATTAAGCATTAAAGTCACAATTAACTGCATTTATCATGGAGATTATATTGTCAAAAGTTTTAGTTTTATATGTCATGGCGATTAAAATTACATACAATTTTCCCGCTATTGACACAGTGTGATGTAAAAAACAAAACACAAAAAAAAAATATATATGAATACCTTAAGGGATTAGTAAAATAGAAAGTTGTGAATAAAACTAATAATAATTATCCTAATAAAAAAAGAAATAAAAATCAAAAGAGTTTAATGGCATAAAATGTTCCCATCATGACTTTTATTTCTAAAGCGGAAAAGGGAAAGAACGTGGGATTACACGAATATTAGAGAAATAAAAATGCAAAAACACATGCATACTTTTAGGGTTTATGATAAAAGTTTTATTTTGTTATTCTTTATTTGGTAGTTATTATATACTCATGCACATATTTATATTATAAAGTATTACTGTTAAAGGCCATTAAAAATGAGCAAAGTTTATAATGACTCTAGAGAAAAGTTAAAAAAAAAACATTATCAAAAACAAGAAATAACAATAATAAAAAAGTTTGCTTAAAATCGATACTTTTGTCTTTGATTACAAAGTGATTTTGTGCAAGTTGTAGAAATGAACTTAATTCTATACTTGTTTAAACATTTAGAAAACTTTTGAATAAAAAGTGATCATAAATATACATTTATTTACTCTTCTTCTTTTCTATTCTGTATTTTGAAGTTAATATGACAAAAAGTTTAAGGGACATCATACTGCTCTTTTCTTAAGTATTAAATTGTTTTTTTTTTATTTATTTTTTCTTGTTAACAATTTGAAACTGATATAGTGAATATCTTTTTGTTCTTATTTTAACAATTTTTTGCGACCCTTTTTCCGTAATTTGATTTAAATAAAGCCCCCAACATAATGTTTTGAACTAAACTCATATTTCATTTGCTTGTGAAGTTCTGTTTTTTTTGTTTTTTTTTTTTTTTTGGGGAAAAAGTGACAAGAATTTTAGATTAACATTAAGTACATTGACTTCATAGGGGAATTTTTGTCAGAAACAATAGTTCTATGTTTTTATTAATGTAAAAAACAAAAACTTTAAACTTTTTTTATAGCAGGACTCGTACGGAAATGCCATATGAACTTTTAAAAAGTGAGTATTAGCAACGATGGACCTTATCAATTAAATTGCTAAAAAAATGTGTTATTTATAAAAGAAAAAAGTTTTTGCTATACAAGTGCACTTTTTATTTTATGTAGATGTGTGTGTAAAATTAGTAAAAAATGGAAAATCATCGATAGAAATGATTTTTTCGTCGTCTAAGGCGTTTTTTAATACATACATACGAATTTAGAAAACTCTAACATTACATCGTAGTGTTTGTGCTCTGCAGCATTAAACACATTTTGTCTCCAAAACGTTTGAAAATATGAAAGAATTTCTTAAGCTTAATTAAAATTCCTTATGGCTAAATTTTTTTTTTCATGGCTAAACAAGTAAATGACTAAATTTGCCGAACTCATTTAAGAGGTCAGGTTTATCTTTCCCTTTATCAACTTTAACCTGCAAAATAAATAAAAATAAAAACTAAAATTTCCTTAATCAAGATTGATGGAATTTATAAAAAACGAAAGTTAAACACTTTTTTAAGGCCACTGACTTCAATTTATTCTTTAAATATGAAATTAAATATTAAGCTAAAATTTGTATTTACTTTTTTACGAAAACAGTTGATAGACTAACCAAAATTATGTATGTAAAAGATAAACCATAAACAAAAAAATAATCCTTTCAGCTCACATTGTAGAGAATAAAAAGAAAAGAACCTTAATACCTTTAAAACTCAAAAAAAAAAATTATTGTTGTATAATTTATTGAGCTTGAGCTTTTTTCCTTTTTATATTAAAATTTTTATTACATTTATTTTATAACTTTAATATTTCGATACAGCAATCTGTATCACCATCAGGGAAACAAATTAAGCAAATAAACTGATGTTTTTTTTTTAAATAATGGAAAAAACAATAACAATTGTCAAATAGAAAAAACTATTTACAATTAAAAAAAATTTATACAAATAATCTATTACATTCTAAAAAATTTTAAATTTCCTGTTTTGTTTTTATAAACTAAATGTCTTTAAATTCGTTCTACATATTCCGTGTCCGATTTGAAATTTATCCTTAACAATTCTGGTTCCTTAATGATTTGCAACATTTCTAGCGGTGCTTATAATTTTTTTCTGTGTTTAAATTGATACTTTCTTAAAGTCCAAAGAGTGATTTAAACTATCACAGTGGCTTGTTAATGCTGTTTTTTGTGACGAAATATTCCTAAATTTTTGATTTAATTTGTGACCTGCAATTCTAATTTTCAACAATTAAAAAATAAAAGGTTGAATAAAATAAAATTTATTTAAAAAAAAAAAAATATTTATGTATATTAGACCGACTCAAGTTGTATGGAGCCGAAAAAGGTGTTTTAGCTACCCCTCTGAAAATAAAGCTTGATATGTTTTATGATGATTCCCAAAATATTTTGGTTCTAGCGTTGACCATCCGTGAGCTGGACCGTTTTTAAAAAAGGTCTTTTTTCAGTTTTTCGAATTTTTTTGTACTTTGCTCCAAGACGACATAAATAAAATTTGGTATCATCGAAAAGAGTTTTTGAAGCAGCATCCAATGGTATATAAAACTTTACCACTTGCGACCTACTAATTGAGATATTTAAATAAATACATATTTTAGTTTCGGGTTTTCATACAAATTCTACGTATTTTTTTTATTAATTTTATATTTTTTATTTTATTTTTCACTTTTTGATAAATTTAAAAATGAAAAAAATTTGATACCCATATTGCTTATATATGAAAAAAAGATAAAAAATATCGCGATTTTCGCGTTTTATGTAAATTATTACAAAAAACAAATACACTAACATTATTTTAAAACAGATTCAATTTAAAAAGCAGAACATTACTTCCACATACGTAGAATTTCTGTGAAACCCCGAAACGAAAATATGTATTTAGTTAAATATCTCAATAAGTAGGTCGCAAGTGGTAAAGTTTTATATAACATTGGATGCTGCTTCAAAAACTCTTTTCGATGATACCAAATTTTATTTATGTCGTCTTGGAGCAAAGTACAAAAAAATTCGAAAAACTGAAAAAAGACCTTTTTTAAAAACGGTCCAGCTCACGGATGGTCAACGCTAGAACCAAAATATTTTGGGAATTATCCAAAAACATATCAGCCTTTATTTTCAGAGGGGTAACAAAATCACTTTTTTTTTGAGTCGCTCTAATGTATATAATTTTATAGCAGCGATCGGCATTTGGCGTTAGTAGGCTTACGAAGTTAATAGGTTAATTAATGTACACGTAACGAATTCTTAAGGACACTGCCCACTGTGTGTTATCTAGAGGCCAAAATAGACGCCATATCTGTGAAATTTGTATACACTGATAGAAAATGCGTCATAACGCTAATGTATTTTGACATCAGTACTATGACAAGTATCTTCGTTTTTGACCCCATGATCTTATCATCATTGTGATGTCAGCCTTAATACCACTTGGCTTAATTGTCATCAGGGTCGAAGATTTATATAATGTCATCATTGGGATGACACATTGTTATCATAGAAATGACGATTCGGGGTCGGTTTTATAAAGCAGTGCGATGACAAACTGTCATCCAATTGAGTCAATGTAAATGACCTTAAGTCAAATTAAGAGAATATCATTATTTACCCATTGCACATGTTTGTTTCACTTTTGTTGTATTTCGCCTTTTGTTGACAGAAGAACTCTCAATTATAAGACACCAGCAGCATGCCCGATATGGTTTTCGTAATAATTCTACTTAAAAAAACTTTGATGTACGAGTATTTAAATAAATATGGGAAAAATTCAAAAGATAAGAACAATGTTGGTGTCAAATTGTAGTTATCCTAAGCTGCGTGGGATTGAAATCCAGCAAAATCGGTTCAGTAGATTTAGAGTTATGAATCAAAATGTGGAGCCACCACCCTAAATTTTACTACGAGAATTAACATTAATGTTCGGAATTCACGTATTATTATGAGATTTCGAATAAATTCGTTCTGTATGAAAATAAATCCTTCTACGAAATTTCGTAAAGATCGGTTCATAATTTACAATATGCCCCATATAAAGCCTACCAGAGAACTGCAAGGAGTATAATCGAGCCTGCTCAATCACTACATCGCGCCTGCTGAATCACACGATCGCGAAATTATTCTTGTATTTGTTTATTTAAAAGCGATGCATGTGTTAATGAACGACAGCTAACTTGTACTCAGCTTTCGGCTCAAATATTCGACCCTTATTTTATTTCGATCAGTTGCAATGGCAACTCGAATTTTATGATTCAATGGGGTTTGTCCAACATCAAGAAATGATTTTAAATTAAAGAGCCCATTTCAAACAGTCAGTTTGAATTCTTGTACTTGCAACGAACATGAATGTTAATATTTCTTTGGTACGATAGTAGAAAAATTCATGTTATAGGCTCGAGCCAATTGTTTTTTGTATATTATTTATGTATGTATATCAGAGATCAGCAATGAATCGCTTTTTCGCTACTCATACTGACTCATGAAATTTTAAGTATAAGTGAGTAGAAATGATTTAAACTCAACTACTCTGATTCACTCACACTCACAAATATGAGTGTGACGTCGCCTCATACTCACACATTTAAAAATTACCTCAATTTGACTTGTAATTTCAGGAAAATACTTATAATACTCACATTGATTCAGCTCATTTAACTCATCCAAGTATATTTACAAGTTTAGTCATTTAACAGTTTCTAACTAGTATAAAATGTATAAAAATATAAAAAAGCATAAAATTGTAAGTTTATACAGAAACATTTTGGGGAAATTACATTTTTTTTATTATTATTGATATTTCTGAGCAGGTTGTAAAAAATGGATAGAAATAGTGAGATAAAGGAAAAAATAAATAGCGGAGTTTTCCAATTAGTGAAAAAACGTAAGGGTAGAAGCCCATTGTGGACTCACATTTTGCTTCGCTTATACACATTGAGTTCTGTTGAATCTAAATCAACCACTACATAAATGTTCTAAGTATGAGTACGATGAGTAAAATCAAACTTCTGAGTGAATATGAGTTTCGATCGAATTACAATAAGTATGAGTGCGTATAAGTACAAGAAATTATGAGTCATGATTCGGCTCTACTCACTTTTTCACTACTCATTGCTGATCTCTGATGTATATAATCATAATAAAGTTGATGCTATTGCATGCGTTGTCTCTTCTAAGCCAATTTGATATTTTTAATAGTTGAAAATCAAACAATCGCAAAAAACATACCAAAATCGGGGCGAAAAACTTAGAGTAAATTGTAATATATTCTGCGGGTTAGAGATATTATGGGCTAAAGTTAAAATTGTCATACAAAAAGTCGAATTCGGAAGACATTGGTCCTATATAAATATCCCATAAAATTTCATCGAATTTATTTTTATGCCTCAGCAATAATATATGTAAGTACATACAAATTTTCGAAAATTTTTTTTCTAATGAAATTTTTGGTTGTGATTCTTTTTAAGAATTTTGTCGCAAATCGAAAAAGATTGGCAAATATAAACAGTTTTGTCACATTTATGAAAAACCCTACATTTTTATGATTTCATAATATTTATCCTTCTTTTCCTTACGGCCATTTTGTTTTAGAAGAAAGTCCCTACAAATAGGGATTTCTTCCTACGTATAACATCACTGATTTCATCCTACCATGCCCAATTGTGCTTTTGCAGAAAAAATACAGGTTTAGAAGAAGAAATAAACCACATTAATTTCTTTTTTTTTTCTTCAATAATTACATTAGTTATAATTCAAATCATTATCAAATATTCAAAAATTATCAACTTGATCTCAAATTTTAAACTCAAGTCATTGAAAATGTTTATGAATTGTGCTTGATATGGAATTATAAAGTGATTTTATATCAAAAGTTTGACAAAGTGTTTGCTGAATACAAAACTCGATTAAATAATATTCGCCAATATTTCCGTAATATTTCGCTGTTATGAGAAATAATTTAAGTTTGTAAAGTAAAGCCATTAAGTCTATCCGGAATTCTGCCCCCTTTATTTAAGAATTTGTAGGAATCATATATTTATATATGTAAACATAGTCATATATGTCGCCACCTAAAATGCAAAAGGGCGTAACAGCAAAAAAAAAAAAAACAAAATATTGGGTTTGATTGTTTTTTCGTCATCTTAATCAACTACATGTTCACATAAAATTTTAGGTCCCTACGATCAAAAATTGCGGCTTTATTAAAGAAATTCCAACACCAAGTACAACTTGTTTTTATTGATTTTGTGAAGTTTTTTGCTGCTCCTGTAAAAAGTGTTGTAACGCTCTTTTGCATTTTAGGTGACATTATGCACCTCATATGTACTTTTTGAATGCCTTATAAAAGATTGAGATGCATTTTTTTTGACACGATACCACATGAATATTTAAACAACCCAGCCGGTCTGTCAGTCAGTCAGTAAGTCCTTCCTGCATTCCATTAAAGCCCAACAATATGGAAAAAGTAAAAAATAAGCCAGCGAAGCATTTTTATATCTTTTTGTTCGTATAACATTTAAAATATTTTTTTTTTTTTGGATTTTTTCCACACAAACTGACAATAATTCACCCCTATTTATTTTCCAGAATTCAACATCAAATCATTATAATTTCATTTTGATGAATTTTTATGAATTTTACATAAATTTAAAAAAAGAAACAAAAATAAAAAGAATAAATGCAACAAGTAAAAATGTATAGTCGGTCAAGCCCGACCATTTGATTCCCTATTTTGGACCCATGGCTTATCGTGGACCCGGCAAAACAACATTGTGTTATTAGGTTCAGATTCATATAAGAGTCCTTTGTACCAAATATTATCTAAGTATCAACATATATATATGAGTTTTGTTCATCTTAAAGTGATTTTGGAGAGAGTTTTTATGGGACCTATGGTCAATTCTGGACCTACCATTGTAACGATTTTCCTTAAGGTAGTAGTTAATATAAAAGTTATCGTGGCCAAATCTTATAGCGATAAGGAATATATGACATTTTAAGGGAGTGGTATTTTCATGGGCTCTATGATCAAATATGGATCGTTTAAAAATTGAGGAAGACGATTTATGATGCGAAAAATATTTTTGACCCAAATTTAATCTAAACACCAACATAATAAGATAGTTTATCGGCATAGATACGAGTACTACGCCGGAAAGAAAGTTTGTATGGGGCCATGTGAAATTATTAACCGATTCTCGTTCTTATGCTTCGTTCTTATATTAATTAAGGCGTATTTACCAAATATCATCCAATTATCTTCCAACATGTATTTTGCGTACAAGGTGATATGGAAAGATAACGAGCCAGCCAGCCGGACAGACGGATATCATTAGGTCGATTCAGAAAGCGATCGATATAGTAAAACCTGGGTTTTAGTATTACTCATATCAGCACAAACGCATTATACCCTCGCCACTATGTGGGTTTAAAAATATATTTTAAGCAGAGTAGAGAATATGAAGACTAAACGGCTGCGAAAAACTTTAAATTTTTTGATTTTATGTTTGTGAATGTGTGTTTCCATGTGAGTCCAATTCGTTTAACTCTCTTTTTTCTTGCTTTTGGCCATTTTACTTTATGAACATTTTAATTTAAATTTTGCTTAGATTTCATTTTGTTGTTGTGGTATGAGTTTTTTTAAATATATACATTCATTTTCATAAAAATGTTTTATTTATCGTTATATATTTTGTTACTGTAGGCTAAAGATTTCAATATAACTTTATGATTTGTGTACCCTTTACCAACCCTGATTAGTAAAAATGGTATATTAAGTTTATCATTTCGTATGCAACACTGAGAAATATTTTTATAATAACCCATAGATTATTATAAAAATAAAAGCAATTTATTTTTGTTTTTAATTTGTTTTTTCTTAACCCAGTTACAACTACAATTTAATGTTGGGAGAATTCCAACTAAATGTAGTGGGGAATGTTAGAAAAGATAAACACATTGTTTTATTGCGCAGAAGACTTATTGGGTGTTTGTAATTCTCTTTCCCTCTGTAGTCTTATTTGCTGATATTTTTGGCTTTTCTAAAAAAATTTTGGAAAAAACGTGACCTGATGATCTGTCCTAAGCGACCAGTGATATGCGCATAGAAACAGCTTATCGTCCAACAATAAATTTTCAGTTGTTTTATCAAGAATAAAAAATAGGGAATCAAGCACAACAAAGTTTGAAAAAGTTGCCAACTTTTCGGATATTCGTCTTAAGCTGTTGGATGACTTATGGCTTATTGGCATACCCTTACCTTTACCTTTAGGTATTGACAAAGAAAAAAATCTGACGCCATTAAAACGGACGAACGCGATGTCCATAGATCATATTTTGACGAGCTGTGCAAGCTGTGGCTCCATTTTGTAAGAACGACAGTTCTGGATTTTTCTCCACCTCGGCCTTAACATTTTCAATTACTGACACGTATTCACATTAACTGCAACTTGTTCTTCATTTTCGATAAAAAGTGTGATCCAATGATCTTTACTACACCATCCTGTGCGACTTAGTGGGTGCATTTTATGCTCAACAATAATTCTTGGACTTAGGGTGCCCCATATTCTGCAATTTTGTTTAATCGCGTGACCATTGAGGTGAAAATAGTCTTCATAGCTCATTATTCGATATGTTATTTGTGTTTGATTAATCGAATGCATACTTGCAAAATAAAATTGAATAAAGTTTGTTCTATGTCCTGTGCAGAGTCTTTCATTATAAATTTCTCAACTCTTGCAAAGTGAATTTTAGAAATTTTTGAAGAATGAAAATTATCAAAAAAAAAAAAAAAAAAAAAAAAAAAAAATTATTAATTTCATATTGTAAAAAAGAAATATCAAATATTTTGATATATGTATCTAAAATCAAGCTTAAGAATATCAAATATAATTTTCGTTAAATTATTTTAATGAAGGAAGGCACTTTACAAGATGAAATGAATGAAATTTGGTTTTGATAATTTTAAATCTTGACTAAACTGGGGATTAAAACTCGGGTCGAATGATCATGTTCCGAGAATAACCACACAGCAAAAGCGTTACTTACCTGGCAAGTTAGCAAGTAATGTTAGAGACAAATACACACTACTTGCTTTTCGGCTAAATAACTACTTAATTTTGTTCGAGTTGTCCGCAGAATTCAATACCTACCGGTGATGGAAAATTGAAAATTTGAGATGGTACTGACCACTAAGCAAAAGAGTACTTTATTAACCATTTTGGTACTTTTTATTTAACCAATTTTTTTTTTTTAAATATAAAAAAAATTTATAAAAGAATAAAATATTAATTATAATTATAATTATAATTATAATTATAAATAATTATAATTATAATTATAATTATAATTATAATTATAATTATAATTATAATTATAATTAATATTAATATTAAAATTATAAAATTTTGTTTAACAAACTAAAAATTAATTCATTATTAATTCCCGAACAAAAATGTTATCACATATTTTCTATTGGTGTTCAAAATATGTTTGTTAATTATAGGTGAGTAATAGGAAATTCATACTAGTATGTTAAACTGCCATCGAAACCATGTAGTTAAAACGCATTTAAAGTGAAATTGATGCTTGAAGAATATCAATATTTTTGCAACAAAAAACATGAACGATAAAGAACATTAAAGTGTATGTGTACCCTGTATGTTATTGGCAGGTAGGAAATGTTGAAAAAAATTAGCAACGCTGGATTTATTAACAAAGAAGCATAACAAGAAAAGAGTACTAAAACTAACGTGGGGGTACTGTGGTATTTGTGAAAAGAAAAAGTACTGAAAATAGTACCATAGTACTGAATTTTCCATTACTGGTACCTACAAAACACTTACTAGAAGTAAAAAAATAACCAGTTATTAATTAACTACCAGTAAATTGAATTGTAAGTACTAACAATACACTTACAAGAAGCCAAAAAATAACTAGTTATTATTAAGCTGCCAATAAGTCGAACAGTCAGACATTCACTGTCAAAGTAACATATTTAATTCTAATATTTTTATAATAACTAAATTGTTTAAAATAAATTCTTCGAATATTTTTGATTAAAGCCAATTGTAAAGTTAAAAAAAAAGCGCTAGTTAATAGACCAAATAAGTAGTTATTGAGCTCATTATCCATAAGTAAATATTCAGTGCTGAGAACAACAAAACTAATTAGTAGTTATTAAGGTGATTATTAGTAAGCAAATATTTAGTACTGAAATGAATACAAGTAATAAGTAGTAACTGAGGTCATTACTAGTAAGTCCTCATTGAGACTTTCAGAATAATGACAATTGTAATGACAACTACTTACCAGGTAACATATGAAATAACTACCAAAATTCAAAAAGATTTTCCTGGACACATTCACATCGTCAGAATCCTTTGCAGTTAATTCTGAAAAAAAGCAAAGAAAAGAAAAACGTAAGCAAAAATTTATTTTATTATTAAAGCATAACGTTATAGCCAATTTACACTACAACGAAATCTAGTACTTTCCAGATTCCGAGCCAAATCTAGTTGTTTTTGGCTAGATTTCCCGTACAAAACAAAATCTACTCCGTAACTAGATTTTGACGAAATCTATTCGAAATCTAGTGGTACTTATTGATGCAACTATGTTTTTCCCCATAAAGCACTAAAAACTACTTCCCTGCACAAGAAAAAAATGACATTTTAACAAAAACCAAAACAAAAACAATAATAGCTGCTTGTTAAAATTGTTAAAAAAAAATTCAAACATTTTGTAAAATAGTAAAAAAATGCAAATGACAAATAATATTGATAAAATAAATGAAGTTGATTATAAATAAAATGTAATGCAAATTCTTAAATGCCTATTTCTTTATATGTAAGTATGTGTTACACAAAAAACTTTCAGTCGGCGGTTTTTGTTGTGAAAACCAAATCTCGCTAATGTGAAACAAGCATAATGTAAACGAACTAGATTTGGAGGAAGATTTTAAATGAAATCTACTAGATTTCGATGTAATGTAAATGCCCTATTACTTATGCCCCACCCTGTGCATTTTGTGTTAGAATGAAATTTTGAAGATTTTTTTTATTTTTTATCAAAAACTTTATACGGTTTTACTGAAAACTCGTATTTTTTGAATTATGACACTTTTGATGTAAATGAGAAATTTGTTTTATATGACTAGAAATGTTGTTGCCACACTCAGAAAATTATTACAGAAGCTGATTGTTATTTACTGTTATCAGTCTCTGTTATGTAAAAGTAAAATGTGTATTTAGTTATTTTACAAATATTTTTATTACAAATCTTATATTTAGTCCTTTACCGAAATGTTTTTATTCTTGGTGGTCTGTATCAAAGACTTGACATAACTGAAATTTTTCTTGCTTTAAAAATATAAAAATATTTTGGAAACATGTTAAAATCTCACTAAATTTATATTCTTAGAAAAACATACTAGAAATTATTTGTATGCAAAGGAATCTAGATATTAAAGCCAGTAACCCAATAAACAATAAAATTATGTATTTTTTCCCGAAACTAAAAGTAAGTAAAGATTCAAGGAATTTGTTATCATTTTAATAATTTAAATTTTACGGCAAGTTTTCGACTTGGTATTTAAATATTATTTAACTTTAAGCTATACGATTGAATATTTTTTTTCCATGGTGTTTTTATTTAACAAGGTGGCCTCAATATCACAATAAAACAAAAAACAACAGGCCCAGCAAAACGCAATAAACTATTTCTTTGTGAATAAATGCCTTTTACAGCTGTTTTATAATATTTGTTTGCTATTAGGTAGTTCTACCATACTTTTATTTTAATACATTTGGGTACAAAAGTTAAAAACTGAAACTGTATTAAAATACAGCTTTAATTTAAATAATTTGTGTGCCCCGGTAGGCTAGCTGGTAGTGAGCTAGTCTATCAGTACCGGGGTTGCGGGTTCGATTCCCGCCAGAGACTCTGGTCTCTTGCAGATAAGCGAAGAGCTTCGCGGGATTAGCGTAGGAACAAAAAAAAAAAAAAAAATTACCAAATACATATTAAAATTACCCCCGGTCTAGACCTAAGAAAAAGATTTCAGCAATTTCGCAATTACGTCGGCAGAATAACACAACAATATTTCTTCTATTAAATTTTTTCTTTTTCAATATTTTGCTAACCTTTGATTAGCATCTTCAGGAAATAATCATATTGAAAAAGAAAAAATTTTATAAATTAATAATTTAATTTTTACAATAAAACAATATTTCTTAATGCTCAACTTATGTTAAGGGTTGTTATGCAAAAAATTATTATTTGCTCAAATAACTCAAAAAAATGTATCGACAGTTTAATATCGCCGATGCCGATATAACGGCAAATCTGAAGTAACGTCCATATATATTGGTGTATTGGTTACATCCCAAGTTTAAAACGAATTAAAAAAATGGCCATTAGTTCTAATATTATATATTTCGTAAGTTTTAAGCGTGATTTTGATACCAAATACACTTGTAAATTTAAGCAAAAAAGCACACCGTTAAACACTTTTAGATCGGCTCAGAACTTGACTCAGATTGAACGACAAACGGGTCACACCCTCCCCATTAGGTGGTTAAGGGTTAACCAATGTTTTTCTTTGAGCATTTGTTTCAACTCCACTGTAAACTTAACTTTGAATGCAGGATCCCATGACTGAAGCGCTATACAGGTTTTCACCAACAGATGTTCAAGAAAAAAACTCGAGATCTCTTGGTTAGCGACAATATCTGGCAGGGATCTATTAACAGCAACAGAACAATCCTCCCTGGCAACCGAAATTCTAAGACGCAAGTAAAACCGGCTTGGACATACGTTGCAATAAAAAGACGTCTTGGCAACATCTGCACTTGACTTGTATCCACAGGGAAGTTGAAGAAGAGAAATGTACGCCCATACATTAAGAAGACAACTCGACAGCGAAATGACATGGATGAAACAATCTCACAAGATTTGCACTTGACTGGAATCCACAGGGAAGCCAAAGAAAAGAAAAAGAAAGTCGGCCTTGTGTCAGTTTCGTTGTAGGCCATGATATACTATCACACAAGTCGTACGTATTTTGAGGAAAATACAACGGTTATGGTAAGTTGTTATTGTTTTTCTGAAAACTTTTAAACAATAATTAGATCAGAGATGCATTTTCGTCAAAATACGTACGACTTGTATAAAAGTATATCACGGTCTTAGTCGGTTATCCTCTTTTCCAGGGGGTGGGAAGGTCAGGGACTGTTTGCAGGGGGTTGCAGTCACTTAATTACCTAAAACTCAAAAACTATGATGAATTTTTTTTAGCTATTAGCCCTTAACGAATGGAATCCGAATGGAAGTTATTTGTTATGATCCAAATTGTAACAACGGGAACAACTTTATTTGTCTTAATGATTAATTACTACACTCACAATATTCTGTACGTAAAATAACTGGAATTGTAATATAAGATAAATTAATATTCAATTAAAAAAGAGTATACTTATTTTTCATTTTTTTTTAACGAAAAGTTCATTTAGTTTTTACTGTCAAGACTTCAACTGCGAATTCCGTAAAAACAAATGAATTTTCAATTATTTTATATAATTCAACTTTCAAAAAAATAACCGACAAATTTTGTAAAAACAAATGAATTTTCAAAAATTATTTTCGGGAATGAGATATTTATTAATTCATTCATTTATTAATGATGTGCTAATAATCCCAATTTATGATAAAACACACTGAAATTTATTGTTGTGGGAAAGCTAGTTTCTATGCGCATTTCGCTGGTTGCTTAGGCCAGCTCGTCGGGAAACTTTTTCCAAATACTTTAGAAAAGCTAAAAATATTATACAAGTAAGACCATAAAGTGAATAAGAATTTTAAACACTCAGCTCTTACTTGTAACAATATCAAAGCTTCAACAAAGACACAACAATAAATAGTGAATTTTTTCTTTCTTACATTCCCCTACAATTGGTTGGGTTTTTTCCAACACGAATTGTAGTTGTAAGAGGATAGAAAAAAACAAAATTAAAAAAAAACAAGTTGCTAAATAAAGCAGCTTGCTTTAATGTAATTCAGTAATTTTATATTTTTTTATTTATTTAATTTTCCAGTCTATAGATTAAAAATCCTTACAGACATAAGTGCTTAAATTATAGTACATATAATAAATATAGAATAATGATATTAACTAATTTGAATTTAAATAAACAATAATTTTTCTTTTTAAGGCATCATTACTATCAGAAAAGTCAATTAGGTTATATAGATTATTAAATTTCAAGCAAATTTGACGAAAGGAGTCGTTGTTAGCGTACACAGAACGGTAATACGTTAAATTTAACGGCTGAAAATTTCGTGTAGGTCTCACTGGAACATTAAAGTTAATTTTGCTTAACAAGTAACCGGAATCGACATCACCGCGTATTAGACCCATTAAAAACGAAATACTAAGCATTGTTCTTCGGCTTTTTAACGTCGGTAACTTAATAAGACCAAGTCTGCTTTCATATGAAGGTAGTGCAAGCGAATTCCATCCAAGACCTCTTAAACAAAATAAAAGGAACTGTTTCTGTACAGATTCAATGCTGTTGATATATATATTAAAGTATGGATCCCACACAATTGATCCATATTCCAGGATAGGGCGAACCAGAGACGTATATAAGTGTTTAGTTACATATGGATCAGAAAATTCTTTTGACCAACGTTTCAAAAAACCAAGAACTCCATTAGCTTTATTGACCATTAATGAAATGTGATCACAGTATTTTAGTTTGTGATCCAATAAAATACCGAGATCACCAATAGTGTGAACTTTATCCAGTAATGTTCCATTTAGAAAATAGCTAGTGTCAAGTTTAAATGAGCGGAAAAATGACATGTGTTTACATTTTTTTATATTTAAATCCAATAAGTTGTAATTACACCATTGAGAGAAAAGTTCAATGTCAGACCGCAAAATAGATTGATCAATAATATCGTTAAAAGAATGAAAAATTTTAACATCATCAGCATACATGAGTATGTTAGAGTGCTGAACAACCGATGGCAGATCGTTAATAAATAATGTAAATAAAACAGGACCAAGATGACTTCCTTGAGGCACACCCGAGAGAACATCGATGAATTTTGATGTAGCATTTTTAAATTTTACTTTTTGGGTTCTATCTAAAAGATATGATTTAAGCCATTGTATTGCGTTGTTGCTAAATCCCATACGTGATAACTTGTAAAGTAAAATATCGTGGTTAACTTTATCAAATGCTTTGCTAAAATCCGTGTAAATAACGTCTGTTTGTTTATTATTAACAAAACCTTCATTTACAATAGTTGTTAATTGTAAAATGTTAGTAGCAGTGGAACGTGATTTCCTGAAACCATGTTGACAAGGTGATAAAAGGGAAGAGATTTGATGATATAAACTATCAGTTAATATTTTTTCTAAAAGTTTGGGAATCGCATTCAGCTTTGCAATTCCTCTATAATTCGATATTTCCAGTTTACTTCCACTTTTAAACAACGGAGTAATATAAGATTTTTTCCATTCAGGTGGTAAGTAACCAAGTTCAATAGATTTATTGAAGATAATTGTAAGAGGAACATATAAGGATTCTGCACAATTTTTTAAAATACAATTAGGTACACCATCCGGGCCAGGATTAAGAGAACACCGCAGAGACTTTAAATTTAATAGTACTGTTTCAGTGTCAATAAATGAAAAGTTGATACCTGTAGAATGAGGTATGCTATAGGAATAAGAAGTTTGACTATCAAATGACGTTTTTGAATACGTGGTTGCAAAAAAATCAGCAAATAAGTTGCTAATAGAAACATCATCTTCAGCACTCCGAGATCCAAATTTCAAATAATTAGGATACGCACTTGCACGACGCTTACTGTTGATAAAATTGTAGAACGATCTGGGGTTGGTTTTCATTTTAATTTTCATTCGATTTAAATAGCTTTTATACGCTAGTTGGCTAGCCGTGTTGTAATTAGATCGTATAATGCAATAATTCGTGAAATCAACAGATGAGCCGGATAGCCTATATCTTTTAAAAAGTTTGGTTTTTCTATTTTTCAATTTAGATAAATAACGATTATTCCAGGGAGGGCCTTTATTACTGCGAATAATTTGTTTGGGAACAGCTTCCAACATGCAGTGATGCAATACAGCATACAAATTTGATACGACATTATCCAGATTATCTCCTGAAATAAGAGTATCCCAATCGACTTTCGATAATAAACTATTAAATTTTGTGTAGTCCGTACGGGAGAAACAGAATACCAAATTATTTAAATTTTCTCTTAATTCCTGGGGAAAGATTTTTGTAGAAAGGCAAATATCTAGCTGTATTGTAGGATGGTAACAATCTTCAGGTTGAGAAATAGGTAGCGTGTTCCTCACATGTATGTCTGATGGCTGGTTAACAAAAGCAAGATCAAGAAGTTTCCCAAATGCGTTGGAGACGTAGTTTATCTGAGAAAGTCCACATGACAGCAGTGACTGAATAAATTCATTTAATTGTAATGGAATTAAATAGTTTATTTCTACATGATTACTCCATACTATGTTTGGAAGGTTGAAGTCACCAAGGACAATAAACAAATCAGAAGGTTTAGACTGACCAAGAACAAGTTTAATTGCAGAAATGTGGTTATTGTAAATTTCAGCTGGCGAGTTTGGAGGTATATAGGAACAGGAAATGTAAAGATAAGTCGAATACAGCTTAATTTTAACGGCAACAAATTCAGTATCATCACTAGATGTAAGGTTTATATATTCACAAGGAAAATAATCAAGCACTGCGATAAGAACACCGCCACCAGATTTATGTATCCTATCAAATCTAAAAATCTGGTATCTCGGGCATAAAATTTCATAATTGTATATATTTTTTCTGTTATTTAACCAGGTTTCCGTAAAAACAATTATATGAAAGGGAAACCCAAAGCTATTGGCATAAAGGGTGGATAATTTTGTGTTAAGGCCACGCACGTTTTGGTACCCAACACTTATTAAGTTTTCAGTCTGCAAATTATTTAGTTTTTTGGAATATTATCATGAGAAGGTAAGTAAGCAATATCAGAACGAAAAGCATTTCTATATTCATATTCGTGTATAATAGCGTTAGGAGGCCAAAAATTTGCATTGACAATGGTATTAAAATTTTCTTCTGGAACAATAATTTTAAAAGATGATTTACTTCTTCTTTCAGAATACTTGAATTTGAAAACACTTATATCAATTTCTTTACCAAGTTTAAAGTTAACATATCGTTTTATTGCGTCTGACGTTGTATCCGAAGCAAAACGAGCAGCAAATATTGTCTTTTTTGGACCAATAACTTTAAGTTGAACCGGGTTACCAGTGATATTATTAGGAAGACTATTGTTAATTGAAGGAAGATTCATAGTAGAATGTTGTTGCTGTTGGCTTACTCCAATGACCAGCTGTTCCGCTTCTTGTACAGATAAATATGATATTGTATTCGTATCTGAAACCTTTGTTGGGACAGTGGACGTTGATAAAATCGAATTAGGTAGAGTTTCCTTATTGGTTACAGTAGGTGTTAAATTTAACGAAACATGTGCTAGAGTGTTAGAGTTAGAGTGTAGAGCCAAAGGGGTTGCAGGAGGATTGTCATCAGTTAAGTTAAGAGAAGCAGAAGTTGAAGAATGTGAGATATAAGGTACTGCAGGAGACTTATAATCAGACTTCTTCCTTTTGGGAGAAGACAGGTGTTGCGAGCTTGCAAATTTATCCAAATTAGGAAAGTTTGTAAATAACTCACCAAATTTCATTAGCTTGTTTTGTACCAGAGAGAATTCTTTATTAAGCTGGTCAAACTCATCTTTAAAACTTTTGAAAAATTTGTAGAACTCTACGTTTATCATCTTACAGCGGAAACAACTCCACTGCATGCATTTCACCGGGTCAGCAAGGGCATCAGCATCACGTGCTTTAAGTCCTCCACTACATTTCAAATGACAACATTTTAGGCATAACCAACAAGATATCATGCGTTCGTTACCAGCGATGTTGCAGTTAGGATTAAGGCAGTCCATAGTAACACAAATTATTCTTAAATTTGAGTTTGATGAAAACTGATTATTAAATGTTGACTTGGTTAAAATAACAGCTACTTTCCAACAGATGGCGCTACGACGAAAGTATCAAATTCACAAACCAATGAGGTTGTAATAATATGTAGTGATGGTGAGTTCAATCAGATGTTATCACAGTAGTATAAGATATTACTTATTTATTCTTTGTACGAACAACAAAAATGCTTTTACAAAAACAAGGTAATAATAAAATGCAAAATAATAAAATGCAAACTGAAGAAAGTTTATGTTTGTTTATGATAGACTCGTTAAACAGCACATATAAACACTTATTACACAGTTTATTAATATTAAAAATTGTTGATATTTTAAATGGTTAATGATAATTTTATGTGTACTAAAACAGTTTAAATTTATAACTTTTACAGAGCGACAAGCAAACACGACCGTATACTAATGTACGTTCAGGTTTTACTCGAATTTCTTAAAAATACAAGACACCTGTTCGCTTTTTCTTCTAATGAGAGATAGAGAGACAATTTATTTTTATTTACTTACCCCGTTACACATGTATGGGTACGTTCGTAAATGCATCACTGCGCTGCATCAGAAAAGCAAACTTTTTTATTGCAGATAAAAAAGTAATTATATTTTTTTTTTATCTTGTGACTATTATTTTTGTGGAGTATTTGACAATTTTTTGGTCCACATCTACTTCATTGAAATAAATATAAACATTTGAAATCACTGATGCAGCGCAGTGATGCATTTACGAACGTACCCTATGTCTTACTTTTGTTGTTCTGACCACTTTGTTTACGGAATAACTTTCAAATATAAGACACCAGCAGCATGACCGATATAGTACTTGTAATTATTTTACTTTAAAAATTTGATGTATTTAACTTAATAATTTTAACAAATAGAATATGAAAATTTTCTACACCAAACAAACAAATCAATACAGTTAAAAATTAATTTTTGGTACTAAATTATTTAAAATAACTAAAAATTCATTTGTTTTTACGGAATTTGTGGTTAATTTTTTATGAATTTTTGACAGTAAAATTAAATTAACTTTTCGTTAAAATAAAATGCAAAATAAGTAGATCGGTTTTTAAGTAAATTAACAGTTGTTTTAAATTTCATTTTCATTTAAATTCGCATACAGAATACTTTTACTTAATCAACAGATAATATTTAATGCAAACGAAAGTCCGTATTAATGTGCACTGAGTTTTTTGAATAAATGTTAGAATCAGTTAAAAATAAATTTGCTTGGAATTTTAAATGTTAATTTATTTAAAAATGAATGAACGGAATACTTTTTGAATAATCTACAGTCCGTTACTGTAACAATATTGTGAGTGTAGTTATAGCTAAATTATTAGAGAATAAAGCAGAACTCCATCGACATCATATTTTCCATACAATTTGACATACAAATTTGCCGTATCAAGCCTTTCTTGAATATAATCTATTTTATTTTGACAGCGTTTGTTCTTATGGTCTCACATATAGACACTAATTCTCTCAATTTATTAAATTTCGTAAATTTTGTAAACAAAACATTAGCAAATAAAGAGGTGAGTGATTCTTTGAAATTACTGCTCTCAATTTTATTATGGGCCTTATTCATCCGATAGCGAGTTTGCCCGAAGTTGAAGACTTATTCTGCTTGACCACTTCATAAAAAAAATGAAAAAGAAAAAATAAAGTACAGGGTTGCGTTTGGCACAGCAAATGTGTGCTGGGTTACTTATAACTTCTATATAATCTTTTACTTATTTTTTTTACATTTTCACCAAATATGCAGGAAGCTAAAGCATTTTTAAAAATAAAATTGAGGCTGGTCTCCAAAGAAAAAGATGGGTGTACAAGAGGAAAGACAGAAAGATATTACAATTTTTAATCTGTTTATATATTAAATATTTTTCACTTAAATGGACGTAATGCGCTTAAATTGTTTTGCTTTGATGAATCTTTTTTCATACGAATGTCGCCATAAACAGTACTTATATTTGTATAGATGTTTATAAAAGTGTAAGAGAAAAAACAGTGAACCATAAAGTTATTCGGATATTTGAAAACTTAATATGTGTTGGAATAAAAGCACAATAAAAATTGTTGGTACAAAACGTATTCGAAACAAAAATAACTTTTAAATGCTAAAAGGATTAGAAACAAGTTTACACTCAAAAAAATTTAAAAGATGTAACAAAACTTTTGTTAGTAACTGTATGTAATACAATTTTTTTGTACTCTGTTTAATACTGGTATTAAATCGCTCATATCTTTTAACTTTTTTTTCAAATGATTTCATTTCGTTTTTGAGTCTCTATATGTATGGATAATATATGCTTTTATGGTTGCATGTGTGTGTATAGTATTTATGTACAAATATTTTTTGTTTGTTTATTTGTTAAAAGAAATCGAGATTAAATTTCCATGAAATGAAGAGTGTTTTATTGATTGCAAAATATTCTTTAATAGATTTCTGGTAATTTTTCCATTCAATAATTATATATGAATGTGCGTTTGTGTGTGTAAATGTATAATCATGCATAAAAACTGCATACAAAAAGGAAACTGAAATAAACAAAATAAACCCACAGAAAAGGAAAAATAAAGAGGGAAATATAGACATTTATGCATGTGTTTATCAATAAATAAATAAATGGTGTTTGGAATTAAAATTGCAATAATATTTTTTTTTTTTACAATTGACAAATATATTCTTTTTTATTCAAAAGAAATTTGTATAATTGTCTATGGAAAAAAATCTATAAAAAATTAATTTAATTTTCAATGAAGTAAATAGTTTTTCTTAAATGAGCAATTCTATGTTAGAAAGCAATTTAATATTTATAAGATCTTGATTTTTTAGAAAATTCAGTAAAAGGTTTTGAAAACGACTATTGTAGAATAAATTTGGCGTTCTTTAAGAATTTTAATACAATAATAAAATATTTGTTGTAAAATATTTTAAATTTGATTTTCAATAATATTGAATATATATATATATATATATATTATATTAAATATATATATACATATATATATATATATATATAATAATTATTATATATATATATATATATATAATAATTAGTATTGTGGTTATTTTATTGAACTGTTAATGGTTTTTAATCCAAATTTCGTTATTTTAATCAGGCTTAAGTTGATTGAATTTAATTTGCAATAAATTTTTTAGGAAGAAAGGAATTTGACAACACGAAATGAATTAAAGTTTATTAATAGTTTTTCATTCTTGACTGAGCTGGGAATTAAACCCAGGCTTTCACGGACAGGTTGCCCTGACTAGTTTCGCTTATAACCACACAATCTCTTCAGAGGGGGTTGTCGTTTTACACTCACCGCCATTGACGACGGATGAAGTGAATAGTGAAACATCAATCCTTAAACCAATTGATATTTTGCCTTGGTAGATCGAAATTAGTTTTGAATGAATGATAACCTATTCTAATAGATTTACATGTTCCTCCTTTCTTCTATTTTTCGTACTTTTTGTCAATAATTCTTCTTGAAATCCAAAGTATATTTTTTTTATTTTTCATGTTTTTGTCTTTCTTTTTCTTGTTGACCTTTTTCAGCATAACTTGAAGAACAAATGTAAGCATTTAGCTGGTGCCTTAGCTGTTAACAATAATTAGTATCGTGGTTGTTTTATTGAACTGTTAATGGTTTTCATTGAATTTAATTTTCATTAAATTATTTTTATGAAGAATGGAATTTTACAACATCAAATGAATTAAAATTTTTTGATAATTTTTGTATGAGCTGGGAATTGAACCCAGGTCTCCTTATTTTTTGTGGAAACGGAAAGCGGCAACAAGAAGTGAGTGACGCTACAGATATCGACTGTCTTCCTGGCCTTAACGTCCATAAGAGAGCCTAAAAGGAGTATGCCGACTAGTATATGGGCGTTTCCTGGGGTCACGAACGTACGTTCGTACGCTTTTGATGAACAAATAATATAGAAAACAAAACTTTTCCTAGCATTTTTCTTGCTATTCGTTAGCATTTTGGTAGCTCTTTATTTAGTGCAAAAGATGGATTTTGTCGAGTTTAAGTTTTCATAATGATAGTTACAAAACATGTGGTCACGAACGAAATGGAACGGAATATTTAAACGTGATTAATTTATTTTAAAATTGTAATAATGTAGGTCTCTATCCAGTATATAGATAATAAAATATCTCTATTGGTTTCGGTTTATTTGGCTTAAGTACCGGTACGTACGATTTTTCCATATGTTTTAACCGTTAACCGACCTATTTTTGTTCTCCTTATGCTTTTCTCTCCTTAATTGATTATTATAGACTGCAAACATAACAATTTTTTTTGCATGTAAAATAATTAAATAGAAAAATGTCTTTAGAAGTAGCTTAAACTGAAAATATAAAATTTTCCAGTTTCCAGCCCAATTTCCTCATGTAAAACATATGAGATATCGTAGCATAGCATATATACCATTCTATTATAAAAACATAGACTTTTTTTATAATTATAAACAATAAAACACGAAGATTATCAACATTTTATTTTTCCAGCATGGTTGACCATTCGGAGGAAACGCCCATATGTAGTGGTTAAATGTGCGACCATCTGATGAATTCCATATATTTTTAAAAACATAAACATAAAGAGATTTACAGCTTGGTTTTTTTACAAAATTGTCAGCTGGGAGATAGAGTGATTTTTATTTTTTCAAACATTGGATTCTACTATTAACATTTTCCTATTTTTTGTTCTTCTGTTAAAAATATATTACAGAAGTACCGCAATCTTATTTCCTTTAACACTGGACACCGGTCCAAAAAATGTTGTACAGTTTCCTTCTCTCTTACAATTACATTCATCCCCTACGTAGTAAGATGTTCCGTTTAGCCACAAAGCACCTCCCCTGACTTTCATAATTAATGATATTTTGAATTGGTTAAATAACTCATTGCAATATGTTAAACCTCTTGAGGAGTCTAATCAACGATCTATTCTATCTTGACTTTGGTGTGATTTAGTATGTTCGCATTGTTCCATAACATTTTGTTTTATTCAATATTGTTGTGCTCTTCGTTATACTGTGCAAGAGAGTTTTTTAAGTTTTTGTACCAATAGATATTTTTCAATATAACTTTTCTTGATAACAGGTGAGGTTATCTATGATTTTCATAAACGAAAATAGTTTTTGAAATATATTTTAGGTGCAGCGCAATCGTGTTGAAGTGACCATCTTCTTGATTTGTTTCTTAAGCAATTACTTAATTTGGTGTGCTCTCTGGTTGTTTAAGGATTCTTTTCGTAATATATCTATACAACTTATTTACACCTTCGAAGTTTGAGTATCCCCAAATTTGAGCCCCGTAAGATCGAATTGACCAATATACTGCGAGGAACATTTTCCATTTTGCTTAAATTGAAACATCTTTTTTGCCTGTAAAGTTTTTCCAGGTTACATTTAGACAAGATTTTGCAGCATCTGTTTTTTGATTTATGCGTTTTGTAAACGACATTGTGGGTGAAGCAACATTCCAAGATATTTATATTCATTAACTTTTCTAACATCTTCTCCTTTAAACGTCCACTTTTTACTTGAACCAAGTCTTGCTGCTTTTCTGAAAACCATTATTTCAGATTACGTTAGACTTACTTTCATTGCCCACATATGACAGTATTGTTCTAGTTTATCGATCATTTTTTGTCAATCAAGACTATATCGTCCTTTATTGATTTCGTCTATAAATAAACCACCACTGAGAAACTCATGCATATCGTTTAAGTATAATGCAAACATAAGCAGAGATAACATATATTTTAGTGGATTTTTTATGTGGGAACTTTGTTCCACCAATAAAAGACAGTTTCGCGCGCAGAAGTCAACTGGCATGTTGCCGTTGTTATTTCGTTGTGAATATAGACCATGCCAGCCCATTATCGCCCGTAGGCCGTCGTAAGTTGATATATAATTTTTTAATTATTGCAATTGCTGAAAACGATCATACTGCCAAGATGATCAATACAGAGATAAATGATAGCAGCAACCAGAGCCTGATTAAAAAGAAAAGTCAAACCACAATAAAAGTACAGATAATTTTTTATTTTATTTATTCCAATCACTAACGATATAAATTGCTTAGGCTTGGATTTTAAGTGTTTTACCATTGACGCTGGAAGTTTGTATGACAAAATATGCCATACGGTTTTAGTTTTCTGTCCCAATCAACTTTTTTTTGCTTTCACTTAATAACGCAAAATCAAATTTTAATATGAAGCATGTGAAGCAGAACATAACAATTAAAGAGTGGACCAGGACAATTTGTCTAAAACCATGACAATCCTGGAAAACCAGAACGTATGGCAGGCCTAATGTAAGTACATATAATTTTTCTTTTCTTTTTGAAATAAAAAAATATTTTCTATATATTATATTTTATTATTCAAATACTTATTCAATTTCTTTTTTATGCTAAGAAAATTAAAAGAACTAACAACATTTTTAATTTCATTTGTTTAGTGGGTTGAGTGGGCAAAACTGTTACTTAGCCAACAGTTTTATAAGAGTAATTTTGTTAATACTATTTTGAAGCAATGAAAAATGTTTTCCAGGAATAATGCCATCATTAGTTGAAACTTCATATATTCTATATGATTGCAAATGATTTCCGTATAACCGTGTTTGTATCCAACAAAACAAAAATGAATACATACTATTGTATATTTGTATGTATTGTACACCAACATACCTGAACTCATACAACCATAAACAACACATCCAGAATTATTTGCGTAAATATTTGTTAAATTTTAATACTTATAACACATACGAAGAACTTGTTAAATATTAAATTAATATAACATAATCAGTTAATGTATAAGTTGGCTATAGAAGTATCAGGTATTATGTAACATTAACTGATGTAATGATAAAATGGACAGTAAATGCGTTTAATGATATATTAGTACATAACTCCCGCGGGGTCTTGTAGGCAGGCATCGTAATAATATTTAAACTTATACAGGAAAATGAATTCATTGTCAATAGCTGGAATTCGGCATAGCTTAAAACTGACAGACCTATTGAGATTGCGGCAGACCGGGGATCCGATTTGCTTCCAAAAGAGTCGGGAGCCCATGGAAACTCTGTTCCAGCCTGACTGTAGGTAAGGTAATTTCGATGTTCACGTGGTAGTTGAGCTTTAAACTAAAAGTTGCAGAAAGCGACATCTAAAAAAGTCTTCTTTACAGGCCATCTTTTGTAGATCCCGCATTTTTAACTTAAAATAATATCTGTGGTCATATGGAAGAGTAGCTTAAGTCGATATAAGGCTAAATTTAGTTATTACCATTGAAGCAAAGCCGCGAATAACGTTGTAAAAGCCACTTTTTGCAAAAGCCGTTTTTTTGCAGATTACCATAAACATTACTCTATTACACTTAGGGATAAAACGATACGAGTAAATACAAGTACATATTCGATACTTTTATATAAGTACCAAGTGTTTTTGTAATCGATATTTAGCAACCGAGTACCAAGTAGTATCGGTCAAAAATACTCGGTATCGGTCAAAAGTAGGGAGATCGAACGGTTATTATTCGACCGGTTCTAACCGGTTATTTTAGCTTTGCCTAAGTCGGTTATTTTAAAATGCCCATTTTTCGAATATCGAATAAACCGGTTATTTTGGTATAATAAACCGGTTATTTTAGTAATGTGTATTTTATATATATATACATGTGGATGTACCCGTAATATAAGTATTTTTTTATTAAATATTGGCCAAACTTAAACTTTTTATGAAGAATGTCAAAACAAAATGTAACAAAGGTCAAAAAACATTATGAACACTGTAAATACAAATCGCTTTTAAAAGCGTGTGTTCTTGTAGAAAAAAACCAAAAACTATTCAAAATACTTAAAAAACGTGAGCAGTTAAAAAGTAAATAGTGATTTGTGCAAGAGCATTCTAAATATTAAATATTAAATATATATGTAAGTAGTTTTAAGGAGACGACAAATAATACTTTACTAAAATACGATGCAAAAAATGGGTGGAATATTAGACCGTTGTGTTGCCGAGGACGAAGTGCCCGTTAAGGCACTAAAAACTCTTAAGTAGTTCTAGCATCTCTTTATGCTGAATACTACAACATTACGGCGGAATCAACGATATGGGAAAAATTTCTACCAGTTTTATTTATTAAAACACCAAGAACTAAAAAACAAAATTGAAGAAATCAAACAATGTCATGGAATGGAATAATGCTGAAACAAAATAATTTGAAATAGATAATCCTGGCTAAGAAGTTTTGTTTGCAACTTTTGAAAAATTTGGTTGATTTATATAGATATCTTAACCACCAACAAATTGAAACTAATTCAAAATAAATTTGAGAGAATATTTCAAACAATAACTTTAAAAAATTCCTATAATTTATTTGCATATGCAAAACTGTCGTCTAGATCAAATATCATTCAACAGTTTCTAAATTACATTAAACAAATATCTTCTTACAAATAAAGTTTAGTAAATCAATAACAAATTGTTGAAAATTAATCTAAAGTTTGATCAATTTACTGGTCCCACTTTTCTTGGATTTTATCGTAAAATATTTGTCAGGCCTGATCTAAGTCCTATCTATGTATTTTGTTGGTTCCTTTCTTTTGCAAATTGTTTTGCTTTTATTCAAATTAACGTTTTATTTTAAAAACTTATTTGATTTTTGTGTTTTTAAGTATTCGAATTAAAACCGGTTAACCGGTTATTTAAAAATTGCTTAACCGAAAACCGGGTTTTTTAAAATAGCAACTATTCGTAATATTCGAAAACCGGTTATTGAAAAAAGTCGAATAATCGATCTCCCTAGTCAAAAGTAATCGTTTCAATTTGGTATTGAAATTGTTTTTTGAAGTTTTATGAAAAAGTTAAACAAATTCTAAAATGCTGTAAAAATAAAAATGTGAATATACGAAATTTCTTAAAAATGGTGGAACCAAAATCTTGCGCTTTAATTAGGTACACTAAAAAAAGTCGAAAAAAAATGATTTATGCAAAAAATCTGTTGCCACCTCCGTACCGTGCAATAGATTATTTTCCAAAGCAGGCGTAGCAGTTCCGGTATTGAGAAACCATTTGATTAGTAGGCACCTGGAAAAGTTATTTTTTAGCAAGTACATCAAAGACTGAATTCTTTCATGAATGTTAAATCATATAACACAATATATATTTGATATAGTATGTGATATTTAAAAAAAAAACTTTAATATACAAAAAGATATATGTTAGTCAATTTTGTGTAATTAAAATAACTTTCTTGTAATATTTACTATCAGGCCTGTTTTGAAAATCACTTGATTTCAAATAATGAGATTTCCATTTTTAAATTTTTCGGTGTGATCTTCCATTGTCGAAAACACACATAAAACATAAAAACGGTGTGATTTTCAGACCAACACTTATTTTAAATCACGTGATATTAAGAACTGGCCTGTCTATTTATTTAAATATGAGTTTATGAACTTTTCTGTTATTTTTGGTGTATAACATTTCAAACTAAAAACCAAAATATTTTTTTTGTTAAAAATATAATCACACGCCCGATTAAAACATTTGAGTTAATACATAAGTAAATTTTATATTCCATATATCTTTGTATTTTGTTTAATAAGGTTTTTTTTGTGACATTTTGTCAACATAAAATGAAAGCCTGTTTAATCCTTTTTTACATTATACCTATGCAATTTTAATACCGTTTAAAAGAAAAAGAGACGCTGCGTCAACTAAGAAAAACATTTACTTCAGTTTGGGACTCTAGAGAATACTATAAAATACACCAAATATAAGCATGTTTGCTTCTTAAGCTAGAAATAGAGAACATTAGAAGTTTTTTGTCCGTCCCGTAAAATTTTCTAGAGGTTATCAGGCTTACACTCAAAGGCGACAATATGTATGTATATATATATAGGAGGCGTTCAACAAGATCACTTACAAGTCATTTCAATTCATTGATTCTTTTCAATTTAATTGTGTTTCTGTGTATTTGAACTAGGGATGCCATACGGGAAATCCCGAATCCCGACATCCCGGTGTTTTTCGAGATTGATAAATCCCAGTTCTTGCTTCCTACAGCAATTGGTAAGCTTTGCTTTTTGTGAAAAGCTAACCAATTAATTGCAAATAAGAAAAATCGATAAGGTTTGGCAAGGAAAATTCATTCTAGCAAAGCAACTTTTTCGAATAATGTGTGTAGTTTTGCTTCAAATGTGTAATTTGGTACACAGTCATGTGTAGTTTCCGAATTCTGCATTGGCAGCACTGATTCTAGCTCTTTTATAAAGTCTGTGTATTTTGTTGTTGGATCTAACAATTGCGCTACTATATTTTGCATTTGCTTTTTCCAAAGACCATTTGCACCAAACACTGAACTCCGCTTATAGCAGTTTAAATCAAATTAATTCAGATGCCTATTTTCTTAATTCTGCCTGAAGGACAGATAGACACGAACACAGTAAAATACTCTCCCTTTACTTTATTGAATTTGTGATACCTAAAAAGCAATTAAAGAAGAGTTTCTGATGTTTTACACATACTAATGCAAATGTTATAGTAAATATGTTGCCCACCACTGCTTGAAAGAAGTTTGTGATACATTTGATTATTGTGTTAATACAAAAAGTTGTTTTTTAAATAAGATGAAGGATAAAACTTAAACTCAATTTTAACAAATATTAAAGTTCATATGAATGATCAATATTTGATAAATATTTTGAATTAAATGCTTTTAAAGGTTTAGACATAATTCATGAAAATTTTTAATAAAATAGTGCAATAAAATGTTGAAATTTTAATCAGGCTAAAGTTCATTGAATTTAATTTTCATTAAATTATTTTTATGAAGAAAGGAATTTTACAACATGAAATGAATTAAAATTTATTGATAATGTTTCTTTCTTGGCTTATTTTCATTTTTCAGTCAAGAATGAGATATTATTAATAAATTTTAATTCATTTCATGTTGTAAAATTCCTTTCTTAAAATATCAAAATTTGAATTGAAAACCATTAACAGTTCAATTAAATAACCACAATACCATTTATAGTTAAATACAATTTTTTTTATAAAAAAGTGTTTTAAAAGAAAATTAAAATGTTAAACAAATTCCAACAGGGAATACGTTTGAGACTGTATAAACCTATTTATTTTTACCTCAGAAATAGGGAGGGTCATAAGTCACTGAGCATTGTATATTTGTTAAACTTTTTTCAAAATCTTAAATGGGTTGCATAGTCTTCCGGCAAAATTTAATGAACTATTTGTATATTGTACGGAAACAGCAAAAGATTTTTTTTATTATTCTCCGCCGATAATGGTGGATATTTAAAGCCGAGTGTCACATTTGCGCATCGATGTTTCATCATTTCATTTATGCTCTCCCGAACTCGTTCGATATTATCTTGTGCTTCAAGCGGTCTTCCAATCCGAGATAAGTCATTAAAAAGTCCCGTAAACTACAAACGAGGGACTAGATTGCGTACTTAATTTCGTGATTGTACATTGCTGGTGTTAAAAACCAAATTGGAACTTTTCTATGGGTTTGAACATTGTATTTTTGACTGGCAAAATTAAACTCAAAATTTTTTTCTCGTTGCTCAATCGTATACAAGCATATTATGGTTAAATTAGTCCTCTATCATGAAGCTTCAGCGATATTATGGTTGCCTCCAAGCATGTTAAAGTGGTTTCTTATACTGAAAAATAAAAAAAGAAAATAATATACAAAATAAAAAACATCTTATATATAAATCGGCAAAGGCAAAACAGTAAACAACACATTCCTCCTCTGTTTGCCCAACGACTAGAACAAAGGATACACTATTTTAAAGGAATTTACTTACAGAAGCGCACAATATATGTTTTATTAAAATCCGTTCCAGTTTACTACTAACTAGGGTATTTATTTAACCGGGCTTTTGTTTTAATCGGTTAATCGCTCGATTAATTAACCGAAGTTTTAGTTAAATCGGTTAATAATCGGTTAGTTTTGTAATTGATCGGTTAAACGATTAATAATGTTTTGTTTTATAAATTAAGTAATTTCAATAAATAAAAATTCATAAATTATTATTAATTGGAGATTGTTAGTAAAGAAAAAAACAATAAACGAGCAAACAAAAAAATAATTCATTAATATGTAATACATATTTTTTAATTAATACGTAAATATTAGGTTTTCATTAAAAAATAAATTCTAAGATAGTTTTATGAGTTATTTTAATAGTTTAAGGAGATCTTATAAAATAATCTTTTGGAAAATAATTTGGTTTAAATGTTTAGGATTTAAGCAACTCTTTTCTTTAGTTTTGATAAAACTTGAGTTGGAAAAAATTCTTTCATTTATCGTTGATATTGGAGAAATCGAAGGCGACCCATAATACCGAATATCTAATTCTCAGTCTTTTTCCTGGATTTCTGTAAACGTATAAAATCGTCCATTGTGCCATTAGAGTCCTGTTTTAATTTAAATTTTTTTAAATTTTTAACTCTTCTAATTGTTTTGGTGTCTTCTGTTAAAAGATTGATATGAGAAGATATGAGAAGAAACAAATAACTAAACACATACATATTGTTACGATACTGCCTTTTCAATAACGTTTTTGGTTGATTTCCTTTATAATAAACCTCTTGAGTTCTTTTATTGCAACTTTAATAAATTAAACATTTTAAACACTTTTCTTATAGCTGGTACTATAAACTATTCACACAAATTTATTTAGAACTTAGTCACTTATACAACTTATAATAGCGATCTACACACTTAAATGTTTTTTCTAATACTCATTTTTAGTGCCATCTAAGAGTAGTATTTATACTCTTACCAAAAAGTCTAGATGGTTCTAGATTATTCGAATTGTTTCCGGAATGCTCTCTAGCGTCTAATTATCTAAACTTTCTCAGTTAATATCATTATCAGTAATGCCATTAGGATACGAAAGATTTATTTTTCATATCTTTTGATGGCTACATGTATCATGTATAATCCTGACATTTTTCGTATCTTTTGCATCTGTACGCAAAATGTACAGAAATAAAATATTAAACTTTCCGTCTCTGAAAAAGTATTTTAAAGTTATCATTTCGACAACTAAATAAGCTTCGTACAGACGTTGGTCAGATCTTACAATATTGGTAAACAGCGTTGCTTAAATTGCATTAAAATTGACTAAAAATGTCTTGCTACTGTGTGAACATTGTAATTTGTATTTGGCAGACGTGTAAAGCTAATGCATCTGACTATGGCAACATTGTCAGAAAAACATTTCTATGGAAACGCCTGCTTACAATATTGTATGATCTGACCACTGTCTGTACGAAGCTATACAAAAATAACATGTATTTTGATGTTAAGTTGTTCTGTCGTCTGCTTATTCTTGTGTATGTGTGTTAAGATGAAATTTTAGAAGAAAAATTTATGTGAACTTTTTGATATAATCGCCTTAGTATTAACGCCTGAACACGTATATTAATTTTTACAAAAATTAATTTATTTGATAACATCCAAAAATAGGTACATATAATTAATTTTAAAGTTTGCTTACTTTATTTTTAAAAATTACATATCTATTTATATTTTCATACAAAATCCGTTTCATAAACCCTTTATTGACATGCTTTATTTTTTATAACTTAGGCCACTAATATATATGACTTAAATAAATATAAAAATGAATTTATGTGATATAATTTTCTTTACAATATTCATTAAATATGAAATACAAATGTTATGTTAATAAATGTTAAACGTTAAAAATGGATTTTCAAATTTTTTTCAAAATGTATCTTTTGGGAAAAAGTGTATCTTTTTTGCAACTCAAATGTATCTTTCTTGAAATTTCACTGGCAACACTAATCGTTATGCATTAACACTATGGCTGAATTTAAATTGAGCTTTTAAACATCAATAAACGTTATGGATGAACAATAATTTTAACATTATTTTGTACTAGAAAATTCTGTACAGTGATTTTTACATTAGAAATATGCAAAACTAATACAATAACAACTTAAACTAAGTGTAACTGTTAACAAATACAAATCAACTGATAAATACAAGATAACTTATAAACTAAACTTGTTCTTAACTAAAGTTACTTTCGTAATAATATAAAAAGTACGCGAAACAATATGTAGATCACTGAACACCTTCTTTGTGTGTATGAAAAATATTTTCTAGTACAAAAACTTAAAAGTTTTGTTACATCGGTTAATCGACTAAAATTAATCGGTTTAATCGAAAATAGCCACTTTTAAATTAACCGATCAGTTAATCGGATAGTAATTAATCGCCCTACTACTAACACATATGCAAAACACATACGTAAACAATTTGTTTTTTTTTTCAATTTATACAAAGTTTTTTCTATCAAATAAAAAATTAAAAGAAATAGGGTGATCGATTTTTCCACATTTTCTGGAACCGGGTTTTAAATATTTCGAGCATATTAGTCGGCAAAGGCAAACCAGTTAAGAACAATTTCCTTCATCATTAATCAACCGAACCTCAAGGGGGGGGGGAAATATAAAAATGCGGAAGTACGGGAAATGAAATTTCTTTCGTTTACTTGGTAATATTTTAATTTTCAATAATATTGAACTTAGAAACATAATATAATAGGAGTCTATAAGATGCAACATTTTGGTACTTATTTGTTCTTTGTATGCTACTTTTTGAATTTCCGGTAATATTGGACCTAGAAACATAAAATTAAACATGCAATTTCCTGAGTGAATGTAAATCTGTAGTTGGGATCTTTTTGGTACTGTTTCTTACTTTAACATGTAAATCTATGCTTTTGTTTATGTTTTCTTCATATTTGAATAAGCAATTATGGTCGAATTTCGACCACTGGCCAAGCACTAGTTATATCAAAAATACATTATGCAGTGAATATTTCCGCACCCTGTACTTGTAGATGCGTGCATGTGCATATAATTATATTACATTTTATAAAGATGAACTAACAAAGTAGGAAAAACACATGTAAATTAATATATTCTTGAGAAAATGCTAATTCTAGATAAATATTGCTTTTCGTTCGCACATGCAAACTTAAACATGCCACACGTATTTACGTGTGTGTTTATAACAGTGAAAGGAAATTATTGTAGCCAAGAGCCGAACTTAAAACAACGATGCAACAAAAAACAGTGAAAATTAAACTTATTTAAGAACCGATTTACGCCTCAATGTTACATTTGAAACATTCTCTCTTTGTGCCGTTCATTGTCTTATCTTAATCTTTTCATTCCGGCACTTGCAACCTCTTCTGTACGGATACTGTAATGCATGAATATAAAATGTAATTAAATAATAATAAATTTTAAATTTTCCTTAAGGAAAGTTATTTTATATGTAAGTAAAAGTGAAGTAATTTAGAATGTTGTAAAATTTGTTTTAATAATGAAATGTTTGTTAAATTGACTCATTAATATTATTAGTTTTATTATTATTGTTTTTGTGATTGTTATCATATTTACTAACGCTGTTGAGCAAATCTTCTAACGTTAACAAATTTCTGTAAATTTCGATATAAAATTCTTCGTGTGTTTCTTCGGCGTTGTAGACATGGATTACAGTAATTGGAAAAATGTTTGTGTACAATTAGTACAATTATTTTGAATTTGTAATCTTAAGCTAGAAAACTTAGATGAATTTTGTTTAAGGTGCTAATATGGCTATTTATAAATAATTGTTAAAAGAAAAGAGAGTTTACATTTTGTTGTTTTTCAAATATTTTTTAAGTTGTATGGTTTCAAATTTTATTACAAATTGTTTTAGATAATTTTTTTCGAATGTTTTTAAAACGTATGCAAATTGTTAAACAATTTGATTAATTCGAAACATGGAATATTTTTTTCTATTTTATTTATTCAATTTCAGTAATCTAGCCTATGGGCCATAATCGGCTTACAAGTTTCTACCTAATAATAGTAAAAAAATTTAAAAGAAATTAAAAAAAGGACATAGTTCTTATATATTTTAATTAAAAGGTCAATTATATTACACAAAATTTAAAAACAAAACCCAGCAATTCCAAAATATCTGAAATACATAAGGACATTTAACCCAGATAGCGCCGGAAATAATTTTTTTTTAAAACTTCAACTTTTATTTCGAATTTTAAATCTTCATAGGTATCTAAACATTTTTTATAAAATAACTATTTTTCTTAAAATCTATAGTTTAGCCGATATCGGGTGTCCTTTTAAAAGGACGGTAGCGAAATACCCTACTTAAATTATTTTTAATTTGTACTTTGTTTTTATCTGAAACTAACGAAACTGCTCTTTTTTCTCAATAATAGAACAATAAAGGTTTTGCAAAGTAAAAATTATATGTTAATATAATTGGAAAAATGATTATGTTTTAAGTTGGAGTGTGATACGTCAAAAAGCAATCCTTTGGATGTAAAGCGACATTACACTTGTTGCAAAAAAAGTTGGCCTTCTTATGGCAATAGGTGCAACGAGTTTGCCTTTCCTTGTGATGCACTAGGTGCCCTTGTCCATCAAATCGCGAGTACATATGAAGGTTGGCGCTGGACTTGCTTGAACCCCTCTTTGAGGTTCTTTTAAAAGATTCTAGTAATTCGTTTGCAATCACTCTTCTAACAGCTAAATGATCCATATTTCCGCCATACGAACGATATAATAACCAGCTATTTTGCTCCGCCATGTCGATACAATGACATATAAGCGGAAAATACCACTTTTTTCCTCTAATAGATGTTCGGTAGAGCCCGATGTTTTGGTTGGCTCTGTCAACTCCACCCATGTTTTCATTATACTTTTTGATAAGCTTTGGTTGTTGTATAGAAATTTTTTTCTTAGCTTTTTGCGAATAGCGAGATACTGGTAATGATGGCAGAACTTCACAGTTGTTTGAAGCTATTGTAACAATACTATTGTCTACCCACTTGCAAACTACGACTGACTTGCCGACAGTGGTTGCGTACTCAAAAAAGCCACGATCCTTTCGTTTAAGGGCCTTGGAATGTTGCAAAGGACAATTTTTTCCCAGTCTGTTTTCTCTCATTGTTCCCACTGCTTTAATATTTCGTAGCTTTAGCTCTTCTAGCAATTTTATTGACCTAAAAAAATTGTCAAAATATATTTCGAATGGGACATTAGGATATCTAATTTGCAAAACATCAACAAATTGAAGAACAACACTGGCACCCAGTCCTAAGTGCTTATATTTGTTATCTAAAGGTGTGGAAGCGCCTTGATATGGCTCAAACCATAATATGTACCCCAATCGTGTTGTGCCGGCCCATAACTTATAGCCCCATCGAATTGGCTTGCCGCGGATGAACTGTTTAGTACCGTGATGCACAAAATATGGTACCATTGATTCGTCAATGCTATGAAATTCTTCAAGTGGAGCATGGAGTACAAAATTGTTGCCAATAGCATCAAAAAGTGGTCGAACTTTCGCGAATTTATCTTGCTGTTGTAGTTTTGTATTATCGCAGCAATGTATATTTTGCATTATGAAGCGGAAACGACTTCTTGGCATCGCTTCACAAATCACCTCATTGTTGACGTCTTTAGCATTTTCCCAATACATTTCCCGTCTCGGAACTCGAACATACCCACTCAACAGCAAAACTCCAACGAAGCAACGCATTTCATCCTGTGTCACATCACCCGAGCGGTTATGGCTGACTGCATACATATTTGTGTATTGAACAAGCAAGTTAAATATAACTTCGTCAAAAAGTTTAAGAAATATTTCCATGGGATCTGGATTTTGCTGGCATTGGTAGGCTAGGAACCATATCCGTTTGCTGCCTTTCTTTTACACATGTTGTTTTAGTCGGCCTTTGTCCTGCAGCCCTTTTGCGCTTGACTAGGTCAGCTAAAGCAATATTGTCGTCGCTATCGCCATCGCTCTCGCATTCAGGTACATCTTTTTGTACCATTTCTGCCTCTGCGCGTAGCTGACCGCCTGGCAAATTATTGAGGCACACATTATCTTCATCGCCACTGTCTTCGTCTGTTACATCAGCATTAGCGTTGTCGGGGGGAGCGATGTAAATTGTGCTAAAACCCTCATCATCACTCCATTGATCTATTTCTTCCAAAATTTCGTTTAGCTTCAATGCCTTTCCGTATGACTTACTGTATAAAAAACACATAAGTAATATGTAATGAAAATAATATAATAGGTACATAGTATATTTTGCCACTGTCCTTTTAAAAGTACGCAGTGGCAAAAACGACCGTAGCGCTGCAATACAGCATTACGCATGCTTTCCATTTATTTGTTGTTCAACTACGATGTTTATCTTATTAATTTAAAAAAAAAGTACAGATCACTGCATGTAAATGATTTACTTACACGTTTCTTTCCATTGCGCAATATTAAAAAAAAAACACCTTTCACAAAACACTCACTATGCAATTAAAACACTATGAACTTCTTTCATCAACTGATTTTTTGAAGTTCAGAAGCTTCATAATAAAGAATAAACAATAAAAATATAAAAAAAATGCACTGAAGTACGCGTGCATAACGGAACTTTTCTCTCATTTTTTATGTTCTTTTAAAAGGACGGTTGCGCCAAGTTGGTTAATAAATTATCCGAGATAAGCGCCTACTATGTTTCTTCTTTGGACCTTGCTTGCAGGTCACATCTATCTGATTGCTAAAGGATTCATGTTAAGTCAGTTATAAGAAAAATAAAGAGAGAGAGAGAGTGCACGGATGATCCTTGAAAATAAAAACGAAAGGACATTTCCAGTCTTTAAAAGACATGGAATAGGGTGATAATGATGACAATTTATATCACACCGATCATGACCATCTATATTTTGACTATTCATCCAATAAACTAATAACCACAATAGAACAGTCAATAGATCTGCTTTTAATCAAAGTTTTTTTTTTTTTTTTTTTTTTTTTTTTTTTTTTTTTTTTTAATAATTATTATTCCTATACTAAAAAGTGGATTTTCACTTCGTCCAGTTAAATTGTCCAAAATGTTTTCGTCCATCAACCTTATCACATCAAATGCTATTGGATTCGATAGTTTCAGACTCAATCCCATCAGGATTCTGATGCCAATCACTGGGAATCATATACCACATCAGCCAATACACAATACGTCAAATTTCTTGTTATTTTGGAAGATTGCAAAGTAAATTCCCATATGTAAAAAATATCTCAACAATTTACGGCCAACATCCAAGTTGCCTGTTCTATCCAACATTTTGGACCACCTTGTGAAGACTCAACATTAAAAAGCATATTGTTAAAAATAATTTTCTACACGACTGTCTTTTCGGTTTCAGAACAAAGAAGAGCACTACCCCATCACTGCCTGGCCCAACAGGCAACATTCACAGCAATTCACCAACAAGGGTGTTTGTGTTTTATTTTCACTAGACTTTACCAGGGCCACCGACAGAGTAGATCTCCATCTACTGGTTAAAAGCAGCTTAGATTTATTTCATGCTTCGAATATGGGTCAGCGAGTTTGCTGATCATATTCGTGTAATCTTCATGTATTATGAATATTTGAACAAAAGCTGTGGTAATTCTTGAACCGAACTCTATAGAGTCTAACCAGGAAAAGAATGGGAGAAAAATACGGGGGTTTAATTGGGGTAAAATATAATTAATTTTATTTTTCGGTTATACTAAACTTTTGTTTGTGCGTACTGATGAGAACTGACTTTACAGTTTTGATCTGTTTTGCAGTTACAAAAGAGTATAAAAGTTTACAGCTCAATTACAATAAAAATTAACAATAAAAAGCTTTTCCTAAACTTCTATTTTTTCGCAATCAACAATTTTTGCATTAATGCACTTATTAACATTCGCACTTAAACAAAGGGCCTCTTCGGAAATGTATCACTGTGCTCATGCGAATCATCTGATGCCAATGCTTGTTGCTGCGATGTTTGGTTACATTTTTGAACACATCATGAATCAACCATTTTTGTGATATGTACGTGTCTTAGATTTCTTTGTGCATCATCTGCTTTTGCGATGACTTTTTGAACAGCTAACATTTGCACTGATGCCGGAGGATGCTTCTACGAAAGCGCTGCGTATCAGATGCAGCGACGTGATGCGTTCCAGAACAGGCACAATATTATTTCTTGCTATGACTTTAAACGTATTAAAATGCTTTTTCAAAGTGATCTTAGATGCAACCAATAAAAACTATGGACTATTCAACATAAAATTTGGTATGAAGATTTCCCAAATTTGAGTTCCAAAACACATGCCATTTAAATCATTACATTCTGTAAGGACTTTTGGTAGTGAGAATGTTTTTCACTGACAAACAGACGGACAAAATCGTCGAATTAAAATTTCACAAGGACTCAGAGTAACATATACATTTATGTCTACTTTTTGGAGCCTTAGATAAATATTTCTTAGGGCCATTATAACAACTTGCCGGTAGTTAAAAGAAGGATTTTGTTTCATGTATAAAAAGTTTTTCATTATAACAACTTTGCTTGAAACTAAATTGTGCCATAAGTTAAAGGCAAGTTCATCCTTCCCGGTAGGTAAAAGTTAATTTAAAATAATAAATAACTTTTTATCCTACTTTTAACTGATGGCAAGTTGTAATAATGGCCTTTATGGCTAATAAACCAATGAGTGTTTAAACGATGGTTTAGTTGAACTAAACTTAAATTTATTTGTAGTTCAAACTCAACAGTTGTAAATTAGTGTCCCATGTATTATATGTAATTTAAAAAATAACTTGTGGCAGCACTGCGATAAATGATGCAAAATTTATATGGTCTGCATTAGTAGTTGTTTAAATATGTTTAGAGATATGTTGGTTTAAATACATTTTAAACCAAAAACAGAGTTTAACTTGATCTGATTTATTAGGCCTTAGAGTTACACAGGGAATGACAAACTTGATATGCCCTCATTTGTCATTTGTAATGGTGGATGTTAAAAAAGGCTGCTTTGAGAAGAAAAAAAAAAATGAAAAATTTACTTTTAACTATTATTTTCTTTATATTCAATTTTTTTTTATATTTCGAATTTATTCTATGAGCTAAATTTCAGTTATGTATTTTAATAAGCTCTTTGTAATAGTTCTATTCCTGAAATTCTTAGGAATGACTTTATACACTACCAGACTATTATCTTGTATCTTCTTGTTAAATTTTACCTTAGCTTTCCGTTGGATAGCAATGAAGTATATTTATGTACAAAAAAATTTACAATTATTAAACACCAGCAGAATGTAAGGCATTTTCTGGCCCGCTGCGGCCTTCGTCAGCATTCTTTGTGTCACACTGGATAGCGATACTTTATAAATTGAATGTATTTAACTCAACTATTTTAACAAATAGAATCTGGGAATTATTTATTTTCAGAAGCTAATTTATTATATTCAACATTTTTTATTTTTCGAATTTATTCTATGAGTTAAATTTCAGTTATGTATTTTATATGTATGTATAAAGTCATTCCTGAAAATTTAAGGAATAGAACTAGTACAGAAAGATTTATAAAATACATAACTGAAATTTAGTTCATAGAATAAATTCGAAAAATAAAAAATGTTGAATATAATAAAGTAACTTATGAGAAAAAAATAATTCCTAGATTCTATTTTTTCTTTCCTATATTTAAATTTTTTGGCCGATATTGATTTTTCCAGAAAATGCTATTAACTGTTATACAGGTCGTTTAAATTTTAATTAAATTCTTGTTAAAATTAATTTCGATTCCTTTGTTTCTTAGCAAGATTTAACAAATGAAAGAAAGAAATGACTAAAAGCGTATTAAATCATAAATACATCACAGAAAAGGGATAACAACCGAAGTAAATAATAAAAAGTATACAAACAAAAAACAATTCCCAGAGAAATTTTGCTTAGTAATAAAAACTACTCGTTCTAAGTCGTACAACACAATGGGCTCGAAATTAAAAATGATACAATCAACAGAAAAAGCTATAAAAAACATTAAAAAGAAAATACCAGTAGAAACAGAATGAAATTCACAAATGAAAAATGTTTGTAATTTAGCTCTGTATCTACAACTCTAGAATCTTGTAAATCACTTATGACCAGGCAAAAAAAAAAAAAAAAAAAAATTAATACGATGCAGTTGTAAAAGTTATAGCAAAGATAATAAAAAAGTAACTTTTTTATTTAAAATTTAAGTTTCTTTTTAGTTTTCTTTCCTCTAGTATGCAAGCAAATCTAGTGTTTGGTAGAATATTGTCATAAGTTAACAATTACTGTCTGAAAAAAAGTTCGAGCAAAGGAAAAGGAGGTTCGCGCTAAAACACCTACAGGATCTATGACAAAAGCTAGTCGAATACATTTAGCCACTGGAATATACACACACATATCCACGTATTTATGGAGTTTAAGGCAAACATGAATATATTTACGCTTAGCTTGTTTGGAGCAGAGTTTTAAAGGAATTCTTTTTTTTTTTGTTGTATACCTATAAAGACTTTCAATCAAACACTGACTTTTTGTGTAAAAAGTTAGTTTTTTTTTTACTTCTTTACAAAAACTTATTTCTTACAAAAAAAAAAAAAAAAAAAAAAAAAAAATCTTTAACATTGAACACAGCTATACTTTAAAACAAAATATTAATTTAAAAATAATATATACTACTGCTAACTAACTTAAGTCTGGTAAAAACCAATAAACTCAGACTTTCTGAAAGAGAAGTTTCATAGTGTGAATCAGACTAAAGAGAGTTGTTGTAAAATGGCTGTAATAAAACGGTACTCACTGATGAATATAACCCTTAAGAATATACATCGAGCTAAAAAAATCGTATTTTAAATGAGGAACAGCTAAGACATGAATATTACTGCCCATCAAGTAAATTAAATTATCTAAGAAGCTAAAAAAAATGTGAAATTATATTAAAAACATTTGTAAATTTTAACAAAATTTATCCTTTAAAAAATCGTCAAATTTAGGGTATAAATCGTCTAATCGTCAAAGAACTGTTTTTTTACACAAAAATCGTCAAAATGACGATAAATCGTCAAATCTGGTTGTAGGACGTCAAATATTTAATAGGTGTGAACATAACTTAAGTTTATAAATGCATTAAAAAATTTTAATGAGAGTTATGCCAGCATGATCTTTCTATAAATCGGCAAAGGTAAAAGAGTTTAGAATACTTTCATCCTCTGGTTGGCCAACCGATCTTAACAATAAACACACCATTTGCTTACTTAAGTGCATGATATATTTTAAGAAATCTGAGGGGGTAAAAAAGGGGGGACGGGTAATTAATTCGATAACTTCATATCTCTAAAACTAAAAGAGATAATAACAAAATTCAAAGCTTAACTTTGTTCGCTCAGAAAAAAAAAAAAAAAAAAAAAAAAATGGACAGGTACTTTTTTTGAAATTCGGCCCTTTTAGCGAGTAAGCGGGTATAACCGTATTTCCGAAATTTTTTGCCACCTCATCCACCTTTAAGCATAAACCCACACCAACCAAAAACAAGACGTTTTTGTCTTATAATTCAAAGACACTTGTGTTTGATGCTTACTGCGGCTGTTTTATTTGGTGGGAGTTGTCTCATAGGAACTAATGTCCTGTTGTCGTATTAGTCAAAAAAAAAACGGTTTTGTTGATGTGGGTTCCGCCAATTAACATAGAAACAAAGATTATACCAAATTCGTAACTTACATATCTAAAAAATACAAATATGCATTTGGTACTCTTTCGAAATTCATACGTTTAAGGGGTGAGAACCGTACCTGTTTTTGGTACTTTTTTACAAAATATTTTTCTCCATTCATTGATACGTACTGAATTGTGGTCACTATTGAAATTTATTATACTTTAATGGGGAGAAAAAAGTAGCAAAAAGGGGAACGGGAAATAAAATGTCTTTCTTTTTCTATTTCGTGCTGCATGTGAAATTTTTTGAATTTTCTATAATACTTAACATAGAAACATAAAATTATAGGAGCAGGCTATAAGTAAATGAGGACCTATAAGGTGAAAAATGTTGGTACTTTTTTGTTCTTCAATTGGTACACTTTGAATTTTTGTTAATATTGTACCTAGAAAAATTTAATTAGACATGCGTGGTCCTGAGTGAATAAGATTATGTAAGAGGGAGCTTTTTGGTACTTTTGGTACTGGTACTTTCATATTTTCGTTAATATTGAACCGAAAACATAAAATTAAACATGCAATGCCCTCAGTGGATGAGAATCTATAATAAGGAATTTTTTTAGTAATTTTTTGTTTTTCAACTGGTACTTTTTGAATTTCAGTTAGTATAAGAAACATAAAATTAAACACTTAAGGTCTTGAGTGCATGAAAATCTGTTAGAGATTTTATTCTCAGAAACCGCATTTCTATTAACGAAATTGTAATTTTAACACAATTAATCATTTTCTTATAAAAACTGACTTTTAACACAAAATCACTTTTTAAAGAAACTGACTTTTACACATTCTTAAAAAGTTTTGCCTTAAAAAGACTTTTTTTTTTAATAAATATAACTATACAAAAAATCCTTTTAGCAAAATGATATCATTCCTTTTATGTATGCAAATTTTCCTTTTCGATGCTCCAGTTGCTTTACCTCAACCTATCGATGGCTCTACGAAGTTTATGCTTTCACACAGTTTCAAAAAATTTTCACAGCTTCTTTTTCTATTTCGGTGCGTAGACTTTAAACTCAAGGAAAATGAACAGGAAATACCAAGATTGCTTCGAAGATAAAACCATAAATTTGTCAGGATTTTTATTTCCTTGTACGCGGCTCATAATAAACGAGAACATATAATATATACAGGATTAGCCGACGCTAAGGTGTGACACAGAAATAGAAAATAAAAGGATATAAAAAAAAAAAAGACCAAGTCAGAACTTTTTACACAGATTTTCAAATACATTTACAATCGTCTAAGGCCTAGCAAACGAACGAGTACGTGCATAATATAAATATAAATTATACTTTCACATAAACGCACACATAAATGCACAAACATTTGCTCAACTACCCAACAAGGAAGTGGGGAAATATTGGTTATATAAAGGATACGACTGGTGTAGTGTCCTTAAAGGATTTTCTCATATTTTCTTTTTAAACGAGTACAATTTCTACTTTGACATTTAATTCTATATTTTTAACTTAAAATTAAACCAAGAAAAGCATAAAAAACACAACGTACAATAGATAGAAAACGCAAAGTGTGTAGAAAATCAGGCAATTCAAATTTTACTTTCAACAAATTTAATAAGAAATTTTATAATATTTTTCGTTCTATATTAATGCATCGTTCACACTATAAATCATTTTATCTAAGAAGGCTTCTCGTTGTATACTGGCGAATTGGATTGTTTAAAGTTATGCCGTTACTGACGTGGAGAAGAATAATGATTGTTGTTTTCTTGTGTGTGTGTAGGTTTTAATATATTCACATACGCACACAAATCGGTTGTTCTGAAACCCTTTAACTTATTTTTCGATTAAAATGAAGACATCAACTTTTTGTTGCTGCTGGTACAGGTTGTGGCAAATTATGATTTCGTTGTAGAAAAAGTTGTGCTGAGAGATTGGAAAACTTTATTTCTTTATTTTTTTCTTTTAAGATTATTACAAATTTGTTAAATTTTAAGATAAATGATTGAACAAAATTTGTGAATTAAGCTGTAAAAGGTGTACAAAAAAAAAGGATATTTTATTCTTTATACCCCTACAACTAGTTGTGAAGAGGGTATACTAAGTTTTTCATTCCGTTTGAAACTTTTTTAATATTCATATAATATAATATATTCTTGTATTTTGAGTAATTCTAAGTCGATTTAGTCATGCCCGTCTGTCTGTCCAGCAGTTGAAGCCCAAATCTGCTTAGTAGGAAAAGAGCTACGAATCCAAATGCGGTACAATCTCCCTAAAAAATTATAAATTTTGTTACAAAAACTACCATTAATGGAATGCACGGATTGACATTAGATTTTTCACAAATTCGTTTTATATGGCTAGCATTTACTTCTTAGTTTCGTGATGATCGGCCCATAATTTACCATATGCCTCACTCTCGGAAAACGCCTAAAACTGTAATAAATAAATTAACTCTAGCAGTAAAATTTGGTCTGCCTTTGTTTCGTTAGATTATAAATCACACTGCAAAGTTCCGTAAATATTGGTCCATAACAGGGCCTGTAGTAACTATAAAAAGCCTATTCTCTGAAAATACTTTAGAACGCCTATAGCTGTAATAAATAACACGCCATAGCAGTAAAATTAAATTATATGTAGATTGAATTATATTTAAGCATAGGCCTTAAAAAAGCCTTGTCCTCAAATATTCGAACTTTCGATGGAGGGTGTTTTAGATTCGGCACAGCCTAATATAGTACTCTTACTTGCTTCTTTTAACAACGTCTTTTGTTTTAGTTTAAGAATCTTTATAATGGGTGCTTCAAGTAGAGATACTTTTTTCAATAGCCTTTTTTTGACAGATCACGTGTGAGTCGTGTCATGCTGTCATGTTATTTTTGTTTAGTATTGTTTGGCATTTCATAATGGAAAGACTAACGCCTGAACAACGTTTACAAATCGCTCAACTTTATTACGAAAATTCACTTTCTATGAGGAATGTGTTTCGTGCACTTCGCTCAACTTATGGTCAACATAATCGGCCTACTGAGCGTACTATTCGCAACACCATCACCCATTTTGAGATCCAGCATTCATTATTGGATAATATTCGACCGAATAGACCACGTCCAGCTCGCTGTGAAGAAACTATAGCGGCCGTAGCTGAGAGTGTACACGAAGACCGTGGAGAGTCGATTCGGAGCCGTTCGCAGCAACTCGGACCGTTATCGTGCCATGAAAATCGACTATTTGATGCCTAAAATTAAAGCTCGTGATCTCGGCGACATTTGGTTTCAGCAAGACGGCGCCACTTCCCACACAACGCATCAATCAATGGATTTGTTGAGAGAACGTTTTGGGCCGGTCGATTGGCCACCAAGATCGTGTGATATCGCACCGTTAGACTTTTTCCTGTGGGGATATGTAAAGTCTAAAGCTTATACGGACAAACCCGCTTCGATTCAGGCCTTGGAGGAAAACATGACGCGTGTCATTCGCTAGTTACCAGTCGAAAAGTTCGAACGAGTCATCGAAAATTAGACTCAGCGGATGGACCATCTGCGACGTAGCAACGGCCAATATTTGATAGACATTATCTTCAAAAAATAAATGCCAAAGAATGTTCTTTCAAATGATAATAAACAATCCCCATTAAATTTGAATTTTCTTTTTCTTTAAAAATAGTAGGGAACCTCGAAATGGATCACGCTTTATTTTCTTGTAGGTATGTTTTTGACGTATGAGTAATATTTATTTGCATTAATATTACTCCTACGTATGTTATATCATTACCAGAGAAGACAAAAAAAAGCAAAAAACAAAGTGTTTACAGCAAAAAAAATATATAAAAAAATCACAAAAATTTAGAAAAAAAGCATTTTTATTTTTTTAATATATACATTTAAATATAAAAAATTACAATTATTCTAGTTCTTCAGACTCGTGAAAACAGTTACAATAACCAATCATGTGGGCTTTTATATTTGTAAACGTCATTTTTCTTCGTCTTTCTGTTAAAAGTGAATTGTATAAGGAAAAACTTCTTTCCACGTCGACGGATGTTGTTGGAGCAAATTTATATTTCATTTCGTCATCAGGTTTAGCACCAGTTTGAAGAATGATGTTTATTTGTAAAATTTGTTTGAACCCCTGATTTCTTTGAAATACATACTGCATTAAATTTCTTCATATATATTTTTTCATGTAGATTCTCAAGAGCTTCTCGTACATTTGACACAATATTTACACTTTCGTGAATAGCTAACCCAACTGTTTGTAGCTTTTTTATAGAAGACACAGTAATTGAAAAATTGTTTTTGATAAACGCAAGTTGGGAACTTAATCCGGGCAAGTTATATATTTCCTTGGCGTGCGCGATCGAATCTGAGTCTTCACTTTTCAGTTAAGAAATAACAGCCTTTACTTTATCAAGGTATTCTGCATAATGCATTGTGGCTTCTATGCAAGTACCCCAACGTGTAGGACATGAGAACGGTGGAAGAGCCAAATTGGGATTCATTTGTAAAAACAACTGCTTTCTACGAGGAGCCTATGGAAATTAAAATTTTAGTTTGTATGTGTGTAAATACGAGTTATTGAAAAATTAACTTAACAAAAACGGATTTGGTACAAGATATTAATTTATTTACATGCTGAAAGTCTAAGCGATGAAATCAGCAACACGATGAAGTCCATGAGCAAAACATGTCAAATGTATCATTTTAGGATACATTATCCTAAGGGACAAAATTCCACTTAACATGTATGCCGCTGCATTAGTTACCATTAGCAATATTTTGTCGTATTGAATGCCTAGATTAAATTAAAAAAAAAAATATAAAAAAAATTATTAATCAAATATTCACTTACCATCAGGCCATAAAATTTGTAATGAATCGTTGAAGAAAGTTGCAATAGAAGCCCCATTTGCATTTTTGAGAACACCCATGTTCAATAAAAAAAGGTTTATTTCCAACATCGTCATTTAAAATACCAAATATAAAGTTGGCCACATATCTTTGTTCACTGTCTGTTATTTCATCAACAGAAATCCATACATATTTACCTTAAGCCTTTTCACGTATTTTTCCCAAAGCTTCCGTATGCATTTAAGGTATGTATTTACCTCGAATAGAACTTTCGCTTGGAACTGACAAATTGGCGTACTTTTGAAAGATGTTTTTGAAACTGGGATGGCTTAATTTTTTTACTGGTATGAACAGGAAATTCCGCTATAAGTTTTTGTGGACGATTTTCTTGGCAAGCAGCTAATTTGTGTTTTTTGTACAAAAATGTTGCTCCACATTGCACTTCTTTTCGCTATTAATTTTACTCGAACACACATTACAAAAAAGCCAATCTTTTTCAACTTTAAAAACTTCAGGATACAATTTTACCATTTTTAGCAAAAATAACATATTTGACTTTTCTTTCGGCATTTATTTTTTATTATTTTTTCGTTCACAACGGCCGGTTTATATATTTTTTTTTTAAACTCAAATAAGTTACATGGCTGTTTTTTTGGGATGGTAAGTTTATTAATTTTAGTTGTAATAAAGCGTATTGAATTTGGCCCAAAAACGTTGAGTCCACAACTAAAGCCTCTAGTACACGGAATGTAAAAAGCCACATGCGCATGTGGTTCTGACGTAATTTTGACGTCAATGCAAAGCCACAATAAGCATTGCGTGTTGTGTGATGACGTCAGAACCACATGCGCATGTGGCTTTTTACATGCCGTATATTTTTGTTTTAACCCAGAAAAAAGTTGTCAATTATTTTTTTTTTCTCATGTTTTCTCAAAAAAATATTTTTTACGTAAAAATTATGTTAAAAAAGCTATTTTACAGCAAAAACATAGGAAAAAAGCAAAATAAGCACCATAATAACAAAAACAGCAAAAAAAGCAAAAATGGGCAAAAACAGCAAAAAAAGCAAATTTGTCTTCTCTGATCATTACATATCAGTTGTTTATTGCATAAGAAACAAAATTGAACTTTTTTTTGTGTTGTTTGGAAGTTTGATGCAATTTTTTTTTTTTAATAATTTGAGGTCACTGATTTCAAATCTAATCTCCCTGTTTCTCCATCAGCTCGGATCTTTTGATTTTTTCAATTAAAATTTTAATTAAATTACAAAAAATCGTAATTGACTTTTTTCGTTTAAAATAAAATAATTTTAACATGTAGAATTGTTGTTGGGAATTGTCAATATTTAATTAAATAAATTAACACATTGTTTGATCACTTTTTTAATTAAAATTAAAAATATCATTTATTGAAAATATTTTTTCAAAACTTTAAAATTTTTAGTAATTAATATATTCATTTTGGTAATAGGTGCAAAACCAACCACTTATTTGCTTGGTATTATGAATTTAGATGGCCCATTTAATGGCCCCTATTTTGAGTTACATTCGATAAACGATATTCGCTGGCTATCGAACATCGACTATCGAATTTTAATTTGGTACTATGAGTTGGCAGCGCTGTCGTAAATTTCGTTGTGCATCGAATTTTTACCGGAAACAAATTTGCTTTCGACGGTGAAATAATTGTTGATAATGTAATTTTTTGTTAATTTAATAGTTTTGGTGTGCAAATTCCACATTCTTAATTATTTTTGGTTATTTTATGCAAGTCTAAAGTCGACAGTAGTACGCAGCAGTTGGAAAAGCTTATTTCCATTATGGAACAAAATCCTTTGTTGGCAAAAAGGAATTTTTACAAAAGTTCAGGCTACATAAAAGTGGGATTAAATATCGCAGGAGCTAAATTCGCGAGAAAACATTTCGCAAAGAAAAAGGAGTTGAAAAGTGTTAGATAGAAAGAATGCACTTATGGCAGATGCAAACGAATTCGCAGAAATCTTACCATGAACACATGATTTCAACTATGAAGGACATCCGAGATTACACAAAGAAATTATATTATTTAAAAAAGACACAAGAAAAGTAATATTGCAGTTAAAAAAGGAAAAAATTGAAATTATATAAATTTGTTAACAAAAATTTTTTATTTAAAGTGACAGCTGATAGAAAATAAACTACTGTGATTAAACTAAATCACAATAGTACTTTTTTATCGAATGTGTGCCATAACACCAAATGAAAATTCGTTCGATCAACTAATTCTACTGGTGTCGAAAATCGAATTAAGTTCATAATAGGCACCAACATTGTTGGCGAATTTTGAGTTTTTTAAACTGAATATGGTGAACCATTTTCAAGTTATTCCAATATATGCAGCGGAAGTGCCTTAATTTTGGACTTAATGGCTTAAACGAAGAGTCGAATTGATAGAGAAAAACTAAGTGCATTCAGCGTCCCAAATAACCCTTAAAACAACATTCAGTTCTTAATCATCAAAAATCTTGTTCCCTTGTGTTATTAAAGCCGCGTTAGTCCTAAAATTAAATTAAATATGATAATATCAATAGTAAGCAATATAATTTTTATTTATTGGGCTTAGATGACTAAAATTGTGTTGAGAATTTTCAAAAGATGTTGAGAATTTTTTTAACATAATTATCCGAGAGAAAATTTGTATAGGAAATGTCACTTTTGATAATTTGCTTAAATAAATTAAATTAATTATTTACCCACTTACAACTACAATTAATGTTGGGAGAATTCCAAATAATTGTAGCGGGAAATGAAGATAAACTCATCACTGATTTATTGTTTGGTATTTTGTTTAAGCTTTGATATCGTTGCAAAAAATACTTTTTGAGTGTATGTAGGTAATTCTCATTCCCTATGTAGTCTTGTTTGCTGATAGCTTTGGCTTTTCTAAAATTATTTAGGAGAACGTTTCCTGATGATCTGGCCTAAGCAACCAGTGAAATGCGCATAGGAACAGCTTATCCTCCAACAATAGATTTCAGTACACAGAAACAATTTTTAAATTTCTCCTATCACCAAATTTGTTCTAAATTCATAATATCAAGCAAACAAGTTGTTGATTTTGCACCTATTACCAAAATGATTATATTGATTACTTAAAATTTTAAAATTTTGAAAAAATATTTTCAATAAATGATATTTTTAATTTTAATTAAAAAAGTGAACAAAAAACTTTGAAATTTAAAACAATGTGTTAATTTATTTAAACAAATATTGACAATTCCCAACAACAATTCTACATGTTTAAATTATTTTATTTTAAACGAAAAAAGTCAATTAAATTTTTTTTGTTATTTAATTAAAATTTTAATTGAAAATTTATTTCAAAACAACCAAACAAAATGTTAATTATATCAAAATTAAATTTTTAAATTTTTTTCAGTTAAAAAAATTATTGATTCAATTATCACATTAATTAAATTAAAATACTTTTTTAACCATTTTTTTAATTGATAAAACACTTTTTTCTGTGTACTTTTTTTTTATCAATTATTAAAAAAGGGAATTAAGCACAACAAACAAAATCTTTTAATAAATAATAGTATTCCCAAAAACAACTTTGATAATAAATTAAATTAAGAAAATAGTTATCTGTTTAGGACTGATACCGAGCGCAACTTCTTTTTAGCAGAGTTCGAGTAATGACCGTATGCGTTGTCAAAAACGTCGTAGTGAAGTGCGTAATAAAAAAAAATTAATTTATTCTGTAGAGGAGGGAAAAAATGCAGATTTTGGGTAAATAAAAAAATTTTTCACGAAATATATAGTTTATTTTAAGAGCTAAACTGCCGGATATGGAGTGAAAAAATTCACCCAAAAATTTACATATGCAAAGCACATCATATTAATTTATAGAATTTGCATATATCGGAGTATGATCTAACAAAAAATAATCAAATCTTAATCTAATTAGGAGATATAAAAAATTGGGGTAATATATCTGCGGTCAAATTAATAGTCTGGTATTAAAGAAATCTTATTAACTCATAGCAAGGAGAGAATTTGAATTTTAGCAGGGTTTTACATTAAAATTAAATGACAGATATAAGGGGACGGATCTAGGACACTCAAAAGTTCGAATCATCTGGTATACGTTTCACTTCTTAGGGCCTCATTGTGTTATTTTGAAATAAAAAAAAATTATAATATATTTTTGAATTTGTTTTTGCTTTTAATGAAATTTTTGGCGTTGCGTTGCATTTTACAAATAAGGCCCTTAATTTTTCAGTGCGATTAAAAGTTAACATCTGTTAATGGGTTTGTGATATTTTATTAATACTAAGCTATTTATTTAAAATTTTTAACTTTTTCTTCAATATTTTCCAATATTTATTGAGTTTAATTGGCTTTTGCTTTAATCGGTTAATCGGTTTATATTGTTTTTGATCGGTTAACCGATTAATAATTTTTTTTTTATAAATTAAGTAATTTCAATACATAAAAATGAATAAATAATTTATTATTTGGAGTTTATTAGTAAAAAGCCAATAACATAACAATTCTTGAACTAAAACGAACAAACAAAAGAATAAATTATAAATATGTAATACATATTTTTTAATTAATACATAAAGATTATGTTTTCATTAAAAAATTAACTGTAAGACCATTTTATTTGTTATTTCAATAGTTTAACAAGATCTTATAAAATAATATTTTATACAAATAATATTGTTTAAATGTTTGGGATTCAAGCGTTTATTTTCTCTAGTTTGGATAAAACATGACTTTGATAAACTTTCATTTATTGTAGACGTTGAAGAAATCAAAAGCAACCAATAATACAGAATATCTAATTTCTCCCAATTAATGAAATGTTTCATAAAACCGATTAAAATTTTTCATTAAATGAAGGCAAGAATTTTATTAAGAATTTGACAAATTAAAATAATGATGGAAAATCAAACGTTTATAGAAATTTTTTTCATTATTTTAATGAAAAGGTTTTTGTTTTTCATTGAAATTTTAAATTTGTTCAATGGCATAAGTTCAATAAATTAGTTACTTAGTTTCGTAATTTCTATGACAGCCTTTTATTAGTTTAATGATTATAATGGTTATTTAATCGTTTTTATTTCAGCCATTTTTTCAATGCGCGATTTGAGTTCTTTTGTATTTTACTTCGTTTTTTTTTCGACATTCATCAGCACTCTTTCCATTTAACTACGTAAATTATGTGTATTTAAATTAAAAATTAAAGGAAAAGGAATGTGAGAGTTTTTGCTTTGGTTTTTTATTTTCGTTTCTTGGTTTTAAACCTCTTACTAACATTTAGTTAAAATAGATATTGGGAATTATTTCTTTTTAGCTTATAAATTTATTATATTCAACATTTTTTATTTTTCGAATTTATTTTATGAGTTCAATTTCAGAAAATAAAGTTACTTATAAAAAGAAGTAATTCCCAATATCTATTTGTTAAAATAGTTGAGTTAAATACATTCAATTTATAAAGTATCACTATCCAGTGTGACACAAAAAATGTTGACGAAGGCCGTAGCGGGCCAGAAAATGCATTACATTCTGCTGGTGTCTAATAATTGTTTATTGTTTCTGTACATACAATATACTTCATTGCCATCCAACGGAAAGCTAAGGTAAAATGTTACAAGAAGATACAATATAATAGTCTGGTAGTGTATAAAGTCATTTCTAAAAATTTAAGGAATAGAACTATTACAAAAAGCTTTATAAAATACATAACTGAAATTTAACTCATAGAATAAATTCGAAATATAAAAAATGTTGAATTTAGTTAAAATAACTATTTTGTATTTGTAATGCATTTTTTCATTGAAATTACGAAACATTAAAAATTAATATTACTTTCACAAATTTTCATGTCTATTGCCAAAAGTTTAATTAAAAATACGTTTTTTAAACAGTTATGGGTATAAATATTTTCTAGTTATAAGTATTTTATAGTGTTTTGTATAATAATTTTGTGGTGTTTTTATTGATCCTGTGAAATTTTTCATTGAAAATATTAAATTACAAAAGTTTCCTTTTATTCATTAATTTAAAAATATTCGCATATAAGTATATGTTAATTAATAGTAAATTTTTATTAAAAAAAAAACATATTAATATAATGTTTAACCATAAGTTGGAAACTCAATTCCGTAGTTTTAATAAAATTGCTTCATTAAATTTGTAACATTTCTCTCCCATGATATAATTTTTCATTTAATGAAAGAAAAAAATGCAACGAGTTCAAGTGTACATAATTTCCACTAATAAGTGTGTCGTATCTCTGAGCAATTCCTATAACTGTTTCATGCTTTTTTTTCGAGTTATTTTTAATAGTACTTTTAATAGTATATTATTCAGTTTTATTTATATTTGAATCATTTGCTAATTATCTTTAAGTCGTATTTGTAATTCTTTGTATAATTTTTTTATATATATAGTTGCCTAAATATTTTTTGTTTACATATTTTCAATTTTTACCAGTTATTTTCTTTAAAATACTGTATTTTCTTTAGCAAGAAGGGATTACTCTTTTCTTTGAATCCCAAGTAGCGTTATACTTCCGGTCTAATAGAAAGGATCCTCTGGTTATATCGGCCAGATACCAAGAAAGCCCACAACAGACTATTTTTAATGGTAAAATAATAATGATATATCTCAGGAAGTAGGTGTTTTTTGTTCCTACGCTAATCCCGCGAAGCTTTTCACTTGTCTGCAGGAGACCAGAGTCTCCGGCGGGAATCGAACCCGCAACCCCGGTACTGATAGACTAGCACACTACCAGATAGCCTACCGGGGCACCCAATCACAATCAGCACAAATTCGGTAACTAAAGTTCCGTTCTTTATCTTGCTGTTTATCAGCTATCTTGCTTAAAGATTGCTGGCAGACCCAAGGACCCAGCGAAAAACCCAACCAATTATATGCACCTAAACGGAAATTGATCATCGGAACCAAAGCAAACAATTCAAACAAACGGATACCCCCACAACGATTTGCAGCTTAAAAAAAATTATATGGAATGTATGCACACTTCTTGATAAATCCAAACTAACCCAAGTATGCAAGGAGTTCGTCAACAATGACCTGCTACCCTTAGGAATGTCTGAAACAAGATGGCCAGATGCAGAAGAATTTAATATCTCCGAAACACTCACTCTTTTATGCTTCGACAAGCCACCAAGCAAGCCAAAATCTGAGGGAGTCGGTCTGTACGTCACCGCAAGTCACCATCAAGTCTTCTCTTCAACAAGCAAGTGATTATTAATTTGTATTTACCGAAATTACTCAAAGAAGGCTCAGTTGAATAATTTTTTTAAGACATTATCTTTCAAGATGGTGTGGTTTATTTAAACTTCTTAGCGATGGAAAAAAATTCTTAGTAGTAGTGGTAGTAGCAGTAATTCTTCATTACAAACATTTTTATTTTTATATATATAATAAAAGAATAAATAGATAAATAAAATAAAATAAATTTACGTACGGCTTTGACATTGTCGTTAGCCGGAAAAGTAGGCTTTATATGAATATATAAAACGTTCTGTATAAACTATTTTAATGATTAAATTCATTTTTAAAAAAATTTCGATAAATTAAAGCGTTGGTAATATATCTTGCTAATGTTTCCCAATTATAAAGTTCTCCATTTAGTAATTTTAAAAAATTTTCTTCTGGTGTTGCTATGGTATGAAACTGTTGGAATCTGATGGAATTTAGAACAGGGCATCGGCATATAGAATTCCTAACTGATTCAATTTCTTTTGTATTGCACAAAGAGCATTCTTTATTGCTGGTTCTTGAGAACCTAGCGCCATTTAAATTTATTAAGTCACTTCGAGCTTTAAGAATCAATGTTACATAACTTTGGCCATGCAAAATAATAAATTAAAGTTGTCCAGCTGTGGATCTAAGGTTTTTATAAAATGTTTGGCTTTGAGAGGCTCTCATGAGGCGTCCGTTATGGTATTTAATTTCCAAAGCAGTTAGGAAATAGTTTTGATTTTCGATCCATTAGTGTGATGTTGTGCTCATTTGCCGAGTGCAACATACCTCGTTTCCTAGTTCATTAATTCTCTTAGCCCAAAAGATGTTTTTTTTCTAGAGTTTTAAGGCTTAATTGATGATTTAAACGCGATGAATTTAATTTAAAAAGTGTTAAATATAAATATTGTAAGTTTAATTTAAGGGTATAGAAATGGCTGCCTCCAGCAATTAAACAAGGTTTGGTGTGAAATTGGGTAGTTTTAATATCCGTTTTATAAAATATCTCTGCACTTTGTTTACATCTTTAAAGTGCATATTTCCCCCATATTTGGGCACCATATGATTGTAAAGAGCGGCGCACAGCTTCAAATAATTTGTATTTTGTTTTAAAAGATGTATTTCTTTTGTTCAGAAATGAGCTCCAAGTAGAATTTATACTATTTTCTGCTGCCGAATTTCTACTTTGTACATGTTTCGAGAATGCATTCTTGGGGTTAAGATCATACCTAAGTAGTTATATTCGTAAACTATTTCTACAACTTCGCCTATAAATAGCCATTTTTCACGACAAGATAATCTACCTCCATTTCTGAACACCATTATTTAGGACTTTGTTAGATTTACTTCAAGGACCCATAAGTCACAATATTTTTCTAATCTTTCCATCATTTTCTGCAACACTTCTATTTCACCTGCCAATATTACAATGTCATCTGCATACAAAAGCAACCTAATATTCAATTCATCTATTACGATGCCTCCGCCTAAATGTTCGTGAATGTCGTTTATGTAAAGAAAATAATAGGGTAGATAATTAGGGATATAACAAACACCCTTGCTTGACGCCTGAATATGTTTCAAATGGTTCAGAAAGTTCGGTTCCATTCCAAACAGTTGAGTATGTTCTAGAGTAGACACTGCATAAAAAATTAACTATTTTGTAGATACACCAAGACTAAGTTTTTCTTAGTTATGCGAAGTTATTTTCTTCAGTACTCCATAAGATTAACATGAGCCTTATTTGTGACTTAAATAGTCGTTATAGTAATGTTATCATTTCTATAGTGCGATTCACTAACTTTTTTTACGATAATCGTATCGTTAAAATAAATATAACGAAAATTTATCGAATTTGCTATTCAATAACATTTTTAACGACATTCGCTGTCGATTAAAGTCAGCTGTTACTTTAAGCATATTTTTTTCGTTATTTTTACGACAATAATTTACGTTGTGTTTATTTAATCGATAAAGTATATTTTATGATTAAAGTGGCTGAGGCCCAACTTTTTAAATACATACTACATACATAAATACACATGTATATGTATGAACAAAAATTTTAAATTCAAAATGTAAAAAAAATCAAATTATGATTAAAAACTAAATTCTAAATGTAAAATTCAAGAAATAAAATATAAAGACAGTAAATAAAGCACAATTTCATTTGTTTTTTTCTTTATTCTATTTTGTGCTTTTAGTTAATTTTAACCTTTTGTAGACAGAGATGTTACAAAATCTACAGCTGTTAACAATCGTTAAAAATAAATTACAGAATCACACTATGTGTGTCGACAAAAATTACGATTGTCGGATCGTTAAAAGTTAGTGAATCGCACTACTGAAGTTGAGAGTTAATTTTGTTGGAATAAAATTCTACACGATGAGTGAATTTTTAAGGAAACTTTTATTACGCGTTATTACAGTTGAATTCGCCTCATTCCTTAGCCACGAATCATTTACGAATATTTTTTATGTGCAAATTGATTATGTTTGCATTAGTATTTTTAGTCGTTTGTAAAAAAAGAAGTTAGAAAGAACACCACAGGATATTAAAACAATTTTTGCTATTGTTTTCTATTTAGGACCCATGGGCAATCATGGACCCGCCTAAAACAAATTGTTTTATGAGGTTAAGATTTGTGTAAAAGTTCTTTGTGCCGAATATTATTCAGATATCTTTTTCTATTAAACATATGCATGAAACTTAATGATGATGTTCATGAAACCTTCATTTTAATATTGTATTCGCTTCGTTTGTATTCAGTAACATAAATAACTATGACATGAAAGCAACAAACACTCGATATTTAAGAGACGAGTAAGATGAAAGTTGTTTCTTCTCTTATTCAAGAGAAAATGAACATTAACAACTCTGAAACAAAACAACCATAGAATATATGTCGAATAAATGCATGGAAAAACACATTGATTTTAAAGTCGGTGTTGCCAGTTGAAAAAAAAGTAAAACATTTTGGAAATATCAAAAAAAAACCATCAAGAGTAAAAGTAACAACATAAGGAAGTACATTAATATTAAAATAACAATAAAATAACAAACTTGACTTTGTTTTCAATGAAAATTTTAAAATTTCATAAAAATATAATTTTATTTTCAAAAACAATCACTAACTTCAAAAATATTTTTTAGCAATATGTTTGCTTGGAAGTGCATGCAAAAAGTAGTTAGCAAAAAAAAAAAAATTAAAAAAAATTTGCAAATTACATATATTATTGTAAAAGTAACAAAAAAGAAAAAAATTCGTGAGTTTATTAAAGTGGCAACATTGCTAAAGAGTATTTATAAGAAAAAATGAGAGAGAGAGAGAGGGAACTGTAAAACAAAAGCCGTTTTATTGAACAACCTCATTGTGTTTGCCATATAAAACGAAATGTGTTTACTAGGAGGATGAATAAAACAACAGTTTGTTCAGTAATCTCAATTTTGTTTCAACACGAACTTCACTGAATAAACATTTAAATGTGCTTATGAAATTGTTAATGCAGCCCTTTATTATCCATATAAGATTTTAGAATGGGGATTTATATGGGTCCTATGGTTAATTTTGGACCTACGAGGACAACATTTTGTGATGACATAGTGAATTTCGTAGAAGTTATTATCGTCAATATTTATGTTAATACCAACATATATAAGGAAGTTATGGCATACAAAGCCATTTCTGGGAGTAGTACTTATATAGGAGCCATTGTCAAATATGGACCGATTCCAAAAAATTTGGTAATATGATTTGGTTTATAATCAAATTATATCCAAGATTGCGACCAGTACTTTTTGCACAAGGTTTACATGGACAGCCAGCCGGACGGACATCGATTCTGAGCCGATCGGTATACTTTTAAGGTTTTAAGGTATTTTAAGGAGGGCGCATAATACCCTCTCCACTATTGTGGTATGGGTGTAATTACTAAATATCCAAAAATTTGTTTAAGTGTGTATTAAAAGAAGCTGTAATATGCCCTAATATTTTTTGTAAATTTTATAAAAATAAATATTTAAACACTAATTTAATACATCTTTAAGATTTTTTTATGTCAGGTCGTACAAATTAAAATTATTCTTTACGTTATTCAGAAACATCTCTCCTATACTCCTGGCTTATGCCGCAATTGACTATTGGCAATTAGCTTAGTAAATAGAAAGAAAGTTGCATAAACTCTGGCATACGAAACTCTATATTTATGTATACATATGTTTGACCGTGTGTGCCTTTTTGCACGTAAACTATTCAAGAGTTTAAGAGATGAATGTGATTTTTTTCCTGTTTATTTATTGTCATCATTACTGGTATAAAGTTGTATGTGTAGCTCTTGCTGCTGGTTGCAATGTGCCAGCCAGCTTATGTTGTTGTGTCAAGTGGCAAATATGCAGCTAGTCAAACAACCAAAGAGCCAACAACCATTAGCCTCGTCAAGCCAAAAAGCAATCGATATGTTTAGTGTTGCTGCAAAATTAAAACTACAAGAGCTTGAGTATGTCTGTTTGATACGGACATGTTTGCGTTTATGTTTTCCGAAGTGTATGTGCCAGAGTGCATGCGGTAGTTGTTATAACTGCAGTATTGCAGCACTTGACTAACATGAAGTTTTAGTTTGAATAAAAAATAAAAAAAGAACTATGAAACTCCAAACGATATTCGGTTTTAAACAACTCATGCAAATTTCATGGAAGTTTAAGAATGTTACAATATGCAAGTATGAAATACAATAAAGTTTTTCTTTTTATATATATTTTTTTTTTTTTTTGGTAGCAAACTTTGTAGAGTAGAGTATTGTATCGACAGCGTATTCGGGCTTTTAATTTGTTATTGATATGTACATGTTGCAAATTTTTTTATTGGGATTTTTTTTTTATTTTTTCTTTATAATTTGAAAGTAACAGTGTATGTTTATTTCGGAAAGGGTTTTTATAGTAAGTCAAGTTTTATGTTACATAATTTATTAATTTAAGAAAAAACCTTAAAGTTTTTTGTTTTTGAAATAATTGAATAGAAAATTGAAATGTACAAAGATTTACCTCCTTATGCAAAAAAAGTTAAAGTTCACATTAGTTAACCAACACATTAAGTCCCTACACTTTCGCTGGGCTTAATGTGTTGGTTAACTGATGTGAACTTAAACTTTTTCTGCATAAGGGAGTAAGATTTCAAGTTTTTTTTTAATACTTAGGGAGAAGTGGCTAATAGATCCTCGTCAATAACCGACTAAATACATAATAAAGGGCTGCATGATCAACTTCATTCATATACATATTGAAATGTTTAACTGAACCTCATGTTCGAATAAAAATAAGATTAGTGAACAATCTGTTGTTCTATTCATGCTACTAGTGAACATATTTTGTTTCATATCATTAACAGGGTTGTCAGACTGATTTTGAACTTTTTCGCTAAATTCAATGTCAAAAATCGCCAAACATTTATTTTTTAGTTTTTGACAATAATATATTGTTACGAAATTAGATTTGTCTAAGAATTATTAATGGTTTTAGTTATAAGTTATCTTGTTAATTATAGTTTTATGTCATATAAGTTACTATTTTTATGAACGCCACTGTATTACATTTTCTAGCAATTGTAATTGTAGACTTTAGATTTAGATGTATAAGTCATTTTAAAATAATTCGAACACAACTTTCTAGAAAATACTAGACGGTTCTTGAATCAACTAGGAATAGTTTTGAACTATAAATACAGGCTGACTCATGAAAGTTTAGTTTAGTTTGATTGGAGACATTAAACGGTTCAGATCGTTACTTACAATAGTGGTTAAAATTTGTGAACATTATAATTAATTTCAAATAAGTTTGTTAAGTTGACTTCGCGTGTGTATTTATTTTTATTTGCAATTAAAAGAACTCAAAGGTTTATTATAAAGGGAATAAACCTTAACGCGTTTTATAAAGTAAAAACGTAACAATCAGGGGTGTCATAGAATCCAAGTCGGTTTTGCTAATTGTCGGTTTTTCAAACCAATATTGGTTTCATTTGGTGTCATAAAACCAAGTCGGTTTTGTTATTTTCGAATACAAATAAAACCGATATTCGAAACAGATGTTTTATGTTTTGGTTCATGTGTTTATAGTTTTTAATGCAATTTTTGTTTGATAATTTTTTAAATTATGATTGTGCTCTAAAATATTGTTAAAACTTGTGTTTGTAATAAAAGGAAAATTATAGAAAAGAAAATAAGAATGGAAACACACTTAACATATGCAATAAATGCCATCGTTGTATTTAATATTTGCATTTGTTGTTTACATTTGTGTAATTTTATTGTTTTGTAGAATTATAAAGCAAATTTATTAAAAATAAAAAATAAATTGTTTTTGTTAATAAATAAAATAAATAAATGTGTTGCGAACTTTCTGTACGCAGAAAAAGTAAGAATACTTTTGCAAGCTCGCAGCAGCCCGCTGCCGGAGACTACCGGAGACATGCAAAAAATACTAATTTACCAATTTTATTTATTTCCAGCTATGCAAAATAACTAAATGTTGAAAAAATTAAATAAAAAATTAAACTTTAACCAACTATATTTATTTCCAACATAAAAACAAGAGCTGTAAGCTGCTTGGTTTATTTTCAATAAAAATCCGATAATATTGGTTTCTGTGACACCTAAAACCGACACTAATTTCAGTTCGAACAAAAAACCGATAAAATTGGATTTCATGACACCAATGTATTTTTTTTGTCGGTTTCAAATCCAATACCGATAAGATTGGTTTCTATGACACCCCTGAATATGTATTTTTAGAATAATTAAAAATATTTTTTTTTATAAATTCCAAAAAAAAAAAATTGTTCCGTATCGCTAAAATCCGCCAAAAATTCAAAAGAGTCGCCATGATTTATTTTGTTTAATTTTTATTTAGAAGAAAGTAAAATTGATTAGTGAACCCAAAAAGGTGCAATGTTTAAAATACGAGTATTTTAATTATAGTAGTCTACTTAAAGCAACAAAACAATAGTTTTTGCGGTAAGTATTAAACAAATATTAGATATACATATAATACATTTGTATGTAGTTGCTTTTTGTCTTCTTTGTTGGAATACATTGTTCTTTAGAATGGTACGTACCTGATGATCCTGGTAGTTATAAATTAGAGGCCTTAACTGATTTTAATTAAAATGAATATCACCATAAAAATTCTCTTTTAACAAAGGGTATTTTTTCCATTGTGTTTCATTAACATCCAAATGTACTTTAGGATTCATAAAAGTCTTTAAAATATTTTTAACAGTGATTTCAACATAATTTAGTTTTAACCAATATATACATATAAATGCATCAAATTTCATAAATTTAAATACTAGAATAAAAAAAATATTCCTTTGTATTGAATTTAACAAATTTCAAAACAAATTCATGGCTCATCAAAAAAAGCCAATGAAATCGCCAACTATTTTATAAACCGCCATGTCGCCAAATCGAAAATTAGGTCGCCAAACAAGTTGGAAAATCGTTTGGCGAGAAATCGACACATCTGACAGCCCTGATCATTAATACAAAGAGGTTGTTCCATGGTGAAATAATAGAGGTGGCAGCACTAGGGCAACAAATACAACATTACAACAAAAATGAATAATAAGTCTCCGTATACGTCAAAAATTATATTAAATTAAAATCAAATTTTGCCGCCGAACGCGATGAAATAAGTTAATTTTTAGCCAATTTTTATTTCACTTTGGTTACTATCTTATTTAATTTTAATTTAAATAATCAAAAACTTTAATACAATACAATAATCACAGCACAAAACGAGGACTTTTTATAAACATAAACAAAACTTTGACGTAAGACTAGACAAAAAATACAAGAGCAAAAAATCGTCATCTGGCGTAGTAATGCCACCTGTTTATTTCATCATGGGTTGTTCAATTAAATGGCTTTTGTTTCACTGCTCTCTTTCTCTCTCTCTATTTAATATTTTTTAAATGGCTAGCAGTGTGACCAGATCTAAAAAAAATTTACAGCTAAATCTGGAATTAAACATGGCCAAAATATGCTAGAAATGATTTTAAAAAATGCTAAAAATAATGCTAACATTTTTTTTTAAAGATTTTTGCTAAAATTTATTAGCAGTATGAAATTTTATTCGAAACTAAATACATTTTAGTGACTTATTTTTTTTAACGAAATTGAAATATATGGTTATATTCAAACAAGTTGTTGCACTTACTCTTCATGGTTATTTTTGTTTTTTGTTTATCTTTCGTAAATGTTATTCTTCTTCTTCAACTGGCAACACTTACTTTTAAGTCATAGTGTCTTTTCATGAATTTATTCGAGAGTTATTCAATGGGTGTTTTGTTTCAGAGTTGATTGTGTTCTTATTCTCTTGTATGAGTAAACTAACTTCATTTTACTCGTCTCTTAAACATCCAGTGTTGATTGCTCTCATGTCTTAGTTATTGATCTTACTAAATACGAACGAAGCCAATACAAAATTATAATGACGATTTCATGAACATCATAACTAAGTTTCATGCAGATGTCTTAATACATAAGAACAATAGATTTTTTTTAAATAAATTAAGATTTAAGATTTTTGTGGACATAAATAAAAAAAAAAAAAAAAAAAAAATATGGCTTAATATGGTCACAGACAATTTATTTGTATTAAGTTGTGGAAAATTTGCATATATTGGGAAAAATTTAATAATACCCAATAAAAAATTTTCTTGTTTTGCGATAAAAAAAATTTTCAATATTCAAACGAAACTATGTTTGACCAACATTCTAAAATATATTGTGATTAATTAAACTATATTATTGTCATCGGCAACCATATTATTAGTCATCCATCAAGAAGCCACAACCGTATTTTGGTTGGCACTCCACATTTTTTTTTCTTCCTATGCCAATCCCGCGAGTCTCTGGCGGGAATTGAACCCGCAACAGCGGCGCTGATAGACTACCTCACTACCTCACTACCAACTAGCTTACCGGAGCACTCTCGCCTTAGATAATTTGGGAACGAATCGTTTCAGATATTCAAGAGTTTCTGACCTTTTACCCAGAGCTTTCACAAATTGTTCCATAACGCTTAATTTTATATGCAACGGTGGCATTAACATATTTTTAAGATCTACAAATGATGCCCACTTGACGTTAGGCTTTCTTATCTGAAACTCAAATCGGTTAGGCAATATAAGCTGCCAATAGTGTATTGAATCTATTCTTTTATCCCATAAGCAAAGGTGATTAGGGCATTTAGAATACCCACCATGTATTCCCATGAGATAGACGACCATCTTGAAGTCTTCTATTAATAGCCGGTCGTATTCTGTAAAGTTTTACTTTACCAGTACCATTTTTAATCTTATCCATTTTTTACAATTTTCCCTAAGCATAGCAGAATTTGCTCTGGAAAGGCTATGAAAATGGATATTATAAAGAAGGATGGCCTTTATAATATGTATTGCTTAAGAAACTTTTTTACATCTGATTTTAATAAATTTACCACAAATAAGACAAAATTAATCAGGATCTTGTTTATACTGTCGTGACCTCATTTTTTATAACAGTTATTTTATTACAGCTGTGGCAGATTAGTTAGAGTATTCATATAATCGGGCTTTTGCTTTAATCGGTATATCGCTCGATTAATTAACCGAAATTTTGGTTTAATCGGTTAATTTTGTCATTGATTAGTTAACAAAGTAATAAAGTTTTTTTTACTTAGTACTTATTACTTATTTTATATCAATAAATAAAAATGAATAAATTATTAATTATTTGGAGTTTATAAGTAAAAAAAAATAATTACATAACAAACATAACAGTTCTTCAACTAAAACGAGCAAAAAAAAAAAATAATTCATAAATATGTTCATAATACATATTTTTTAATTAATACATAATATATGAGATCATTTTATTAGTTATTGTGAGACTAATAGTTGTTTGAATAGTTAAAGGAGATCTTATAAAAGAATCTTTTCAGACAAATAATTTGGTTTAAATGTTTAAGGTTTAAGCGATTATTTATTTTTGGTTTTGATATAACTTGACTGGGAAAAATTTCTTTCATTTATTGTAGATGTTGGAGAAATCGAAAGCAACCCGTAATTCACAGTCCTTTTCCTGGATTTCTGTAAACTTATAAAATCTGCCATTATGCCATTAGACTCCTGTTTTAATTTTTTGAAATGTTAAGCACTTCTAATTGTTTCGGTTAATTCTGTTAAAAGATTGATATGAGAAGAAACAAATAACAGAACACAAACATATAAAAAGTACGTGAAACAAGAAGTTGTTGACAGCAAACACTTCCCAGCAAGCATTTTGTATCTCTTAATAAACAGCTTCAAGAGCAAAATAACCGAATATGAGCTCATTTTTCGATCATAAATGATGCTCTCATTGTAAGAAAATGTTACCTAACAACGAATCGCCTCAAAGAATCATTTGTGTAACAGTTTGCTGATTCCTCATATGTGAATCTTTTTGCAATCATTTTAGTGATAAATCAGTTTTAAGTCTCAAAAGTAATCTTAAAGGCTTATAACCCAAATGCTACCTGGCTTATTTAAAATAAAGACCACTGAACACCTTTACACCTAAACAAATACCTTTTATATATATATATATATATATAATACTAACACAAACTAAATATTTTGTTACATCGGTTAATCGGGTAAACGACTAAAATTAAACGGCTTAATCGTTAATCCAAGATAGCCAATTTTAAATTTGCCGATCAGTTAATCGTGTAGGAATAAATGAATATCCTACTAAGCACACACTCCTCTGCTCTACGTGAGATCTACGCACTTTTATTTTTGCAATTTTGCTCTCAGTGCTACCAACTACTGATTGCAAGATCGACTAAAATCTTTAAAACTAAATTATTGATGGACAAAAGATTAAAGCGAACTTTAAAAACTAGGAATGAATATTTCAATATGCAACATCGTTATCTACGCATTAAGACAGAAAAACAGGAAACGAATTTTTATTTTTGGCGACCGGTGTTACAGTCTACAAAATCAGTCTCGTAGTACAGTTTTGTTCTAATCGCTAAAGTTTTTTTTTTTAGCTTAAATGCATGAAACAATGTAGAATAAAGGTCAACCAGCAAAAATGCATGCGTTAAACATTCACATTGCATCGGGAAATATGCCCGCCTATTAAAATCAACAATCAAATAATACCTCTATACTTGCATATAAAATACCTCGGTATACATCTAGATCGGTGTTTAATGTGGAAGTGGCATATAGAAGCTAAATTAACTCAAATTAAACTAAAAGCAATTCAAATTAATTGGCTTATCGGAAGAAACTCTGTTCTTAGTCTCGATTGCAAACTTCTACTTTACAACTCTATCTTAAGGCACTGCCTCGGCCTCTAATATCGAAAAAATTTAAAGGCGCCAAAATTAAATTCTTCGAATAATCACAGCTGCTACCTGGTAAGTTAAAAACTCAAATATTTACAAGGATCTCAATGTGCCATTAGTTAAAACTATGATGAGGAGAAGAGACACTGCAGCACTCACCCAATCAGAAGAGCGATAAAAAACCTACATATATGAACAGAAACCGTGATGGGGAAATTTTTTGTCTAGCACTGGCAGGACATAAAACAAAGTATACGATAATATTTGATTAATTATTGTTAGTTCATATTTAAAATATAAAGATTCAATAAATAAATACTGAGAGAAAAAAAAAACATGAAAGGAATTTAAAAGTCCAATGTAGAGTACACTCAAAAATATTCCTGTTGCATTGGATGTTTAGCAAACAATTGGAATACCAGCTGCATTTCAACTACATCTTTTTTTTTTTGGAAATTATTCCAATTTTGCTACAACTCCAACAATTTCCCAACATGAAAAAGACTTAAAATACAATAGTTGCAATGGGTTTGTACATGAGAAGTTTTAAATTGGTATAACATTGCAATCAGTTGTGTGCATTTGTTGTTGAATATGGGAACAAGAAAAAAAAAAAAAAACAAAAAACATCGAATTTTGAAGTTTAAAACTTTAATGATTTTTTGTGGCAGTTGCAGCTTAAAAATTTCGTTTATTTAAATGTGTAAAGAATAAGAGCATTCACTTTTTCTTCAATCTCAACTTTCAATTCCATAAATTGCAATTTGTGTCAATAAAATATGTTGTGGTAATGTTTGACAGCAATTTGCATTAAAGTGTTTCCATTTTTCTTGCTCTGCCACTTTTTCCCCAGTTGTTTGCAAGCGAAAACTAAACTAATAGAACAAAAAGTTTTTTTTCTCATACCTTTCCATAAGTAAATTACATACACTTTGCGGTTTCACAGTTTTACATAGAAACGATGAAGAATTTATGGTTTGAAAATGGAAAAAAACTGAAGTTACAGTTTGGAAAACTTGGAAAAGATGTTTGTCATTTTGTCGTCTTGGCATACCTGTAAATGCACCAAGATAACACTGATTGGCAAAGGTAAAAAGGTGTAGGTGGGTTTGTATATATTTGTCTGTTCTAAAACTTGAAATGTCTCATTTACTTTGGCATTAATAGGAAAAAGTACTAACTTCTTAAATGTTTTAACACAAACTCATTTACTACCAATAGAGTTCTGAGAAGAGGAATTAAAATGTATATATTTTTGATTGGAAATTGAGGTAAGAGATTTGTAACATTAATTGGAAATACTAAAATGTTATGAGGAAAAAACTTTGTAGCTAAAATGAAATGTGGTGAATAACGATTTTAAAAAGAAAAATAGGAAAATTTATATAAAAAAAAATCAATTTAAATAATTTAAAGAAAGGTCCCAATTACTAATATTCCAGAATTGTAAGCCAAATAGTAACACAGAGTTTGGCTTCGCTTGCTAGATATTGTATACAAATACATATTGTTAATAGTACTACAGGCTGAGAATTTTTATTTAATATTTTGTAAAAATAAAAACATTTAAATTTTTTTTTGTTGGAAAACATTTATTTATTTATCATATGTCACAATTTCATTAAACCAATTTTACAATAGGTCCGTTTGTTTACCTTTCCAGTAATATCCAGTAGGTGAGTAAATTTTGGGCAATAAAAAAATTTTTTTTCTCCAAAATTTCTCTTGCACAAGAAAGTAAGCGAATGGAAACATTGCAAAAACTTGCAGGATAATCAAAACAGATGATCACAAAAAAGCTTATTGTTGTATTATATGTGTTATTTAATTTGTTTCACGATGAAAATAATTTGCTGCAGTTTTAATTCAGTGTTGTTTGCAGGGACCGTAACAGTTATTCCTTTTTTCATAAAAGTCAGATAATAACAGTTATTTTTTGATTTTTATTTTTTTGAACAAAAATAACAGTTATTTTTTGATTTTTATTTTTTTGAACAAACATAACAGTTATTTTTTGATTTTTATTTTTTCGATCAAAAATAACAGTTATTTTATGATTTTTATTTTTTCGATCAAAAATAACAGTTATTTTATGATTTTTATTTTTTTGAACAAAAATTACAGTTATTTTTTGATTTTTATTTTTTCGAGCAAAAATGAAAGTTATTCTTTAAAGAAATGTACGTGTTATAATTATTGAGTTGTCTTTAAATATTTATTTTAATGTGCATAAGAAATCCCAATGATGATCACATGTTTAAATAAATATTTAAAGACAACTTAATAATTATAACACGTACATTTCTTTAAAGAGTAACTTTTATTTTTGATCGAAAAAATAAAAATCAAAAAATAACTGTAATTTTTGTTCAAAAAAATAAAAATCATAAAATAACTGTTATTTTTGATCGAAAAAATAAAAATCATAAAATAACTGTTATTTTTGATCGAAAAAATAAAAATCATAAAATAACTGTTATTTTTGATCAAAAAAATTAAAATCAAAAAATAACTGTTATGTTTGTTCAAAAAAATAAAAATCAAAAAATAACTGTTATTTTTGTTCAAAAAAATAAAAATCAAAACTTTAAAAATCATAATATATTTTCATAGAAAAGTTCATAAGGATCAATATGGTGTATTTGAATCAGTTTGCCGGCATTTACTTCTATATGCTTTTTTTGTTTTAAAATTTCAAAATAACTGTTATTTTCGGTCCCTGGTTGTTTGTTCTTTTTAATGTTTTTATTACAAATTGTTTGCTTTTTGTTAGCCTGCTTTTATTTGTTTACTTAATTAAATCCAGGGATGCTAATGAGGGTACAATTGTACCCTTTTTGGTACGATCGAGTTTTAAAAAGTACTTTTGTTTTACATGATTATTATGTTACTATATATGATTATCTCAATTGTAAGACGTTTTGTAACTTTTAATTATTTAAAAATTTATAAAATAAATAAAAATATTAATATTTTTTAGTTTTTTATGTTCTTTTAACGTACAAGTGAATATTTTTGTAAAATGTTTTGTAAATGTTATTAAAATATGTAAAAACTATCAGCTTTTATTAAAAATATTAATAAATTTATTAGTAAATTGTTATGCACAAAGTTTTTGTTGTTAAAATAAAAATTAAAAAAAAAAAAAAAAAATTGCACCAAAAATCTTTTATTACAATTGGGGTCCAAAAAGTATGATTTTATTAAAATGTTGGTACAATAAGAAAATTCTCATTTCGCAACCCTGATTGAATCATAGCTTTAGTTTTATACTGGATTTTACTGGTAAAAAATTGTTTAGTAAAAATTTGCAGGCTCTTGGTCTGACAACTGTCACTCTACTCTCTCAGTAGATGCTCTCGTTTGCAAATTTCTGTGTAAACGAATGCAGTTCAGTAAAATCCAGTACAAATTTTCGGGTAAACGAACACAGCTAATAGTTAATATTAGAGTAACTACTCAATTAATCGTTGTTCGATTAATCGAAGAAATTTTTTGCCATTATTTGATCGAATAATTGAAATAGCCAATTTCAAATAACGAATAACTCGATCATTTTATGTCAATCAATCGATTAAAATTAATTTCTTAGAAAATTCCACTCTTTTTAATATAAAAATACTTTTTGTTTAGATTGGCTTTCAGATCATTTCATGGTCTGCTCAACCGAAGAAGTGATTACTTTGTTTATAGTTTATTTTTATTTTCAACCCAATTATGAATAAAAATTCCCCGGGAGTTTTCTCCCTTCTCCCATTTTTTCTATGTAAATTCATATCGTTACCTTAATATAAAAAGGCCCCAACTCATTATTTTTGGAAATCCGTTTTTTTATTGATTATTGTAGAATGGTTGCTAATACACATTCTATTAAAATTTCAAGCAAATTAGATTAAAAATAAAGAAGTTATAAGCAGAATACAAAAAGCCCTAACTCATACACACAATTTTTCTAAAGAAAAAAAGGCCTAACTCATACACACAATTTTTCGAAAGAAATACATATTATGTATTTCAATCTGAATTCCTCGTTTAATTTTAATAAAGATGTTTTTTGACAATGGTTGTGTAGCTATATTATTTCAGCTTTTATTAAGTTTTTTCCTTCTCCTGTAAAAAGTGTTTTTGATGAGTTGGGGCCTTTTTATATTAAGGTAACGATATGTAAAAATGGAAAAAGGAAAAAAAAACTTCCGCCGAATTTTTATTCATAATTGGGCTGATATTCTCTATATTTTGTTTCGGTCCTTTTAGCGTGTTGAAAACTTTATGTTTTGCGGCAGGGTTTTTGTTTTCTTAATTATTTATTTTATTTAAAAGTTTTAAAACTGTATTCGCAGCTTAAATGAGTTGCTATTTTATTGTTTAACTATATTTTTATTTTATGGGTTTTTTCTGTTTATTAATATAATAGTTATCAAATCAAATAGACATGTATGTTTTCCCATTGGATGAAATTATTTGCATTATTCGAGTTATTCAAACATATTAAAACTCTTATCCGATTAATCAAACAAACTTTAAATTTAAAAATCCAATAATTCCTTAAGGTGTTATGATACTTGCTATTTTTTGTATTTTTTCTATATTGGAGAACAGTGCAAATATATTTGCATAGGAAAACTGACTAATGGCGATTTCTTTTCTGAGAAAAATGTTGCATAAATGGTACATGCTCTACACAAAAGAGATAGAGCATGTACCATTTATGCAACATATTTCTCAGAAAAGAAATCGCCATAAGTGTAAAGAGTTTGATTATACCATAAAAAATCTTGAAATGTCAAAAAAATATACGTGTGCTATCGATAAATAATCTTAGACTGTCAAAAAAAAATATAAAAATTTGTAACTTAAAATTGACATTTCCAGATTAAATGTTTGCACTGCTGCTAACTTTTTTAGTTTTTGATCGAAAGTAGCGGGTTTTAACTTTTTTTTTTTGCGATTTATAGCTTTTTTGACGGTTTTTGTGGGAACAAAACATGGGCAATATTGTTTGTTTTGTTTACATTTTATATTGTGTTGTATTTCTTGTTCTTTCTCGCATTTGTTGTTTCATTCAGTCAATCCTAAAAAAATCCAATACAAAAAATAGCAAGTATCATATAAATAAATAACAAGTATAACACCTTTACTCTAACAAAACCAAAAGTCAAATAATTGGATACATATGGATATATATGTCATGACAAAATGTTGTGCTGGTAGATCCAAAATTAGCCATACCTCCCGTATAAACCCCCTTCATTAAATCACTTAATTGCAAACAATTCTCATATAGATGAATATCTAAATAATACGCGGCGCAAAAAACTTATACATCAATCTTAACCTCATAATAGAATTTCGATCTGCCGTGTCCATGATGGCCCATGAGTCTTAAGAAGGGTGCACTCTCGAAAATTTGTTTTTAAATATTGTGGTGTAAGGTATCATATGCTCGGGCTTGACCGACTATACCTCTTCCTTGTGATTCATACATAATATCATTTGAATTTAATTAAGGACCTGTATTGAATTATAAAGTGAATATATAAACTTTAATAAACAGTTGTTCAAAGATTAAATGCTATTAATTAGGTATACGTATTTTAGTATTTAATTAAAGCTTTTGTGAATATAACAAGATATTTAGAACAAACAGCATTTGTGTACTTTTTATTGACACGTAAACAGCTTTAAGAAAATAAAGCAAGAATAACGAGGATCACAGAAGAAGTTCTTAAAACTTACTCTTAAAATTTGGACTAAAAAAAATTTGGAATATCATGTTTTCATAACTTTTGTTTTTAGTGGACTATAGTTTGGCCTTTGTATCTTTTAATGTTGTTTTGCACTAATAAAGTTAAATTTAATAGGATTTTTGTGGAGATGGAAAAACAGCAACAACATTAATAATTTAACACAGATACAGACATAGACACTAATGCACACATACATACATAAATATTGTCAGGTAAACAAACAAAACAAGAAGCAAAACTATTTTGGCTATAATTGGCAATATGTGTTCATGCAAATAAGCAAATATTATGGCCACATCGATATCGAAAATAACCACAAAAACATATACATATCGTTGCTTAAAATGCAAATTTTCAACACAAATGGAATGCAAATGCAATACTTGAAAAATGTCTACATTTATTTACATATATATTTCTTAAACAAATAAGTTATTGCACTAACAGATTAATTAAGCAACAGCTTTAATCTAAAAAGTATATATTTTATTTAAATCTGTAAAATTTTTCAATAACTGGCATTTTGGGTGACGGTACTTAAAGCTTAAAAACATATTTTGAAATACATATTGGCAAAAAAAAAAAATCAATCTAATGTTTAGATAAAAACACACATGCATACATACACTTAAACCCTCTATTGATTTTGGTAAAAATTATTTGTTTGCATAAGCACACAGAAAAGAATACAAATTGATTTCAATTAAAAAATTTGTGATATTTATTAAAAAATTAACTTGATTTGCACAAGTTAACAAATTAATAGTATCAATTTAACCTTAAATTAACTTGATTAAACCTTTAAATTACTTGAATAAATTTTTAATTAAAACAGATTTGATTTCTGATTAATGCTTTAATTGGTAAACGTTTTGCAAGGATTTTTTCTGTGTAAAAACATACAAGCAAGAACATGTCTCTCATTCTACAATAAAACTTCAAACTACAAAAACACAATTAAATTGATAGTAAATTAAAAATTTTTGCACATACGAATACACACACACACACTTGCACTTATGGTTGCAGACAGCAACATTAGATTTGTATTATAATTATTATTATTGGAATCATGATTACAACTGTTACTAATTTGAGTTGAAGTATTATTAAATTATCATAAATTATATTGTCGTTTTGTATAAACTAAAATAATTGACAATTTTATCGCCCAAAACATTTTCCAGTCAATCAATATAAAATACACACACATTCATATACATATATTTACAATCTAATACATGTAAAAGAAATAGAGCAACAGAGTAATGGAAAGTGGGTGAATATGTGAGTTGTTTTGTTGAAGTCAAATAATGATAGTTTGAGGATGACAATGATGTAGTAAATGATGTATATGATGTAATTGTTAAAAAATTTCTTTTGAATATTATACAAAGCAAGATAAAAATTAGGTACTTTTTAATTATATTCTTGACTGGTACATCATTGAAGTTATACTATAAACCAGGGCTGTGGAGTCGTCAAAAAAAAGTTCTTACTCCGACTCCAATTCCAACCGCTCAAATTTTTTAAGTCTGACTCCTACTCCCACTCTAGGTTAGGTTAGGTTAGGCTAAGAGGGATTATGCGCCCAAGGGAACACCTCCACTCGGAGATCTATGCGGTCCATTGTGAATCTCTTCGGTACAGAGGAAGAAGAAAACAAGAACTACAAAAAAGGGGAAGAAAAGAATTGATAGAACGATCAAGAAAGATTAAGAATAGTTAGTAGGAACCACATCACAAAAAAAAACTCCCCCCCACAGCCCCCTCATCAGAAACATCCATAACACTTCCCTGACCATGCCCAGAAGATCGACTCGATGAACTCCAGCGATACACCCAAGTTCGTCATGAAATCTGTCTCCTAGCCCTTTTTGTTTGAGACCCTGCATCCTAGGACAGTGGCACAGTACATGCTCAATCGTCTCTAGCTGCTCAGCATCGTCGCACAATCTGCAGAATTCCGGTATGATATTGTCCCATTTACTCGCGAAAGCCCTAGCAGAACAATGACCCGTCTAGAATCCTATAAGGGTCCTAAGACCACCTCTATCCGATCCCAATAGAACCTTTGTGGCCCATGCGTCCAATCCGGGCCATAATGCCCTGAACATCCTGCAATCCGTTCTATCCCTCCAGGACCGGTTGTCGGCATCACGGAATCTTTCCCGTATTACCCCATAGTAGTGACGCAAGGGGGGCTTTATCCCCCGTCCCTTACCACCAAATCCAGTTACGAACCCTCTCGCGCGATTTCGTCTGCCACCTCATTGCCATCCACCTTGCAGTATATTAGAACATAATAAACAACAATTTTAAATGTGTAAGTACAATGTAGAAAACACACAAAAAAATAATAACAATAAAAATAAACCACATAGAAAAAACAACAATAAAATTCATGTTGACATTAATACGTAAACTTGCAAAAAATAATTTATATTGAACACCCGACTTAAAACTTACTGTTTTTTCCTTACCATCGCCTGTTATTAAACTGAACTTAAAAACTGATTATTGTATAGACTCTTACCCTTATTTACTAACCCTCATATTCATAAAAAATATTTTTGGTTAATAAAAGGTTTTTAAACCAATTTTCATAGAAAATAAGTTTCATAAGCCTGCTATAAAGCTAAAATATTTTTTATGAATATGGGGGTATAAGTGTTTGTAGTTTTGAGAACAGTTCTCCACATCAATTTTAAAATTCATTCTTTTTGTTGGTATGTAAATGATGTGTAGCATCTCTTGCATGTAACATCGTTTATAATTTTGTTCGCTCTCTAACACTCGTACATTATCAAAATCAGGAAAATGTTTTTTCTCAACACTGTGGGTTGTTAATGCTATTTTTGTGGTAGAATTGCTTAATCGATCGGATCTATGTCCAGCAATTGTAGTTTTTAATTTATCTGTAGTTGGGGATCTGATAAACCACATTTGCTTTTTCCATATTTGGTACTTTGTCTTTTGTTTTACTGAGAATATTTCCCCGATTTTGTTCAGTTTTGTGCGCCATTTTAATGTTTGCTGCATTAAACAACTTGTATTTTTCAAATTTTTCGGACATTTCAGGAATATATGTAATTGATTTATATATATTTGGTTAGCCACACAGAAAAAATTAATGCTGAAATATTTTCAAGCAAACGCTTCCTTGAAAATTTTTTAAATTTCAACAAATTTTTTTTACTGTTTCTATTACAGTACTTTTCGCTTATAGTTCACTGCTGTAGTTACACAACTTTTGTGGACTATAAGCGAATTTGGACTATAACCGATTGGTTTTTATAAGTTATTTTATGGATAATAAGTGAATCCTAGTATAATCCACATTTTGGCCTATATAAAAAATATTTTCTTCAATAAAACAACTCAATATAACGCGCTTACTTATTTTTTCAACTTTTATGAATTAACCAAAATTTGAAGTTTTGAAAAGTTACCAGAATTGTAAATAAAAACATCTTGCCAGTTCGCTAAAAAAAAAAAATACAAAAAACAGAGTGGACTGAAAGCGATTTTTTTTCCATAAGGTATTAGATACGCATGCCAAGAAAAAGTGGCTTTTAAGCAAAATCGGACTACAAGCGAAATGGACCTCAGAACAAATAATTTGTATGAAATTTGAAAAATCTGCAAGTAAATATGACAGTTTTGGCTTAAATCAGTATTTGGCCTTTAAGCAGAATGGACTATAAGCGAAAAATACTGTTCGTTTGATTTTTATTTTAGTAACAAAAATGTTGACAATTATACATAAATATGATATACGCCCTATTTGTTTCAAGTCTTAATAATTTTGTATGAAATATTTAACGCTCATTAAAGTTTTCGTTTTTTTAATTTTTTTTTGATCGTAAGCTTAAAAAACGAACAACAACAAAAAAAAAAAACACAAACAGTCTATTTTTGGACGCATTAAATAAGTACAACAATAAGAAAGATGATAAAAAAGCGTGGCGAAGTTTGTTATTAAAGCAATAACAAAAGTAGGTTAAAACGATTCAGTGTTTGTGTCGCCACACCAACAGCACCTAAACACAGAATTTTTTGGTTGGGTTCAAAGTTGATAAAAAAAGAATGAAAAAATTCCGTATTCTATTTTTTTAATTGTTTAGTTAAATACAGCAAATTGAAAGTAAAATGATGATGAAACCCATATTGGGTCGTAATGCTGCTGTTTTTAATTGAGATTTCTTCTTCTGTAGCCATCGAAAGGATACAGCAGCGACAGTGAGGGGGAAAGAAGCATTGTGTACAATAAGACGAATGATGTTAGGAAATAAAAAAAAAAAATTTAACCCAACCCCAGCCGCCGATCTTAACTGATTCAGCAAAATTATTTGTTTTGAAATTTTTAATAATTTCAGTAAACTTTTTTGTTTGATTCAGTAAATTATATGCTTGAATTTTTTTTTAATATCAACCACAAATTTAACCAATACTAAAAACTATTTGTTTGAAAAAAGGTTGTATTGTCAGTGGTTCTTTTACCAAATGACTTCCAATTTTTTTTTTAACATTATGACTACATTAACCCACTGGAGGGCGAAACAGAAAAGTGTCACATTTGCACCTGTTGATTTGAATTTTCCAATCGGTCGCATAATTTTCGACAATATTAAAATAATTTTGAAGACCTTGATTATTTTTTCGATTACTTCATCAACATGGTAAATAATTATTTCTTCAACCAAATCTATACTGTTATTAACTTTATTTAAGAGATCATGTATGTATAAGTTAAAAGGAGTTAACCGTGCCTTGTCGTAAGCCATTTACAATAACAAAGGTTTTTGCTTGATGATTAGTATATTATCTACAATTATTTTTGAATTCAAGGGGAATTTGTATGTTATTAGTTTATTTATTAGGCCTGGTGCCCATGTGGTATCGAACGCTCAATAATTATATTGTTAATCAATAACATCTAATGCCGACAAGGAGAAAAAACTATTTTTTACGGATAAACAGAACATCAAAGACACAATAGAGAAGAAAACAGATGGTTTGCTTACAAACCTAACAAAACTTTAAGCACAATATTTACAAACATAAAAACACTTATAAATAAATAACAACAAAGCAATGTTGTTTGCGAAATACCATGTAAGGGGAAAAAAGGTCAAAGCTGCGATTTGATTTATATTAGTACCACAAAGAGAACATTGGAAACAAAAATATCAGAACATAAAATGGACATAAACAAATTGAAGGAAAGTACTGCTTTAGCCAAGGCGAATTCACTAGAAGGTGAGGTCAACTCTACAACAACACTGTTACTGTGGTCCATCTGTCTAAAATATTCCTAGTAAAAAAAATGTTTGTTTACATAAAAAAAACTGGTTCGTATACAAACTTTGACAAATCGACCACCGAAAAAAATAACCATATGCTGACTTGACCCCACCTTCTAGTCAATTCGCCTTGGCTTTAGCACAACACATAAAAAATACAAATCATACAGCAGATTTTGACAAAGTACGAATCAAGGCGAATTCATTTATCAGGTGGCGTTGAAAGCACAGCTGTACTACTTTTTTTTCTTACTTAGAGAGAGCAATGTAAAAAGTTGCTTGTGTTTTTGACATATCGATCAACGAAAGCAACAAGAAAATACATTGTTGTGTTTTTGGTGTTGTTACTTGTTGGAGTATCGACACCACCGTATACATGAATTCGCCTTGGTACGAATATTGGATAGAGAAAAAATCGAAAAGAAGAGATTCACAATAGAGACGTTAAGGATACAACAGAAAAAAAAAGACAATGAACTTAAAAGAAGACACACAAAACATTAATGCCAGTTACTGTGTTGCAATATCTAACCTGTGATATAATTTTTTTTAGTTTGTATTTAACCTAATATTTCATGTTTTTTATGTTTGTCTACAACAAATTATTATTCAATGTAATAAAAAATTTATTTCTCTTATTGTTAGTTATAATTAATTGTTGAAAAATGTTTGTTGTAATATTATTGTTAAATATATTTTCTTTAATTTAAATAGACGAATCCCTTGATAAAGTGAACAAACATAACATTCACGAAATGTTGGGAAATATGGATTAGATGCATTTTTAATTACATATAGAACTTTAGGCCGTATTAGCTGAAATAAAATATAGTTGGCCAAAAAACAAAAATAATAAACAAATAAAATAGTGCAGATTAAAATGAAAGAATTTCACCTCTATGCAATTAGCTACTTCGGAAAAGGTACTAGTGAGAAGTGAGGGGTATTAAAAAATTAATGTTTTTTTTTATAAAACTTATGACATTTTAAACAAAAAGGTAAAATAACAAGATTATTGTAATAAAAATTAATCATTATTCTTTACCTAATTCAAGTTGAAATGCAACATTTATTTATGAATATGTTATGCTACATACAATTTTTAGTGGTCTCTCTACACAGAAAAAAATAAAAATTTATTTCAATTAAAAAATTTGAGACTTTAATTATAAAATTAAATAAATTTGTACCAGAAAAAAAATAATAGTATCAATTAAACGTTTTACGCACTTGAAATTTGATTTTATGTTTGAATAATGCTTTAATTGGTGAACAATTTTTGGAGAATTTTTCTGTGTAAATTTAAAGAAAATGTTTGCCAAAAAAAGAGCCATTTTTGTACAACAAACTAAAACATTAGGATATAAAATCTGCATTTTGAATGCCTTGGTTTATGTGTTTGTTTGTGTAAACATAAATTTGTTTGTATTAATGTATGAGTATCCAGCATAAACTTCCGGTTTGTTTAATGCAGTATTCGCAGTATGGAACTTTACAATTGTTGCCAAAAAGACGCTTAAACCAAAGAGTCAAATGAAAGTGTATGTAAAAATATCTACAAAACCAACACTAATAACTTTTATTCATAAGCTCCCTGCAGGAAGCCTGTGATCAAGTGTCTCCATTTTTGTCGATTAATTTTGGTGACTATTTGGTGACATTATCAACATAGCGTCTACACTCTTGTCTGTCTTTGAGAAAAATAGAGAAAGTTTTTGATAGCTATGAAGCAAGAATTGGTGAAAAGCATGCAGCACTTCGAATTTTAGCTAATAATAGTGGTTTAACCAATAAAATATTATTTCCAGCTTTTTGTTAACCATTAGTTTAACCCTCAAATGTTATTGGTTAACTACTAGTTAGACAACAGCACTAGCGCTGCAAATTATTACTTAAGATTGATTCTTTTTGTGGAAAATTACTATTAGAAATGGAACATAGACGCTGCCACTCATCTTCTTTTTGTTTAGCAGTAACACAGTCACTTTTTTTTGTTTTCTATAATATTTGGGTATTTTTTCATCTTTAGAAATAATAGAAATGTAAACAAAAACCCTGCTACCAAACTGAAATTTAGTATTTTGATAGAGTTACCAATTTTTGCTCTGATTAGCAATTTTTAGTTAAGCAATAGTTATAATTTTAGTTAACTAATAATTAACTAATGACTGTTAATTTGGGCCTTAATAAACTTTACAAATTTTTAATAGAAGTAAAACTATTTTTATCAAAAATTATTTTTGGGAATACAAAATTTATTATTAATAAGATTTCTTAATGACGTGCTAAATTCCCAATTTTTATTTTTTTCAATTACACTGAAATTTATTGTTAAGGTAAAGCTGGTTTCTATGCGTTTTTCACTGGTTGCTTATGCCAGTTAAATATTTAATTAAACGTTAAAGGCATTTGAAAAACAATTTTAATACAAACCGTGTCATTACCAAAAAGTAGACAAAATAGCACGATAATTATACAGCGGGTAGATATGAATATAACGTGTCGATTTTTTCCAAAAAGTGAGCAAATAAAATTGTTTGATTAGGTGCGATATTTAGTACATACAACTACGATATATTATCCACTTATGTTATTAGTACAAAAATCTAGTCAAAATATTGAAAACTGTGGACGAGAACTATTAAAAGTTTGTGGTGAATCTCTGGGTCTATATTGAAAAAAAAAAATATTAAAAATTTAACATTTTTACATTTTTAAGTAATTTATATAATCATTTTGAATCGGGGTTCCCACTCTTGACAAGTTGTGTGGGTGCAAAACGGAGTCGACTCTACTTGCAGCATGCCTAGTTGGGGCGTGCTACCACGTTAACCAACCAACCACCCAAGGTGCAAAATCAACAAATTGTTTGCTTGGTTCTATGAATTTGGAATACATTTGGTGATTAGAGAACATTTTAAATTTTTTCTGTGCTGGGGCACAATAAACATTTCTCATCTTCCTTGTTGACTGTAATATTCTGACTATCGTTATTTGTAAAGATATATGGACCAACGATTCCATTGGCCCTAAAGCGCACCAAAAAATAACCTTTTCTAAATGTAAAGATGTTTCAATAATGGTTTAAGGATTATTTTCACTTCATATGTGGCAATACTGGTTAATGACATCAGCATTTAACCAAAAGTGTGCTTTATTACTGATCAAAATAGATCCGAACAATTTGCGAATGTTGCTCTGGCGTAAGTCTATTTATGATGAATAGTTAAACTCATTTCAAACAATCAGGAACTATAAAATCAGCTGTTAGAAAAGACATTGCTGCCAATTTTAGTTGCATAAAAAAATAAGAATAAAAATAAGAATACTGCACAGGAAACAATATAAATTGATTTTAATTAAATAATTTGTGATATTAATTAAATTGGCACCAGTAAACAAAAAAATAGTATCATATAAATATTTATACTCCTATTAATTAAAATAAATTGCAATTAAATAGTAATATAAACAATTAAATATTAAATGTATGTTTTATTATAATTTTGTTTTATTATTTATGTTAAACCGGCTTAGTTTTTATTGTTTTGTAGTTTTGCATAAACAAGTCGCCAGATTCTTTCTGTAGAAATGTTGTTAATATAAGTAAACGTTTAATTCACTTCATTAAATTTTTAAATTAAAACTGATTTAATTTTCTTAATGGTTTTAATAAAAAAATGGCAAGCATTTTTTCTGTGTGACTTAAGCTTTGTTTGAACTCTTATTATAAAGTTAAGAAGGTTTTATTTAAATTTTTCGTACACGCAGAAAAAAAGGTGGTTAAAAATGCCATGTTATGGTCATCGCAATGGCCACTAACAAACTGCTCACGTTTTCAACATTACGATTGCCAGAATTAACAACATTTTGTTTGTATTAAACAGTAAAATGTTAACTTCCCTTAAATTTTCATATGTGGTTTAATTGAAAAATATATAGGCAATTCTCAACGCAGCCTATTGAGTCATATTGGTTGCATATGCTATAATTTTTTGAATGAGACACTAATAAAAATATAGCAGATACAACCAATATGATACAATAGAACACTTTGTGAATTGCCTAATAATGTTTTAATAAAATTTAGCTACAACAATAGTTATTATTAAATACAACAATAATATTTATAAGCAATAATTAGCTTTGTGGTTATTTTATTGAACTGTTAATGGGTTTTAATCCAAATTTTGTTATTTTTATCAGGCTAAAGTTCATTGAATTTAAATTTCATTAAATTATTTTATGAAGAAAGGAATTTTACAACATGAAATGAATTGAAATTTATTGATAATTTTTCATTTTTGACTGAGCTGGGAATTGAACCCAGGCTTTCACAGGCAGGTTGCCCTGACTAGTTTCGATTGTAACCACACAATCTTCTCAGAGTGGTTTACCGTTTAACACTCACCGCCATTGACGACGGATGGCAGTCAATAGGCAAACATCAATCTTTAAACCAAGTTGGTATTCTAACTTTGGTAGATCGAAATTTGTTTTGAATGATTATCTATTTTAATGGACTTACATGTTCTTCCTTACTTCTGTTCTGTATTTATAAACTTAACTGGGGCTTTAGTCTTGACTTAATAAGCAAATTGAAGTTATGGCTGAAACAAGTAAAAACACTATGGTCAACATTGACTATATTATTGTAAATTTTGATCATGATATGGCTACTGGACAAATTATGGTTAGTTTTGACTATAGTATTGTAAATTTTGGCCATTATATCTTTGGTTAATTTTGATCATAATATGATTAATTTTTGTCCAAAAAAAGCAAATGCTGACCAAATTATGGTTATTTTTGACCATATACGATTTTATTCAACCATAATATGGTAGCCTGCGAATTTTTAAAATCAAATTTCATTATGTTGCTCTTAAAATACGTTTACCTCAAGCCATACCTTTTTTTTTGTGTGTAATAGCAATTGGTTTTGGTTGTTAAGGTATTCCTTTGGTTCTTTCGCTACGTTGTTTGTCTGACTGCCTAACGAGTGAGGAGGCAACCACTGCCATTATCGTTAATACAATTGACAAATTTTTATCTGATTTTAGGTTTATTATTCATTCATTTATCAGTAAACTTTAAGATTTTTCTTATACAAAAAAGTCCCCATAAATTATTTGTATGCTCTAAGACCATTTGAGGGGAGATTATTTTATTGTTTTGTTAGTTTTATTCGTTTTTTATAACTTTTCATAAAAAATTATTATATCCTGTTATCGTTTGTCTGTCATTGTTAAATTTTGTATAGCAAATGTTACAATTTTTACGTAACATGAAAGTTCGTGTGATTCAAATGAAGAGAAAAATGGCATGGTCAGCTTGGGTTTATTTTTATAGGTGGGTGGCTCAGCCTGGGGGTGGGTTTTTTTTTATTTTTATTTAAGACCACTAAAACTCCTATTAACTTAGAAAAAGCTAATTAAGGAAAAGAAATAAACAAAATTTTTTTTGCAAGTTGTTTTTTGTTTTGGTTTATTTTTAGGATTTTAGTAGTGTGAATATTAATCTTAAATTTTATTTATGTTTTTTAACCTAAACACTTGATATCTTGGGTTTTTGACAAAGTTTTACTTGGGGTTTTTCTCACTAATGGCCAAAGTGTCAGTTTGTTATTAAAAATGAAAGAAAAAAAAAACACAGTAAGTTATTAAAGTCCATTGGGATCCCTTAACTTTATCAGCACGCCCTGTTTGACTGATTTCAATAAAAACTACATTTATCATTAGGGACACCGACTGAAACAAGTTTATGTACATATTTGAGAACTTTTGTGAAAAATGACAATCATATCAACACTTTTAATTTCAGGCGTACTGCAAGTGACACAAAAACAAATTGGAGTGAAATTGAAGTTAACAAAAATATACTATCAACATTTTTCTGCCTGTTTCACAGTTTCAAACACAAACGCTTGTACAGAATTTCATATGGAAAATATTGAGAAAACTTAATAAATTTTTATGCAAACATTAACGTTTGAATTTGTAAAACAAGAAGTTTAATCTGGTATAATATTTTATTAAAATGAATAACGAATTGGGGAAATTTAATGGGATATGCTGTTTAAGCTGTTCATTACAAAAAATAAAATATATTTTAATAAAGCAAAATGTAGATCAAACTCTGAAAAAAATTCATTTTTAATGAAAAAAACCTCTTAATATTTTTCTTTCTATTAAAATCTTTTTACACGTTATTTCCAAATTTTTTGTAAATTACGTTTTTTGCCGCTTTTTCCATCATTTTCATTATAAATGACTTTTAGGTCTATAAACTCTCAAATAAATTCAGGCACGGAAAGGAGAAAAAAAATAGTGCAAAGATGGGCTGGGGACGGACTAAAAAAGTCACTATAGATTGAATATTTTCTTCTTACTTTAAGAAAAATGTCATTTATTGTGATTAATGATTATATTTCAATTCGTTTGAATCTATGGCAACGTTGTAGAGAGGCATAATTTGGCTATAGCATGTATGTAAGAAGTACAATTTCTAACGATGATGATAATTCATTTATTCAGTCAGTCAGTCAGTCCTTCCTTCCTTCTGTTCTTAATCATCATTCCATAAAATTCAATCATTTGTGCCCTCATAAAATCAAAATTGTCTTTATTTTTTACGACATTAAATGGTCTATTTCGAGAGGTGTGTGTTTTAGTGAATATGTATGAATTTATAGGTTAGGCTTGTGTGTGTGTATGTATGTATGAAAATGTATGTATGATTGAATGTTTGTATTAGTATTTATAAATGACTACATTTGCAAAACTTGATGTTGTGATTGTATGAAAACGTAGCGTTGGGGACTCATTCTACCACCAAGAGATTGGGTCGATGTGTGTGTGTGTTCCAAATGGGTGTAAGAGTGTTTTAGAAGGCAATCAAGCAACTTCTATCCAACTGTAATCACTTAAAATAAAATACATGCTGTTTTTGCTAACAATTTCCAGAAGTCTAATGATTATGATTAAAAAAAAAATATATGAATTTCTTTTAAATTAAAGAATGTATAGTAATTTTTAAGAAAAATTTAAAAGACATTGAAAACAATGCTAATGCATTAAGTAATATATATGAGTTATTGTATAAAACCTTTAATAAGTATAACACAAATGCCCAGTCAAAATGCGAATAATCGCCCTTGTTCTGGAAATCGAAATCAAGTAATATTTAAATAAAAAGAAATGTTCAGTTCAAGTTGTTTAAAAAGCACCTTAGTTTTTCATGATTTTTAAAGGAATTCTAATAAATATAAGTGGTACGAAAAGTGTGATGTTTATAAAACACGAACTATTTTTTATGAGCCTTAAGAACAGGAACGCTATGAAAATTTGGTTGGATTCAAAATCACTCGAATTCGATTTCCAGAACATGGCTGAATAATAATTCTTTCGTAATGATAACTTTAAATTTTTTAAAATAATTTTTCTTAATCTGCTTAAGCTATGTATATTTAAAATACAGGGTGGCCCAAATGAGGTAAAGTAATGTTAAACATGTATAATTTTTTTGTAATATAATTATTTTCTGCTTTTTGCAGGTTATAGCTTAATTCTTTATAATTTATTATGAATACTTACACAACAACGGGTTTTAATTTTCCAATTTTTTAATTCTCGCCAACAATCAAAAATATTGTCAATATTTTAATTCAAGATCTGCTTTTAAAGCCTTCATGATTAGGGATTTCATTAGCTGGGTTGAAAAATATGGTTCAGTTATGGACCGTTCTAGAAGTGCTCATCGATATATTCGCACTGCAGGCAACATGAAACCTGCTCGGCAGTTTCCTTACCGAAAGTAGGGGGATCAGTTTAAGGATATCTCACTATTTGGTATTAAATCCTCCGGGGCATAAGCAGACATAGCCAATACCTGGTATTCGGCAAAAACCCAAAATCTACTTTAGTACATTCATATAATAAAAGCACCGCTACCGCAAGAACACCAACAATGAAATTGGTAGCTCTTTTCAGGATACCCTGTATTAATCCAATTACTTTAAGAAAATTGCAAAAAAATTACTGCATATGATTTTTATTAATCTTCTTATACGTTATTCGCTATTTGTAATATTCATTAGGAATAAAAAAGAAAAATGAAAAAGATTTTAAATTAGGTGTGTTCATTTAGAGAAAATTATTGCTTATTTTAAATAATTGTTACCAGTAAGTTATCACGTTCTTGAAAAACTTGCAACGAGAACTTGAAAAAGAGCATAAAAATTTGAGAGCCAAAAATTTGTGGAAATGTTCTGACAGTAGAATCTTTAATAGCAAAAATTATTCAACTGCCTGTTTCATGTTTTTGTTTACAAATCAAAAATAATTTTCATTATTTTTAAACTAAATGCTTTTCAATAACATCAAATATTTATTTTTCTAAAATTTAGGAACAATACCCAGAAAAAAAAATTTGTGTTTTTTGAAGCACTTAATAAGAAAGCTCTTATACAGCAGTAAATGATAATGAATAAAATATACAAAAATAGCTGCTATTTTAGTGCTGCAACGAAGAAGGTTTTAAAGCGATAACAAAATAAAAATATGTTATGGTTTACGAAAATGCTTAAAAAAAGCATTTAAACAAGTAAAAGCAAAACAAAAATTAATATTTTAATATAGTTAGCCCTTAAAAAAGCGCTTTAGGAGTGCTTTGTTTGCGTGTTTTATTATGTTAAAATGAGCGCTTACAGCAGAAAATAGTCCTCCAAACCGGGAACACTCCACACAAAAATCAGGCATCCCATCAGCAGGTTTGAAGCGATTTGAGGTATGAATTCATATATAAAACCTGCTCCTTTTGGAGCACATTTTTTACTGGGTATTCTTGCGAAAATAGTTCAAAACAATTGAATTTATTTAGAAATATTCTCGCATTTTAGAGCTGAATAGTGTCAATATGCCTAAATTGCTGGATTTTGCTGGTTAAGCGTTCATTTACCTTTTTTATTTTTTTTTTTGAGTGATTAGGAGACACATTTTTTAAAATTTATGTCTACATCTCTCGTTGCAAGTTTCTGCTGGTAAAGTAAATGAGCACACCTATTGTTTGATTTTCAATAAACTTGAAAAGCTTAATAATTTTTTTTATTATTTTGTTATTTTTAAGTTATTGACAATGATGAAAATTAAACTATTTAGTTGAAACGAATAGGAAATTCATTTAAAGTAAAAGCCAAAAATTCCAAATGAATTAAATAAAAAAAAAATATCAGTTAATAAAAAAATATTAAATAAATTAAAAGTAAAAAACCTTCTTAAAAAACAAGCTTTTGTTTGAATGCGCTAAAAAGAAAAAAAGATCCCCACATTATTGGAGTGCATTAAAAATAACTAATATCTGCTTCAATATTGAGTTTCAAGCTTTAAAAGTCCGTCATATTTGATTAAGAGTGACGTTTCCAGTAAAAAATGTGCTCCAAAAGGAGCAGGTTTTATGTATGAATTCATACCTGAAATCGCTTCAAAACTGCTGTTCCCGGCTTGGAGGACAGTTTTCTGCTGACAATAAGCGCTTCTTTTAACATAATAAAAAAATGCAAATAAAGCACTCATTAAGTGCTTTTTTAAGGGCTAACTATATTAACATATTCATAAATATTTGGATTTTACTGGTTTTTTTCGCTTTAAAACCTACTTTGTTGTCGGCACTAAAATAGCAGCTTTTGTTGTATGTTTTATTCGTCATCATTTACTGCTGTATAAGAGCTCTCTTATTGAAGCGCTCAACACACGAATTTTTTTTTACTGGGTCTTTAATTTGGTACTTATATTGTGGGAATGCATTAAAAATAATTATTCCGCCATCTTATGTGTTCCACTGTGTTCGATTTAGCAAAACGTCACACAGCTTACCATGTATTGTCACCCAAACTGAACGTGAGTACGAAATTTTAGGTGAATCGGTTGAACATACACATCTGATTCAAAATTAAATTGCAAGTTTAAAAGTCCGCCATATTTGATTTAGATTGACGTCATTTTATTTTTCCAGTTATTCTGAGTTAGCCCTTTCATTTGATACCCATATTGTTAAAGTGCATTAAAAATAACTAGTCTGTCATTTTGTGTGTGTCCGCCATATTAGAGTGACCACACTATTTTTCGTCTTATTCTTAGCAAGCCCTTTCATTTGATACCGATATTTATAGAAGTGCATTAAAGATAACTAGTTGGCCATGTTGTGCTTGGTCGCCATATTGGATTTAGAATGACGTCACACAGTTTACCTTGTATTGTCATCCAAACTAAACGTGTATTAAAATTTTCAGCTCAATCGGTTGAAGATAATTGCTTCAAAATTTAATTGCAAGATTTCACCCGAACAAACATGTAATACATTGTAAGTTAAATAAAGGTTTTTTAAAACTAATAAAACTTTTCACCCCGGACATTGTTTAATAAAGTTGAACCTAAACAAAATAATTAATTAAACAAATTTTCAATGAACCAGTAAAGTCTTACATCTAAATACATTTAACAAGTGCATGTTCTAGAGAAAAAAAGAATATTAATGCTTTGCAGATACAGTGAGAATGAAAATAAGTCACAAGAATAAAAGCCAAAAGCAACTTTTATTGTAAAAGATTTTTGTAAATTTTTTTATTTTTTTTTATTTAAAAGTGACTTTTATTTGTTATGTTTACAATTTAATAAAATTTTTAAATGTTTAGTAAAATTAAATTTTGCGTATAAAATTACATTTTATGTACAAATTTTCTGTTACAACAAAAAATTTTTGTAAATACTCGTAGTTAAATTTTGTATAAAAAATCACATATTATAAAAAAAGTCCAATTTTGTATAAAATGTGAAACCCTTTTAAGATTTTGTATAGCGAAAATGAACCAATTTTATATTTCAATTCGCTAATTGTAAAAAAGTCACATTTTGTATCAAATGAGACTGACATACATTTCACATTTTGTGTAAAGACTGGCAAAATATGAAAATGCACATTTTGTGTTAAAAGTCAAACTAAGGGTAAACAAATAACTTTTTATGGAAAAAGTCACTATAAATGTAAAGTGTGACTTTTCGTGCAAAATGTTACATTAAGCCGCGTTTTGTCTAGAAGGTAACTTTTTGTGTAAAAAATCTCATTTGTTGTAAAAATTCGGTATTTTTAAAAGTGTTTCATCTATTTCGTGTTCCCCGGTACGTTTGTACGTACTAATACGTACAAGTCAAACGCATTACACATACGTCCTTGCCAATATACACACACACACACATACACTTTGGAAAATGATGTGGCTTACATTTACTGTCATTTTGTCACTGCAGTTGATGGTTGTCTGTCTATCTGCCTGCCGTTTTGTCAGTCTGTCTAATTCTTCGTTGGTAACCCAGCAAGTCAATGGGTATTCCAAAACAAATACAACGACTAACAACAATAAAAACTTTAGCAAGAACATCATCAGCAACAATCATGCAAAGAAAATAATAGTAATGATGCCTTATTGAACGTGCATACACACATGATAATGATGAAGACATGAAAGACATCATCATCAATAAGCAGACTTTTAAGCATTGGCCTTAGAAATAAATAGACACTCAAGCACACAAAACATCTCTATTAACGGAAATATGCATGTGTGATATTTCAAAATCTAAATAGCGTTGGCTAAAACGAAAAGGATTAATTTCTTTTCTTAAATTATATATGAAAAAATAAAAAGGGTTTAAAGTAAATAGTGGAAGAAATAAGTTGTCATTATACGCATAGGAAACAAAAATACACGCAGAGAAAACATTTTTTTTTTATTTTGTCCCCGCTAACAAGACAATTTTTACTACGGATATTTTAATTAGTGATCCACAAAGGAGCCAGAAAGAACAATATTATGGTTGCCTCCTAACATGTTATGGTAAAAAATAACAAAAATGTAATTAACACTAAGTGCATGGCTTCTTTTCCAAGAGCAACATGCAGTGATGTTATACGTAAGTAAAAATCCCTATACGTAGGGATTTTCTTCTATAAAATTGGCCGTAGGGAAAAAAGGACGGACTTTTTGAAATCAATAAAATGAAGGGAGTTATGAGTAATGTGGCAAAACTGCATACATTTGGTCACTAAAGCTTTGATTTCAATGTGAACTTGTGAAAATGTCTTTTACAAGAATGGATATCTTTTGAACTTAATTTTCCAGAGCAAGAAATATATAGTTTTTAAAAGATGGGCACCGCTATTTTTTACAAGAAGAGTGTAACAATTATTATACCTTCCAATGTACCGTTTATAAAAAGAACTGGGGACAAATTCTGGCAGTTGATCACGACTGCCCCCTGATTAAATAGTTCATATACATTAAAGAGTGTTTATTAATATACCTATTGTATATATGTAGGCATGTATAACTCAGCTTGGATTTTGAATCATAATCAAATATTTTAGAAATCAGCTATTCGAGCAAAATAACCGCACATGACTTTACTTTTCGATCATAAATGATCCTTTCGCTGTGAAAAAATGGTACGCTACTGACCAATCACCTCATAGAATCTTGTCATCATGTGATACAATTTTGTGACCCATTTTTGACCTATTTAATGATGGTTTTTATAATGATTATTAAGTATATTCCGTCTCATTTTTCAGTCATAGATAATAAAGTTTTTTCTTACATCTTTCAAATATTTGTTATCGTTTGTAATTTTTTCTCCCATAAAAGTAACACCATTATGGACTTTGATTACATATTTATTATTTTCTTAAAGAAAAAAGGAAAACATTCGCCCATACATTTATTTTCATTAATTGACAATAATTTGTGGTGTGCTTTATTAGCTAACCTTTTTTTTTTGTTAGGCTGATGCAAAAATTTCTATATTTTATTTTGTCGTGGCGAATGTACAACAATTCAAAATATTTAAAAGCATTATTTGAACATATCAATGAATCAGACATGATTCCAATTTCAATCGCATAAGTGATATATTAGATTTTAATCATAAACAGTGATCTGACATGATTTATTTAAGTGATTTTTACAAAATATTATCCACCAACTGCCAGCTGGGAACAACCGTAAATAAAATGTATATACGTTAATACAAATGGTCTTATTTTTATTGATGTGTTATCATTTTAAGGTTGTAGGGATTTTTGTAGAGACAATTTTTTAACGCGTAGGGAAAAATAGGCCTGCGTACGGATGTTTCAAAAAAGTGTATAACATCATTGGCAACATGTTATGGCTAAATAGCCACCATACTATTATTAGTGGGAAACATATTATTAACCACAAAGTGTCCGGAGATAACCATAATAAGGTTGCGGAAGACTAATTTAACCAACCCAATAAAAAATTGTCTTATTTTGTAAAGCACTGATGGCACATTTAAAAAAGTAAGCACACATTTCTGCGCTACGTAATAAGACATACGGAGAAATTAAAAAAATATATATCAAATTTGAAGAGACACGACATTCCCTTACCACTAAGCAGGTTTGTAAGGGAGCATATTAAGGAATATCGGTAACAAACAATTCAGTGTGCAAAGCAAATCGTTACATTTTTATTTGCGCTGAATAAAGCGCTTTCTGTCTCAAAAATGTATTGCTTCAAAGTGGGAACTCGCCATATAAAATTCATGTCTTTCGTAAGCGATATGGTAAGCGAAACTTTTACGTTCTCCCTTACAAGCCTGCTTTGTTGGATGCTCCATTTTTTATTGGGATAATACAGTTGCCGATGACAATTATATGATTAAAGTAAATTTAATCTGTTTAAAAATTAATCGGTATTTTTTTTGATTTTTGTGTTTTTTTTTTTGGAAGAAATATTTTTAGTTATAAAAGATGATATTTATGTATATCAAAGTATATTTTATCGCAACTAATGGAGTGTTGTCAACCATTTGAACTGAGAGTAGTCGGACTGTCCATCCATTTTATGGGGGGTGACCATAGTGTTTTCTTTACGTGTAGGTTTTTATATGGTCACGCACAGCTAAACTATTTATAAACGAAAAATTAAAGATAAGTCTAGTCATATCATTGACACCGCAATCATCTTTAAGGCAACCATAACTATATTATCGATGCCTTCAGCTTAAAAACAAATAATTTTATTACAACAATCATTATAAAGCAACCACAACATGCTGCCTTCAAAATGTCATAAGAAGAGCAATAAAAATGAACATGGTTATTGGCAACCAGCATATTATTATTTATTTAAAGACTTTACACAGAAAAAAGTTTTTTATTAATTAAAAAATTATTTAAAAAGTATTTAAATTTAATTAATGTGATAATTGAATCAATTATTTTTTTTTTGTTGAAGAAAATTAAAAATTGAATTTTGATTTAATTACCATTTTAATTGTTTTGAAATAAATTATTAATTAAAATATTAATTAAATAACTAAAAATCTTAATTGATTTTTTTCGTTTAAAATAAAATAATTTAAACTTGGAGAATTGTTGTTGGGAATTGTCAAAGCGTGGGCTTTGTTTAATGAAATCAATTAACACATTGTTTGAAATAGCAAAGTTTTTTGATAATTTTTTTATTTAAAATTAAAAATATCATTTATTGCAAAAATATATTCACAATTTTACAATTTTTAGTAATCAATATAATCATTTTGGTAATAGGTGCAAAATCAACAAACTGTTTGCTTGATATTATGAATTTGGTATAAATTTGGTGATTAGAGATAATTTTTAATTTTTTCTGTGTAAAATTCTATAAGAAACAACAAAATGTACACTAATGTGTGCAGATTCTACACAGAAAATATTCTTGCAAATCTTTAACCAATTTAATAAAAAAATTAAATCCGTTTTAATTAACAATTTAATCAAGTGAATAAAACTTTTAATTGATACTATTAATTTATTTACTGGTAAAAAATTTAATGAATTTTTAATTAATCTCACAAATTTTTTAGTTTAAATCAGTTTTTATTATTTTTCTGTGTATTGATTCTAACATTAATTACTGAAGTAGCCAATACCTTTCCAAACAAACTTCAACTTTTGCTGACGATACACGAAAACCTTCATGAAGCATCTCGTTACTTACAGGAACATATAATTCAATGATAAATGTGGTTAAAGCCAATTCTAACTCCGACTCCAAATCCGACACACACTCCAACTCCGACTCCTTCTCTGACCTCGATACGAAATTTACATGAGACTGGTCCTTATTTGACTTTAAACAATTTTTTTAATGCAGTACCTTTTAAATGGTTAATAAATATAGCAAGAAAATTATTCGGTAAAAATTTAAAATCGATATTTTAATTCTAAAGGGCCCTGGTGACTATTAAATAAGCCCATCAATCAGTGCATATCGAGCCTTTGCTGCAATAGAGTCATAACTCAAAAAACCTGATTTTTGAGCTAATGTATTTAATTATTTTATTCCCAGTGGAACATGGGGCCGTCTACTAGCAAATCATGTGGAGTTAATCGCCAAATCGTTTCTTCATATTGTGTAAAAATTTCATACAAATATCTTATATACTTAACTCTAAAGAGAATAATTAAATTTTAAGGTGCTAGAAAATATAAATTTAAGTTATGACTATATTGCAGCAAAGGCTCGACATGTGTTAGCGTCGTTTATTGCTGGCTTTTTCAGAGACGTACAAATAAAAACGACAATCAACAATTGTATTTTGTAAAAAAAAACAAAATATTTATATTTGTCATGACAGCAAACACAAAGGAAATAAAATATTTTTGTCAATCACAACAGGAGACTATCAAATAATCAGCCATCAAATAAAAAAATCAAAACTTTTTGATTTTCATTAAGCATTGCCGACAACTCGTAATAATTTTTTTTATAAATAAACACTATTTGACGTATTCATAAATAAATTATTTATTCTTGAAATCTTTTTAAGAAACATTTGTATAAACATTTAGCTTTTAAATTCATTTCAAACGTACTTAAATTATTGATTATGAATCTCGCCCTCACCCTGGAGGTGTTCTGCACTGCCGTCGACATAGATTTACAGTTTTTAACTCAGCTATCGAGATCGACTAGGGACTATACTTTGCCGTGTATTGATGTCATTACAACTTAATTCACATTAAAAATTGAATTACTGTCAAAAAACCGAAATGAATTGATCTAGAAAAACTAAGAGATACGAATATTTTTTTAAGCTTTTTTCAGAATCTGATACGTTTGATCGTGGGTGAGGCCAGTGTTATAAACATATGTATAAAAAAAATAGTTTTGTTGTTTTCATTTTTAAAAATTTATGTTACGTTATAAAATTTTTTGAATATTCAAAAAGTGTTGTTTATTAAAAAAAGTAGCATCTTAAAGAAACACATTGATCCCGAATCCCGGAATTTTCAAAAATCAGACCCGATTGGCATCCCTAGTCTCCAACCGCCAAGGAGGAGAGATATCTCAGGACTTACAGAAGAGCGCTAAACACATACATATTTGAACAGAAGCCGTGATAGGGAAAATTTTCGCCCGGCACTGGCAGTAAAATAAATAAACATAAGATTCAGATTTAATTATTAAATGTTTATATGTATACGGAGTGGTATAGTGGATAAAATGCTTGGCTACAAAACCAACCACCTCAGGTTCAATCTCTTGCAGAGAACAAACAATTTTCATAATGGTTTTCGAGTTTTAAAAAATTAAGTGGCTTTAGCTCCACTCCAAACAATCTATCCAAGAAGCCCCCTGACCTCCCCTTACCCTATTAAATACGATAACATGATGGCAAAGTGTGGGCAGTGGCCACCTCTGGGAAAAAAGATAGGAATCCAAATACACGGAGGGCGTTGCTTCTGGGCAACGAAAGATGACTGCTCCATTATCCTAGGACCTGCTACGGCAGCCCAGAATTAGCTGAAACAACAACCGATTAAGAAACTGATACAAGGAAAAATAACAATACTAAAAGGATCGATACTCCAAGAACTAGGACAGCGAAGTCTTACATGGGAAGACGTAAGGGAAACAAACATGAAGATTGAATAAATAAATTAATATGAAAAAAACTTTCCACTATTAATTTGACTTTCTTCCCAGTTGTGGTAAAATATTGAACTACAGAGCTACTAGTTGGTCATTTCTGGCAACGATAAACAGTTAAATTGTATGTTCTTGTATGGCTGTCAATATGAATATAACGCTGCACATTTTGCACATTTAATACCAACAACATCTGACAAATGACTGTGTAATAATGACGCATATAAAAAAGCAATACGAAAACAAGTTGCTACAGAAACTCGCAAACATCTTTCACTCGCAAATAGCTACATACATACATATCAGGCGCGGATTCAGGGGGGGGGGAAAGGATAATCCCCCCCCCCCCCTAAATTATAAAAATATGTTTTGCTTATTTCGATAATACACGAATTTCCGAATGTTCAAAATTTTTGGAAATCCCATCAAGTTTTTTTTTTTTTTGTTTTTTATAGAATCTCTAATTAAATTTTCAATAAGTATCCAAGTATTTATCCTAATAGTTATTTATTATATATTTCCAATGAAGCATCTAGTTAACTGTATTTAAGTACATATTATTCTACATTCAATCCCAGCAAGTGCCATCTATATCCGAAAAATAAACGTTTGGGTTGAAAATGCGAGCGGTTGAATTATTAATAAGCTTTAGTATATTATATGTATATTTGTATATGTGTTATGATAATTATTTATTATATACATTTGAATATAACCGTTTTTCGTATCATATTTTCATCATAGTAGGATTTGAATTGGAATTTTATATGCATTGCCTTTCTACCTTCCCATATATACATATGAATATATGTATTGGTCTAGTAAAAGTTCACCAAAGAAGAATTATATAACTGTCAAATTTCAAGTGCATTAATAAGAAAAGTTCTTTGATATACAAAAATACATAAAAATTAGTGAAACGATGGTGAGTCCGTAATTTTTTTTTTTAATATAATGTACCTTTATAAGTATATATCATTACCTTCAGTCGAAAAGAATGTAGTCCAATGTATAAATTTTATAGGAGAGAGAAAAAATTTTCTAAGGTCTTTAGTTCTAAATATATTTGAAGTCTGTAAATCCAGTTTTGCTTCATTGATGACTCTTTATTGGCTTGCAAACCAACTAAAAATAATACATTTATGTTTTACATAGCTTTTTGTGACTTATCACCTTTTCTATTATATATTTTATACTTTTAATGTACATTTTAGTATGTCAATTTGCAAAAATTAAATATACTATAAAATTATTTTATTTATTTCAATGTTGACTATTAACAAATATTAATAATTTTTTTTTGAAATTTTCAAAATTTTTTTTTGAAAATTTCTTTAGCATTTTTGAACTTTTACATATCGTTGCAAAACAAGAACTAGAAAAAAATATTTGTATTTTTTCTCCAAACGATGTATTTTTGTTAACTCTATTGAACTGCATCAAAAACTTAATTTTCAAAAATTGTGGCATTAGCGCATTTACGACTGAATTTACATATGTATGTATGTATGTGCAGCCAAAATTATTTTTGTCTCTCCATTGTTATAAGCTTTAAAATTCCTTTCTAAATAAAAATAATTTAAATTTTAAAAAATTAGCTGTAATCAACTTAAACCAGAATAATTATTAATGTATCTTTAGCTTAAAACCCAAACAGTTCGATTAAAATTCATAACTTAATTTTAAAATTAGTGAAGCATATTCCTTCTTCCAAAATTTTGTTAACAATTGCATATGTTTTTTTTTTGGTCGAAAAATTGGTCAAACTATTTAGTATGATGAAGTCAAATAAATTGTTTCAAATACAAAAAAAACATTAAATATAAATAAAATTATTTAAAAAGATTAATTTATTTTAATTTATATTGAACTGATCTTATATTCTATTTTACCTTATTGTTGAGTTTTTTTTTAATATAATATAAACATATCGTTTTTAATAAACTTTTAAAAACAAATTTTTTACTTGTTTTGTACCATAAAAAATTCCCCCCCCCCCCCCCCCTAAGGCTCAAGCTGGATCCGCGCCTGATACATATGTATGTAGATAGACAGAGGCTTAATATTTCCATACATCCTTTTTTTATCCTTTTTTTGTCGACATAAAGGGGACTTTTTATTTGATGCTTTTTACATTTTATAAATTCGAGTCAATGTTTAGTAGCTCGTATACATGACATTTTAACCCGTCTTTGAGTTGTCTTCCTAGAATAATAAAATGCAAATCAATGAATATAGAAAGTGTTGTAAAGTTCTGAGATAGAAAATATAAAAGAAAGTCCTCGTAAAAAGGAGTGATGACAAAACCTCTGAAGATAATGTTGGTGATGAGCATAATTTGATGTGACTTGATATGATCGTATGACATGCATGCATATGCATGGCTTATAAAATAAAACTGCATGTTTTTACGTATAACTTTTTTCAAAATGTCATAAAAGTTTGGTTGCAAGAAGTAGCGTTAACTTTGTATCAGTCATCGTAGAAGAAGAATTAGTTGAAGTAGTACGTGAATGCACATACGACATATCATATTAAAGTTTCCTACACTTTTAAACTCATACATCATTTAAGTAACACAAGTCTGAATATTAGTTTGAATGCTTGTTATCGTACCAGAATTACTCAATTTATTTTGAATACTTTGGAAATATTAGACTGTCATTTGTAATAATTTATGGAGTTTTGTTCAGGCAATGTTTGTAGGTTTATATGTAGATGCATGTCTGTGTATTGACATGTATTTTACATACACTAGATTATTCCTAGTAAAATTTGTGCTTAATCTAAAATAATTTAAATTGTGTCTACTATAGTATTTCATATATCTTATGTGCAGCTTCCTATGGGAGAGGATATTGTCGGAAGCCTTTAATTAGTACAAACTGCATGCAATTGCGTTAAATTTGTTGTAAATTAGTTAATATATTGAAATCTTACTGAATTATTTGTATTTAATAGGACATTTTTTATTATATTTCACACATTGGTCTTTAGTTGTAAACAGTGTGACCAGATCCTAAAAATTTTTACAGCTAAATCTGGCATTAGACTTGGCCAAAAATGCTACATATTTTTTCAAGATTTTTGTTGAAAATGTTTTCCCCGAATGAAATTTTATTCGAAACTAAATACATTTTAGTGACTAAGTTTTAACGAAATTGAAATAAATGGTTATATTAAAACTAGGGCTGTAACCAGTGTTTAAAATTCAGTCGCCAGTTTGTATTTTTATACATGCAACTATACTGAAAATAGTTCGAACCATTATTTTTCATCACCATTCATATTTAAAACAGTTGAACTGTGTGCGCACAGTTACTGAAAAAATAGGAACACAATTCATTTATTTTCAGCAGTCAAAAGAATCAGCAGCAGACTCCCTCATTTTAAACACACAGACTGCTGAACTTGCGACTGAAAACCAGAAGCTGCTGTGTTTACAGTTGACGTAAACTCTTTTTTTTAGTTTACTAAACAACGTAGCTAGAAACTGGCAGTTCGACTATACAGTAACGTAAACACAAACTGGTTTGTTGAATGAATTGAGTAATGTTAAGTTGAAAACACATTTGTTTTGTTGTTTAAATCAAATAAAAGAAAGGAGAAAAACAATTATTTATAGAATGAAACAAATAATTTGTAATATTTCGAATCCCAATTGCAATACATAGGTACTTTTTATTTAAAAATATTAATTTTTGTTTTATAAATTTTATGTAAAATTAAAACACTATTTTATAACTTGATAATAATTCAGTGAAAATCTCAACCATTAAAACACATTAAAGATAATAGAAGATAAGATTTTCTATAGTAAAAATAGTAAATATAATAATTTTTCCTGTTACTTTAAAATATAATATTTTTCTACTAAAATTTTTTTTAACTTTTATTAATTGAACAATATTAAATTGTACAAACTTAAACTATAATAAACACTAGTAAACAATATTAATTTTTACACATTTATTAAAAAGTCTCAAAAGCAAGGTCGCGAGTATTATTATTAGAATGGATTAGATTTTGATTTTCAGAAATAGGTTTTGATTTTGAACTTCAAATGTTGAAGATAAATATTATATTTAATTTAAGAATGTTATGAACAAATTGTTTAAAAACATTAGATTTATATGGCAATTGTTAAAAACTATGGTCGAAAAGTAAAAAAGCCAAAAACAGATTATTCATCTAGCCACCATTTTTTTTTGGTTTTAGAACATTGTAAACTACGAACTACTGTATTGGAGAATACTTGTGTCGTAACGTACATTATAATTATTTGTTTCATTGCAATTTACCGCTTTTATACTGGCCCGTCCGTCTATAATTCTGATATAAGACTATTATGCCATTTTTATTTTGTACAACCCCTATACTATCGCGGTACATATACAAATGCATCAGTTTGAAAAAATCCTTTTTGCAATGTCCTATCTATATATATAAAATTGTAACGTTACTGACTGACTCACTGACTGATTCATCATCGTACAGCCTAAACGCCTGAAGCTAAAAACTTGAAATTTGGACCAGGGGTTGGTCTCTCTCCAAATCGATCCATTAAGACGGGATTTTTGGAAATTCGAATGTGGGGGTAAAAAAGGAATTTCGAAACGCATCAAATTTGTATTTGTATTTTTTAGATAAGTTATGAATGTGATATATTTTTTATTTAATGTTCATTGGTTTAAAAGATAGATGGCATAGCAAAAAAGTTTTAAAATACAGGTTTTACCCGTTTACTCCTTATTTCAAAAAAGTGCTAGACACCTGTCCGCTTATTTTTAATGAACAATAATAGGTATTAAATTTTTTTGTATCCCTTTTAGTTTAGCAGATATCAGGTTAGCGAATTTCCGTTTTTACCGCCTTTTTTTCTATTGAAAAACAATAAGTATTAAATTTTTTTGTATCTCCTTTAGCTTAGCAGATATGAGGTCAGCGTGATCGATTTAGCGAGAGGCCTGCCTCAGGTCCAAATGTCAACTCTTTAGCTTCAGGAGTTTAGTCTGTGCGATAAAAAAAAAAAAAAATAAATGAAGAAACAATATCTTGGAAAAAGTAACAAAATTACGTACGATTTTTACCCCTTAAACGTTCGAATTCAGAAAAAGTACAAAATTTTCACTTGTCATTTTTTAGTTAAGTTACGAATTTTATATAATTTTTATTTCTATTTGCATTGACTTAAACGGTAGATGGGGGACAAAAAAGAACCAAAATTTAGGTTTTACACTTGCTCATTCAACGCTTTGCTTGTTTAATTTTATGTTTGTAGCTGCAATACTAACAAAAATTCAGATTCTTACAGATTCTCATTCACTTGGGAACTTGCATGTTTAATTTTATGTTTATAGGTCCAATTTTAACGGAAATTCAAAAAGTAACAGGTAAAGAACAAAAATTGCAAAAAAGCCCCTCTTACAGATTCTCATTGACTCAGGGCATTGCATTTTTAATTTTATGTTTTTAGATCCAATATTAACGAAAATAAAAAAGGTACCAGTTAAAAAACGAAAAAGTACCAAGAAGATCCCTCTTATAGGTTCTTGTCCACTCAGGACATTTAATGTTGAATTTTATGATTTTAGGTGCAATACTAACGGAACTTCAAATAGTACCAGTTAAAGACCAAAAGGTACCAAGAAGCCCCTCTTACAGATTTTGATTTACTCAGGAGAATGCATGTTAAATTTTATGTTCATAGGTCCAATATTAACGAAAATTAAAAAAGTTCCAGTTAAATAACGAAAAAGTACCAAAAAGATCCCTCTAACAAATTCTTATTCACTCAGGACTTTGCATGTTTAGTTTAATGTTTCTAGGTCTAATACTTACGGAAATTAAAAAAGTACCAGAAGATCAAAAAAATACCAAAAAGTACCCTCAGAGGTTCCTATCCACTCAGGACATTGCATGTTGAAGTTTATGTTTCTAGGTCCAATATTAACGATAATTAGAAAAATTGTCAGTTGTGGAACCAAAAGCCTAAAGTAAGAAATAAAATTTCCCGTATTTCCACTTTTTGGTACTTTTTTCTCCCCATTGAAGCATAAAAATTTCAATATTGTAGTAGGAGCCCATAATTTAATACGTATATATCAATGAATAAAAATAAAATGTTTTATAAAAAATCGAAAAAGTACCAAATTTGTATTTGGATTTTTTTTAGATAAGTTTCAAATGTGATATAACCCTTATTTCTATGTTTATTAGTTTAAAAGATAGATGGGGTGACAAAAAAAGTACCAAAATACAGATTTTACCCGTTTACTTCGTTAAAGGGCTGCATTTCCAAAAAGTACCAGACACCTGTCCGCTTATTTTTCTGAAGAACAACGAAAAGCATTAACTTTTTTTTGTATCTTTTTAGTTTTAGAGATATAAGGTTACCGAATTTACCCGTTTTTGCCCTTTTTACCCCCTAAACATTCGAATTTCCAAAAATCCCGTCTTAATGGATCGATTTGGAGAGAGACCAACCCCTGGTCCAAATTTCAAGTTTTTAGCTTCAGGCGTTTAGGCTGTACGATGATGAATCAGTCAGTGAGTCAGTCAGTAACGTTACAATTTTATATATATAGATAGGACATTGCAAAAAGGATTTTTTCAAACTGATGCATTTGTATATGTACCGCGATAGTATAGGGGTTGTACAAAATAAAAATGGCATAATAGTCTTATATCAGAATTATAGACGGACGGGCCAGTATAAAAGCGGTAAATTGCAATGAAACAAATAATTATAATGTACGTTACGACACAAGTATTCTCCAATACAGTAGTTCGTAGTTTACAATGTTCTAAAACCAAAAAAAAATGGTGGCTAGATGAATAATCTGTTTTTGGCTTTTTTACTTTTCGACCATAGTTTTTAACAATTGCCATATAAATCTAATGTTTTTAAACAATTTGTTCATAACATTCTTAAATTAAATATAATATTTATCTTCAACATTTGAAGTTCAAAATCAAAACCTATTTCTGAAAATCAAAATCTAATCCATTCTAATAATAATACTCGCGACCTTGCTTTTGAGACTTTTTAATAAATGTGTAAAAATTAATATTGTTTACTAGTGTTTATTATAGTTTAAGTTTGTACAATTTAATATTGTTCAATTAATAAAAGTTAAAAAAAATTTTAGTAGAAAAATATTATATTTTAAAGTAACAGGAAAAATTATTATATATACTATTTTTACTATAGAAAATCTTATCTTCTATTATCTTTAATGTGTTTTAATGGTTGAGATTTTCACTGAATTATTATCAAGTTATAAAATAGTGTTTTAATTTTACATAAAATTTATAAAACAAAAATTAATATTTTTAAATAAAAAGTACCTATGTATTGCAATTGGGATTCGAAATATTACAAATTATTTGTTTCATTCTATAAATAATTGTTTTTCTCCTTTCTTTTATTTGATTTAAACAACAAAACAAATGTGTTTTCAACTTAACATTACTCAATTCATTCAACAAACCAGTTTGTGTTTACGTTACTGTATAGTCGAACTGCCAGTTTCTAGCTACGTTGTTTAGTAAACTAAAAAAAAGAGTTTACGTCAACTGTAAACACAGCAGCTTCTGGTTTTCAGTCGCAAGTTCAGCAGTCTGTGTGTTTAAAATGGAGGGGGTCTGCTGCTGATTCTTTTGACTGCTGAAAAAAAATGAATTGTGTTACTATTTTTTCAGTAACTGTGCGCACATAGTTCAACTGTTTTAAGTATGAGTGTGGATGAAAATAAAATACAGTTCTTTTTTTTCAGCATGTTACTGAAAATAAATGACATTTTTAGCAAATTTTGACTGCTATTAGCAGTTGTTCGAAACCCTGGCTGTAACGATACGCATTTTTGCCGTTACGATACCGATACTCAAAATGAAATATTATCGATACTGATACCGATACGAATATGAAATTTGAATTCAAGGTTAAATTGACAAAACTCAAGTAGAATAATTTTTTTTTTATACAAAATAATAGTGTAGGAGATTATTGAAATTTCAATTTGATAATGGCAACCTTAACAAAAAACAAGTTAGAGTGCTATTTTCGACTTCGCCGAATCTTTGGTACCCTCCACCGACAGGAGTGGGCTCTATATGATAAATACATCTTATTAACTAAGCTTCACAAAAACGAGCGTCGGCACTAAAATTTGTTGTGGTTTAGACCCATTTTTGACCGACAATTAGAAAGTTTTATGCGTTTCTTCTTAGAACTTTGAACTGACTTGAGCAAAATATCATGATTCGTAACAGTTTTAGCCGAACTAAAATGATTCTTAGGAGGGTAATTTGTATTAGACCTGCGGTAAATTAAGGACCAATCATCCCAAAATTCTGAAGACTGATTTCTGGTATAACGAAAAATAAATTAGAATAAATTTCAATTCAGCAGTGTAATTAGTTTTAGCGTTAACAGTCAATTTCCAAAATTGCATGATATTTTTTTTGGCCATATGCATTTTAGTTGGAAGAAATTTTAACGCAATATCTATATCTGTTGTGGTTGAGGGCGAATGTAATTATTTTTCCAAAGTGGACTTTAATTGGTTTTAGGCGCAATAAACTGTTTTAAGAGAGTAGGGTTTATATGGGTTCTAGGGTTAATTATGGACCGATCTGCTCGAAATTTAGCAGTGTTATTTCTAGTCCTACAAAACTGTACCGTACCAAATTGTATTTTAAAAGCATAATTAAAGTTTTAGGCGTATTAAACTATTTTCCGGGAGCAGGGTTTATACGGGGCCCAGGGTAAATTATGGGCCGATATTCATGAAGTTGAACACTAAGATTCCCAGTCATATAAAAGGAATTTGTGCAAAATCTTCTATTTTACATGTTTTCCTTTCATTTTTCGAACAAAAATTTTACTAAATTTTTTTTTTAAATTATTCTACTTCTACCTCAGCAACAATTTGTATGAAATAATAAATGAAGTTTAAGTTCGTGTGTTATAAAAATTAAAAATGTTTGTCTGTTTGTTTGTTGGCTTGTAGACTCCTAAACTACTGAACCGATTTGCCTGAAATTTTTACGGTAACATGACGTGAGCCCAAAAAATAAAAAAAGCTTCTTATTTTTTCGATAGGGGCAGGGGAATTGGTACCCCCATAGAATGTCAATATTAAATATCGGATATCTTAAGATCCGCTGCACGTATTTTGTTGAACTTAAGGATCTTCTGAGCCCCAAAATTGAAGTAATATAGCTGCAGGGGAAGTGCTACTCCCCATTAGGACGCCAATGTTTAATATCGCATATCTTAAGAACTGTTATAGTGAGAATGTTCAAACTTGGTAGGAGTCACTCTTATGGAAAACTACGCATCTAAACAAATAAATAAAGGGGGGCAGGCGCAGGGGGAGTAATACCCCCATAGGAAGAATCTATTTAATATCGCGTAACTGAAGAAGTATTACAGCGAGAGTCTTCAAATGTGGTAAAAGCCACTATTATGGTAAACTATAAATTCCAAAATAAAAATGGGCGGGGTAGACGAAGGAGGAGCAATACCCTCCATAGGACGAAAATATTAAATACTTCATATCTGAAGCCAAAATTTTTCAAGCCTTGTAGGACCCACTATTATGGTAAACTACACCTTTCAAAATAAAAATATAATATTTAAATGAAAAAGCCTATGTTTGTTTGTTCTCTACAGACTCCTAAGCTACTGAGCCGATTTTCCTGAAAGTTTCACAGTAATTTCCTGATTACCCGGTGCTTAACATAGGCTTTTAATATATTTTAATTTTCAAGTAGGCGTGGCATCAAACCTACAATAAAAAAATGAATAGCCTTATATCTGGAGAACAGTTACTGTAAGAGTTTTCCAATATGCAACAAATAACTTCGTTATCAATACACATCTGCCAAAAAGTCGGCTGGATTACACAAGCGGGCGTGGCACCTCCCATACAATGGAAATAAAGATTTCTATGTATTTGGAGTACAAATAGCTTAGATAATAACCCACAACATATTTCAAAAGGTACGTTCAATGGAAAAAGTAGGCATGGCACCTGCCATACGAAGACACTTGAAATTTCTGTAAATCTGTTGAACGGTTACTGCAAAATCATTCAAATTTAGTACAAGATGCTTTGCTTTTTAAAAAAAATCTTACCAATTTAATTTCGATGGGGATAGCAAAGCGCACCGGCTAAACTAGTTTGTTATAAAAATAAAAGTTAAAAATTTTAATGTACGAATTATTAAAAGTCTGGCAACTCTAATCTTTTTGCTTCGCGCTGCGTTAAAAGTTTTTTATGTGACATGTTTCGGATTAGTATGTATATTTCATCTTATATTTTAATAAGATTTGCAAGCGTTCTCTTGAGTGAAAATGTGTGTGCTTTTAAAAAAGGGTTGCTTTATTGAGAGCTGTAATTGTGAGTCTGGCTTAATACTGGGAATTTTTTCAAACAATATTGTTCCATATACATTTACATACATGTTATTTGTATTTGAATTTAAAATCTGTTCAAATAAATAAATAGACTTACAAACGTTTAGTACTTTTAATCTTTAAAAAGTTATATTTTTTTAGGGATTCATTACTATGTATTTATATATTTAAAAATTTAAGTTTTCCATCACTGACACGTGCACCATAAATTCTTTTCGTACTTTTTCTGTTTCCTATTAAAACTGAAAAACATCATTTGTTTTTTCTTTCAAGAAAACCCTCATAAAATCGTTAATACGGGTAAAGCACCACTTCTAATTTATTAGCAGCTAACTAAATAATTAAAAAAATTTTCCTATTGTCACTTTAATAGACGAATTGGACATTTTAAAAACGACGCATTCTAAAAGTTCATCTGAAGCTGTTTCAATATAAAATTCGATGTACTCCACCACTTTTCACCAGAATCTTTGACCGGATTTTTGTAAATTAATTTACTTTCTTTTGGTCTTTATAAATTGCCATTGTACAATTATAACTATTTTATATAGTCCTCAAATTAAAACTTAAAAAAACGCCATGTCAAAAGTATCGTACAATATTAATCCTTAATTTATTTAATTTGTGTTAAATCAAAAATTTTAAACTTGGTAAAGAAAACAAAAAATTCCTCAATAAATTGTATTATGAAATTATATTAAAATTAACTTAGATTGTATAAAGTGGTTACACCCTGCAACATGAAAACAACTTACATATGCTTGCAACTGGGTAAAAGAAATACTCATACTGCTCTCTTGGATTTTCTTGATTACATTACATCTTCCTTTTTAAGGACCTTGAAGTTTATAAAATAGAAGATTTCAAAGGAAATTTTTAGTTACAAAAAGTCATCATACTTATATGTGTATCAAATAAAATTTTTTTTAAAAATATCTGGTTCAAAAACAAAAAGAGTCCTTTTAGGGTTAAAAAAAATACTTTTTGCCTTGATTCAAGATAAAAATAAGTCATTCGCTATAAATTTAATATCGGTCTAGCAAATTGTATTCATAATTTATTTTTAAGCATTTAGACATAGAATTTTTAACAAACAAAGTGATTTTTGCTTTTCGTTTGATATCCTTTCCTATTCTTTTTTTTCTATCTTTCCTATAAATTATATATAAAAACTTTTGTGCCGTGTATGTGCTCCTAAAACTCAAGAACTGCTGGACTCCAGCGGAGGCTGTGTTTCTCTTAAGTTCAATCCCGATGGGTTACTTCTGGTACGATTTGACTGAAATTCACAAAATATATTTATTAAACAAAAATACGTTTTCTGATAAAATGTTGATCCGGTAGATACGCTGGGGTCAAATTATTAACGAAATTCTCCAGTATTAAATTAAAATGACATAAAAATCATCTTCGTATGTAAAGTAGTTTTTGAGATATTTAAAAAATAAACTCAACACATTCGGCTAATTCGGCGATATTATGACATTTTGAATATGAAATAACTTTTGCGAAAAAATTTTTAATTTTTTTTATCGATATATGTTCCTTATCGGAAGAACGGAAACTTCTCACCACATTTCATTCAAATCGAAAGAGGTCGGGTTACACTCTTGGTCGATTTGATATGGAATTACCCATATGTACGTATTCGGCGAACATTTACTGCGGTTGTTTTTAAATTAGGATCGAGTTATATGGTTTTCTCTAACAAAAGTGTGCCAAAAAGTGGGCTGGAAGAATCCATGTCAGGATCAATGCGCTCCACTCCCACCATGGCACTGTTTACAATGCTAAACTGGCTCCCGGTGGACATCACGGCCAGACAGATGGCTCTATGCTTGGCGACACGGTTGAACGCGGTACACGGCATGATAATTAGATGCTCGATTGTCCCTGAGGGATTGAACTACTGCTCCCGGGAGCCTTTCTTTGGTGCGAGGTACGCAACATCTAGGTTAACTGTAGAATGCCGGATGTCTTTGAATGAGATTGCTGAGCATTCATGGATAACGCTTATATGGATACCTGGGCACTCAAACTGCCTGACCAAGGAAGGTGAGCTGGCCAAGGAAAATGAGCTGGCCACAGATGGATGACACATTCATTGATCAATTCATTGGCCTTCCAATGGCTCACTGCAAGTCACTCATTCGGCGCAATAATTATAGGATTGCGCAAAAGGGATGGACGTGTGAGTCCACATGCTCGATATCTAGGGCACTCTGGCCTGGTTATGATGAACGGAGGACTATATCTCTACTAATGTTCAATAGGAACTAAATCAGGACTGTGGTGTGACTGGACACAGGCCTGTTGGGACTCATGCTAGGAGAATGGGTCTGGAATTCAATGACTACTGCAGAAGTTGTCATGATGAGTAGGAAGAGGAGACTGCACTTCACTTTCTCTGTCAATGCCTTGGGTTACGGGGCATTAGGGAAAATACCTGGGAGAGCCGGAGATTACCTGCTTGGAGGATCTATCTACAATTAGATTGCTTCTTCTCTTCATTAGGTAGACGAATTGGCTCAAGTCTGCAGTGACGCCATCTGAGTAACTGCTCGATGGGATGGGCATTGGCGCTGGGTATCACAAAGGGACCGCTCAAGGACCCAAGTGAGCTGTCTCTCGATGGCTGCCCATGGAAACTAACCTTACCAGATTTCTGTGTATCTGGTAAAAGTAACTGTAAATGTATCTTAATTTATTACACATTGTTTCGTTATCAATACACGAGATCAGCAGTGCGATCCAATAACTTTTTTTATGACAATCGTATCGTTAAAATAACTATAACAAAAATTTATCGAATTTGCTATTCAGTAACATTTTTAACGATATTCGCTGTCGATTAAAGTCAGCTGTTACTTTAAGCAGTTTTTTCCCGTTATTTTAACGACAATATTTTACGTTGTGTTTATTTAATCGATAAAGTGTTTTCTATGCTTAACGTGGCTGAGGCTCGACTTCTTACATACATACTTCATACATACATCCATATGTACGTATATGTATGAACAAAAACGAAATTCTATATTCAAAATGCACAAAAAAAAAAAAGAAATTATGAACAAAAAAAAATTCTAAATATAAAATTTACAAAATAAAATATAAAAACAGTAATTAAAGCATAATTTCAATAGTTTTTACTTTATTCTCCTTTGTGCTTTTCGTTTATTTTAACATTTTGTAGACAGAGATGTTACAACAACTACAGCTGTTTACAATCGTTAAAAATAAATTACAGAATCACACTATCGTTACTGGAAGCGAATACGCGTGTCGACAATAATTACGATTGTCGGATCGCTAGTGAATCGCACCACAGTTTTAAAAAAAGTAAACGAACTTTATTTCAACAGGTGTAGCGAAGCGCACTGGGTTTAGCTGGTTGATATAATAAAGTGCAAGTTTTTTTTCTGAAACTTTATTACAATTTATTTATTATTATTTTTTTTTTTATTTAAGCACAAAATAGGGGTTTGTCTTACCTTTGAAAAGTTCTGACTTTTTGGTATTTGTATATTAGGACAACTGTTGTTAAATTAAATATTAATTTGATTTATACGACAGTTATTCCCATTTGCAGCTTTCTCAAAATGACAACTCTAATTTGGACATTGACTTTGCTAACTAATAGAATGAATGCTACAACAACAAGACAAACTAAAACAAATGCACAAACACGTTTACAAAAACAAAAGGAAATATAGAAACGTCTGAGTGTTAATAAAATGTATTCAGATAAGACATAGAGAAAGAGTGTTTATGTGTACATAAGACCAAAACCATTTATTTTGTTTAACATTTGTATGATATATCCTGTTCACTTATACATATAAACACATGTATTTGTGTGTGAAAAGTTATGTTTTCCATGGAATATTGAAAGTATGTTTTATTACTTTTATTTTTATTGACATGTCTTTGTAAATTGTCGTGCTTTACTTTATATTACATGATCAAAATAAATATTAACATACAATTTTTTCCAGAGCCTTAACTACTTTAATCGCTTTATAAAGTAAAAATTAAAAAATTTTGGAAATGATTTTATTCTTTTGGAAATCTGTTTCTTCTTTAGTCTTGTCTTTAGCTTATTAATTTTAAATATTTAAGGTAAAAAAAAACAAAGTTGTGTCATCCTAAATTGATACGTGTTATTAGGGTTAGTGTTTTAGAATAGTTTTAATACATTGTTTAAGTGATTTTATATGAGATTTGGGTTTACATCAATATTCCTCTATTTTTTTTTGAGTGCGTGTGTCGGTGTGTGGGAGATTTTGTTATAAAAAATTTCTAGCAAAAGTTTGGCATAAAAACAGGGATGAAAAACACCAATTTTTGTGGTTGGGGAATGTGATGAGTTAGTTGTTTTAAGTGTTTGTGTGTGTGGGTGTTGCCAAGAAGAAGAGAAAAAAATGGAGCAACTTAAAGCCATTTGAGGTTTAGTGTCAAAAAGTTTATTTTCATTTCACTTTAATAATAAATGTTTTTCATAAATTCTTTTATGTTTGTCTTGGCTTTACGTCTATGAAAATAGAAGTTTTATTAAAAGGTATCACGTTTGGTATTAAGCTTGCGATTTTTTTATTAGCACAAAAGATCCTAAATATGCTAAGTGCTAGTTTAGTACTTTTTATAAATTTCTAGCATTTTTTGCACATTTTTGCAATTTTTAAGTAAATTCGTACATATAACTCTATCTTAGTGTGTGAATTTCAGTCCTGGTAAAATACAAAAAATTGAAAGCCTGAACACTCCACTGGAGTGGAGCAGTATTTATGAGCAGGTTCGGGATACCAATATGAATTTAACTGAGTTCTGGATACAAGTATAAAACTTTAGAAATTCAATTAACAAAAATCCTTTTAAGGAATTGTCAGAGTTTGTACTGCCTCTTTTAGTTCTTCCTTTCTCAAACAATGAAGTAGAGCGTTTCTTTAGTTCAATGAGGTTTTGACAAAGCAAATTCAAAACAAGACTGAATAGAAAGCTCTTATGCTTTATTATACGTATAGGAGAGAATTGGTATGTGATGTGGGAGATACCATTGGAATTTTAGAATATTCTTAAAAGTTTTGTGTAAGACTTAAAATATTTTTGTGTAAATAAATTTACCATACAATTTTTTTAAATAAAGCTTGAAACTTGAGTTAAAAACTTACAATGTTGATCTGTATTTAAACATTAAAATAAAAATGTTAATTAGCTTTTCTAATTGTTTTGTGTGCTGTTTTCACAACACAAGTGATTGAGCGTTTAGTAAAATTTATATGAAACGCACTCAGTTTTTTTAAAATTGTTTTACATATACAATTTACTACACGTTTAATCATTTGTGTTGTGAAAACTGCACATTAATAAAAAAATGTTATAAAATAAATTTAGTACTTTCTATCTTAGCTGTAGAATATTTAAGCACCTTTGACAATTTAGCACTTTTAACAAGTGTTGCCATAAGATGAAAGAGTATCTTATGGCAACACTTGGTAACAACCCAGCCAACAAAATAGTTCGAGTTTCCAGATATCTGAGAGAAAAGTCGACAAATCGAAAGTCGGAATCGTATACGAATTCTGTCAGATTTCTGATTAAAAAATGTATGAAGTGACGTGCCAACCACAATTCTGGCAGGCATGTCGTGGAGTATTATATTTTTTGGCGAGACGTTTCTGAAAAATATCTGAGAGAAATCTAATGAAAAAAGCATGGGAAATTCTGATGTAGTAGCGCTCATTCTTTTTGTTTTCTGACAGGATGCTAAAAGAAAATGGAATTGAATTTTAATCTAATTATCGCACAGATTTCTGTAAGAAGTCTTTTATTTTATAGCAAGATAAAAGTTTATAACTACAAATTTTACATGTATGTATGGGTGGGTCGATTTAGCAATCGATATTGTGCCTTCGATTTTTCGATAGTTTTTGGCATTTGGAAAAATGTTCTACTACGACATATCAAAAAAATGATTTTCGAGGAGCCCAAATCTTAATTTTTTTTACTTTTTCTCAACTTTTATTTTTTAGGTTTTTTTTAGTAGGCAATAAAAAAAATCAGCTGATAATTTTTTTTAAATATTACCTTTCCAAGGTAAAATTGTACGCTAAAAACGATGGCCATAGCAGTTTTTCGAAAAATGTTTTTCTTGAGGCTTTGGACAAGATTTTGTCGAAATTTTTTTTACGCGCAAATTTTTAAGGATTTTTTAGTAGGTAAGTTTTAAAAAAAAATTTCGCTGATTTAAAATTTTTCAAATATTTCCAATCCAAGGTAACATTGTACTCGTTCCAAATTATTTTTTCTTTTGAAAAATTAATATCACCATTGCCTTTAACGTACAAATATCATTAGAGAAGAGCTATTTGATACGGAAGAGCTTTAAAAATAACAAAAAAATCGAAAAAAAAAAGTTTTTTCGACTCCCCTAAAAACTCAGGAAAAACATTTTTTTTGAAAAAATTAATTCGCCAACGTTTTAAGCGTACAATTCTACCTAAGATAGGATATTTATAAAAAAGTTTAAATGGGCGAGTTTTATTTTGGGCACATCAAAAAAAATTTTTTTTTTATATGTCGTAGTGCAACTTTTTCTTCTCATGCCAAAAGCTGTCGAAAAATCGATGGCACGATATCGACAAATTTGTGTCCTTACAAATCGGCCCACCCTAATGTATGTATCTAAATACTTATGTATATACATATGTATGTACATACGTACCACCTTTTTAAACAATAGAATAAATCATTGTATAATAGCCTTGTACAGTGCAATCATTAAGAGTTGTCGTTATTAACCCATGTTATGTCAAAAAATGAAATATTACTCAATTTTAGGTATTTAAATTTCAACATGTCTTGCACTTTTTAGATCTTGTAAACTTACTTTTTTATATAAAACTTTATTTTATTCAATACGGGGTTTCATGTTATCGCTTAAAACTGCCATTTGTGCAAATGGTCAAACTTACAGGATGGGTTTCATGAAGACCCTTTTTTAATTTTTATGTAATTTTAAACAATTAGTATCAGTTTGTAAGAAACTTAATTACAAACAATGCGAATTCACTACAGGTGATCCTAAAAGCCCTGCCGATAACTTTTTTTCTTTAGCTTTATAATTGTGGATGACAACATTTCTTTATTATCTTTGTTTCTGTTTTGATTAGTTGCGGTTTTTGACATTGTACAATGATTTTACAAAAACAAATTGCTTGTGGTTTTTGTACGAGTTGTACTTGTTGTACAGCCGAGATTACCTGGAATGAATTCGCCTTGATTACAAAAATAAAATAAAAATATAAATAGAAAATATAAAAATAAAAGCTGAAATTTTTGATGAAAATGTGGAATTTGTAATTAAAAAACGCACAAAGAATGCCAAAAGCCTAATTTGCTCAAACTATTGCATACATTTATTGTTTGTAATTTATAAACACTTCAATTTTTAAGCATTAAAACATCTTTTTGTATAAATGCACAATTGAAATGAATTCTCATAAAATATTTGACAGTTCATTTCCGAGGGCTTAAAAATTTACAGTTTGCAGGAATTGCGAGACCTTAAAGCGATATCATGAAAACCATTAATTTGTTGTTTATTTGAAATTGATTTTCGGTTAAAATTAAGTATTACAAAATTTGTTAGTTAACAATTTTTTCAAAAATTAAAATTAGTTTGTTGGGTTTTTGACGCTTGTTTTAATATTTTTACCTACTTTTTTTTTGTTTGAAATTATATGGTTTTAAAATTGAGAACTTAATTTCTTATTTATTAAACCATGAAATTAATTAAAAATATTTTCAACTTAATGAGAATTGTTGAAAAATAAAAAATTTTAAAGTGAATTCAATTAGATATCTATTAGACATATCGGTACATAAATTCCCCTCTTTATATCGATGCGAAATCGATCTGAAATCGGCCAGACAATACGTATATTTAATGTCTGACAGAAATCTCTAAGAATAAAGTCAGATATATGCAAGAAATATCTGATTTAAACAACGTTGGAATATTTTGCTGGTTGAAAATAAATCTCGAAAAATGTATTTAAATATTTTTTTATGGTTTTAAATTTAATTTTAGTATAATTGTGCTAAAATTTAATATTTTTTAATTAAAAGTTCCTTATCTGCTATTTGATCCCTTTATTAATTTTTTATATGTTTATTAATATAGACATTTAGTGGTTTGTTAAAGCATTTATGTAAAATATCCACAAACAATAAATTTCAGAATTTTTATCAAGAATATAAATAGGGAATTAAGCACAATATCAAATATTATTAAATTACTATAGAAATTTTGATTTATTTCTGTTTTAAATATACCGCAAAAAAATATTATAGGAATATTGAAAAAAAAAAATTAATTTAAAACACAGAACTACGAATAAATCGAATAACACATAATATTTTTTGTTCTATTTATTGATATTTTGCAAATTATCTGTGCAACAATCTCCCTTATACACAATGACACTCACACACGCCATCTGTTACTTTAGCAACAATTTCATATTTATATATTAGTAATTTCATATATATATATATATATTAGTATATATAATTAGTAGTAAAACACAACAAAAAAAAAAAAAATAATTAATAATATGAACTTATTTTATTATCCCATTATGATTAAATGGTTCTAAATTCTAATTACGGAAATTATAAAAACCTGTGAGTTGTAATGAATCTATTCGTACTTACAATAATTAACAGACATTAAAGTTCACATGTGATAACACATGAGATCAAAGTTACGTGTAAAAAGTTAAAAGTATGTATAATACAGTCAAACCGCGATTATTCGAAACCTATTAGTTCAAAAACTTCAACAATTCTAAATCAGCGTTTGGTCCCTTGATACCAACTCTTTAGTTGGCGAAAATCCCATACATTTTGGTCCCCTCGTTAATTCGTATTTTTTTCCACTCAAAGCAGTGTTCGAAAATAAACAGAACATTATTTATCGTACGACTCACATACCCAGAAATAATTTATATTTTTTAGTGTTTGTGTATTAATACACAACCTTTAATACTGTTCATAACAACCCTGCGAAAATTTTTGTCAATTCTTCCAAGATTACTGGTCCTGGGATTTGTGAAAATAGAATAAGAACAAAAAGAAATAACTACTGATATGTGAATGGAGCACTAATCTGGTATATTAAGAAAGAAAACAAGGTAGACTTTTTAATTTTGTTTTTAATTTTTTATATTCACCGATGGTGTGATAATTTTTATGGGACTATTTGTTCTTAAAATTAATTCTAGGACTCTTTTATTGGAAGAATAGCAAGGACTTTCAGTGTAGTATCTAACACTAAACACGTTTATTAAGAATAGATTTGCGACCGCTCAAGTGGGTGCTGTAAGGTGTCAATAAGCCCCATGTAAAAATGATAGGTCCCATTCATATAAAGTTTTAGAACTAGGACAGGTCTCTGCCACCAAAGAACCTATTGTGGGACTACTTAGGTATCATTCCTCTTCCCCCTAGGATATTTTCAAGAAAGTAACGAACATTATATAGTGTTCTGTTTTTCATTATAAAATAGAGCAATTGTAGTGGTTGTGTATAGACATACATTATATTTGAATGTTCTGTAGTGTTTTTTTACATTGCTGAAGGAATGAGCAAACAAAAATGTTTAACAATGACCACAGCATGAATAGCTTTTGTGTGTATTGTGTACAAGTTTTGTTTGTGTAACATTTTTTGCTGGCTTTTTGGTTTTTTCGTATATATGTTTTGTTCTTTGTAAAAATATTTATAAAAAAATCACAACTGAAACGAACATTAATGTTCTAAACCAAACACAACGAAGTTTGTGGTTTTTAAAAAAGGAAACAGAATGCAATCAAATGTTCTCATCTTTTTGTTGTATTGGATAAGAACAGTATTATTTTTGTGTTCGAAGAGCACAAACAGACAAACTTTTTTTTAATGTATTACTACACAAACACTATTACCATTGCTGTTTTCCACATATCTACAGAGCCGAACGATAAAAAATAGTATATAGATCGAATATCAGAAGCTATAACAAAACTTACAACAACAACTTTAGTCGGAAAAAACAGGCAATTGTAGGGGAATGTAATAAAGGATACACTCACTCTTTATTGTTGTTGCTTTGTTGAAGTTTTGATATTGTTACAAGTAAGACCTGAGTGCTTAAAATTCTTATTCGCTTTACAGTCTCATTTGTATAATATTTTTAACTTTTCTAAATTCTTTGGAAAAAAATTCATGAAGAGCTGGCCTAAGCAACCAGCGAAATGCGCATAGAAAACAGCTTTTCCTCAACAATAAATTTTAGTGTTTTTATCAAAAATAAATATTTGGAATTTAGAACGGCATAGAGAAATCTTATTAATAATAAATTTTGTATACCCAAAATTTATTTTTAGTAGTATATAGTTTTTATTTTCGAACACTGATTCAAAGTCTGAGGAGACCCTTCTAAATCGTACTTCCTCGTCATCAAACTCTTATAATTCGTAATAAAAACCAAAACGTTTTGAAAAATATCCAAAGGCAATGTTTTTTTTACAATTGCCGTTAGTTTACTTTATGAAAGTTTTTGTTTTTCTAAAGATTATTTCGTTTCTAGTTTTTGTGCAGGGTGTGATGTAAAAATGTAAGTTAAAGAAAAACATGCTCGGAATATTAGTAGTATTTAGAAAAGGACGTAATTGGGGAAAATAAAAATAAATCGAATTGAACGCCATTAAATGCAAACTCCTATAAATCGTTTTTTGTTTTTTTTAACCAAGTCAAGCCAAAAACTCTTTATAACGAAAATTCCTCCAATTCGTAATGAATTAACGGGGTTCTACTGTTCGACTTATTTAGATTAAGATACTATTTAGGTAATAAGGATATGTAGAAATAGGATATTTTAATAATCTCTTATATGAATAAGTTCCTTTATCTTCTACTGGCGCTTAGGGCGACAAAATAAAGAAACAAAATACTTATAAGTAGGACAAAATAATAGTAATTAAATTCAGTAGACACGACATGTTATTTACATCTATCTGACTTGTCAACGTTTCAAGTGACATGTAATTGTCAAAATTGTTGTTTTGCAGAAGGCTTACAATATTCGGTTACAAATGTACATGATATTTGCTTCTGACAAAGTCTCTTTTTTTCGCATAGTGTTTGCAGAAACCGAAGTAAATATTTTTATTTAAATAATATTGAGGAAAGATGGTATATTAGTTTATCTTATGCCCAATCTTGTTCACTTAATATATTTCAAACGTCTCTTATGTATTTCCGGTAGTCTTATTAAAAATGTTTATTTATGCGTAGAAAATTAGTATTTTGTGAAAAATTTCAGTTTTTATGTGAAAAGAGAATTTTTGTGTACAAATTCGGTACTTCTGTGAAAAGTGACTTTTTCTGGAAAAAGTTACTTTAAGTAGTTTTTTATTAATTAAAAAAATTTTTTGATTAATATTTTTTTAGATGAAAAAAAAATTAAAAAAATAATTTTGATTTACTTAACATTTTAGTTGTTTGAAATAAATTTTTAATTAAAATATTTATTAAATAACAAAAAATTATAATTGATTCTTTTGCTTAAAAAAACTTGTAGAATTTTTGTTGGGAATTGTCCAAACCTGAACTATATTTAATTAAATCAAATAACACATTTTTTTAAATGGCAAAGTTTTTTGATGATTTTTTTTTTAATAAAAACTAAAAATATCATCTATTAAATTCACAATTTTCAAATTTTCAGTAATCAATTTGGAAAAAGGTCAAAAATCAACAAATTGTTTGCTTGATTTTATAAATCCCAATTTTTAATTTTTTCTGTATAACAAGACAGTTTTTGTATGAAGAGTGACTTTTTGTGTAAAAGTGTGTTTTTGTGTAAAAAGTCAGTTTATATGTAAAATAGAATTGTTTTTTGAAAAGTTACATTTTATGTAAAAATTAACTTTTTGTGTGTAAAGTTGAACGTTTTGCGTAAAAAGTATCTCTTTGTGTAAAAAGTCAGTTTTTGTATAGAAAACATTTTGTTCAAAACATTACTTTTTTCCTTAGAATTTATTTCTTTGAAGTCCTATTGTTTAAAAAAAAAATATATATATATTTTTTTAATTAGTATTGTGGTTATTTTATTGAACTGTTAATGGTTTTTAATCCAAATTAAGATATTTTTAATTAGGCTTAAGTTCATTGAATTTAATTTTCATTAAATTATTTTTATGAAGACAGGAATTTTACAACATGAAATTAATTAAAATTTTTATTGATAATTTTTCATTCTTGACTGCGCTGAGATTTGAACCCAGGCGTTCACGGTCAGGTTGCCCAGACTAGTTTCAATTGTAACCACACAATCTCTTCAGTGGGGTTTGCCGTCTAACTCACTCGGCTATTGCAGCCGGATGACGTCAATAGTCAAAAATTAATCTTTAAACCAAATGGTATTTCACCTTGGTAGATCGAAATTTGCTTCAATAAAATAACCACAATACTAATTATTGTTAACAGCTAAGGCACGAGCTATGTTTACATTTGTCCTTCAAGTTGTGCTAAAAAAGGTCAACAAGAAAAAAGAAAGACAAAAACATCAAAAACAAAAATGTACTTGGACTTCAAGAAGAATTCTTGACAAAAAGTACGAAAAAACAGAAGTTATGAAGAACATGTAAATCAATTAAAATAGATAATCATTCATTGAAAAGCAAATTTCGATCTACCAAGGTGAAATGCCATTTGGTTTAAAGATTGATGTTTGACTATTGACGTCATCCGGCTGCAATAGCCGAGTGAGTAAGACGGCAAACCCCACTGAAGAGATTGTGTGGTTACAATCGAAACTAGTCTGGGCAACCTGACCGTGAACGCCTGGGTTCAAATCTCAGCGCAGTCAAGAATGAAAAATTTCAATAAAAATTTTAATTAATTTCATGTTGCAAAATTCCTGTCTTCATAAAAATAATTTAATGAAAATTAAATTCAATATATATTTTTTTGTTAAAAGTTACTCAGTTTTTTTTGTTTAATTTTTTTTTGTATAAAATCTCCATTTTTGTGTTAAAAATTGCTAGTTTTGCTTTACTTTGTAATTTGATTTATTTCAGTAACTTTGTATTTTAACTACGACATCATTTATCATTTGACCATAACAGTTGGTAGTAGAAAATCTTTGAGTTCAATTTTATTAAATTAATTGAAAAACTTTTTAAACTTATTTCAAATGCAATGATTAATAATTTGGTTTCTGTGGTTAATGACCGTTAACTAGTTAATAAATAATTTGAAACTTTTTACAACAAACAATTCGAATTAATCCCTTCTCCACTCAATGAAAAGTTTCTTCTATTTGCAAGTGCTTTTGATATGGCGAGAGATTTCTTGAATAAATTATAAATTAACTAGTTTCGAATTAATTAACCATGACAAAATATTGTTAACATTTCTGAAGCAATTTGAAAAAGTTTATACAATTGTTACTGTTATAATGGAAACTATAGATTTGTATTTTTGTAAAAACAATTAAGAATACTCTATTCAGCTGTGTCGAATCTTAAATACCTTCCACCAAAAATACATTTTTAACTTATCTTCATAAAATCTGAAATTATAAATTCTAGGAACACAGAAAAAATTATCAGTAGTTCTTTATCAATTAAAAAATTGTTTCACAAGTATTTCAATTTAATTAATGTGATAATATAATCAATTATTTTTTAATTTAAAGTAAATTCAAAATTTAATTTTGATTTAATTAACCACTATAATGGTTTTGCAAGAAATTATTAATTAAAATATTAATTAAATAACAAAAAATCTTAATTGATTGTTTCGTTTAAAATAAAATAATTTAAACTTGTAGAATTGTCGTTGGGAATTGTCAAATCCTGAGATATATTTAATTAAATCAATTAATATATTGTTTGAAACGGCAAAGTTTTTTGATCATTCTTTTACTAAAATTAAAAAAAATCATTTATTCAATATTATTAATTTTATTCAATATAATCATTTTGGTAATAGGAACAAAATCAACAAATTGTTTGCTTGATTCTATGAATATGGTGATTAGAAAAAAAATGTTAAAAAAACTTTAGCATTTCAAACAATGATTTAATTAAAGCTCAGGTTTTGACATCTCCAAACACAGAAAAAATTGAAAATTGTCTCTAATCACCAAATCCATACCAAGTTCATTGAATCAAGCAAACAATTTGCACCTATTACCAAAATGATTATCTTGATTACAAAATATTTTAAAAATTTAAAATTTTGTATATTTATTTTAATAAATAATATTTTTAATTTAATTAAAAAATAATCATAAAACTTTCCGTTTCGAACATTGTGCTTGTTGATTTAACTAAATATATCACATGTTTTGACAGTTACAAAAATTATTATATTGATTACTAAAAATTAAAATATTTTAAGTTCTAAATTTTATTTTTCAATAAATCATATTTTTAATTTCATTTAAAAAAATGATCAAAAAACTGTGCCGTTTTAAACAATGTACCACTCCGAACAACAATTCTACAAGTTTAAATTATTTAATTTAATTAATATATTAATTAAATTTTAATTTCAAAACAACTAAAATATTAATTAATTAATAATTAGTATTAATTAGTATTAATTAGTATTAATTAATAATTAGTATATTAATTAATTAATAATTAGTATTGTGGTTATTTTATTGAACTGTTAATGGTTTTAAATCCAAATTTCGATATTTAGATCATTTAATTTTCATTAAATTATTTTTATGAAGAAAGGAATTTTACAACATGAAATCATTAAAAATTTGTTGATAATTGTTCATCCTTGACTGAGCTGGGAATTGAATTCAAAATAAAATTTTTAATTTTCTTTCAACAAAAAAATTTATTGAATATTTGATTCTGTGAAGAGTATTTATAAGCTTAATTTTAACTTAAATGGTAATACAAGACAGAAATATTGTTGGAATGAATTTTTTTTATTATAATTTAGTAGATCATTTTATGGCATTATATATGATGGTTCATTCGATCAGTCCAGTTTTTGGACTTTTCCCAACAAATCTGGCTGTAGGGCGTCAATGGTGGCTTGAATATTGGCTTCCAATGCTTCAAGAGTTGATAGTTTTTCGGCATAAAACAATGACTTAACATAGCTCCATAAAAAGTACTCCAGTGCACATGTTCTGTAACTTTGGTGAGAACTTCTCGCATCAAAAACATGAGAAACAAAATATTCCATCGCTTCTCGAAATGTGAGAAAAAAACTGTCTGTAGCTCATGTCGAAAACTATTAAAAGAGATTATGCCGTTACGTTATAAATGTCATAATATTCCACTCGAAGCCGATATGAAATTGCAGATGTTGTGAACGCCAGTAAAAGATACGTTGACGGCGACCAAATTTGACTAAAATTTAAAAATTTTCAACAACGGCGGCGAAAATACAACCGTCGGCTACACCAAAATATGTAAAGTGCGACTTTAATGTTGTAAAATGTCAAAAGTAATATAATTAAAGATGAAAAAATCTGCCAAGAACAAAATACTTATCTCTTCCGTGTTAATATTTATTGCATTTTTAATTTATTTTTTAATGTTAAAATTTTTTCTCACCCCGTTTTTATGCGTGAGTTTATTTGACAGTTCAAAGCGGGAACTTTCTTATAAAAATTTTACAGACAAACTTTTTCAGTATATTGGCGAGAAATTTCCTTATGTGAAGTTATTACTGGCCAAAAATGTTACAGACGCAGTTAAGTTAGAAAAAAGCTGTTTGTTTCAATTTGTGGCATTTTTGTTTCATTTCTCACATTTCAATCCAAAAGTTTCTCGCCGCCGGAGTTACAGAACATGGGCACAGATGAGTTAAATCGCTCGCCCGAGGGGGGCAATGAACAGGACTACTTCGGGAAATAAAGTTTACACTAAATTCATTTTACAATAAATCGATTGTTAAGCACGCTGTACGGCAAGTTGCGGTGTCTTGTTGGAACCAAATGTCGTTAATGTTTAGCTGCTTAATTTTTGGATATATAAATTCAGTCAGCATATGGCTCGATAGCGCTAGCCATTAACCTCTAGGGCAGCTCCTTACTCATTTGTAAAGAGCGTGCAAACAGCACCAAACAATCAATTTTAATGGATTTAATGTTGATTCGTTAATGGTTTGAGGATTTGGCAATTTTGCTTATTGACGTAGCCATTTAACCAGAAATGAGCTTTGTAAATTGGACTAAGTGCTCTATGAACATCGCGAATATATTTATTTTTTCAACGTTAATTTCCGCAATTTGGAAGCGTTGTTCTAGCGTTAAATGATTCATGATGACTTGCCAAACCGTACTGAGCTGAAATTTCAGCACAGTTTGACATTGTCAGCTGTCAAATCATAGTTATCGATATCGAAAGATCTCATGCAGATAAAAAAACACCCGTTATATGGGAGTTTATGGTCGATTATAATGAAAGTTAGTAGTACAATTTTGAGTCACATAAAACGAATTTATTGCAAATTTCATGACAATAGCTACCGAGTTTGTGCTAATTTTTAGCATTTTTTCGCGTAAGCACATTAAATCGAGGTTTTTGTAATGGAGATTTTCCAAACATGTCTGATTAATAATTTTAAACTGGAATAAACTTAAACAAGTAAATCATTCATGTCGGATCTAAATTGTGAATACTGTGTTAATATTATAAATATATCAAAATTTTTTTGTAGGTTCGTCTACATTTGGCTCCAAAGTCTTGGTCTACCTTCAAGGCCAAATTTCTCAGAATGACTAAAAATATTTTGCCACTAAAATAATATTCTTAAGACACAAGAAAATTGAGCGCGTTTTCAACAGACAAACAATTTAGAACTATGTATGGGCGCAAAATATGCTTTATGGCGTCTGAGGGTATTATTGTTTGGTGTTGCACACGGAATTAGAAACTTATTATGACCTTTTTCACCTCTCATGGTGGTGAAGGGTATTAAAAGTTAAAAAGCAGCCAAACCCCAATTGTGGCCTTGGATATCCATCATTAATAATTATTCAAACTTCATACTCGTAAAAGTTATGTTAACTCCTGCACTTCGTAAATCTTTTTTTTTTGCAAGGATTTTCTTTCAAACAAATAAACAATAACCATTAACTAACCATCAGTATGGGAAATTTAAAATAAAATCAAGTTGGAAATTTGTTAAATATCTTGGGAATGTTGAATTCTTACGAGCAAACAACAAATTATAAGAATCGGTGTCAGACTGACTGACTGATTGGCTGAGTGACTAAGCGAGTGCATAAAAGTTAAAATGAAAATTTTCAATACTCGTTTTGTAAATTCTCCTCTGAAAGTATTCAATTTTGAAATTTGTTATTGCTTTTGCTGGCGCCGTACTCGTTGGTGTTTTCATTCTGGCAATGAAAGCAATTTATTTTGATTGCAGCTGATGTTGCTCGTTGTTGTGTTGGGCTGTTGTTCTTGGCAATTTGATGAAATTTGATGCTTGTATTCATACAACAATTTCATTTTATTCTATTGAGTAAAAAATTTTAACAAGCATTTTGCCTTGTAAAAATTTTTGTTTTTCGGTATTTTTTTTTTAGTGTTTATGGAGAAGGGATTTTTTTCTCTTTATAATATTTTTTAAAATATTTATTTTTTTTTCGGGAATGCGCTATATTTGGTAATAGGCTTCATTTTCTTTAATAAAGATTTTTTGAAAATCAAGTTTGATTTAAATGTACAAAATATTGAAATCTTGAATGATTTAAAATTCAATATGTCCAAGTTTGTGGGTCAAAGTGGAACTAGTTATTATAAAAGTCTACAGTTAAGAAAAACCAAATATATCAATAACTAAGAATATAGAGGAAATGAGAACTACAACCACTAAAAAAGACTTATTTGCAACGATATCAAACCTTAAACAAAATACCAACAATAAAACAGTGCGTTTATCTCTTCTTACATTCCCCATTACAATTAGTTGAAATTCTCCCAACATTAACTGTACAACTACAGTGGGTTAAGAAAAAACAAAAACAAATTGTTTTATTGTTTTCGTAAGAAAATCAAAAAGATAATCTCAATGTTTTATTTTAGGAATTTTAATATCGTTGCAAATAAGACTTTTTGAGTGTTTGTAATTCTCATTCCCTCTGTAGACTTATTTTCTGATATCTTTGGCTTACGCTTCGTAGTATATGAGAAGCCACCATTTGCACAGAGGCAAATCTCTTTTCACCGACTCATTTCTTTAGGATGGAAAACAGGAAATAGTCACTCAATAGTCACTCAAGGCTAAATTCGGAGAATAAGGCGGACGAGGGAGCGCATTCATAGCCTGAACCATGAATTTTTATGAGCACCATAACTATGGTCCTGTTCCTAAATGCCTCACTGCTGTGAATCATATAGCCAATTTACACAGCTTTACACAACCAATGCAAGTTTGATGATAATCTTTTATGACAGGAACCATTTTTCTACTCGGTATTTGAACCTTGTTTGGGCGTTATCTATTTAAGTAAAGTATTTTTACATTTCAATTTTCATTTAGAGCGCACCGATGCATTTACGAACCTGCCCTAACTTTTTTCCACTTTCTCCTCAACTCATAAGCTAGTCTGCTTTTGATAACTGTCAAACACAAAATAAATGAGACCACATAATAACATTTCGTCAGGATTTAGATGACAAATGCCTGTTGACAGCAGCAGTTGACTGGCGGATGTTTAAAAAGTCACGGACTTATTGACCCTCTTTCGTATTTTAAGGAATTTTAACGAATAAAAGTACTGTCTTTTTATGTTGCAAATTCTGGAATTCTATAAGTCTGGATTCTGTACAGAGGTGAATCTTTTAAGCTGTCTTCGAACTCTAAATTGGAATTCAAACATCAACTTGCCTCCATAAGAGAACCGTTTAAAACTTATTAATCTTCTAACCCTAAAAAATCAGATGATATATCTCTCATACTGATATTGTCTCAGAACTCCCACCTCATAATGTTGAGTTTTTATTCCTTGCGAAAATTATATTTCTCTTAGAATTCAATTCTCTCTTTAATACTTTTTTCTTTTGATCTCTTGATCCTATTTTTATCGTATTTGCAGAATGAGCTCCGAATTTGAACACTAGTCTGCAGCAAAAATCGCATTTATATAAAATTATGTGGACTGTACAGATTTTAACGCGCTAATGTCAAATCCAGTTTCAGTTTTTATTTATGTTATGGGTAAAGTATCTACTCAATTAATCGTTTTTCGATTAATCGAAGAAATTTTTCGCCATTATTTGATCGAATAATAGCAAATAACTCGAACAATTTATGTTAATTAATCGATTAAAATTAAATTTTTAGAAAATTCATCTCTTTTAATTTAAAATACAGTTTTTTTAGATTTCTAACTAATTAATCACCTGACGATTAAATTACATGTTGTTATATTCTGTTTATATTATGTTACATGCACTTCCGAACATATTTTAGTCTCTTTTTAGATGTGGGTGTGTGAGAGACAAATTATGTAATAAGCGATTAAATTATGTAATAAACGAATGAATTTTCATACTAATATATCGCTTTTTCATATTTAGTTTGACGTTAATTGTAAAAAAGGTTCATTTATAAATGTGTAAACCATGTACAGTCAGATTATGGGTTACCTGTTTTTACCCAACCGTCAATTTCCTCTATCAGCCATGTTCGGTAAATCGAATTCATATGAGTGAAATTGAAATCGAAAAAGCTTTGAAAAATATACTGTTTAATATAATAAATCCCGACAAAAAAGTCTAAAACAAAATAAATAATGAAAAAAATAATTTATAAATTATTATATAAATATAAATTATGTTGAATTTCCCTATTAAGTTTAGCAGGCGGGATATAATTGTAAATTACACACTGAAATAAAATTAATGGATCCCGACTGCTGCTTAAGCTAATGCATGAATTTAACTTTGGATTTCAGATCATTTTATGGTCTGCTCAATCGAATGAGGGATTACTTTGTTTATAGTTTATTTTTATTTTCAACCCAATTATGAATAAAAATTCACGGGTAGTTTTCTCCCTTCTTTTTTTTCCTATGTAAATTCATATGGAAAAATTGAAAAAAGGGGAAAAAAACTCCCGGGTAATTTTTATTCATAATTGGACTTGTATTTTATTTATCTTATTTCGGTCTTTTAGGCGTGTTAAAAACTTAATGTTTTGCGGCAGAGTTTTTGTTTTTTTAATCATTTAATTTTTAATTTTTAAATTATTTAAAACTGTATTCGCAGCTTAATTGAATTGTTATTTTATTTTTTAACTATATTTTTTTATGGTTTTTTTCTGCTTATTAATATAATACAATTATCAAATCAAATAGACATGTATGTTTTTCCCATTGGATAGCATTATTTGAATTGTTCGAGTTATTCGAACATATTAAAACTCTTATTCGATTAATCGAGCAAAATTAAAATAATTGGATAATTTAGTTATGAGCTAATATTTCGCCCGAAAAAGGCGGTTATGCCGAAATACTTCATCATAATTTGAGAACGATTTATCCGATGTGGACCAATGATTAGGAATAAAATTTCCCCTACGTCTTGCGAATAATATTTTTTTAAATTTGCAACTGTTTCAGAGTTATTAAGAAATTAGTGGCGATAATTATTTTTACTCAAAATTAGTAGAAATTTTTTTTGGTGTTTTGATGTTAAAAATCGGGCAAATCGTTCGCAATTAATGATGAAATGTATGTATATGTCATGCCCGTAAAAAATCTGAGCCCGATTTTTGATGCAGATCAGTGTAATTTTTGTATGTACGTTGAATTTTTTGATCCTATTGGATTCAAAAAAACCTCTTAAGTGTTTTAAAATAAGTATAACCTTCAATTTTTCCTTTTTTTTTGTAAATTATTATAAGCATTAATTCAAATAAACTTGATAAAACACTTAATTTATTTGATTACATTTTTAATTAAAACTAATTTTATTTTTGATTTATTTTTTAATTAATATTAAAATTTTTTTAATTAAAATTAATTTTTTATTTTTTTCTGTGTAGAGGGTATTCAACGATTCGGTACAGCTGAATACAGCAATCTTATTTGTTATTCTTAACTACTCTCCTGTATCAATTTTATTTATTTCTTTACTCTTTAGCATACAAATCCTCTCATAGTTTAGCTGGTAATAATCAGCTACAACATAAATGATGTTAAATGAAACATGAGACATGTTAAAAATTTTTCTCTTCTTCATGTCTTGTTATAAATATTATTTGCTATTCGAAAAAAGTTATCATCTTTTTATGCTCAAGATTTACAGTTAAGAGGCTGAATTTAGAAAAATTTGTATTTGCTAAAAAAGAATAATAGAAAAATGAATTGTTAAATTTGGAAAAAGAAAATTTGATTATACAAAGTAGATAAGACGCATATGCAAATGTTTGCGTATAAACATTAGAGGGAAATAATTTGATCGAAGTAAAAGTTTTGAACTAACCGAATGTTAGTTCACTATTGACTTCAAATTTAACGGCGAACAAACGTACATACGTCGCTTCCATGCATTTTGAAAGTAAATAATTGTATATAATTCCAAACAACAAATTTGAACCAAACAATTTTATATAAATAGTTCGAGGGGTCCAACCCGATTCACGAGATAAAGTTTGCATGGCATTTTGTCCTTGAGTTTTATGAAGACTTTGAATATATTAAGAGCTTTGGTTTAAATAAAATCGATGAAACATTGTACAAATAAGTAATTTTTCTTGAAAAATTGTTAAGAGCCAAAGGCCATTACCGGATTTTGGTTTGATAACGCGGAATTTGAATATATTTAACGCTTCAATTGTAAAAAATCTCTCCGCCCTAATATAAATAAATTTATGCATATCACTAAACAAGCACATTTACAATTCAACCTTATACACAGCCACAAACACAAAAATATATTGAAAAATAATGTTTACAAATCATATTAAACAGCAACACAAGTGTCTTTGTAAATTTAATAAGGAATAAATAAATATGGATAAGTATTTGAATCTACATATATTTGTAGACATACATACAAATGTATTAAATCGTATACAGTAAAAACTCTCAAAAGGTGACAGGGGAAGGTTAGGCTAGGTTAGGTTCAATGGCAAGCCGACACGAGGTCGGCTCACTTGGGTCCTTATAGCGGTCCCTTTGTGATACCCTTAGCCAGCGACAAGAGTCAACCGGTATTCACCAAACTATTCTCTAGAAGTCACCGCAGCCGCGTACCACCCCGACTCCCTGCAGAACAGAGAGAACGATTTCAGTCCTACATTGGACATATCGTCCAGACATGGCAATTCCGGTCTCCCGAAATGTCTAAGCATAATATCCCCGAGACCGGGGCCTTGGCAGATATAGTAAAGCACCGTCTCCTCCTCCTCCTCATCATGAAAACTTCAACAGTAGTCATTATAATCAAGACCCATTCTCCGCGCATGAGTCCCTATCGCCCAGACGCCCGTCATGACCGATGTCACCGTCCTTATCCGGTCCCTGCCGAGACCAAGTAGCACGCGTCGCACAGTGCTTTGTCCCCATATAACGATGTGACAAAAATAGAAGGAGTTGTCGTAGACTTTTGAAATTTGGTATGCCGTTAAAAAATATCTTAGTTAAGAAAAATTAAATTTTTTGAAAAATTTGGACCAAGGACTCGCCTACCTCCCATATACGTCAAAAATATAATTTTTGATATTGGCTACATAATTGATGTACAAATCATGAAAATCCGTATTTGTTATTACTTAGCTTACAATCTTTCTGTTAATTTAAGTAGTGATAACAAAAAGGACTCTAGGTCCTGTCATATATCCTTAATTCTAATAACTCTATAACTTTTGCAATAATGATCTGATTGTAATGAAACTTGGTATATTTATTTGTATTTACTAAGTATTTTTTTGAGTTAAATAAGCTTTGTCCGTCCGTCAGTCTTTCCGTCTCCATATATTTGTCCATCCGTCTGTCCATTAACATTTTTTAATCAAAGTACATGTCACAACTTTTAACATGATATTGGGTGCACAGTACTCTTTGGGCCCAAGGACAAACGCTTCTAAATTTGGTTATAATCGGTTCATGATTTCACCTAGTCTCCGTACAAATGTCCTCCCGTAGTTGGACTTTAACGAATATATCTGACTAATAATTAATCGCATTTTAATAAATTTGAACAGAAACAAGTTTTATATAAAAGCAATGGTACTTCCCAATTTTTATGGTGGTCCATTAATGGTCCTAGCTCCCATATAGGAATGCGAAAAAATTCTAAAAATTAAAAATTGTATTTCCCGTGAATCACTAAAGTGTAAAATATGAAAACATATATTAATGCCATTATTTGGCTATATTTATAAACATGTTATCGTCAGTTAGTGGTGTATTTTTCTTTTAATAAAAATAAATAAAACCATAAATTTTGTCGGAATTCCTTTATATTTGGCATAGCTTAAGTTCTAGTAGAAATGAATAGGTGTGCGAAATATGTTTTATTCTATGATGCTTATTATTATAACGGGTTTGTAAAGTGTTCTCGTTATCAAAAAAAATTTTTTTTTCAATTATTTTTTCGAGCTAAACACTAATCTTAAAGAATTACGTCCGGCAAACTGGGTTTCTTTACGCCGGACGTTATCCCCTCCCTATGGGTGGTGGCAGCACTACCCACCTTAATCGCCCCATGTTTCTTCGAAAGGAGCGCACAACAGGCCCGATGTATATCGCACAGATATGAGGTTGCATCTGATGCTTCGTCCTCCTTTCGAGCTAACCTAACCTTACCTAAAAACTAATCAAACAAAAAAAAAAAAAAATTTTAGGGATTCTTATAGAAATTCGATTAATCTTTAAATAAAAAAAAAATTATTTGAAAAAAAAAAAAATTTTCATCTGCAAAACCGGAAATGACCAATTTAAATCAACATTTTCCTTACTTAATCCTAATTATTTTTTGTTTTTTTTTTTTTTTTTTTAACAGAAATTAGCCTATAGTGTCCTTATTATATTGTAAAGTTTTATTGTTTTCTTTACACTCATAGAAGTGATTATTGCATTGTTGAATGCGGAAAATCGGAAATAACTATTTTGAATTTAAAATTTTCTAACTATATGTAAATGCATTTATTTGCTTATGAAGATAAAGGTTTTATATTAAAATTTTTACAATTAATTTTTCTTTGGAAAATAATATATTTGTTTAGCAAAATTTCGAAATTTTTGTTTTTAAAAAATTTATACAAAATTTAAATATGCTTTTAATTTTTTTCCAGACATATAAAAAACGAAGTTGCAAACAAAACAAGCCATAAAAAATTCAAATCTTTTTACAACTTTTGATTTTATGCACAAAAGCCGAAAAATTTCAATGAAATTTAAGAATTTCTTAAAATGCAATATTTGTATGGGAGCCCCCCTTAGAAGTGGTAATAAAGGACAATAATAATTTCAGAAGGTTTGTTAGAAATAAATAATGGATATCAAAATTTAAGTTGGCGCTGCAGGGGCCTTATTTATGAGTTTTAACCATACAAGTATGGCCCCTGTAGTGGCTGCTTGAATTACTAAAGGACCCAGAATATACATATACATGCTTTATGAGCTCTTAGATGTTTATTTAAAAAATAGGCACATGGAATGACAAATTTAGTATACCTTCATACACCACTGCTGATTATGGGTAACTGTAAAAAATATGTTATTAAATATTTTAAATTAAATTTCTTCTTATTGCTCAATTTATTAAATGCTGAAAATGTTTCAGAATTAATATTTCGTAATGTTGAGCTTTCTGTTCCTATTCACCTTTCCAGAAATGACATTCCCCTAAGACCTCAATATTTGTATTCTAATTATGCAAAGGAGTTCTAAATTTGTCAATGTTTATACGTTTATTGATTTCTATGATCCTGTTGGCATCAAAAATGACCACTTTTATATCTTAAAATACCTTTAATCTTAACACCCAGAGAAAAATCATGTTTAAATATGACAACCTTCAGCAAAAATATTTTTTAATAAAATTGTAAACATATTATAGTTATTTTAACCATATAATTGTCATCGACAACCATAAAATTTTGGAAATCGGCGACGACAAAAAATTGGACTTTTGGCCGATGAAATTCAATTTTCAGCCATTTTTAATTTTTTTCAAAAAGAAATTATCATTCGTAAAAATTAAATATAGTTGTTACATTTTATTACTTTTTTTACTGTTTAATTTTTCACTTATTTTAATTCACATACGTATACAAATTTGAAGATTTCCTGCAAAACTTCTCAATTCTTTAAATAAGAAGAAATTGTTTATAAATGCACATATCACACTTAATCAACAAGAGGGTATTAACTCAAAATTTAAAAGTTTTCAGTTAAAGCACAACAATTTTTAATTTAACATTGAAGGCATATGAAAAATAATTTTTACACCAACCGTTTCATTACAAAAACGTTGAAAAATTGCACGATATTTTTACAGCACGTAGATATGAATATAACGTGTAGATTTTTATGAAAAAGTAAAGAAATAAAAATTTTGAGTTAATACCCTCTTGTTGATTAAGTGCGATATGTATATGAAAAACATTGACATAGAAAGAAACAAGTATTTGTTTTAGTTTTTAAAAAAATGATATTTGGTCGCTTCAAATTACTTTGATTCTTGCGGTCGGATCATGCAACATATATCAGTTACATAGCGAGTTAAAAATATTTAAAATGGAATTAATAAAAGTTACAATTTTTTTACGTTTTTGCAAAAGGACATATTTGAGCTAAGCCTATCCTTGATCCAAATTGAGAATATATTTCAGCCCAATTATGAATAAAAACTCCCCGGTAGTTTTTTTCCTTTTCCCATTTTTATAATATAATTTAAATAACCATTAACAGTTCAATAAAATAACGACAATACTAATTATTGTTAACAGCTAAGGCACGACCTGAAAAAGGTCAACAAGATTTCTAGAAGAATTCTTGACAAAAAGTAAGAAAAACAGAAGAAAGGAGGAACATGTAAATCAATTAAAATATGAAATCATTCATTCAAAGCAAATTTCGATCTACCAAGGTAAAATACCAATTGGTTTAAAGTTTGATGTTTGACTATTGACGTCATCCGTCGTCAATGGCGGAGAGTGTAAAACGGCAAACCCCTCTGAAGAGATTGTGTGGTTACAATCGAAACTAGTCAGGGCAACCTGTCCATGAAAACCTGGGTTTAATTCCCAGCTCAGTCAAGAATGAAAAATAATCAATAAATTGTAATTCATTTCATGTTGTAAAATTCCTGTCTTCATAAAAATAGTTCAATGAAAATTAAATTCAATGAACTTAAGCCTGATTAAAATATCGAAATTTGGATAAAGAAATTAACAGTTCAATAAAATAACCAAAATACTAATTATAATTTAATTAAGAAAAATGGGAGAAGGGAAAAAACTCTCGGGAAATTTTTATTTATAATTGGACTGTATATATAATGCACGCAAAGAACTCATGCAATTTGTCTGTCCTTTATACAATATTTGACTTTCAGGATATATGGGAAGAACTCAAATTCTTGGTCCAACATACTGGAAATTTGAAGTGTTTTTATCTTTTACGAATAAAAATCAGAGTGCAAAATTGTGTCTATGTGCAATATCTCCTGCTAATATAAGTCGCAAGTTATATGAAATGACGACACTGTGCGCTGTCGGTACCAGACAGCAGTGTCCGCAACCTTTTACTAAGATTTCACTGTATATACATATATATCCCGCCATCAAACCAATACCCTCCTTTTCATTTTTCTTATTATTTAATTCACATGCATGATTTGTGAAGAAAATTGCTTTACTGTCTGTGTATTTGTATCTGTTATGCAAATGTAATAAAGCGCAAAAGAAAACAAGTACGATGTGGATGTATGATAAATTGATTTAATAGAATAATATTGAAAAAACCAAATATTGAAATAAATAATAAAGATATGACATAATTAGACATATTGATAAATAATATCATATCGCATTCTTGTTAAATCCTTGACTAAGCGATACGAATGTATAATAAGCCTTTGTGTTGTATATTTGCAAGTAAAAAAGTAAATACTAATTAAATATCAACTTAAATGAGTTGGAAACAAATAATAAGCTAAAAAGAAGATAGAAAAATTAGGTAAGATTCTTTTTTCTCTATAACAATAGAAAAATGAAATACTAATAAGGTTCATTGCCTTCTTATATCCCTTTTGTCTCCATTCTTTTGTAGATACTTTTAATTCCTTATTAGTTATTATTAAAATAATGAGAAATATTTTATTATAACTTTCTTATATTATCTGCTGATGAAAAAAAAATTATAGACACTATACATGTTATATGTACAATGAAAACAATCAAATATTTGGTAAAAAAAAAACATCAAATAGAATAAAACCCATTTTACTTGACTTGATTTCAGACAAAAGTAAAATGTTATTAATTCATACACAGAAAAAATTAAAAATTGTCTCTAAACACCAAATTCATTCTAAATTCATAAAATCAAGCAAACAATTTGTTGATGTTGTGCCTATTACGGAAATGATTATATTGGTTACCAGAAATTGTAAAAATTAAATATTTTGAATATTTTTTTTTTTTATAAATGATATATTTAATTTCAATTGAAAAAATGATCAAAAAACTTTGCCATTTCAAACAATGTGTTAATTGATTTAACTAAATATAGTAAGGTCAGACTTAGACAACTACCAACAACAATTCTACAAGTTTAAGTTATTTTATTTTAAACGAAAAAATTAATTAAGATTTTTTGTTATTCAATCAATATTTTAATTAAAAATTTTTTTCAAAACAACTAAAATGTTAATTAACTCAAAATTATATTTTCAAATTTCTTTCAAATAAAAAAATAATTGATTCAATTATCACATTATTTAAATTGAAATAATTTTTAACAATTTTTTTAATTAATAAAGATCTAATGATATTTTTTTTCTGTGTACGAAAGCAAAAGCCTGAGTTTGATATATTTAGAATATTTGAATTTAAATTATACACAGACCAGTTAAAAAGATATCAAATAATATTTAAAAAATTTTCTTTTTCTATAAGTTAGTATTGTGGTTATTTTATTGAGCTGTTTGGTGGTTTTTAATCCAAATTTCCATATTTTATTCAGGCTTAAGTTCATTGAATTTCATTTTCATTAAATTATTTTTATGAAGAAAGGAATTAAAATTTATTGATAATTTTTCATTCTTGACTGAGCTGGGAATTGTACCCAGGTTTTCACGGAATTGTCCTGACATGTCTCGATTGTAACTACACAATCTCTTCAGAGGGGTTTGCCGTTTAGCACTCACTGCCAATGACGATGGATGACGTCATTAGTCAAACATCAATCCTTAAACCAAATGGTATTTTACCTTGGTAGATCGAAATTTGCTTTGAATGAATGATTACCTTAAAAAAAATTTTTTTACTTTATACTTTTATTGGCACAAAAAATGGATTTGGTCTATTTTATTCCGAAAGTGTGCTTACCAATCAGAGATCAGCAATGAATCGCTTTTTCGCTTCTCATACTGACTCATGAAATTTTAAGTATAAGTGAGTAGAAATCATTTAAACTCAACTACTCTGATTCACTCACACTCACAAATATGAGTGTGACGTCGACTCATACTCACACATTTAAAAATGACCTCAATTTGATTTGTAATTTCAGGAAAATACTTATAATACTCACATTGATTCAGCTCATTTAACTCATCCAAGTATATTTACAAGTTTAGTCATTTAACAGTTTCTAACTAGTATAAAATGTATAAAAATATAAAAAAGCATAAAATTGTAAGTTTATACAGAAACATTTAGGGGAAATTAAATTTTTTTATTATTATTGATATTTATGCACATTGAGTTCTGTTGAATCTAAATCTAAGTATGAGTACGATGAGTGAAATCAAACTTCTGAGTGAATATGAGTTTCGATCGAATTACAATAAGTATGAGTGCGTATAAGTACAAGAAATTATGAGTCATGATTCGGCTCTACTCACTTTTTCACTACTCATTGCTGATCTCTGTTACCAATGAGATTAGAGTTAAAAATAAAGCAATTTGTCATTATGTATTAATCAATCAAAGCAAAAAGATCAATAGCCGTATACTTACTGTTTACATGTATTAATTGGAAAAATTATTAATCATACGCCTCGAGACACAACAAACTTCTCAATAGAATGTTCGCACGGTGCTTTGGATTACTTCGCTCTCTGTTTATATTACTTATTTGGATTACCATATTCGCACGGAACTTTCGTAATCGGTTTTGGCAATTCTTCTTCTTCTTATTTTTATTTATTGCTAAATTTTATTGTTCGTTTGATGTTACATGTGTTGAGAATGGAAAGAAAAAGTAAGTTGAAAATATTATTTCAAAGAAATATATGAAATAATTAGTTTTTCAGTAAATACAAAAGCTGTAAGCAAATGGAGTCAATGCAGCGAGCGGGCATTGTTGGTGATATGTCGAGAAAAAATGGGCGAGCTACGTTGTTGCCCGAAAAATAGCCATATCCTACAGGAAATGGTTTATGAGCTCGAAGCCCAAGGGTATAAGTACACAGTACTCGAGATTCACAATGTGATACAATATATTTCCTGTACATTCAATAGGTTGTTTATAACTATCCTTCTTCTTATTTTTTTGTAACTTCTTTTTTTCATTTCATTCCTTTTTTTGATTCCATTAAAATTTTATAATTTAAATTTACTTCCTTTACTTTTTTGCTTGTTTACTCTTCTTTGTTTATGTTATTATTTGTTTTTATTTTTTAGTGATTTGACAGCTAGTGGTGGTAAAAAACCGATAAAAATTATAGCCCACATTGATGTTGAAGTATTCCACAGGGTAATAGAGATAGAATTACGTACAAATGAGATAATCCGCTCTCAAAATTTTGTATGGAAAATTACGTAATTTAGATCATAATTGAGCTATGAATTACGAATGAGAGAGCGAAATTTGTATTTTAATATATTTAAAATTCTTTTAATTTCATACCTTTTTTTTGTTTTTTTTAAGTATTTCTATAACCAGATGGCAAAAAAATGTTTAAATATTTTTTCAACATTAAAAGTTTTTTTATACTTTAATTAAGGGCTTCTTCTTTTTCTCTCTTTATCATTTCAAGGGAATTTTGCTTTTGGGCATTTTAATAATAAAGATTTTTGCACACGTCTGAATTTAACTAAGGTACTCATGCATAAATGTGTGTGTGTGTGTGTTTTTGTATATTTGAATGTAAGTTAGCACACATACTTATGGAAATAAACAGTTATGTGAATATTTTTTTTATCTCTGTATATGAATCATGCAATCAAATAATTTAGCTGTTAAGGCTATTGGATACTTTTGGAAAAAGAAAGAAACATTGAAATGTGTTAACTTTATCTAAATTGTTATAACATTTGCTAAAATGACCTCACGTAGAATAAACTGAATATTTGTGTCCTTTTTCTTTTTATCTATTCTTGACTTTTTCGTGCCATTATTATTTTTATTTTTGTTGGAGTTCATATGGGAAAAAGTTTAATATATTTTTGGGAGTTTTCTCAGTTGAAGTTTGTTAACATGTACGTACTTAGACGAGTACTCATATGCAGAAATTATATGAGAGCTATTCCTTTACTTGGCTATAACGGGGAATATACTGTATGCTTGGTGGTTATATTTTTGTAATCCTACAGTTAAATAAGTTTCATTCAAAAACTCCTTCGGATTTCAATTTATCCTATTAGCTGTCATAAAAAGCTCTCAGCCGAAAATCTCTAAAGCACGCATTAATCGAATCGAAGGAATCTTAGAATCATAACTTTTGCATAAAGAATGCGACAAGTTTTAATTAAAATGTATCCATGTTTAAATGTCACACATTTTTTAATTGAAATCAATTTTTATTTTTTTCTGTGCACCACAATCGGCAACGAAAGCGAAAACTGAAACTGAAAAACATTGGTGTTCGTCACCGTCTCGTTACTGAATCTTTTTCGTATTAGTTTTATGATGGAACATTTAACTGACACGAAACAAAATAATTTCCGTTATGTGTTTAATTCTCCTTGTGCATTAAAAAATATTGATTAAATGCTAAAAAAAAATGGAAAATTAAAATGTCGATAAAATAAACGAGGCAGATCATCAAATTGCAGCCTATTACATGGCATAGCAGCAATATGAAGTAGATGTGTTGCTTCTGTTATTACTGAAAGCAAGAAAAAAAGAAAAAAATATTCACGTGATATACAAACATCGGCAGAGAGAATTTGTAGACAATATCTTAATTGATAGATATATAATGGATGATAAAACGAAATGTAATGAATATTTTCCTACGAGTCGTCATATTTTTGAATCTGTGCTAGAAATGATCAAATCTGATTGGCAACGAATACCTACAACCTGCAGTAAACAATCGATTACACCAAGACAAAAATTTTAACCGCAAGTGATTGTTTCCTTCACTGTCACGGAAATTTGGATGGCAAACATTGCAAAAAATATCATTATTTTTGAAAAAATAAATATCCTTTCCTTTGGAAGCAAAGAAAGTTTCTTCTTTTTATACATTTTGTAACTGTTATGAATTAATTTTCTTGAAATTGCGAATAAAAAAAACTATTTTAATAAATACCATACGTTGTTTTATTAGTATAAAAAAATTAGTTCATATGGTTAAACAACTGAACACCTCTGAACATATTGAAACAACATATGATTTTTTGTTGCTGCAGCACAGAAAACAATTTATCCGATGTTGATTTCGTTCCGTCCCCAAAAGGTTAGATTTTCGTTGCTGATCGACGCCGTTACGTTCCCAATTTTCATCGCCAGTTTCTCTAGCTATTTTTTGACGCAAATTAATGGAATTTCTTTTTCGGCGACGATTACGGTGTATGCGGTAACACACCTTTACGTGGTATAACATAACAGTATTTCTGAAATTCTTTTAGTTCAGCAGTAAAAATGCGTTTCTCGAACCAAAACAGAAGAGTGTCACGTGCACTTAAAATAAAATAAAAAAACTTCATTGCTAAGTAAGGCGTTGTTAAACTCACCATCACAAACGGTAGTGCGATTCACTAACTTTTTTTAACGATAATCGTAAAGTTAAAATAAATATAACGAAAATTTATCGAATTTGCTATTCAGTAACATTTTTAACGATACTCGCTGTCGATTAAAGTCAGCTGTTACTTTAAGCAGTTTTTTTCCGTTATTTTAACGACAATAATTTACGTTGTGTTTATTTAATCGATAAAGTGTATTTTATGCTTAAAGTGGCTGAGGCCCGACTTCTTACATACATACTTCATACATACATACATATGTATGGGTATGAACAAGAACAAAACTCTAAGTTCAGAATTTACAAAAAAAAAAAAAGGAAATTATGAACAAAAACAAAATTCTAATTGTAAAATTCACAAAAAAATATATAAACAGTAAATTAAGCACAATTTCATTTGATTTTTTTATTCTCTTTTGTGCTTTTCGTCTATTTTAAAATTTTGTAGACCAAGTCATTACAAAAAATTCAGCTGTTTACAATCGTTAAAAATAAATTACAGAATCACACTATCGTTACTGCAAGCGAATATATATGTCGACCAAAATTATGATTGTCGGTTGGTTAAAAGTTAGTGAATCGCAGCACAGCTATGCGTTAGTAACAGACGCTACTGTCAATCCGAACAAATTTTAAAGGCACTTTATTTGATGATAAACTTTTTTTAATAAGAAGCAAAATTGAAACGGGTTCAGACTTAGAAGGCTACAATAAGGTGACAAAACTATCCTTAATTGAACTAACACCGTCCAAGAAATGTTCAAATAAAGCAGTACAATTTTTCATTGCAGTGTTGCCAATATTGAATATTGAAAACTGTTGTTGAACTATTTGGCTGCTATAACCCTTTCAGACCTGACGCTAAACTACTGGGACTTTTGTCATTATATCTGATCTCATATGGTCTGATCTAGAAATAATGACTCCTGTTTTAGTGTAGAGGTCAGAAAAGAGTACAACTCATATTGTAATCCTATCAAATGATATTTATCCACATGATATTCTTATTCACGTAGACTTTATAAAACAGTGCTACATTGAAAAAACTTGGAAAACTCAGGAAGAACTATTCAGACTGGGCAGCCTATCTGACATTGCTTTCATTTGGATCTCTGCGCATAGGAACAAGATGGGCTGGCCAAGACTGGAGCTGCTTTTGATATTTCGCAGGGTATGTCAGTCACAACAGCCCTGGGTACTAGCAGAATCGAAATCTTCAGACACTATCTGGATATGGCCAATTAAAAACTCGATGGCTGCAGAGCTACCAAGGTACTGTGGCCCACATACGACAAACGTCACTCTAAGCGATTTCTCAACTTCAGCCGCAGGGATATTTCGAGACTGGTATACGTACTTACTGGGCACTGGACGATCGATAACCGCGCTATGAGACTGAATGCTGCCACATCTGCAGAGAGCTTCGAACTGAGGAGACAGAATTTCATCTCCTACGTGGCTGCCCAGTGTATAATTCAACACGACGTTGATTATTTAGGAATTACATTCTATAAGGACTCTCTGAGATATCGCGGATGAAACTCGGCAATTTGTTAAAATATCTCAACGCAACGGGCTGGATCTAGTCGCCTCAGTATTGCTCTGGGTCACGCTTGATTCGGCGTTTCTACTCTTGGCGAGTTTTGTGGTGTCAAAACGGAGTCACTGCTGACTCTACTGGCAGCACGTCTGGTTTTGGGCGTGTGACCACGTTAACCAACCAACCCACGACCTATCGTGGGTTAAAGGTCTTGTTGTGCACATTAGAAATTGGGTAAACAAATGTAAGAAACAACCTCAAATTCAGATGTTATTTAAAAAAAGCAGTTTTCAGTGATATTCGTTGACTAATTGACCTGTAATTCAGTCAGTTTTTGTCCAATTTTAATCTTTAAATTACGTGCATTTATTGATACAGTTGTAAGTTGTAAGCAAACAAATCGATCAACTTAATTATGCAAACCAAATTTGGTTGGAAAAAGCAATGATGGCAACGCTGTAGGGTGGCAGTGTTAGAGAGTTTGTTTTGGGCGTGTGTGTGTTCGTTAAACGTGACATTTTTCTCTTAATTTAGTTTCAATTCAAATGGCAGTTGTTGTTTTTATTATGTATTTCTATTGATGGTGTTGTAAATAAGTTCATTTCCAGAATTATATTTATATGTTTTATCGTTGTGCCGGGCTATTGTAGTTATTCTTATTTTTTGTACGTTATTGTTTTTTCTATACATGTATTTGTATGCTCGTATGTGTATGCCTGTGTTTGAATGATGTTTGCTCGAGTATTAGGCCAAAGGGCAAATTGTTTTTTTCCGTTTTGTAATTTCTCTATTCTATATTTTTTTTTAATATTTCCATTGCATTTAGTTGGTTTTATTTTCATTTTAATTTTTTTTTTTTTACAATTTTGCCCTTTTTTGGTTAATGTTGTTTATTGGTTCGTATTTAAGGGTTTAATGGGTCCTTAATGTCTCTGTTCAAATACATTTGAACAGGGTATATTATGTTGGGGAAAGAAAAAACAAAATGAAATGAAATTTAAAAAGTACTCCTCGTATATTAAACAGTTTTTGACATTTATTGCGTTTACGTATCTTATAAAAGTATTTACGCACAGTTGCCCTTTAGGTATGTACAGTTTATCTTAAAGAATATAAGGGTTAAAAAAGGTTTTTTTTGTCTTCATCTAAATTGTTTTTTTTGGTACAAAAAATTATTTATAATATATTTGTAGCAGTTTGCAAGAGTTAAACGAGTAAGAAAGTATAGCTGGTCAAGCTCGACCATATGATACCGTACACCACAACATTTAAAAATACATGTTTCCTGCTTTTACGTAAGCGCTTTTACGAAGGCGAATTATAGGGGACATATGGTTAATTTAGGACGTACCAGCACAACATTTTGCCATAACATATTGTCGGCACACTTTATGTCAATACCTGCATTTTTAAGAAATGTATGGCATAAAAAGATATTTATGGGAGATATAGGCAAATATGGACCGATTCGAATATAATTTGATAGAATGATTAAGATTGGTATCAAATAAATTAAGACAAAATACAACCTAAATTACAACATAATAAGATGATTTATGAACATAAACCTTCTATTCCTGTAAGAAGCTTGTATGCACGCAGAGAAAAATATGGTGCGGTATGGTTACGGCAACTACACTAAGTTCATTGTAACAATATATTGTTGTCGTACACAAAAAATTGTTATTTTTATTTGATATCAACAATATTTTAATTACTGTAGACATTTCAATGTTTATCTCAGTTATAAATTTGAGAATTGTTCACTGAGAAATAATCATGTTTCCAACTAGATCATCACCCCTAGCGTGAATAATTTTTCCCTCGTAATTTGTTTCCATTTCACGTATTTGCGATCATGAAAAACTCCCATGAAAAAAATTAATTCATAGGAGAATAATAACGTGAAAAAAATGTTCGCGGAAAAAAACTCCCCTTATCGTGAACAATTTTTTGCCTCGAAATTTGTTCAGTTTTCCCTTTGAATTTCTCACTTTATTTTTGCTGGGGAACAAAACATTTATGTAAGTAATTCTTCTCATAATTCAAATATTGAAGTTTACAAAATTAATTTTAAGGTTAATTTTCGTTAAAAAAAGCATAAACTTATATGTATATTGTTCAACAAAATGCAAAAACAGGTCGATTGCCTGAGGAGTTATGAAGCTTTTTAAAGCGTTGGCAGAATTTTAGAAATTTTTTTACTACATAAAAGCGCAGTAAGCTAATGTTGCAATCAAACTATCACTCCAATACAATATATTTTATTTTGTTTTTTTTTTATTTTTTTTAAAATATAGTTGTATTTTTTTTTTGAAAAAAAAAAAAAATTTTATTAAATGTTTTTTAATATTTCTTCTTTTTTACATTCACTGAGAACTGATATCGCGAAAAATCGTTCACGGGAGTTTCACGATACAATTTTTCCCTTCGAGGGGAATAACAATTTCATTGGAACAACAATTCCACTTGTTTTCACGATAGGGGTGAATGATAACTTTGAAAATATATTATATTATTGACAACCATTTATTGATATTGAATAACCATAACATGATAAATTTCTATATGTGATGTTAACAAAATATATTTACTCTAATAATATTTTGTTATCACCATTTGTAAAATAATTTCGCATGTTTTCTGTCGTTTGTACTATATCGAATTATTTGTTAGTGTTAACAAAGTGGGAAAACAATTAAATAAAAAAATATCCATTAAAAAAATGTTTAAAAAAATTGAAAAAATAAACAAGTTGTAAATAAAAAAATATTTTTAAGTGTCTCAAAATAAAAAAGCATTGCTATAAAATTTTTATTTATTTTCTTATTATTTTGAAAGTGCAAAAATATAGATCACTGCTTATAAGTTTTATGTTTGTACGAGGAAAAGAATGAAAATTCTATAAATTATATAAAATAATTTTAATATTATGATAACATTAGGATAACCTACGACTACTGTAAACATATTTTGAATCATTATATGATCATTTCAGATTATAATATGATTCTAAATAATAATAACACTGTGCTAGTTGCAAAAATTGACAAGCCGGACACCTAGCGTTTTAACCTAATTCGGGTACGCTAAAGCCAGTGGTGCTAACCGTTTTAAGGTTAACTCTTGTTTTCGAGATATACCATTATTTCAAAAATGGAGGGGCTTTCACAACATATATTCGCGTAACTCAAAAATGGTTAAGCTTATTGAACAAATTAGAAAAACCGAAATTTCGCCATAAAATTTGTGAAGCCTTTTTCTAATATACACAGTCATTTTAGAAACAAAATTTTTTTTGGCAAAACAAACATATTATCTTTAAGCAAGATTCCGAAGTTTTTGTTTTTTAAAAAAATTGGAAAATGAAGCTATGCATCTTATGTTCCCTAGATATAAAAAAAAAACAAAGTTGAAAACGAAACAAGACATAAATGATTAAAATCTGTTTACAACTATTCATTTTATTCAAAAATTTTTAATTAAATTTAAGAATTTCATAAAACTCAATATTTGTATGGGAGCACCCCTAAAAAGTGGTGATAAAGGGCAAGTATGTTTTGGGAAAATGTTATGATCAAAAAACTAATAGAGGTCGTTCATACATTTTATCCCCCTAGGGTGACTCCTTGGCAGTTATGCGGCTATTTCTTCAATATATTTCTTGTCTGTATTGAAAATTTTGTATGGGAGCCCCCTTAAGGAATGGAGATAGCGGGTAGGAATGTTAGAACTAAGTTATGAAGAAGAAAAGTAAAGTGGGATTGGTCTTATATTTAACCAGTCTAGGAGCATCCTAGGCGCTGCTTAACTTAACTTAACTTAAGAATTTTACTAAGCCACCATATTCTTATGGTTGAAATTCTTAAATTTGGCGCCTGCAGCGCTTACGAAATATGGAAAAAAGATAATGATAAGATTCATGATTGTAGGCAAAATATATTTGAGGGATTCACAAGGTGTGCTATCAAGTCATATCGTCATAATATCCTTAATATTATTTTACTATTGTTTAAAAAAAATATTGTTGGGTTTCAAAAAAAAATAGAATTTTTGTGCTGTGTTTATTATCATTATCATTATATCATTTGACATTTGACTTTATAACTTGATGACTACCTTGTGAATCGCCCAATTATGATTACAATGTGCTAGAATTTTACACTTTTTTTGAGACAAGCGGGGCACTTAACGTTTAAGCCTAATTCGATAATGATGAATGCGCTGGTGGTTTTAGGTTAGCTCTTGTTTTCAAGATATAGCGTAATTTCGAAAATGAAGGAGGTTGCACAACATATCGAGCCATTACCTCAAAAAAAAGCTCAAGCGACAAAGGCAAAATTTTACAGGAGAAGTTTTTTTTTTATTATATTTCATACAAATTTTGTATGAAAATTGGCGCTTAAACTAAATTGTTTTTGCTATAAAATCGTAACGGTACCTTCTGTGACCATGAGATTTTAGGAGATGATGCAAGTGCTGCATTTAAAATTTAAAATGTTGTCGCTAAGCTTTTTTGCGATTATGGCTCGATATATTCGCATAACTCATAAATGGTTTAGTTTGTTGAACAAAATAAAAAAAAAGAAATTCTGCAATAAAATTTCCTTTAAGGTTAAAACTTTTTCTAAAAATGTTCAGTTTTTTTAGAAACTAATTTTTTTGGCAAGAAAAAAATTATTTGTTTAGCAAAATTTCGACATTTTTTCTCTGCATGTGGGAGATGAAATTATAAATCTATGCTCACCTTTTTCAACAGTCGCTGTTACAAGTTGAATCGACCTATTGCGACCTATACTTTGCGCATGGTCAGACAGCCAATCGGAAGGACAGACGGACATCGGTAGATCGATTCAAAAAGTCGATCGGTATACTTAAAAGTGGATCTGGAAAAAATATTTTAAGATGTTACAAGCAATACCCCAAACGTGTAATACCTTTTCTACTATTGCGGTGTACGTATAAAAAATGTGTCTAGAGAAAAAGAGAACAATATTTGAAAAACAGACATTTTAACCTCTTTATTTAAAATATGGTTTTAATTCGTTTGCCAATTGAGTGTGAACAAATCGAGACCAAAATTAAATTAATGTTGAAAGGTCAATCTGTGTTTTTTTTTCTTCTTTTATTTTCGTTTTTGAAATAACGTTTTAAATTTTCAGCCAATTGGTTTAGTAATAAATTTCAAGATAAAGAAAGTATGCAAATCTATAAAATAAATCTTAAGGTAAATGAATAAGACAAAATGAAAATTCTTGCAGTCATCTAAAGAAATTTCGTTATATTTAGTTAAAAAAAAATTGTCTTTAATTTATGTACATCATTTTGAATAAAAACGTTCAAAGAGATTTTTAAAATAAATAACTAAAGAATTTATTAAATAACTTTGAGCAATAAATTGAAAAAGTAAAATAAAGAAAACCATATCCATTTGCAATCTTTTATAAATATTCCATTTTTATGGCCAAAAAAGTGAAAAATATTGTTTCGCATGAATATTGGCATAAAGGCTTAAATGGAATTTAACATGACTTTGCATTCCGACCACGACCAAACACATCGCTTTCGGGGGAAAATGAAAACGAGAACGAATGGAAACACCAACAATAATATTCGACCACTGGACATTTCTCAATTATAGCAAAAGCATTTCTGCAGCTGAATTTTTCTTTTTTTTTCTTTACTTTTTTACAGCCATCATGAATGAATATTTGTAATATTTATGGGTTCATGTGAAAACTGTTGATATTGGTGGTGTCAAAGCCTTGTGCATAAATTTTGATTGGAAAATCCAGATAAAATCTATGGCACATACAATATTCTTGCAAATCAAAAAAAGAAAAACCAAAACATAATAAAAGGGAAAATTGTTAGTAGAAGAACAAACAGAATAAGGCAATAGTTTAAGGTACTGTAAAAACTATTTCAAAACCGGTTGGTTTATTTTCCGAATCTTATCTGCCCTTCACCCTAACATCAATAATCGTACCAGAACCTTAAATTCAGGGCTTAAAATTGTATAGAAGCCAGGTGAAATAATGGGACTATCTCGTACATTTTCAATATTGAATACATTATAAATATGAGAAATATTTGAGCAAATTTAGTTTTTCTAGTTTATATGGTATTTGCGCAATTGTACCAAGACCTTTATTTTGGAAATAGTAAACTATTTATTAAATTAAGTTATTTGCCTACAACTCGGCTTTACTGCTAAAAGGAAGTAACATTTTAAGGGCCGATGTTGAATGTGAACCACACCTAAACGTCAAGTTTTTTTTTCTGCATTTCATTTGACATTTCTCAATTTCAGACTAACTCAATTTGAACCATGGAAAGATACACAATCGAGCAACGCGTTAAAGCTATTCAGACTTATTATGAAAATGGGCGTTTAAATCAAAATGCATATCGTGAAAATCATCTTCAGTGATGAGGCACATTTTCACCTCAGTGGATTCGTCAATAAGCAGAAATTACAAATTTGGGCGAATGATAATCCAAGAGTGGTTGTCGAAAAACCAATGCATCCGCAAAGAGTGACTGTTTGGTGCGTATTTTTTCCAAAATGAGGCCGGTCAGGCAGTTACTGTGAATGGTGATGATAATGAACTTTTTATTACCCGAATTGGCAGATAGGTATGTGGACGATATGTGCTTTCAACAGGACGGTGCCACTTGCCACACAGCTACCGAAACAATGGCTCTTTTGCGCGACAAATTCAATGGCCGTGTTATCTCACGTGGTGGCGACGTCAATTGGCCGCCAAGATCATGTTATTTAACACAATTGGACTTCTTTCTTTGGCGTTATTTGAAGGAAAAGGTGTACGTCGATAAGCCAGGAACAATTAAGGAGCTAAAGGATGAGATGATTCGGCACATTAACGGCATAGAACCTCAATTATGCCTCAGCGTCATCGAAAATTTGGACCATTGGATGGAGGTGTACCGCCGAGGTTGCGGCGGCCATTTGGCCGATATTTTGTTCCATACATAATTGAATCATACCAATATTATCATAATAAAAAGAAATGGCAATAATTTCCTAAATAATTTCTGTTTTATTCAAAATCAACATCGGCCCTTAAAATCTAACCACCCTTTAGTATTATACTAATTTTATTTAATAAGAAAATAAAACAAATATGGTTCATACTAAAGTATAATAACTCTTTGACAGCAGTTACAGTCGTGCATTACTCATATATGCCTTAGTGAACAAATGTACATGTATTGCTAAATTTTTAGTTTTCACCAGATACACAGAGTTTCCTGCAAATGTTTAATATCATATTTTGTTTGAATTCTTTGTAAGTTTAAATAAAAAAAAATTAAAATTTTTTATTCAGTATTAAATCCACCACAGATAAAAATTATCGTCAAAAATTAATAAAAATATTTTTTTTTGATTTGGGCAAATTAAGAACATGTTCCCAGTGAAATCTGATATATAAATACGGGAACAATTTTGTAGTTGATGTTTAGGTATCTTATCGTCCACAGATTTTAATGAAATCATTTTAAAGGTATGTTTGTGTAGATATGCACAATATTTTTTAAAAATTTTTAAGATTAAACATGTCTGGAGGCAACCATAAAATGGTTCTGGCTTCGTATTGGATGACTTATTTAACCATTATATGGTTGCCGGTGAATATGATATGGTTAAATTAACCATAATATGTTTAAAAATTTTCGGTATTCAAAGTCATGTTGGAGGTGATAAAATTGAAAAATGGTTTTTCTCTGCGTGTATGTTGCCATTTGAAACGACGAAAATAAATATATTATTTTTTTTTCTTTTGTATTTAATTAATTGTTAACTGCCTAATTCAAAAAAAAAATTAATTAAAATAAATAAATTGAAGGGTCACGTTTGTTATCCAATACACTAAACCTGTGTTAAGTGTGTATGGTAAGAGTATTGGCTAACTAACGTGATCTTTAACTTATTTGCTTAAGGCAGTTAACCTCTTAGTTTTTTTTAATGAAACTGAAAAAATATTTTATTGTTTTTTTTTTAAAACAATTAATCCCTATTTTCTTAAAAAGAGCTTTTATTTATATTATATTAGATTTTAACTCTAAAATGGTAAAGAAAACTCGCTTATCCCTAGAGGGAAGTGAACTGACATTAAAGTAGTCCCGTGGTAGGTTCTTTGGTGGCAGAGACCGGTCCTTGTTCTAACACTTCATATGAGTGGGTTATACACTTTTACATTGGGTTGCCATTGGAGGGCTTTAATTGACACCTAACAGCCCCCGATTAACCAGTCACATTACTATTCGCAATAAACGTGGTTAGTTAATTGACCACCTCTAATGACAACCCCATTCATATAAATTGTTTGAACAAGAAGCGATCTCTACCACTAAAGACCTATCACGGAACTCCTTTTTTGGCAGTTCGCTTCCCTCTAGGGTAATTTTAAGAACAAATTTTTAGATACTCAAAAAAAAAAAAAAATTACACCACCCGTGAATACTATACCAGTTATAAAAACGGCCCAAATAAATAAATACAAAATCTTTAATATAATAAAATTATTAAAAAAAAATTAATGCACAACAAAAAACTCTACCCTTTTGTTCTTAATTAATACACCAGTAAAGTGATTACTTTTCATTTCACATATCTTAAGTTATTTCTGTTTGTTCTTATTCTATTTTCACAAGCCCCAAAACCAGTTCTGTTGGAACAACTGACACAAATTTCCCGCCGGGATACTAAACGAAAATTGTATTTTAAATCTTTGAAAATGGCTTCCAATTAAAACTGTGAATATGTATAAATACATTTTGTTTTTGCTTACTTTAAATTCGTAACAACATTATGTTTTACTTTTCTGTAAAGTTTTGCTAGGCACTGTTGTCATACAGAAATTGAAACTAAAAAAAATTTAAAAATCTTTAAGGGATATGATTAAATATTTCCAACCAGCCGGGCAATTTGCGAATGAGATAAGCATAAATAATTTTTTCCTGCAGCAAAAAGAAATGAATATAAATTGCTTTTAATTCAGCTTTTTCTTAAGTCTTCAAATAAGACAAAAACAAATAAAAAAAAAATACAACAAATAATTATAATAAAAAAGCACAGAGTTTAATCCAGCCTAATTTAAGCCTTAAAATATAATTTTTTTTCTCTTTTAAGTTTCGTTCACAATGGCAGCAACATTTTCACTTGGTGTTCACAATAATGCAACAATTTCATTCGCAACCACACACATTTTCAATTAAAAAAACGTTTGCAAATTTTGGCCACAACAATATTACGTATTTGTTATTATTTTATGAAGCATTTTCACTCAAAACTGAATGAAATCATTATAAACTTCATATACAATTTCATACAAATTGTTGCTGAATTAGAAGTAGACTCAACTTTTTAAAAAAATTTTGGTTAAATTTTTGTTCGAAAAATTAAAGGAAAATATATAAATAATTTTGGGTAGAAATAAGACGCAGAAAAAACGAAAAATTGCTGCAACGGTGAACGAAACTTTAAAGTTTTTATTTTTTTTTTTTTTTTTTGTTACCAATTCATAGATATATTTTTTAAATTTTACTATTTATGTATTTTTCCCCTAAATAGTCCTTTAACGTGCTTTTACTTCCACATTTCTTTACTGTGGCTTTTTAATGATGTATACTCTTCCCCATATTGTTTGTGGCATCATTAAATCTCAATACTTATGGTTGCATCTTTCCATACCTCTTGCACATTCTATTCGACAGTAGAACATGGGTTTTTCGTACACTGATGATAATAGGCGAACAAATTGCGGGAAAGTTGTATCAATTGTTCTTAAATCACTCATCCCGTGAGTAGTGAACACAATATTTTGATAGGAGAAAACTTTATCACGTTACGTGATATTTCTTGTGTTTAAATTGTAGTTACTTCAGGCAAAGAAAAAATTAAAAATGTTCTCTAGTCACCAAATGCATTCCAAATTCGTAGAATCAAGCAAACAAGTTGTTGATGTTGCACCTATTACCAAAATGATTATATTGATTACTAAAAATTGTAAAAATTTAAAATTTTCAATATTTTTTTTTTCAATAAATGAAATTTTTAATTTTAACTAAAAAATTTATCAAAAAAATTTGCGGTTTAAAAAAAATGCGTTAATTGATTTCATTAAATATAGCTTAGGTCTTGACAATTCTACAAGTTTCAATTATTTTATTTTAAACAAAAAAAGTCAATTAAAGTTTTTTGTTATTTAATTAAAATCTTATTTCAAAACAACTAAAATGTATATCAAGTCAAAATTATATTTTTAATTTTCTTTCAACAAAAGAAATAATTGATTAAATTATTACATTAATTAAATTTAAGTACTTTGAAAGCAATTTTTTTAATTTATAAAAAAAAACCACTGATAATCTTTTCTTTTTATAAAAGGTAATTGACACAAAAGTAGTCGTGCAACTGGATTTTATGCGCGTAGTGGCTGATTCTATCTGGTTCTATTGCTTTATATGAAGGGAATCAATCATATTAACATGACATTGACAAGATATGCGACAGCCATTATATTAACCGAAAATGATTGTACCCATTTAGGTTAAAGAGCTTAGCTATTACAAAGTTTCAAAAAGGGGCCAATTATACCCCCTCCTAGGACAAAGCCATGTTAAAGTGACAAGTCCCCTTCATATGAAGTTCTAGAAATAGAACCGGTCCCTACCACTTAAGAACTGTCACGTGACAAGTTTGGTGTTAGTTCCCTTTCCTCTAGGAATACTAAGCTCTTTTTCGGTAAGATTTTTTTTATAAAAGTTATAAAAGTTAAATGAAACGAATTTTGTATGAAAATTTGAATAAGGGGTAAAGCTGTTATAATTCAGCAAATTTCCATTAGAAACATAAGTTGGTTAAGTAGAATCTCTATGTTTGCCCCTGTCTGTTGCAATAAAGCGAAGTTCATTGAATGAGCTTCGGTCAGATTAAGGATCGTGCGCCTCCATGTAATTTTTGGTCTTCCTACTGTTTCTAAGCCATGTGGGTTCCATTTAGGAGATTTGTGGCAGTCCATTGTATTTTCTTCTTTTTTTCACAGAAAAAACGATTAAATTTTTCCAATCAACAAACTTATTCCAAATTCATAATATTTTACATATTACTAAAAATTTTAGAATTTTGAAAAATATTTTCAATAAATAATATTTTTAATTTTAATTAAAAAAGTGATCAACAAACTTTGCCATTTTAAATAATGTGTTAATTTCTTTTAAAAAATATTGACAATTCCCAACAACAATTCTACATGTTTATATTATTTTATTTTAAACGAAAAAGTCAATTAAAATTTTTTGTTATATAATTGAAAATTTATTTCAAAACAACTAGAATGTTAATTAAATCAATATTAAATTTTAAATTTTCTTTCAACTAAAAAAATAATTGATTCAATAAACACATTAATTAAATTTAAATACTGAAATAAGACACTTTTTTCTGTGTTAAGGAGTTGTTCATTTGTAATAACTCTAGGCCAACAGATTTTGAATATATTTCCCAAGCTTTGGTTAGTAATTGTTTGCAATTTATGTTTGGTTCTTTCGTTAACCATGTTTCGAAAGCGTGTTAAAAAATATTTTTTGCGCAGGAGTCTTATACGTAAGGCTTTGCTTTAGTGATCAATAGAAATTTCGAATTTTATATATTTCGAAGAAAGTTAAACGGTGCATTGACCTTTTGTATACGTAAATCTACATCATCCATTGGTGCACCGTCTGGGGTTATTATGCTACCCAAGTTGCAAAAAATGCCAAAGTTTTGTTTTGGCGAGAGTTCAGTTTAACAATCATGCATTTTTTCTTATTTGCGTTGATTCCCAGGAATTAGTTTGATGCCATTGCAGCCAAAACGTCTATTTCCCCTTGTATGCCGTCTTTCTTTGTAGTCAGGAGGACTAGGTTGTCTACATAATCCAGAACTCCGAACTGATAACACTATTCGAAAAAATTGTTTTAAATGAAAATGTATGGAATATAAAGATTTTGAAGCTCTTAACTCAAATCCGTTTTCAGTTTTTTTCTATCAATACTATTTGCTTTCAAAAATTCATGCAAATAAAAATGGGTTAAAAGCAATTTTATTCCTAATCATTTGTTAGTGTTTTGATCATAAGCGGATAAATCGTTCTCAAGTTATAATGAAATGTATTAGTAGAAACGCTTTATTGCCGGCGAAAAAAAGTAGAGGTGATGGAAAAAAACTGAAAGCGGATTTGAATTTAACAGAAGCAATTTCTTTTATTATGTCTTCGAAAACTGCATTGGAATCCAAATATCAATTTACCTCCGCATGAAAACCGATTAAAACTAATTAATCTTCCAACCTTAAAAAATCGGAGGATATATATGAACATCACCTTCATACTGAATTTGGCAAACGGTGAAATTGTTTCAGAATTCCTACTTCGTCAGGTTGAGTTTTCGATTCCTATTCGCCCTTCCAGTAACTATATACCCATGAGACTTCAATACTTTCGCTCTAATTATGCAAATTTTGATCCTTTCCGTAGAATGTGCTCTAAATTTAACAATTTTTATACATATATTGATTTCACTGATCCTATTGGCAACAAAAATAATCTCTTTTAATGAAAAATTTTTACCTTTTATGTTATGTACTGAAGTAGCTGGATTCATTTGGTTTAAGCATATTAACGAGTAAGAAGTATTAGTTTCATTGGCGAATTAAGAAAATAAATAAATAAATAAAAATTAACACGCTGAAGTCAATTAAAATCACATAAAAAGTTCTTGCACTGTAACCCTCTACTTTTGACACGGTGTTGTCAAGCCCTGTGACAGACAAAAAGTATAAAATAGAGTAGACATCCGCTTATTGTATCAAAAGATTTGCTTTTTTTTGGATTGTTAAACGGGCAATTTGGAGTCTTTATATTGTTCCTTTATGAGATAGATTATTTTCTCTGGATTCCCTATTTTACCGAGTGCCTGCCAGAGTGTGCTTTGATCGATTAAATCAAATGGTTCCCGAAGTCGATGAAGACAGAGTTTAGTGTTGAGTTATATTCATTATATTGCTCGATTATCTAGCGAATACTGCAAATTTGGTCGACATAGGAGCGGCTACGACGGAAGTCGCCTTGTTCCCTTCATAACTGTTCTTCCACGTGGCAAGGATCAGGTTCAATATATAGTTTTATCAAACATTTTAGACCCAGCTAGCATCAATTATTTTATGCCTCCTTTTTTGGGGGAATTTTTGATAATGATTAGAGTTTGTTCCCGGGATTTTCAATTCCCGCTTTTGAAGAAAAATTGTTTTTAAAACTTTAGCATCTCTATGTGGGACTGGTGTCTTTTGCAGTTTTATCCAACTACATTGCACCACTATATTTAAATTTGTTGTAGTTTAAGGATTATTAAGCTGATTTTTGAGATATGGCTTTATATAGGCCCTATGGTAAATTATAGTCACATCTGCACAAAATTGTATTTCTTGTCTAAGCAAACACTTGTGGGCTTAATTTTTTAATAATATTAATAAGTTTTGCACCACAAAATCATTATTCGTTACGCTTTTAGCCATATTTATATGATTTCCGAGAGTGTTCTTAATATGGGGCCGCAGCTAAAACTGAGATGAATTGATCTTCACGATATTTGGTAACACATTAAACGAATTCGTTGAAATTGAATGACAATCAACGAATTTCGCAACAAATTTATGTAAGATTTTATTAAGTTTTGAGGGAGGTATTTGCACATTTGGGTGCATAACTAATTTTCTATTGAAGCGATTATAGTGGAATTTAGTCCTAAACAGCCTGCAACAGATCCAGAAACAATTTGACTCCTAAATGGATAAATACACTTCGAATTACTGAAGGACCCAGAATATATATTCGTTATGGGATCTTATATGAATCTTAAAAAATGATTCACATCGAATAACAAACTTAGTATACCTTCATACACCACTGCTGATAAAGGGTATGAAACAGTAAAAAATATGTTATTAAATATGTATTGTGAATTGAATTTCTCCCTCATCCTGAATTTTCTCTCTTTTTGGCTTAAAATGTGTTCAAACCAGCAAATCTTTAAGTCAGTAAACATATAAACCATCTCTAAACGCATAAAATGAGCAGTTTAAACTACCAACAGGGCTGTCGGATGCGGCGATTTCTCGCCAAACGTAGCGCTTTATAAACCTTTTTAGCGATGACATTTTGTGTTCGTCGAGATGGTGATATTATTTATATGAACAAATTATGAGAAAGCGAAAAGTTTTTACTCTGAATTTTTTACAAACTTTAAAATTGCAATACGAATGCGATTCTTTTAGATGATTAATTGATAATATTGCCAGATATATACATTGAAAACATTAACCCATTTCTCGCCGCACCACAATATAATAACGAAATAACATATTAAGTAACTGACAGAAATAAAAACAAACAAAAAAAACAGTATGAGTGCTGGTCACCGGTTTGAATAAAGTTTAAGTTTTTTTTAGATTCTCAGACATTTTTCTTATCAGAAGTTATCATTTCTAAAAATAACAAAAATTTCACACAGTATGCAATATTTCGGGTAGATATAATTTTCTTATCCATCATCCATCGGATCTTCACCGAAGGACTAGACAATTTTACAATTTATTTTGGATAATAAATTCTAAAAACTAAATCGTTTTTGATTGCATATGAAATTGAATTTTAAAAATTTTAACAATAATAAAGTAATAATAATAATAATTTGTAAGCAAAAAAAGTTGAATTAATACTGAAAGTCAATCAGTTTTTAAAAAATTTTCTATTGATATCAGTTTATATATAATATTATCAAGCGTATTTTTTAATGTGGTCTGCAGTGCGAAAAAAGTCGCAGTTTTGTATACATTTTGACTAAATTTTTTACGAAATAAATTCATAAATTTCTACCAGGGTGTCTGGTAGAAGATTTATATTTTCAAACTTAAATAAAAAACGTAATAATTGGAACAAAGTGTTATTACGAGCATTGAACGATAGAATGGAAATGCGGATTTTATTTTTTAGAGACTGTGCCAAACGGAGCCTTGTGTTCTGCGCCACACGCTGCAGTAAACTTGGTTTAATTGAGCTGATTTCTCGAAGAATAATTTCCACATAAAAGCCACAAGAGATTGGGGATTGTCATTATAAGCCATCTCTTTGAGGTATCCCCATAAAAAATCCATGGGAGTTAGATCGGGCGACCTCGGTGGCCATGGGATGTCCCCAAGCGACAGATCAGTTTTTGGGGGAAAGTTTCCCGAAGCAAATTCATCGAAGCTCTGGCTGTGTGTGCAGTCTCCCCATCCTGTTGAAACCACGTGTGTGAAGAGTACTATGAATGAGCTCTCGGGTTTGGCAACAATAATTCCGTAACCACCCTTGACATTCGTCGCCTGGACTCGAGAATTTTCGAAAAAAAAATGGTCCAATTATCTCATGCGTGGATAAGACATACCAAAAAGATACCCTGGGGCAATGCAATGGTTTTTGAAGTTTCAATCGAGGGTTGCGGGTTCTTGGATGGCAGTTTTGCTTGTTGACGTGGCCGTTTAAGTTAAAATTAGCCTCGTCGCTCCAAAAAATGGAATTTACAGTGTGAAAATGTTTCACCATCGTTTCACAAAAATTTTGGCGTAAATCAAAGTCACTTTCTTTCAGTTCTTGAACGATTTGAAAAGGATAGCACTTCAGATCCTTGTTTAAAATTTAATGAATAATCGCTCTTGGAAGTCCCAGTGAGGCGCCTCTTTTCCGTATCGACCCCTGCGACATAGTGACTGACAAATCCGCACAATCGATAATGCTAACGGTGCCACCCTCCCTCCGCACCGTTTATTAATTTTTGAAATAATCGTATTTAAAAATATAAATTTGCCACCAGATACCCTGTAGAAAATAATTTTAAAAAATAATTCACGTAATGAAATGGCTTAGAAGGCTGTGATAACTTAAAGTATTAGAAATTTTTTTTTTACTAATAATCAAAAATAGAAATTTTTTTGCGCGATTTTCGGTAGACTATTTGGCGATTAAAATAAAAAAATATCTGTCAACCCTGACTGCCAATACAAATCATATGAATTTTAAGATAATAAATTTTTTCTTTAAAATTAGATAACACATGGGGCACTGATTTACCGCTGTTGAGTTTAAACAACATTTAAATTTAAGTTTAGTTCAACTAAACGGACTTTTAAGCATTCACTGATTTTTTTGCCATAAGTGTCTTAAAATAACTTTAATCTTTAATTTTTTTCGGTTTTGGTAATTAAAAGATACTAGATTTTATTATTTTAATACTGGCTAGTATTAGCATACTAGTCAGTAAGATATATTAGTTTCATTTGTGAAAGAGTAAATAAATTAAAAATTTTGGGCTGGAATAACGGGATACCGGGAATATGGCTTTTATTTCCCGCTTTCCCGGGAATCTATAAAGTGAGGGAAAACAGAAACTAAAAAAATGGGATTTCGCATCTTTTTTTAAATAATTTTATCATAATTATTTTATAGAATCTGGGAATTATTTCTTTTTATAAGCTACTTTATTATATTCAACATTTTTTAGTTTTCGAATCTTTTCTATGAGCTAAATTTCCGTTATGTATTTTATAAAACTTTTTTGTAATAGTTCTATTCCTTAAAATTTTAGGAATGACTTTATACACTAGCAGACTAGATAATAAAATAATACAAAATAATAGTCTGGTAGTGTAAAAAGTTATTCCTAAAAATTTAAGGAATAGAACTATTACAAAAAAGCTTTATAAAATACATAACTGAAATTTAGCTCATAGAATAAATTCGAAAAATAAAAAATCTTGAATATAATTATTTTATTTTTAAAATTAAATAAAAAACTTTAATAAATAATTAAAACTTAATTAATAATTACAATTATAAAATTAATTATAGCAATTTTATTAATAATAGCTCCTTCTAAAATTATATTTGTTAATTTGTCATTAAAATATTTTGTATGTTGTGCTTAATGTTATTTTATTTATCAGCCCAATTATGAACAAAAATTCAGCGGGAGATTTCCCTTCTCCGATTTTTTCTATTTTAAATCAATTATAAAAATGGGAAAAGGGAAAAAACTCCCGGGTATTTTTATTGTTAAAAAAATCTATTTTACATCTTATCCCATAAAATATTAAACTTAAATACGAGTACTTATTAAATTGAATTCAAATTGTTGATTCGTCTTTGGTGGCCGTTGTAACTGTGTTCTTCTGTATTATATTGGACATCATATATTTAAATGTGTATTAAAAAAATATTGCTAAAGATGAAAAGGTGTCATTATAAATTCGAAAAGACCAACAAATATACACGATGTTGAAAGTCCTTTGCACCAAAATAAATATGTATTCTTAATTTACCAAAAATTTAACTTTGAATTTTTTTATAGTTTTTGTTATTAGAAATTTTTGCAAATATTTTTGAGTTACAAGTTATTTTTCTATTGACGTACAATTTAGTCTGTCATAGTTTGATAAGACTTTAAATTACTGTATAAAACTTTATGACTATCGGGTCATAGCTTGCCATAGGCCCCATATAAAGACTACTCTCATGCTAAATAATTAATACATCCCATAAAGAGTCCACACTAACCAGAGTTCGAAAATAAACAGAACCTTTAACATACGGCTCCCACACCTAGAAGCGATATATATATTTTTAGTATATGTGTATTAATATAAAAACCTTAATACGATTCCATTAGTAGAAGGAAGCTAATTGTTTTATATAATAATATTTTAAGATATGTGCTTGGCCTTGGTAGATATGATCATGTGTCACATGCCTCTTTAAAACTATACGGCGTTTCATTTGACAATCTCTTAAATATTCATGTACTCTTACTATTACATAAACTTATCTATTCGGAGACTCCACGATATCTTAGCGATAAAATTAGGTTTGCCAGATCACTTAGAGGTAAAAGAACTATAATTCCCTTGCATAGCCTTCTTGTATCTAAACAGAATTTTTTTATGCATGCGTCACGTCTATGGAATTGTCTTCCTCAAGTTCAGCAACTTAATAGCAACGCAAGTAGTTTTAAGAACTTCTTATTTAAATACTTTGCACCGCAGTAGATAACTGTTATCATATGATATAAATAATTTATAGTTTAATTTAATTTAATTTCAATTAATTCAATTGTATGTGATGATCTCTTAATGTAATTTATGAAACTGCTTTCCTGTACTTTAAATATAAGATTAAATCTTGTTGTACAGGAATTGAAAATATAATAAAATAAATAAATAAATAAAATAACTTTTGCCAAAAAATAACGAACATTATATAGTGTTCTGTTCCTTGTTATTAAACATAACAATTGTAGTGGTTCTGTAGATATTTTAATGTTCTATAGTGTCTTTTTTACACTGATAAAAGAATGAGCAAACAAAAATTTTTAGCAACGCTTCTCCCTAGTATTGTTGTTGTTGCTTAGCAATTTGCACGGCTACAGCATGAATAGTTTGTGTGTGTATATTGTATATGTTTTGTTTGTGAAAAACTTTTTTGCTGGCTTTTTGCTTTAATTTTCTAAAATATTTTTTTAAACGAACGAACATTAATGTGCTGAACAGAACACAACGAAGTTCGTGGTTAATAAAAGCAATAAAATATTCTCATCTTCTTGTTGAATTGGATAAGTACAGTATTATTTTTGTGTTCGAGGATCACAAGCAGACAAACGTTTTTTTAATGATTTACTACACGAACACTTTTATCGTTAATGTTTTCCATATTTCTACTGTACCGAACACTCAAGAACAATATTTTATTTTTATTTTCGAACACAGCTTTTAAATGTTAGCGATATTGTTTGCTTGGATTAGATTTTATCTTTACAAATGCTGTGTGCCTTCGTCTACGAAAATGCAAAGTCATGCCTGTTCCCTAAACAAAAAGTAATCATGAGTCCTCAATCTTACAGAACATTTGCTTAAGTTTTTTAAGAGCTTTAAAAAACTTTAAAATTTTTTTGCAGTATCTTTTGAACTAAGCAACTGTTTTTGAGAAAAAATTAAATTAAATGTACAATGTTTTCTAATCAAAAGCAAATTTTTAGCAAAAAATAAATTATCTACAAAATTGCTTTGAATGTCTATCTTTCTCTTTTTCTTTCCATTTAAAATTAAAGACTGAAAAATGTTCATTCATTCATTCATTGAATAAGAGATATTCTTTCTATCTGCTTGTCATGATATTTGTCTGCTGGTACATTTATTAGCACAGAATATTATTTTTTATTCTTTTTTGCAAACAATTTCAGCTGTCCATGTATCTGTCTGTCTGCCAGTCTACTTTTACAGAACACATGGCCTGTTGTCAGTGTGTCCATCAAAAATTTCATGCAAATGACACGATTAAATGTAGATAAAATACTTAACATTTTCAACAAAAACTCTTAAACTGATTTTGTGTTGTATTTATGTTGTAATATATAAAATATAATCATATATAAAATATGTTGCATATAGAATAATAAAACAACAAAATTCTTTATTACATGGATGCCGGAGGCAATAAACTGCTAATGAATATTAACAGTGTCAGCGAAATAATTATGAAAAAAATATTTGTATACTACATAAATAATAATTAAGGTTTGAGTGTTAAAGAATGAAAAGAATTCTCTTTTGAGAACAAATTTTTTACTCCATACTTGTTTGTATGATGTATAATACCAGTGTTGCCAGAAGTAGGCCAAAGTCTTTATAAGGAGATCTTTTTACCTCTTAAATCATCGTGTAGGGAAAATTAGACCAATTTTTTAATTCTTTAAATTCTAATTACTTTTCTAAATACAAGATCTGAGGGGTCTTTTTTTCAAACACAACACAGAAAAAATAAAAAATTGTCTCTTATCACCAAATTCATAGAATCAACCAAACAATTTGTTGATTTTGCAGCAGCAAGTAAGCCGCACCAAACGATATATTGTTCTGGACGTAATGGATTCTGTAGGGTCTGGTGTCGGTTGGTCTTAGTTCATATGCGGCAATTTTGGTTATTAGCAAACCCATTATTATGGACGATTATGTGCGCCATAAAAATCAGGAAGTCGTCCTTAAGTTGCTCGAAGTGGTAACGGATTTTCAAAGTAAATTTGTATACTTTGGTAGCGTTGTTCAAACGTCAGTTTATTTATAATGATTTATACTGATAATAAGTGGCAGTGAGCGCACATGAACTTTTTACATTTTGTGTCTGGGGATAAAATTACCTTGTAATTAGGAAAAAGGAGTCATTTAACTTGCGAGAATAATTAAATTTTCATAAAGAGTGTTGGAATTTTTTTTAAAAAATTTCCTGGCAACCCTGATCTATTTAATATGCGGTTTGAATGTGTGCAACTTCTTTTTGATTTTTATCATTTTAGCTCCTTTTTATTGTTAAACATTATCTGGCTTTATAGATTTTCCCCCATTGGCAAAAGACTGACATAACTCAGTAAATTAAGAATAAATTCCGTTTTCTCAGATAATAAATATTTTTTCGATTTTTTTAATATGTGATTATATTATTTTTCTTGCGGTTGGCGACTTTTATTTAGCTTCTTGTATATTTAAACATAAATCGTGTCGGTGGCATGCAATAAGTCCCCAGGAAATAATTCCCCATAACAAAATGAAATAAGTCCATAATTTTTGGGGTCTTATTTCATTTGAAATAACTTCCCAAATAAAAAAAATGAAATAAGCCCTCAACGGAATGAAAAAGCATGCCAAACAGAAATGAAATAATACCCAAATTTTTAGGGAGTTCTTTCAAATGAAATAAAACGCCAATTTATTTAATGAAATAAGACCGCAATATAATACATATGGATCAATTTTGGTTTTAAAAATTGCGCGATAGATAGAACGGCCGCAAGGATTTTCCCCACTATGGTAAAACAAACGACGGTATGAAATAACCACCCAAGAATTAACTCCCAAAAATGAAAAAAATGAAATAACCGCCCAAAAATTTGTACAGAAAACAACAACGATTTTTGGGGGGTAATTTAATTTTGTTTGGAGTGTGATTTAATTTTTTTAATTGGGGGATTATATCATATGAAATTACCCCCCAAAAATCATTATGAATTTAAGCCTCAACATTTTTTTTGGGGGATTATTTCATTTTTGAATTTATAACGAACACGTTTTTGGAAGCAAGGATTTTCTGCTCTGGCTTTGCTAACTAAAACTTCTCAGCGTAACCAGCCTTCGGCCGGTCGCAAGGATTTTCTACTCTATGGTATATGAAACATAGACGTCGCTAATTGAAGCCCTAAAATCGGCCTTATCCCCGACCAACGGCCGGCTACGCAGAGAAGCTTTAGTTAGCGAAGCCGGTATTTATTATACCATAGAGGAGAAAATCCTTACGCCCGGCCGAAGTCCCATCCATGCTATATAATACGTGATTCCTAAAATCAAGCCTATACAATTAATTTTATTACACATATTCGGGTTAAAAAATGTTGTTGTTGCTTCCTGTAGTTTTTTTTTAGGAATTATTTCATTTTGTTTTTGGGGAATTATTTCCCTGGGACTTATTTAATGGCACAAATTGTGTCATTTATTGGAAAAATGGTCGATTCTTGAAATTTTGGAAGTTAAATTTTTAATGAATTATGTTGACAAATTCGATCAGTTGAAAAGCTGTTATGCCGATGATCGAAAATCCAAGAAATGGTGGCATCGATTTTTTTTTTACCTTTTAGACTGCACTCTCATGAACTCCTTTATTGTCTATAAAAATCTTTAAAAACAACACCATGCAGAACTAGAGTAATTTAGTACAACAATTTTTCGAAGAAGAGTTTACCAAAAGATTTAAATATTAGCTCACCTAAAGAAAAAGAAATTAATCTCAGCAAAATCTTCTCCACTGTCAGTACAAACCAATAAAACCAATATAATTATGCCTGGAAAGCCGTGTTGATCAGCCCGAGCGATCTACTTCAATAATATGTGCAAATGTTAGGACGAAAAATTGTCCAGTGCGTACTGTCTGGTAATGCAGGACCTGTGAAGTTCCTCTATCCATCCCAACAAATAAAATATGTTTTCACCAAAACTAAATAAATTTTTATGCCAACCGTCATGGTGGTAAGTAACTTAACCACCTCATTTATCAAAATACCCAAGAAATTTATTTTCTTATCAACATTCTTCATAATAAAGAAACTTTAAATGATGCAAAAATACGCCTGTTTTAATAAAAATGTGCCTAAAAGAGTTAAGTGAGGAAAAGTATTCTACAAGACAAAGATGTTAATAAAATATAAATTTAGGTTTTTGTCAGATTTGCTTGAGAAATTAAACGAAGAAAACTTTAATAATTATAAAACTAAAAAACGGATTTTCTTTTAATTATTTCTGATTATTTTTTAGACTTTATTAAGATTAGAACCTTTTTTTTTAAATTTTTTTATGAATTGAAATATTTCTTGCAGTTTATTTTAATAATTTTTTTTCTTATCTTTCTAATAATAGGTTTGCTACGGTACTAAAAATTGGGATCCCATTGTTACCAAAATTCGTTTCCGAACTCAAAAATTTTATGCCTTTTAATAACAGTGGAGTGCCACGAGATCTTAACTTTGAGTTCGGGAACAAACCTAATGTTAAACCTAATGTCATCATAAATATCTGAATAACAAACAGCATTTCCTGGTTTTTTTTATCACTTCTTTTATGTTAATCCCATTTAAGAACTTTGCGTATCATGCAACAAATAGTCTACTTGTTTTTTGCATTTTGTTAATTTATTAATTACTATAATAATTATCTGAAGTTCATTTTAATATAGTTGACAACACTTTTTTTAATCTCTTTCGGTGGAATCGTAAAATTATTTATTAAATCTGTTTACTCTTCCGTTTGTGGGATGTTACCAGGATTTTATGTGGTCGTAATGTTATTTGAAAATGTATGTGTATATGTGTGTGTGTGTGTGCATGTGAAATGTATTCATGTATGAATGTCTGTATGCATTTGTATATAAAGACTTTGATTAATGAATGTAAATTAATTAAAAACAAGAAGGAGCAGTGCGTGATAAAAATCATCATTGCCCAGTGATAAACGGCAACAGTGAATGAATGAAAAGATGAAAAAGCAACATAAAACAAAAAATAAAAAAATAAATCTGAAAATATTTATTATTTTCCTCGTATTTTATCGCATGCAATAAATAAAATGAAGTAGAAACTATAAGTTATTCTTAGTTTTTTTTTTAAATAAACGTTCTTAATCATTGCCTTGTAAATAATGATGAGATTTAAATGAAACAGATTTTGGAGTAAAATGTAAATAAGAATCCTGTCATATTAAAGTAATATACTCGTATGTATGTATGTTTTTTTTTGTAATAAGCACTGTTTTCTAGAGTTAAAAATTATTTTAATACAACAGTTTTAGCATACGGGGCTTTGTTACATAATATTTATACATACTTACTCTCATAATAAGATTACTTAAAAATGTTTTTCTATAAAAAATTTAAAAAACATTTAGTTTTTTTTTTAATGTTTTCCTAAGAACAATAAAATTGCAAAAGTTTTATTTCATTTGCAGCATCCTAATGTATGAAATGGGGTTTTGCCATTAAGACAAATGCTACCAGACAAACAAAACAACATTAGTCGAAAATGGAGTGTTCTGTCTACAATTCAGTATAAATACAAATTGTTTCGCAGGAACATTTTTAGAAATATATCTATCTATCTTATATAAATACATATGTAATACATATTATGTATATATTAAAATGAATGTATGTATGTTCGTATGTTTATTTGGTTGTTTGTTTGTACCTAATAGTCGCCTAAACCGCAGAAACGATCAATATGAAACCTTTACAGTATATTACTGATGATCTGAAAAGAGCTATAGGCTATATATTTTTTTAAAATTTTAAGTGGGCGTGGCACCTCTCATGCAAAGGCATTATAGATTTCTATATATTTGGAGAACTGCAAGAGCTTCAGTTTACAAATTCGGTACAAACATCTTGGCTATCAATACCCAACATCTGCCGAATTTTAGGCGGAATTGGATAAGTGGGCGTGGTACAAAATATGTGAGAGAATTTTAAAGTACAGTGGCACGAACAACTGAGAGCAAACATTTTCATTAAAATTTAATCGCAAGAAATTTTGTTGGTTGCTATAAATTTTTAAAAACGCAGTCAATACTAAATTTTCTATATATCTGTGGTCGGAAGCGATAACCGCCTAAGTCAACTTAAGAAATGAATGTGTTTATATTTTTTTTATTAAATAGTTGTAAAATAAATACAACTTTCGTTATAATTTTTTTACCTTAGCATTGTGGGGATAAGAATCTTTGATTCTGAATTACTTTTTCTCTAATGGAATTAATTTTTTTAGAAACGCAAGCGTAAATATAAAGTACCTTTTCTCAAAAACTATTTCGACTTAGGCGGTTATTGCTTGTGACCACAGATATGTATGTATGTTTTTTAAATTAGTCTTTTAAAATTTTTAAAAGACGAAGTGTATTAACAATTTTTCCATTTTACCAAGTAAAAAGAACTAGGGATGGGCAATAAATGTCGATATATCAAAATATCGATATTTAAAAAAATTATAATCGATATATATCGCCGATATTAAAAGTACCCATATATAGATACATCGATATTTATCTACGACTATCGAATTCGATATTTTTAAGATCTATTTATAATAAAATTCAAAATTTTAAACGTTGCTCAACTGCTTACAATTCTGTTGTTTTTTAAGAATTGCATCATATGATTTTTAACTAATATTAAGAAAATAAAGGCGCTTTTCCATTGTACATTGTCAAAGATTACACAGTTCAGTTTTGTCTCGGTATTTTAAGAGATGGACACAAAAAAATAAGCGCGGAAAAAATACTCTGGAGAGTGTTTTTTTAGATTTCATATGCCGAATAAATACAATTTTTTTTGTATTCTTTACTTTTTTTTCAATTTTTTTCATTGTAGAATTAACTTCCGGTCCCTCGATTTCAAAATTCGTTCGCATAACTTACCTTAAATCCTAAATTTTAAAATTGGTTTTTGCTTTAAATAAAAGTTCAGCGAGTTAAAGTTTTGTACGAAATCGAGGGACAGGCAGTAAATTTGAAATTTAAAGAAACAATATGTATTGAAATATGTAGATATATTAAGTTTTTAAATTTGGTAATAATTTTAGCTTAATACGTTTGATACATCGATATATCGATATTTTTAATTAATAAATATCGATACTCTTAAAAAATATCAATGCGATATATATCGATATATATTTTCAATTTGCCCATGCCATCTTAGTTTATGCATATAAAGAACAGTCTATTAAATACAATAAGATATTATTTTAATTTCATCATCATTTATTTTACACACTTATTTAATACAGCAACCGTACACGTGCACTCGTTGCTCTCACACGAACGACAAAAGTATAGAGTGTACAAACGAAGAGGTTTGGTTTATAAACAATTATTGGCTGAAATTGACATCTATGATCTGAAGAACGGCCAGAGCAAAATTGCCCAAATTTGGTACACATAGTTTGGCTATCAATACACAAATCTTCTAGAAAAATAGAGGGGATTGGAGAAAATGGCGTGGCACTTCCTATACAAAGACATTATAGATTTCTGTTTATCTGAAGAACGGCAGGAGTCAAGGTTGCCAAATTCGGTACAGGCATCTTGGTTGTCAACACACAACATCCGACAAAATGTGGGCGGGTTTGTAGAAGTGGGCGCGGCACAAAGTAGAATTATGTTTATCTGAAGAGCTGTTAATACAAAATTGTCTAGGTTTGGTACAAATACAATGGCTGTGTATCGACAGCATCTGTTAAAAGTGGGCGGGATTGGAGAAGTGTGTATGACAAAAACTAGAGTTCTGTATATGGGCATTTCCATTATTACGTGACGTGATATTTGTACGACAAAATGTAAAAAAAAATTTAATGAAGAAGTCAAATTTTCAAAAAGGTTATATGCTGAAAAAAATGTACAATAATTTACCCTATGAATTTGAATATATAAGCAAAAATATAACTTTCATTACAAAATTGCATAAGTCTGCGAATTGAGCAAGACTTTTTGTGTGAAACCAGTTTTAGTAAGATTTGGACTTTTTAAGATTTATTTTCCAAGTTATCAAATTTAAAAATCTTTGCTCGTTTAAGGGACATATGAGAATTTCGAGCGAAAAGTCTACTTTTTGTAAAGTAACGTCAGAAAGCAAAAAGGCTTGTATTTTAGGACCATGTTGTTTAAATGTTATCACTTTTATAACGTAATGTAGAGCTGGTTGCGCTGTACAACAAAATTTAAAAAATTAAATTTCACGTATACAATTTTTTGAGCAAAAATTTAAATTACTTCTGGCGTTACGTTGCAAAGAGTAGACTTTTTCACTGGAACTGCCCATATCCAGAGAACGACGACAGATGCAGTTTACACATTTGGTACAAATAGATTGGTTACACAGTTACAGTAAAGGTTTTTTTTAATTTGAATCAGATGTCAAAAGTGGGCTGGGTTAGGAAAGTATCCTTAGCAGCTTTTATATAAATGATATAGATATATGTATATGTTCCTGAAAAACGTTTACTGTTAATATTTCTAAGTTTAGTACAAATTGCTAAATTACCAATTCACGCGATCAGTTTTGAAAGGTCTACTAATTTTATTTCAACATGGGTAGCGAAGCGCACCGGGTTAAGCTTTTAAATAAATAAAAGTAGATAGTACAAACAACAACAAGAATAATTTTAAATAAAACCAAAAGGAAAAAGCATTAAGTTGAGTCATTTAATGAAAAAAAAAGTTTTCAAAACTAAATTAAAAGAGAAATATAAAATACTTAAAATGATATATAGTCTTATGTGAAAGTAAATAAAGAACTCACACGCTTTTTTCACAAAGAAGTCACTTAAAAAAAAACACTTTTTCAAAAATAAAATAAATGTTAATATTTCAACAAAGAAGTGACTTTTAACACAAAAATAAAATTAATTTTATTACAATAGAGTCACTTTTTTAAAACATTTGAATAAAGTAGATAAGCAAAAAGTTTACTGGCAACATCTTTACTATGGATTTTTAAAGTTAAGCTATTTTAAAGGTGTTTTACAAAATATTTAAAGAGATCATGGCCAAGACACAAAAAAAAAAAAAAAAAAAAAACCATCCAGGTTGTTGCAATAATTTTCTTACATTTTATGGTTTTGTACTCCTGTGGATTTTCTTATTTAAATTATCTTTCATAAGAATGTTAAACAAACAAGAAATATGGCAGTTCATTTATTTTTAATTCTTCCTGTTTTGCAAGCCGCTCTATAATCTCTTGAATTTTAAGTTTTTGTTGTTGCTGTTGGTGTTGCTGTAAATTTACTTGTTGTTTTTCCTGCGTACTTTTTTTAAAAAATAACAAAACATTCAAGTTCTTAAACAGAAAAGGAAAACCTGAAAGAAAAAATGGGAAAATTAAGCAAGTCCATCGAAAGGAAAGGGACTATGGGTTGTAGAATAACAAAATACCTAATATTTTACTTTTTATTCCAAGCAATGCTCTGGCGAAGTGTTAGATGTATTTGACATTTCATAAATCATTGCTTGTCTTTAGCATGAAAGTAATATATCTGTTCTTAGCGAATGTTTCCATTTTTTCGATTATTTGAATGGATTTTTTTAAATATTCAAGTTTTGTTTTGTTCAATAATATTTTTTTAAACCCAGCCCATAGTGCTTCAACAGTTGACTGGCTGGCTTTATGGCTGACTCCTACAGACAGACAATAAAAAAGCTTTTGCAATGAGTTGCAATTAACGCTTGTTATAAAATTGCGATAAAGTTACGCTTTTTACCGCCATTTTTATGCGGGCAGTGCCCATAACTAACGGGTCTATCAAGCAAGTTTTTACACACATAAGAAAGTAACTAAAGGTAATGACCCAATAGAACTGGTGACTGTTTCCGATAAAGTTTCAATAGTTTTTGAGGGTTCCAAATTTGTATAAAATTGTATACTGAATTTTTATTATGATTTTTTTAGTTTAGGGCATTGGGAGAATAAGTCATTAGAAATTTTTTTAAGTTTAAGTCATTATTTTCAAAAGAGTTGAATAGCGGGAGATTAAACGGCGATTTTTCATGGCGGACATGCTGCTCAAACACCATAGAAAAAGTAACTTAAAAAAAGAACTGATGATGAAAACTAGATTTAGTACGATATTCCGAAGCGAAAAAATCGTTAAGATTCGTACAGTGGTTGTCAGATCCAACAATATTGTCTGCAAATTCACTAAAATTGTCTTACAACCGTGTGAACAGGCAATTTTTGTCCGCCAACGTTGACAGAAAAATCGTTGTAAGTCCATTGCAAGATAACAATATTGTCAAACATTTGACAATCATGTGAACAGCATTCGCTGACATTATGTAATAGTTGCGAGACATTGAAGGGTAATGGTTTATTGTCAGATGTGTAATATTAATGTACCAGACAATGACATCATTTTCAGAAGAATATTAATATTAGCAATGCTGCAAATACATATAAGTAAAAAGAAAAAAACAAAAAGTTCAATCTTGCAATATGGCAATTTTTACCACACAGTTATCAACCGTGCAACTGACAAGTTTTGTTGGCAAATAAATTTATTGCCAGATAATAATCTGGTTTTCTTCACATATGGACGTCCATTTCTGGATTAAGACAGTCCAAGAGAAATGTGACTCTGTCCCTTAGCAGGGCAAGTACGCTACTTCTCAAGAAGAAGGGAGGGAAGAAGGTTGAGGTTGATGAAGAAACATCGGAACATCTCCTCGGCTGGTATCCCGCTTTGGAGGCTTCCAGGCGGAAATTTTTCGAGGGGCAAATTATGGGCCCAACTGAGATCTACGATCTTTCACTGGGCAGGGTAATAGGCTTTATACGCAGCCTGAACCTGGCATGGTGCTACACACAGGCTACATAAAATATCCTCTGGGTTGCGGTGCGAATGGCCTTCTTCATATTGTCTGCCAATAAAATTGTAAGATTTTCGCACAATTTTCTAAAATGACTATTCACTTTTGGTGGCAATTTTTCTTTGGCGGTATATTGTCAGCCTATTGCCACACCTTACAATATTGCCAGATCTAACAACTATAGCTTTAAAATATTCTCGGCAACCAGCAGAATCAACGCCAATGCCAAGTATTTATATTAACGCTTTGCATTTTTTGGGACCAAAAGGCTGCCATCAATTATGAGCTGGGAAAATATAGGGCCAGAAAATTAATAATGATGTGTGCCAAATACAATTAATTACTTATAGAAAGCATTGGGCATTAAGCGACCGGAAATAAAGCTGTGATTTATCATTATGACAACGCTCGGACACATGTTCCAAGAAATTTGAAAATGGCTTAAAAGTTTTTACTTATTTAGACGTTGCTCTATCCGCCTTCCATTTGTTTCGTACGCTTTACTTCCAAAGAGGATACCCAAAATTGGCTTGGTTAGACGTGTTGCCAAAAAGATGGGGGGAAAATTATAAATTTCTAAAATGGCCAATACTTTGTATACATTTATATTGTCCTTATATTTGAAAATAAATGCACAAAGTTTTTGAAAAACTATCGCATTTGTTAGTTTTACCCCTTATACTTATAAAAAAATTTAATGAATCTAACGACATTCTGTCCTACCAAGGGGAAGAAAGGAAGTCTATTACAAAAAAAAAAAAAAAAAAAAGATATAAAAGAACTCAGGAAGCCAAAACTAAAGAAACTTTAATTAACTCAGATAGGAAATATAAATTATATACATATGTATATATATCCTCTAAGGATCGATAGGGGAATGGACATTGTAAGTAAAGCTGTAAATCTCTTGATTGTTACACACTTGCGTGTAGCCAAGAATGATTCCTTTGTTGCAATATCTATGAAGCTCATGACTTCCATCTCTTTCCGGGGAAATGGCTGTTGAATACCCGTTTAAAGCTCCGAAATTGAGAAGTCGGCCAAGCAGCCTAATGAATAAAATAACGTCTCAGGTCAATAGGAGATACCTTTTTCTGAAACTAAGTTTTTTACCAACAGAGCGCCATGATATTGACCTAAGTCTCAGGAAGTAGAAGAAAAAGATAAGCACATCCTTTGAATAACTCAACGTCTATGCCTGCCTGGATTTTTGCTTAAGATAAAAAAGTCTTATTTTTATTTCAGGGTGGAACACTTGATTCTTTTATACAACTGCGGACTTCGTAGTAGTTTTTATACTTTTTGAAAGGGCATAATTATTATTTAGATAGTGATTGATTGTAAACATACGGCCGTATTCGTAACGAGTTAATTCATAATACACTTACCAAGATCTGACTAACAATTTACTAAACTCTTATTAATGAGCTGCAAACGTTTGCCAACTTGTAACAAATAGCCGTTTAATGTCCAACAATTTTGTTTGTTTTTTATAATTTACTGTCTTTTTTTTAATTAACTGCCCTTTTTTAATTTACAAATTAAATTTTAAGAACTTTTTAAAATTATCAGAAGTTTAAAATTTATTTATTAACTTATTTTATTATTTCGAAAGTATTTTAATTTAATTAATGTAATAATTGAATCAATTATTTTTTTAGTTGAAACAAAATTTAAAAAATAGATATTGGGAATTATTTCTTTTTCATAAGCAACTTTATTGTATTTTTTAAGAAAATACAATATAATAGTCTGGTAGTGTTTAAAGTCATTTCTGAAAATTTAAGGAATAGAGCTATTACAAAAAAGCTTTATAATATACATAACTGAAATTTAACTCATAGAATAAATTCGAAAAAATAAAAAATGTTGAATAAAACAAAATTTAAAAATTTTATTTTGATTGAATTTACATTTTAGTTGTTTTAAAATAAACTTGTTTTTTTAAATTTTTAATTAAATAACAAACAATTTTAATTGACTTTTTTCATTTAAAATAAAATAATTTTAGCTTGTAGAATTGTTGTTGGGAATTGTCAAAACCTGAGCTATATTTAATTAAATCAATTAACAAATTGGTTAAAAAGGCAAAGTTTGTTGATATTTTTTTTTTTAATTAAAAATAAAAATATTAATAAATATAGAAAAAGAAATATATTCACAATTTTAAATTTTTACAATTTTTAGTAATCAATATAATAATTTTGGTAATAGGTGCAAAATCAACAAATTGTTTGCTTGATTCTATGAATTTGATATGAATTTGGTGATTAGAATCAATTTTAAATTTTTTCTGTGTATGAAAGAAAAACAAAAATAAAATAAAATAACAAAACCAGCGATGATTAATGCAAAACGTGTGTTGCATTCTTGACCAATATATTGTGTCATCAATAACATTCAGAGTTGATTTATTTAAAGTTAGCAGGCGGATAAAAGTTTGTTATGAATTAGCTCTGGGCTAACAAGCTGCTAAGCTTAATTGGCATTCTAGTGAACAGCTCGTTGTACGTTGTGTACAAACTGTGGCTAACTTTTTGTTATGAATACAGCGGATAGACTGCTTCATTATTTAATTAGTCTTCGAACTGAAGGGCAACATCTCTAAAAAAAATATTATAAATATTTAACAGAAAAATGTTGGGAAGAAATAACCATTACTTTGATACAATAAATATACTCCAACAACAAGAAAAAGAAGCCGTTCGAATTTTTTTAATATTTCTTGTAAAACGTTTTTTAAAAAAGTAGGAAAAATATTAAACAACAAGAAATAAGAAAAAAAATAACACCTTTTGCAAGAAATTCGAACAGACGCAAAAAAAAATATTTGAAAACATGACACCCAGGCATCATAATTTTACTGTGGTTGCAAAAAAATGGGATAAAAAGAAAAGAAAAAAAAGTTCAATGCAAAATGAAAGTATCAAGTGAAAAACTTGGTTTTTTTCCTATTAAGATAGATTTTTGTGTGCAAAAAGTATGTTCCCTTTTTTTTAATTCTTGCTTTTCTGTAATTCTTTGCCCACATTTATTTATTCTTTTTTCACAAACTCTTCATAAAAGTTTAATTAATTTAAACGTTTACATTATACTGTGTGTCTGTCTGCATCATAAAATATTTTAGTTTTCTTTTTATTATTATTATTTTTTTTTTTAATTTTTATATAACGAGTGTAATATGGCGAATTCAATATGAGTTAAATTACAGAAAAATATACATTAAAACGAAATATATATAAACACATTTTTAATTGAAATTCAGAACGAATAAATAGTTTTAATTAACAGCAAAGCGTACAAGCCGTAAAACAGAATAAGTTTCTTTTTTCTCTAAAGCAGACAAGTATAACACAGTGGGGGATTTTTGGGAAAATAAATTTATCAAAAGTTAGTTTGGCTTAAATTTTCAATTTTACATTGCATAATTAGAACATATTCAAATTTCGAAATCAAAAAAGATTTGTTGAGGACAAACATGAGCCCAAAACTTTAAAAAGGTTGGATAGAATTCAAAATTGTAAAATTTTTTTATTTTAAAGCGATTAAAAAGATTGTGTTAATATCTAATTTCCAACTAGTTTACGTTTAGTTCAATGGGCAGCCGACACTCTGTAACCAGAGTCAAGCCAGTACACGTAGAAAAAAAACTTGTTTAAATATGGTCACCTCCAACAAAACTATTTTTAAAGAAAATTTTAAACATAATATGTTTAAATTTAACCATATTATTATCACCGACAACCATATTATGATTAAATGTGTCCTCTATCAAGAAGCCACAACCATATTATGGTTGCTTCTAAACATGTTATGGTTAAATATTACAATAATTTGTTTTTAAATTAACAATACTATTTTCCTCTTCTCCAAGAGCAACAAGCTATGGTTGAAAACCAACAATGCTATTATAAGTGTTAAACATATTTTAGTTATTATTGACCAAAACATGTTTGGAGGCAACCATAATATGGTTGAGCCTTCTTGATGGAGGACACATTTAACCATAATATGGTTGTCGGTGATAATAATATGGTTAAATTTAAACATATTATGTTTAAAATTTTCTTTAAAAATAGTTTTGTTGGAGGTGACCATATTTAAACAAGTTTTTTTTCTGCGTGTATTTGCCAGATTATTCATTCAACACACTTTTTCAACAATTTTAGCTTCATTCAATAGCTGAGACACATGTGGGGGGTCTCTGCAATTAACACCTGTCTTAATTCCCCAGACATAACTGTAGTCTCAAGCCATTTCGATTTCCAGCAAAAAATTTGTCGTACATTAGATACAGAATCCAATCACGGCAATTTTGGTCTTCCAAAATGCCTCATCCTAATTACTCCGATATCGGGGCATTGATAGAGAAAGTCAAACACAGTGTCCTCTTGATCCTCATGAAGACAACTTCTGCCGTGGTCATTATAACCTAAGCCCAACTTCATCGCATGGGCTCCTATCAACCAGTGACTCGTAATGACCAATATCACCATCATAATCTTGTCCCTTACAAACCAAAGTAGCACGCGGGCAGACCACTTAGCACGTATTCCCACCCTGCCATCCCTTCTGGGCCCTCTTGTACGACTCACGTTTGATTTGAGTCTAACATCGATCAATTGAAATGCATATTAGACCATCGACGAACATGTCGCTCAAAACACGCAGAGAAAAAATATGTTTAAATATGGTCACCTCTAACAAAACTATTTTTAGACAACATTTTTAAACATATTATGTTTAATTTAACCACATTATTGTCACCGACAAGCATATAATTGTTATATTAGTCCTCCATCAAGAAGCCACTAACATATTATGGTTGCCTCTAAACATGTTATGGTTAAATATGACAATAATTTGTTTTTAATATAATAATAGTACTTTCCTCTTTTCTAAGAGCAACATGCTTTGGTTGAAAATCAACCATGCTATTATAAATGTTAAACTTATTTTAGTTATTACTAATCAAAACATGTTCGGAGGCAACCATAATATGGTTGTGCCTTCTTGATGGAGGAAAAATTTAACAATAATATGTTTGTCGGTGACAATAATATGGTTAAATTTAAACATAATATGTTTGCAATTCTCTTTAAAAATAGTTTTGTTGGAGGTAACCAAATTTAAACATATTTTTTCTCTGGGTTAAGACAGCCTTGTGTGGCCAGGTCGTCTGCAGTTTAGTTTCCAGGCACACACTATGCCCTGATAGCCATACCAGCGTTTGGTTAGGTTAGGTGGCTGGTCATAAAGGCCGCATAGAGCGCGTTGGTCACTAGCTTTATCACAATAAGAAAACCATAACCCCTCACTAAAACGGTTAGATCGATGTGATGATACCCTGAGTACTCCACACCCTCTTGGAGAACGCCATAAGTCTCAGTTCCAGGGATTTACCCTAAATCTTGAAAGTAATGATCTAGACAATTCGCTCTAGAGCGTATGAGTGCTAGACAGAGGCAGAGTATGTGTTCCATCGTCTCTTTCTCCCCTGGTACTTCACAGAATCTAAAATTGTCACTAGTCAGTTGCCCTGCTCTTTGGCGTATACTGCCGTCGAAGAGTGGCCCGTTAATAAACCTACCAAAAGCCAAAAAAAGTCAATTTTGGATCATAGGATCCCCACATTACCCTGGTAACCCGGCACGTTTCGGTGTTTCCCCAGCTCAGCTTTTCTCGTATAGTAGAATCTGTATCCCTCCTAATATTGCGAAATGTAACTAGAATGTCAATTACTCTATTGTACGGAAATTTAAGCCGCCGACTCGCCAATTTGTTTTCCACCTCGTTATCTTCTACGCCGTGGTGGCCACGAACCCGGTATATGTGTACACTTCTGTTGGCAGCAAATCTACCTATTGAGTCTTTATACTCCTGGACGATGGAAGAGTATATATATTAATGGATATCGGAATGATCGCCACCTGAATATCTATAAAGAAATTTTATGTTCCTAGTATTAGAAAAACGTTCTAAATCAGCAGCCATTTTGGCCGAAAATATATCAGCCTTACCCTAGAATATTTAGGAATCTTATTAAAAAGCATCCGGCATTCCACAGTTAACCTTAATATCATGAAGATGCAATCCAGAACTGCAATGGCAGTAAAGCGCATTGAAACTAGCTTTTCCTTAACCATAAATTTCAGTTATTTATCAAAAATAATTTTTTTTTTTTTTCGAAAAATCTTTATTTAAAATAATGACAACAAAAAAAATTTATTTTACTTTTGGTAACTCTAAAAATTTAATGGGTATTCTGTAGCTCTTTTCAGTATTTCACACATCGCAAAATTTCTCATATGAAGTTTGAAACAAAATATTGCATCCTTTCTCGATTTGTGAGAAAAAAGTGTTTCTGTATTTGAATGCGAAAACAGACACCACAGATCCGGGTTTTACCGGAATATTTTTAGTAATTTAGTGTCAAATACTAGCGAAATGTCAACGAAAGGAATAAATTATAAAAAAACAATGATATGCAAAAAAAAAAAAAATAAAAAAATTAATTAAATAACCATATAAAACAATTAGGTTTATATATATTTGCATTAAAATTATTCATTCATAATTTAAATTCACTCTATTTCCTATTTAAATTAAAAAATAGTATACAAACACATTTTAAATTTGAAATATCTATGTATCGTCACTTTAAATGCAAAAGGGCGTAACAACACTTTATTTTTTACAGGAGAAACAAAAAGCTTTACAAAATCAATAACAACAAGGTGTACTAGGCGTTTGAATTTCTTAAATAAAGTCGCCATTTTGAATCGCACGGATCTAAACTTTTTTGTGATTATGTGTTTTAATAAAACGAACAAAAATCAATCAAAAACTCTATTTCGATTTTCTTTTGTTGTTACGCTCTTTTGTATTTTAGGTATTTTAAAATTTGGTTTTTCTCGCACCAATTTCAAATCTAATTTCTTTTGACAGTTCTTGTAGGAAACACAAAATATTGTTACAGAAACGATTTTTCTCACATCCTGGCAATAATTGCTGGAAAATTTTTTAAATTACAGATAATTCTCGGAAAGTAAAGATAGAAAAACATTTGTGTGAGAAAAATCCATTTTTGTTTAATTTTAGAACAGAAACGGGTTACTGATTTTGGGAATTTTTAACTTTTTTTGAAAATTCTTAAGCTTAAAACTTCTAGTTTACAAAATTATTTACTTATAAAGATTTCAGTTGACATTTTACAATTTTGTTATTGTGGGGTAAAACTTTATAAGTGCTGTTTCAGACACCTCCGGCTTAGATGAGCCGTTTTTCTTAAATTCTCTGTTGAAATTGCATGTATGTTCCTACGAACTCAACTTGTATCGTCAGTTTTCTCGAATTTTACCTTAAACTTAAAGTCATCTGGAATATCACGATTGCGGAAAAAAGTGAGAAAGGAAATTGCCGAGTACGGTCAAGTTTTTACTCCTTTTTATTCTCTGTACCTGGGTCTTCTAATAAATCAACACATCGCTCACTTGCTGCAACGTCGTCATAACTCAAAAAATGAAATTTTAGGGTTAGTGATGCAAAATAGTTTGCTATTTTTTTTATACTTTTCCCGTTCTCACGTCTAAGTAGTGAGAGCAAACTAAAAGCTCATAACACACTTATTTCGAAATGTATTTTTTTGAGTTATGACGACGTTGTAGAAAACGAGCGACATGAAGTCACAAACTTGAAGGGTCTGATTTTTTTAAGATTCTAATTTTTTCTTTGGAATTGCATAGAATTGCATTTTTTACAACATGGAAAAATCTACATGAAATCTGAGATACACTGCCAAATGCCAAACAAATTCCGGTTTAAGCACAGAATAGATTTGAAGTAAATTTTTAAATTTTACCCAATGTTTCACTGTTAAACATCAGATTTAATCGCTGGGTTGGATTTGTTAAATCCACTACTGTAGGGCTTTTAATAATTCAAGTGCTAAGATGTTTAGAAAAATAATATTTAAAGCAAATCTATTTCTTTAAAAGAGATAAAAGCTGTTAAAAAAACAAATTGTTTTTTAATGACAGAATTTTCAAATTGGCATATTTATTGTGTCCAAAGGAGTTTGCCTACCTCTAACGAATAATGCTATTGTAGTAAAACTTGAGATGACTTAGTTTTTTAAGAGTAGAAATCACACAATTAAATTTTGTGAAGATCGCTCTATAATTTACCATAAGTTCCATAAAAAGCCTACTCCTTAAATATTCTGATTCGTCGAGAGGATATAAAAGATTCGACACAGCCAAATATAGCAGTCTAAACAGACGGACAGACAGACGGTTATTGCTAAATTGACTCACATTGAATTTTTTAAGGGCCCAGAATATACATCGCACTTAATCAAAATTTGAAATTTCAAAATTTTTAGTAGAAGCAAAACAATTTTTAATTAAAGGCATATGAAAAAGAATTTTTAAACCAACCGTTTCATTACCAAGCAGTAGACAAAAAATACGATGTTTTTATAGTGTGAAAATATGAATCCCAAACTACAATTAATGTTGGGAGAATTCCAAATAATTGTAGTGGGGAATGTAAGAAAAGATAAACTCATCACTGATTTATTGTTTGGTATTTTGTTTAAGCTTTGATATCGTTGCCAAAAATACTTTTTGAGTGTTTGTAGGTAATTCTCATTCCCTCTGTAGTCTTGTTTGCTGAAAGCTTTGGCTTTTCAAAAATTATTTAGGAGAACGTTTCCTGATGATCTGGCCTAAGCAACCAGTGAAATGCGCAGAGGAACAGCTTATCCTCCAACAATAAATTTCAGTATTTTTTTTATCAATTATTAAAAAAGGGAATTAAGCACAACAAACAAAATCTTTTAATAAATAATAGTATTCCCAAAAACAACTTTTAGTATATTTTCTTATTTTACGAAGCACTTATGGTACATTAAAGTAAGCACACATTTATGCGCTACGCAATAATATAAAAATATATAAAATTAGAAGAGCCACGGCATTCTGCTTATAAGGTTTATAAGGGAACATATAAAAGAATAACGGTAATAAAAAACTCAGTGTGCAAAGCTGATCGTTAAATTCACCAATTTTTATAAGAACTGAATAAAGCGCTTTCTGTGTCAAAAATGTGTTGATTCAGAGTGGAACTCGCCATATAAAATTCATGTATTTCGTAAGCGATATGGTAAGCGAAACTTTTACGTTTCTGCCGTTCAAACCTGCTTTATTGGAAGCTCAATTTTTTATTGGATATATTACGTGTCGATTTTTTTGCAAAGAGTGAATAAATTAAAATTCTGAGTTAATACTCTCTTGTTGTACAAGTGCGATATATAAACTTTATGAGGTATTCGATGAATATTAAAAAAGTTTCACACGGAATGACAAACTTATTATGCCCTCATTCACTACTCGTTGTGGAGGGTTTACAAAACAAGTATTGATGATTTGAAAAGTTACCACAATTTTCATTGCATTACTTAGTACTTCCTTTACGTTTGTCCCTATACGAATCCATTCAAACATCTGACAAATTTTCCTGGATAAGGATTTTCCTTAGCAATTTTTGGCAATTCTTTTAACATGGGTTGCATAAATAAAACCGCAATCAGTACCGGGCAATAAACCTCTTACAATTGCAACAGCAAAATAACACAGTTGAATCAAAAAGGAGCAACCACCATTAAATGCATTAAGGAATGTTAACAATGTAACAACGTTAGTTACACGACAAGACAAACATTGCTCATCATCATTGTTAATAGAGCGGGGCTTGATGGAAAGCCAACCGTATTGTTAAAGGAGGAAGTTAAAGGAAAAGAAAACAAACCCCAATAATGTCGTTCTAAAGCTGACCACATGATTTCTATTTAAAATAAGATTTATATTTATGTGCTGGAATTCAACCACCAACCACCACCCACTCACTACCAAGACAAACATTCAGTCATCTCGAGGACATAGACGAACAGTGAATAGAACTAGTTGCATTAAGATTGTAACTCTAGTTACAGGGTTTAACTAATAATAGTGGGTTGTTTAGTTCATCGCTAGAGCAGACTTTTAGTGGTTTAAACAATTTTTCGTTTATTGCAAGAAGGTGGATTTAAAATGTTGTTGTTATTTTTTGTGGTTTCTCTTTGGCTTCTGTGTGAGTCAGCCATATGCAGGACAATATATATATTTTTTCTAAAATCCTGAAATCTTTTCACTCAGTCTGCTTTGACACACATACATACTCATTTGTTCCCTTGGTACTGAAAGCAATACATTTGTTTTGGCTTTATGGTAGGATTTTGTTGCCATTTTTTCTGTTCTCTCTTCATCTACGATGATATGTTTTGTTACGAGATCTTTTGAAGCAGTAAAGGGGAAAATAAAAGTGGCTCATTCTTAGACATTTTAATGGTAAAAATCTAAATGATATGCCCGTTAGGGAAGGCATAAAATGCACAACTTTAGCTAAATCAATCGCTGTGTTCTTTCTTATATAAAAACAAAATAGAGACGTACAAAGTTGCACAAAAGTTATCACCCTACTAAAAGATGCTATAGATTTTTGAATATGGCAGCGAATGATAGTACTGCTTTGACATTTGTACAGTAAACAGATACAAAATACGCTTTAATAAAAATTGGAATCACCAAATCCCTTGTTTTGGTGATTTGCAATGGCAATCAAGACCGTCCGATTTAACCGATCTAAACTTTTTTTAATTTCGTTTCATGAAGTCATGTGCCAACTAACCTCAGATTCTTGAAGTCCTCAGAGCGAATATGTATCTGTTAGAAATGCGGGAACATTTTGCCGAAAGTTCTAGCAAGAGTGATGAAAAATGCCATAAATCGGGTCCCTCTGGTTATCAACTCTGGCGGCCACTTGTCCAATATAATCGTTTCTATCTAATTAAAAAAAGTTTTTTTACCTACTTAATAAAAAAAATGTTAACATCAAATAAACATAACCCAAAAATAAGACCAAAGTTTTTAATTATGAAAGAAAACAGTCAAATAAAATCAGGTGACAACTGCTACGTCATTACGCATTATAAACGCCTCCTTAGATACGTTGGCCTCTTAAAGTTGACTACAACTTTAAGAAAACTCTTAAAAGTATTTTCGCATAAGGATTGCATAATTATATGTAATTCATGGTAATCAGAAAGCAAATCTTTTTATCTTTTCATGGAAATCTTCCATAATAATTTATGGGTATCGCTGCAGTCTAGTGGTTTATCTAGCAAAATTATGAACTTGATTAAAGTTATGTACGACAGCTCTTACTGACGTATCTTACACGATGGCCTGCCTTACCACAAAATCAAATCCCTATGAGCGTAAGAGAAAGTTGTGTATTTTCCTTCTCTTAGATATTGTAGTGGAAAAAAAATCATGATAGCAGCGGTCCGAAAAACAAACGGTATAACTTGGAGCTTTGATAGTCGGCTAGAGGACTTCGACTTTAAGAGTAATCTGAAAGAGCTGGGCTTGTTAAAAATAGTATCAAGACTAAATCTTTGCGCTTGAAGTTGGGAAATTCTATCAAACTAACCCTAAAGAACAAAATTCGCGGAGAAGTAAGCGACTTCAACTATCTCGGAAACATAATAACTGCGTCTGGTAGATAGTAAGTGGACTTTGCTAACCACTTGAATAAAGCTAGATAAGCATTTAAAGCACCGTAGGATGACTGAATCGAATATACAACGAAAGCCCAAAATTCGAATAATAAATTCTAATGGATGCGAAACATGGAATACTCAATTATTAATTAAATACAAGAATTATTGACAAAATCTAAGCATCCGCCCGCAAATATCTTTTGCGAATTCCTTGGCCAAATATAATATGGAACCATCGACTATACGAGAGATATAAGCAAATACTTAGTAAATATGTTTACCGAAAACAGAAGCAGCAAGTGGCGATGAATAGGGCATATTTTTTTTTTTTTTTTTTTTTTTTCAGTATTTATTTATTGAATCTTCATATATTAAATATGAACTAACAATAATTAATCAAATCTTATCCTAATATTTACTTTATGTCCTGCCAGTGCCATACAAAAAATTTTGTCATCCCGAGTTCAGTTCACATCTGTTGGTGTTTATCGCTCATCTGATTGGGTGAGTGCTGCAGTGTCTCTTCTCCTTAATCGAGTGTGGCCGCCATAATTTAAAATATTTCGAGCTAATGGATTTGGGTGCAGTTGCAGCCTTTTTAAATATTTTACTGCATATTTCGTTATCATAGTTTTTACCAATGGGCACATTGAGATCCTTGTGGATATTTGAGTTTTTGACGTACCAGGGAGCGGCTGTTATTATTCGAAGAAGTTTATTTTGGCGCCGTTAAATTTTTTCGATATTAGAAGCCGAGGCAGTGCCCCATAACTGAATACCGTAGCACCAAATTGGCTTTAAGATAGATAGAGTTGTAAAGTAGAAGTTTGCAATCGAGACTAAGAGCAGAATTTCTTCCAATGAGCCAATTAATTTGAATTGCTTTTAGTTTCATTTGAGTTAATTTTGCTTCTATGTGCCATTTCCACGTTAAACGCCGATCTAGATGTATAGCGAGGTATTTTACATGCGAGTGTTGGGGTATTATTTGATTATTGATTTTAATAGGGGGGCATGTTTCCCGACGCAATGTGAATGTTATATGTGCGCATTTTTGCTCATTAATCTTTATCCTCCATTGTTTTAAACACCTTTCCAGTTCAAATATGTGATCCTGTAAGTAACGAGATGCTTCTTGACAGTTTTCATGTACGCTTAGGAAAGCTGTGTCATCCGCAAATGTTGAGGTATGTGTGTAGAATAGGGCATATGTTGAGAAACCCAGAACAAGCTATTGCCAAATAATCCCTCGATTGGATTCCCGTCCCAACATGAAGACGGCAAGTTCAAGACGAACTAAAAGAAGGCTCAAATAAAGTGTTTCGAAACAAAACATCTAAGGAGAAATAATTGGAAAACTTTAAGAAAATGTGCAACAGTTTTCTGAGTTTTGTGCATTTAAAGATTCAAGTTTTAAAAACTTTAGATGCTTACTGTGGTCTTATGTTAAGAACAATTGTCGAAAAGGGTACACTAAAAAGAAAATTCAAAATAATCCAAAAATGCGCAGCCTTCGAGAGACAGCTCCCCTGGGTCCTTCAGTGGTCCCTTTGTGATACCCAGCGCCAATACCCATCCTATATAGCAGTTACTCAGATGGCGAATTAAATCAATTGGTCTTCCTAATGAAGAGAAGAAACGACCTAAGTTCTATTATAGATAGATCCTCCAAGCAGGCAAACACTGGTTCTTCCAGGTGTTTTACCCAGATACCCCGTATCCCAGGACATTGACAAAGAAAGTGAAGTACCGTTTCCTCCTCATCATCATCATGACAGCTTCTACAATAGTCATTCTCCTAGCATGATTCTCCACAGGCCAGTGTCCAGTTGCAACTGATACCACTGTTATAATTTGGTCCCTGTTAAGTCTTAGTAGAGAGTTAGTTCTCCTTTCATCATAGCCAGGTCATAGTGCTCTAGATATGGAGCTGGCGGACTCACAGGTCCAACCCATCTATAAGACTCGCGCTCAGTGAGATAAAAATTCAAGAATTTCTAAGTTGGTTTAACCCCGAATTCGTAGTTGAAATAATCCAAAAATAAATTTGATTCTAATATAAACACTAAACCCAGAGAACCGGAGGGAGAGAGAGAGATAGAGAGAGAGAGAGAGAAAGAAAAAAACAGAATATTATTATTTACTTAACCGTTACACATGTTTGTTTCACTTTTATTGTATTGCCATCTTTGTTGCAGGAGAAGTCTCAATCATAAAACACCTGGAGCGTGACCGACATGGTTTTCATAATAAATTTACTTTGAAAATTTCATGTTTTCAACTTTAATAATAAAAAAATTAATTTTGGGAATTATTATTTTACTTTTTAAACATAAAAATAATGTTTGTTTTTTTTTCTTATAGTGTTGTTGTTATTTCTACACAACACAAGCAAATTGTTTTTGACCTTCTTGTGTAGTGTTGCTGTTGCTACAACAAACTTTTACAAACACACGAGTATGCACGCACATAGAATGCAATTCCAAATTTTTACGTCCTACTCGTTCTTAAAGTAAATGGAAAAAACTTCAGTATAAATTTTTTCTTTCTCTGCATCGACATTTTTAAGTAAGTTTTAGAAAACCAATTCAATGTTTTTAAAAGATAGTTGTTTGATTAAAATAGCGTACCGTGATAAGGAATCTAAAATTAAAGAACAATTTATTCAGGAAATCTAAAATGAAAACAGGTAAGAGTACTATATTTGACTATGCCGAATCGTTAATACCCCTTATTGAGAGTTAGAATATGTAAGGAGTGGGATTTTAATAGGCGTTATAGTCAATTATCTTCACGAAATTAAATTATGAGTTCTTATAAAACTATGAAAGACCAAATTTTACTACAACAGCCTTATTCGTGACAGTTTTCCTCAATCAGGCGTTATATGGAAAATTAAAGAAATTATAATCATCACGGAACTTATCAGAATGATTACTGGTCATATAAAACAAATCGCACGAATGCGATTTTGCACAATTAAAAATTTTTGGTGAGGTTGTTTTACATTTGGATTCATAGCTCTATTCCTACTGAACCAATTTTTCTGGATTTCGATCCCAAACTAATCAGAAGAACTAGAAACTAGAATTTGACACCAATATTGTTATTTTTTTTTTGAGTCGTTTGAAAGTGAACTTGATTTCAACAGACAGACTGACATGGTTAAATCGACTCAGAATTATTCAAGCACTCAGAGTGTATATACATAATGGGGTCTTAGATGAATAATAAAAAAACTAGTTGCGAAGGGTATAAAAAGATGAAAATAATTTCACAAAAGCTAATGGCCCATAACGATAGCCATAAACAAAGCCTACTTTAAGGCACGTTTTTATGACTTACCGATAGCTAAAGGAGTTCTATTATTATAACTTTACTTTAACCTAAAGTAAGCGATACATTGAAGGAAGGCTAATCCTGCCTAGTTGGTTAAAGTTAAGTTGAAATAATCGAACACTTTTAATACAGTCAATAAAATCCTACCTTTAGCTAACGGTCGGTTGTGAAAACGGGGGTAAGAGCTTTAGAGTAAACTTTTATTAAGAATATGCATAAAACAGGCTTAAACTTATTTAACAACACTTTAATTCTGCTCTTTATGTGAATAAATAAAAGTGTTATTTATATATTTAGCACAAAAATAAATATCAAATAATTTATAAATAATAAAATTTAATTATTAAATAGAGAAAAAAAAATATTTATTTCTTTTTCTCTTGCTCTTTTTTTTCCATGTTTACACCAAAAGTTATCTTGGTGTGTTTTTGTTTTTTTTTAATATTTGACGGCTGCTGAATAGGGATGCCATATCATTTGTTTTGGTTACAGATTGTATGAAAATATTTTCTACATCTTATAAGGCCCCCACTTAAAGTCAGTTCAACGTAAAACCAACTTTTATTTTGACTCTGGTGGATTACAAGTTAAAAAGAGGTATTTAGTTTAAACTTGTTTAAAAAAAGCCGACTTAATTATTTAAATATGATTATGGGCCAATAAATCTAAAGTTCCAGTTTAAGAAATCATATAAACAAACTGTCTATATTAGAGACTTCTTAGGGATAAAAAGTGCCAATTATGTTTCATTTAAATTAAGAGAAGATTCGTACAAAACACATCTTCATCTTAACGAAATCTTTATCTGTTATATTGTGTGCTATTTTAATGCCCTTCACTGCTTGGCATGGATACACAGGTATTAGTGTTTAAGGTTAAATGTGTTTCATTTCATATTAGTTCAATTTATATCTGTAGTTTTCTCCGTTACACGTTTTCAGCTAGTTTTACAAATAAATACAGATTAAATGATTGCAGTATTAGGTTTGATTGACTTTCTAAATAAATGCCAGAGATATAGATAATCGCCTTAAAAACTCAAAAGAAAACTTATGTTTACGGTACAAGAAGTTTGGTAGGAAAACATGAAGCTTAAATGAGGCATGAGATTATACAAATACACACACACACACACACACACATCCAATTTTACAGCAATAAAGGAAACAAGGAAAGCAATAAACAACAAACTAAAGAATCCATATTACTTTTCTTCAAACCCATTAATTAAATTAAAAACTTTTGAATAAATTCAAAATCAGTGCGAATTTATAAAATTTATAATTTTTTTTTTTTACAATTCCCTGGCAAGTTTAATAACAAATTTATTTTATTATTGATTTTATAATTCCCTGGCCATTTAAAGTAGACAAAAATTTTTTTTCAAATCGCTGTAAATTTGTTTCATTTATGATTCTTTAATTCCCTAGAATTTTTCTGTTCATGAAAATAATAAATAAAACTAATAACTTAGCGCTAATTATTTTATAAATGTTTTAAATTATTGCAGTAATGATAAGTAAATACAGTGATAACTTTTAATTAATTGTCCATAAATTAAATGCGAATAAGTGGGACAATAAACGAAAATAAAATAATTTTTTTTTTTAATTAAAGTATTTATATATTTAATAAATTTATTTATATTTAAACACAAATTAATTGCAGTAAATCATGTAAATAAAGTTAAAAGTTTTTGGCCGATAAAGGTGAATATTTGTTTATTAAGGTTAAAGATAATTGTGGAATTGGCTGGGATTTAAAGGCAAAAATGCAAATGGTGTTTGACAGAATTTGTAAATGCTTAATTTAATTTTAAATCAGCTAATGTAATATTTATAAAATTTTAATGATCATAACTAATCCGATATACTAAGATCAAGCAGCAATTGAATCGAAACTATAAACATTTTTTGTTTATAATAAGAGGGATTAAAAATTCTTGAGTACTTTTTCGCTCGTTTGTTGTCTGAGAGGGGTTGCATCAAAATTTTTTAAACTTAAAAATATGTTTGTATGTACATTAGGGCTATAACTTTTTGACACTTTTGCGAATATCGAACACGGCATAGTAAAGCCATGAGGAACATTAAAAGTTATAAATAAAATATATGATGCTTTTTTTGGATCGTTAAAAAGTTCACGCAGATATCGGGTTGAAGTTTGAAAACAACCATTTTTATCTCACGGTAATTTTAAAAAAAAAAAACCTGATATTTATTCCTATACGTATCACTTAAATGCTATTTTGCAATTTATCCACTGCTTTAGATTTAAAAAGTTTCCTACGGTTTGCAATTCATCACGGTTAAAAATTCGTTATATGTAAAAACCTGAGTAAAATATCTTATGCTTAAAGCGATATAAAAATATAAGCAATGATCCGAATTTCATAGTTTATACCATCACTAAAGGCCTAGATTATTATCTTTTAAAGGAGTTTTCAAAAATACACCTTTTCCAATCAAAATTCATGCAAAATTAAAATAAATCATAAAATAAACGAAAAAGTTGTAATACTTTTTAAATTAAAAACTTTTATTTAATTTAGAAAGCATGGAAATTGTTGCGCATTTATATATTATTAAATTTGTTGTTTGTTTGAATTAATAAAAGATGTCTTTCAAGAAAAGTTGTTTAAATGTCCAAAAAAAAATTCTAAAGTCTGGACAAAGTGTTTGAACAAATTTCAAGATATCGTTAAAATTCAGAGAAATATTTATAATTTAAATTTAGCAAAATATCTGGCTGTTTCATCCAATAGAAATAAATTAATAGAATAAATTAATTAATAGAATAAATTAATACATGAATATTGTATAAATACAAAAAAATAAATAATAAAAAAATTTTCTAAAAAAAATTTCTTGAAAGGTTTTAGAAATTTGCTTTTCGCAAAACGACGGGAACAGGTATTTTCATAACTAAAACATTCTTGGCCACTCCGTGGTACTATTTTAAAAATTTGGTTAAAGCCCTTATGTACAATCTACAAGTAAAATACATTTGAAACAAAAACAAAAATTTTAAAATTGTTGCTTTTTTAACGTATTTTACTTGTAGAATTTTAACTTGTAGTTTTAAGAAACAGTACCCTGTTCTAATATAATAATCACTTCTCTGCGATTAAAGTTTTTTTAAGTTTTTATTTCTTAATAATCCTTCTGTCACAGATCGAAAGTAAACTTGAGTTTTTATGCCAAATGCTAATGCAATTAAAAAAAAAATTGCAAAAATTAATTTTACCAATTAATTCATTTATTAATGATGTGCTAATAATCCCAATTTTTTAATGAAAACACTGAAATTTATTGTTGTGGGAAAGCTAGTTTCTATGCGCATTTCGCTGGTTGCTTAGGCCAGCTCGTCAGGAAACGTTTACTACAACTTCCTAAAAAATCCAACAAAATAAAATCTTGTCCATGAGTACTTTCAAACATGGAGTTTAAAAAGGTGTCAACTTTACTTTAGCACCTTTATCTTTCTGTCACAGATATACAGTTAGACATATATAAAATAATTATGCAATTAATGAACACACGTATTTTTATTTGGCCGCATTTGACATTATGACCTTTTACTGCAGTGTGAAGTTTTCACAACAATAATAACAAAATACATGCATATTGTTGTTGCAAAACAAATACCACATTCTTAAATGTACATTCGTTTGTTACGTGGCCACGCGTGGGTAAGTGTTTTGCAGCAATTGACTATTTTTCATCAGGAGGGCAATTTACCTAAAAAAAACTGATAATTATTAATTTTTCAACTAACTGTATAATTCCTCTTCTAAAAGAATTAAAAAATTAATTCGTAAAATATTTCAAATGCTAATAAGATTTATTTTGCATCGAAATTTAATGAAATAGAACAGTCTATGTAATTTTTCAATTGTCAAAAATAAGATTTATATTTTAGAAAATAAATATTTTATGTTTAAATTGAAAAGGTTTAAATTACTGTGAATATATTTTGTATTCAACTCTTTGATACCCTACAGCTTTTGGAAAAACAACAGTAGTAGTAGTAACAACTTTGGCTTTACAATATAAATCAAGTAAAGTCTTTGGGTGTTCTATTTAAGGTAGTTTGAAAGCATCAAGAAATTTATGGTTTTTTATTTTGTTTCTATACGATCCTTGCAACGGATTGTTAAAATGCTTTGTAGAGTATATACACTCATGGAAAATATTTGAATTGCTATGCTCACAGACAACTCATTGAAAATGGTTGAAAATTAAGAAAAAAGTAAATATATTTTGTTACGTTCCGTAACCACACAATGACTGAATCAGTCACTTTAATGCTTACCACAATCATATCACGGAAATTTAAGCAAATTTAGAGAATAAGATTTTTCTCTTTTAATTATTTTTAAGAGCAAACGTAAAAAGGGTAACGCATCAACATTTTCCAGACTTCTATACATTACCTTTGGTTAAATTGCGAGTGCTGATTACGATTGAATCATTAATTTTTTTTTGTAGCAGCTCTAGTTTCAGAGATATAATGACATTTAATATTTGCATAATTTTGCACCGATTTTTGCATTTTTCGCCTCGATAAATACCAACTGAATAATACAATAAATGGTGTATATTATGCAAATATTAAATGTCACCATATCTTTAAAACTAGAGCCAGTATTTTTAAGGATATAGTGCAGCCATCGTCATTGGAGGATGAAAATATATAAGGAATACCTATTTTAATTTCAGAAAATTAAAAAAACTCTTTTTTTATTGTGCTGTGCTATTTATGGAAAACATATAAATAGATCTTTTTTAAAGTCAATATAATTTTTTTATTCAAAAGAGAGATATATACATGGCTCTTTTTGAGAAATCGCATTTTGAACTTCCAATTTATTTTTTCCAATTGCTGATTTATTACGCTGTACTAGAATTCGACCCGTTTTTTCTTTCAAGAGTGGCACCTGGCGGTTTAACCTAATTCGAATACGCTGAATCCATTGATTGTTAATTTTTTTCTTTGGTTAACAAAAAATTTCGAAATTCTTTAATCTGCGAAGTCTTATTAAGAACATAAGTTTTTTTTTGGAAAAAAATAATTTTTTTTGCATGATTTCGAAATTTTTGTTTTCTAAAACAGCCTAAAAAATTGAAAAATGTAGCAATGCTTCTAATTTTTCTACACGTATAGAAAACAAAGTTCCAAACAAGCCACAAATGATTAAAATTTGTATACACAGAAAAATATAAAGATTGATTTCAATTAAAAAATTTGTGATATTAATTAAAAATTAATTAAATTTGCACCAGTAAACAAATTAATAGTAACAATTAAACGTTTAATTAACTTGTTTTAACATTTAGTTCACTTGATTAAACACTTAATTCACTTGATTAAACTTATAAATCACTTGATCAAATTTTTATTTAAAACTGATTTTATTTTTGATTAATGCTTTAATTGGTGAAAAACTTTGGAGAGTTATTTCTGTGTACAACTTTGGATTTTATTCACAAAAGATTTTAATTAAATTTAAGAATTTCATTTAACACCATATTTGTATGGGAGCCCTTCTAAGGGGTGGAGATAAAGGGCAAGTATGTTTGATAAAATGGTTGGGACGAAAAACTAATGGTGGCCGGTTATACATTTTATCCCCCTAGGGGCGACTCCTAGGCAGTTATGAAACTTTATGTTTAATATATATGTATATATATGAAAAATATTATTATCAAAGTTATTTTTGTGAATACAATTGTTTATTAAAAGATTTTTTTTGTTGTGCTTAATTCCCTTTTTTAATAATTGATAACAAATACTGAAATTTATTGTTGGAGGATAAGCTGTTCCTATGTGCATTTCACTGGTTGCTTAGGCCAGATCATCAGGAAACGTTCTCATAAATAATTTTATATAACCCAAAGCTATCAGCAAACAAAACTACAGAGGGAATGAGAATTACCTACATACACTCAAAAAGTCTCATTTGCAACGATATCACAACTTAAACAAAATGCCAACAATAAAACAATGAGTGTATCTTTTTTTACATTCCCAATAAGTTGGAATTCTCCCAATATTAATTGTAGTTGTAGCCAGAACATGTTTACAAAAAAAAAAAAAAAAAAAAAAATATGGAAAACACCTTAAAAGGGTGCGACTTAAGCCCAGAACAGATGGTAAAACGCTACTGCAACAAAACGCTGTTGAAATTTTTTGGCTTAAAACCTGTTTTAATCGTTTTCCACACACCCCGCAACCTAAATTGTACCACAATGCGAGAGAATTCTCACAATCATTATGGTTTTCTTTTAGAGCAGACGTCTGCAAAATGTCTATGCTTAAATGATGAAGAAGTTGTGGTATTATCGAAAGAGAAAGAGGCGTAGAAAAAGAACACTGTGGACGCTTCCCTACATTGTACTAAAAAAAATACGCGAAAGCCGATGTAATTAAAACACCAGATTCCTGCCAGTTTCAATGCAACTGATTTTCAATGGGTCTTAATCCGGGCATAAACTCAAAAATAACTAGAAGTTTCCATTTCGTTGCAGCTGCGTTTCACCGTCTGTACTGGGCCTAAGGGAACCCAAGAATGGGCGGGACTTACATGACATTATGTCTAAGTCATCTAATGAAGTATTAAAAAATTTTTTTTTTAGATTTTTCTCTATTTAAAAAAATTAAAAACCAACAACTTCAAAATATAGAGCAATTCTAAGTCGTTTTTTATCATTCACCACCTGTTTTAGCTGTCTAAAAAATAATTTTGTCAGAGATTTCATTAGTATGTTTTTACCTTTAAGCTTCTTGTTAAAGCTTTTTTTATTTTTTTCTAAAACAATACCACCATAATACGCTGGCAGTAAAGTCTGACATTTATGTTGAACTAAGTATGAGTTTGAATGATTTTAGCTGGTGTCTCTCTGTGTCTTTGTTGCAAATAAAAGACTGCAAACATTAAGCCTACATTTAACATTTTTATTTGAACACAGATATAGTAAAAAATATATTTTATACCGAATTATTTTAATTCGTTTCATTTTTATTTAAAAAAGAAAATAAAATAAAAAATTCACATAAATTTTAACAAACATGAAGCCGCTTATAAACTGTAATCCTTGCAAATGCACAGACAGACAGACGGACAGACTTTTAAACACCTACATTTAGGCAAACATTGTATAGAATCTTTTGTAGTGATTTAGAGAGGTTTTTTTAAATGAATTTTAAATTTTACTATAAATTATTTTTCTATTTAAATTAGTTTTTTGTTGTATTTGCGTGTTTTAGGTTTTTTTTTTATTGTTTGAGAAAGATTTCAAAAAAGCTTTTTAAATATAAATCTAAATGTTAATGGAACGTAAATGGCTTCAAAGGCTGTAATAATCAAATAATTTAATTTTTTTTTATAAAAATAAATTTAATAAAAACTCTTTACGTACGTGCAAAGTATAGAAAAATTACAGCATTTTAGTTTTACAAAATCTTTTTTGTCTAAACTTTTTTGTATTATTTCATTATATATATATTTTTTTTTTAATATTTTTTCTAACCCAATATTAGTTTGTTAGAAGTTTTGATCATATAAATTTTTTTGTTCATAAAACTAAAAATTCCATTTTATTTTTTAGATTAAATTGTATTTTTAGGTGTGTGTGTGTGTGTGCGTGAATGAGTGTGTGTGTGTGAGGATATTTTTCTGGTTCCTGCTCGTTTTGTATTTTTTTGAAAATCTTTACGGATTTAAAACTTCAAATTTAGGTTGCCGTTTTGTTAATAAAAAATAATAAATAGATACACACGCCCAAACTCACAAATTCCTTTTGGTTTTGTTCTAACAAAAAAAAATCGAAATTGCCATTGTATAAAAGTGTCTATAAATGCATGTGTGTGTATGTGTGTGTGTGTTGGTCTCGTATATATATCAATAGTATTTTGTGGTTGGTATGTAGTTGTATGAGTGGTTATTCGATGTGTGATTGTTTCAGGATTATTGTACATACTACACATATTGCTTTTTTATTTATATTTTTCTATTTCAGTTGTCTTAAGCCAAAGTATTAAACGGTAGAAATGAAAACGTGATTTTTAAAAAAGGAAGGCGAAGAAAAAATCTGAAAAATCATAATACCAACACTATGTATACATAATCCATAGCAGTAGCAGAAACAATAAAAAGCAAATGTAACAGATTTTAACTCACAAGAAAAGGCTGCAGCAGAAAAAGATTTAAGAAAATCCATTTTTTCCACAAAAATATTTCAGGGGTAGGTGTAATGGCATTTGTAGTGGTTATTGTGATATCAAGGAACTATGATCGTATAGTGACCGCCTTAGAATCACTTTCTCATTGAAGCATTTAGTAAGCGAAGCCAGTGCTTGTAATAGCAGAGATGAGAAAATCCTTCCAACTTGCGAAACCTTTATTGTTTTAACAGAAATGAAAAGTCATTGTGCCCGGCCGAAGGCCCCCTATGCAGATAAGTTTTAGTTAGGGAAGCCGGTGTTTGTTATATCATAGAAGAGATAAGCCTTGCGCCCTGGATATTAAGCGATTCTGGATTTTCGAATTCGGGTTTTTAAGTTTCTTCTTTGTAAGAATTGATAAATTAATATTTAAAAATAAAATGTTTCATTATTTTGTAAGGCTTTTTTGACCATATTTAAATAAAATTTTCAGTGTTAAAATGGTTTGCTTCCAAACAGCAATAACACTAAAATTTTTGCTGTGCTTAAATTTTTTGCAAAAAATTAAAAAAATTAGAGAGTAAATAATTTGTTTAATCTCACTATATGTATTTTCTCTGCTTAAGAAGTCAGCAAAGCAACTACTTTAAAAAGCATTGCTGTGACTGTAAGCAATAAAAAGCTTCTAATTACTACTTTATTGTTTAATTTGGGATATATAATATTACATATTTCTCATTTTGGTTAACATAATGTATAACATTACCATACGGACAACACTTTGACTCCTAGCCCATCAAATGGAACAGTGGATATATTGCTGTTGAATAATAAAATTATTGTGTAGAGTCTTTATAGTCTTAACTTAATAATTCACAGCATCTTTGAGAAGACAAAACTATGACAAAAAGCAAGTAAATTTACTTAAAGGACATGTGATTCTATCGTATTAGAATAGCCTCTCAAGTGAAGCCCAACAGATGCCACGTTCACTCCTTTTAAGTCATCCAGAAAATAATCTTATTATATACGAAAATGATCTTATTTCTTTTCTTTAATTAAATTAACTTATTTCATTTGTTTGCCTTAGTTGTTTAAATTTTGTCGGTTGGCGATCTGTCAAATAGCAACTGACAAAAGCTGCCTTAACTAATATAAAATTTTATTTCAGTAACGTTACCATTTGACAACGCAACGGAAGTTCGGTTGCAAGACATCGACCCATTAGATATATTATACCCTTCGCCACAGGATTGAAAGGGTATATACAAGTTTGTAATTTTGTTTGCTATTTCTGTAATATAAAGTACCTGCTGGCCTGGCAAACGTTATTTTGCCATATAACTTATTTCTAGTAAATATTTTATGTTTTTAATTAAAAATTAACGAATGTATTGTAAGTGTGTGAGGATGGGATCTATATCGGAAAGAGGAATGAAGTGCTTTATACCATTATCGGCGATGAAAAAAAAACAATAGCCATTTATTTCTTTTTTTTTTAATGCGTTTAAAAATAAAGTGATATATGGTTTATCCTGAAGTATGAAAATCTAACAAAAATAATCAATATTCATTACGAAGAGCAATTGCGTGCACGTATTTTTTGTCCGTTCGTCTCTAGCCCATACAAATGAGCTCGATGGCTTGCCGACGAGGGAACATACCACATATAAATTTCCGTGTAATAAAACATGATGTGCCCAAAATCTGGTCTTGCGACTTTTTGGTTGTCCTTGCAAATGTTAATCTAATAGGAAATTGAACGCATTTGAATTCAATTGAAATGTCTGTGGTAGTCATCGGAGTTCGTGGCAGCAGCAAAAAATTTTCGTCTTAGAGTTTACCATCCAAAATGGTGGCTTTGATTAAACTTTTCATAAATTTTTCAACGACGAATCGGTTACCATTGTACAGCCGTGGTGGGTTCAAATTCCGAAGCAGAATAACTGGAGATCCATCTTTCAGTCGTAGAAGTTGTGGTGGCATGCCTGGAAAATCCACAGAGTTCAAAATATCTGCTGGATAATTTAAAGCTTCGTGAACATCGCTAACAGTATCGATCGATTTGTATGATGTTAAGTCGCCTGGCAACGACTGTTGTATTTTGAAGTTTAAATCGTCGACTTCCAGATTTTTTGCGCCTTTAATAGCTGTTTCAGAAGGTATAGGAGGAGTGGGTGTGGGGATGCTTTTACCCTTTTTGCTTTATTTTACGCCCTCAGTGTCACAATTTATAGCCTTCGGTTCCTTTAAGACTTGAAACCATCATCGGAAAATTAATTAAGAAGACATGATTCCAAAAAATTGTATATCTTTAAGTTCCTTTCAGATGTTACAGTGTCTGCATGCCAAATTTTTAGAAAACCGGTTGATTAGTTAAAAATATATAGGGAGGAGGAGCTTTTACCCCTCTTGCCCTATTTTGCACCCTCTAGCTAAGAAGTTAGTTCTACCCTATTTTACGCCCTCTAGTTGATTATTTAAGAAAATATAGGGATGGACAGATTTTACTCCTTTTGCCCTACTTTACGCCCTCTAGCGATATGAAATAAACTTTACAACCTATTCTCATACCTAACAAATACACACGAAATTTCATAAAAATTGGTCAAGCCGTTTCGGGAGGAGTTCAATTACAAACACCGTGACACTTGAATTTTATATAGATTGATATATAAAGTATGAAAGGTGAAGTTGATTTAACGATGTCCGTCTGTCTGTTGAAATGAGTACTCCGTGGACCAGAGAAAATATAAGAAATATATTGTTATATATTTAGAGCGCATATGCTCCATTTAATTTTACTACTGAAATTCAGCCATATCGCGTTATAAATGACTGAGATGTGATATGAAAAACATGATTACCTCTAATTTTTGTTATAAAATCCACTTCTATTGTTTTTTTATTGCCTTTTTAGACAGACAAATCTTTTTTAAAAAAACAACAAAAATTTACTCTACATATTGTTCTTAAGTTCTGTTTTGTAACGTGTGTTAGTGGGTGAGTAGTCTAAGACGCTGACTCACGTTAGAAGAAGGGTATTAAAGATTCGGAACAGACGAAAAAGCACACTTTTTTGCTTTTTAAACGTTTTCATTAATATAAACTTATTTTCTTAATTAATTGCTTAAACTCTTTACATTTTTCAAATGATGTTAAGACCGTTACCTTGTCTTGACATATTAACACAAAGTCAAGATTCTCAAATTTTCTTTTTTAATTTTTCTTTTAATATTTATAGACCGGAATTTAGTGCTTTTTAGTGATAATAAAGAATTTGAAAGGATATTCCCAACACTTCCTGTCCAAAAATTACCGGAAAATTTAAAGAATATTTTCCCGGCATTGTTTTTCGTGCATCTTTTTTTTCTTAATTTTGAATGATTTCTTTTGATTTTTTTTAACTTCATGCAAGATCCTTGTTCTTGAGACATTTTTGAAGAAATTAAACTCTTACTTTAAAAGAAAACGTTTCTAAACAGTTTAGCAAAAATTCAAAGTTTAATTTATTAAAAAAATAACACAAAAGCCTGAAAATTAAGTGAATAAGCCACTGTATTATGTGGAATTACTGTGTAAAACCACAAAATTATCGACTTAACCAAAAAAAAAAGAGGAAAAATGAAATGTTACACACACATACATATGCAGACATATTCTTACACCTAAAAGTAAACAACACCAAATGGGGGAAAACAAAAAAAAAAAAAAAATTATCTACACAAATAGATTTAATCAATAGAATAAATAGATTTTTAACAATAAAAATTACAATAATCAAATCAGCCACCCACAAACACAAGCGATTATTTACACACGCACTTATACAAACACACTACGAGCATAAATTGCCAAGAAAAACACAGCCACACATACAGTAAAGTTGAGTATCATTGTATAGTATTAAGGTAATTGATAGATAAATTATCTTCATCACTTTTTCAGGAATTTATTTTATTGAAAGTTAATTAATATGGAAAGTCAGCCGGTTGTAAAAATAAATAAACCCAGATGTTCTTTTTCAATAAAAAAAAAAAATAAAAAAAACAATATGAAGAACAACTTATTTATTAATTTTTTTTTTTATTAGAATGTCAAAATTTTTTGTTGCTGAATATTTTAAAAATGTATATGTTAAATGTTAAAAAAACAAAATGTATTAGGCACATTCAAAAAAGTTTTTAAGTACAGTGCAATCTCTCATGACCGGACACCGAAGGGACTCTTTAAATGTGTCCATACGAGGGGATGTACTTTAAAAAGAACTCAATGGTGACCAACCAAATTGTCCTAAAAAAATCTGTCCGTTAAGAGTGATTATACTGTTTTATATAATTCAGCATTAATATGAGTGTTGATGTAAAATTTTTTAAGTTCTGAAACTTTCTTTTTTAATAACTTTTTTTAAAGTATGTTTTAAGTTCAATAAAATTCGAAAAGTTTGAAAAAAAAAATTTCAGTCATCCAACAACAATTGCTGGTATTAATGCGGAGGATTTATTTTGTGATTGAACATTTTTTTTATATGAAAACTGTGTTATGATAGTGGAATTAAGTCAACCAGGATTTGCTGATATAGAGGCTTAAGGATAATAAAAAAAATTTGAGGTTTTAAAATACATGTGGGGAGAATATTTATTGAAACCGAAACGTACGAGTACATTAATATTGGAAAAAACAGCTTCAAAGCAAACAGAAGAACATACAAAGTAGTTAAGAGCGCATTTTTCGGTAAAGCTGGGTATATACGAGTGATTTGTGTGTGTGATTTGTTAGTGCTCGACGTATTGTTATTTGTTAATGAGGCTGTGCGCGCACTTATCACAAGTAATTGAAAATTTCCAATTTCTTGTGGTTTGTTCGATGTGTGAGGGGGCTTGTACGCAAACATTTTAAATTTTTTTCATTTTACAGTACAACGAAACGTCAAATTTTATATATTGCGGAGCTTTCTTTTCAACATTTTTTAATAAAAATACAAGTGAACGGCTATTTCTTCTTAAAAACCAGATTCGTCCATTTGCTTCTTTTTTAATTTCTGTTTTTTTTTTTGTTGTGCTAACAAATAAATTATCAAAAGTGTAATTGCATCATCCGCTTCAGAATTCATGTTTTTTTTTTGACGTTTAAGATTATTGTGAATTGTTCTGCCTTTGTGGAGAAACAGTACGTCAACAAATCACACGCACAAATCACTCGTGTGTAGGCAAGCTTTGGTGTCAAAAATTTTCTAGCGTGATGTCGACACACGTGCACATGTGTTCCTACAATAGATCTCAAAACAAATACATAAATAAAAAATGGTCCTATAATACAACTAGAATCCTTTAATACAAAAAAAAAATGAAATATTTAAACATTTTAAGTAACTTATTCTGGAGGGAAAAGTAAAAACTTTTTTGTTTGAAGTTGTACACGTTGTACTGGTTTGAATCGAACAAGATTTTTTTTCAAACTAGTTGCATGTCTTGTATGAATATTTTAATAGTTATAAGTTTTGGTTTTTCTTTTTTTTGTGTTCGAGCAATTTTGTTGTCAGTATTTCACCGATTCGCAGATAGAGAATATCTCTTTAGTAAAATTACAAATGCAAGCATTTAAATGAATAAAAATCTTATTAAATCTGCGTTGATTTCCTCTGTAGGGATGGTGAACTTGTATCATTTTGCTATTCAACAGAAGGCGCATAATACGGGTACCTTAATTGCCACATATCTGTATGTGGCTACAGGCGACGATGCTAATAAATGTATTGCGCTCTCTTGTTGTTTAGAACACTTGCGTTAAAAACACAATACATTTTTCATAATTTGATCGAATTTTTAGTTTCTTAACGTTGCACAAAAGTCTAATTTTTTTTACCCAAAATAACTTGGGAAACATTTTTTGGGTTACCATTCTATTTTGAGCAATATTTTTTTAATGTAGGACAAACATTTCGGCAAGTGTATTTGAAAACTGTGCTAAAAACCAGTTCCACAAATTGTAAGGCTCCATAAAAGTTTTTGTTAAGAGAATTTGCAGTCATCACATCATTTCTTGAGACCTTTTATAGCCGAAGTCAATGGATATAAATTAAAATGTTAAATTTAAAAATTCTGGTAAAAGCGACAGGATGGTACTGCGTTTGTTTATTTCGTAACGTTTCATATTTTATTTAAATCGTCTACTGTTGTCTTCTTAACCAGTGCTCGCACTCACTCTCATCTGTTTGTGGCAGTGACAGTGGTGAAAACTTCTATACGACTTTTTAATGACGTTTTAAATTGTAATTTAATGTGTTGATGCCAGGTAAAATTCAAGTAAGATGGAAAAAAATATTTTACTCTACACATTATTTAGATAAAACCAAAATACAAACAACAATAATACGCACTCAGGCTCTAACATACAGTCTAATATACATAAATATACAAGCACAATTGTAAATAAAAAATTTACATATAAAATATCAACAACTTTTCTACTCTGCCCCTACATCGAAACCTTCCAGTGACACCAAAGTAAATTGTATGTGGCTGAAGAAGAGAAATATAATTTCAAGAAAGAAAGCAAAACGCAGAAAGTAACAGCAGCATCATTTAATTTAACAAAGATTTGCATAAATATGCGTCAAGTGTCGCAGGTATAATATGTCACGCAAAATACATTAATTTTTTTTTTTTAAAGCAAATAACAACAAGACAACCAAATGAAATGAAAATAAAGTAAAAATACCAAGAAATAAAAGTTTTTTATTCTTTATTACAACCATATTAATTCCTTTTGTCCCTATTCTCTCAAAGTAACGCACGCACTCATTTTCCTTTTTAAAAAGCAACAAGGTGTGCCGTTGTGACGAGTCCTTGAATTCCATTAAACGTTATCAAATTTGACATAAAAATGGCCATTGTGTAACGGAAAAAAATAATAAAAAGTAAACTCGCACACACACTCTATCACACACATAATCATGAACACAAAAGAACTTAAGCAACAACAAAAAAAAAAAAAAAAAAAAACAATTTGATTAAATTATGGTTAACACAATTTGTTTTGAGGGTACAAAAAAAATTTTAAAAAACAATGGTTAATCAAATTTATTGGATGATAATGGAGAGTGTTCTAATTTAATATTCAAAAGGAGATTAAGTGTTTATTTTTGTTAATTGTAATAAGTCTCACGAAAGGAATATTTTTAAAGGTACATTAATCTTAAGGTTTGAAACACTTCATGGCGATATTTTTAAAACACGAAGGATAATTTATAATATGCCGGGGATCCTCAAGAACTCATATTGCTTTATTGAATTTCACTGATTTTGCTTAAAAGTTTTGTCGATCGATTCGTTTTTGTACTATAGACTATAAATATGATCTGTTTTAATCGGTATAGGAACTGATTACCCCATATCAGGTGTAAGGCAGGGATGCCTGATTTCTCCTATACGGGTTTTCTGGTTGTAGATAAGTTACTTAATGATGGACCTATACTATTTTTTTCGAAGCACTTGGGTATACAGGCGAAGCTCAGCGATTAAACCGATCACTGAGCGAGTGTGGCTCTAAAAATTATCACGTGCAAAAGTAGACTTCAAAATTAGGACAATAATTTCCAACTTCTTCATTATTGGCAATGAATTTGTGGATAAATTCTGTAACCTAGGAAACCTGAATTCATCCAAAGATAGTGCGAAGGAAAACATTGAGTCTAGAATTAGTAAGGCCAATATGGCGGTTTTCAACAACGAAATACGAGCTGGCCTAAGCAACCAGTGAAATGCGCATAGTAACTAAGATTGGGAATTTGGCACGTCAGACAGAAATCTTATTAATAAGAAATATTTGGACGTCCATCACAATCTCAACTTAAGCAAAAATAAGCATTTTTAAATCTAATGAGTTGTCTCTCTTGCTCTACCGTTGCGAAACATAGCTGACTCTAGGGATTTGCAAGCCGTTGCCTGTCGTACATTTTGTAGCACATTTTTAAAATGTGGTGGCAAAAACAATTTGATTTGCTTATACTTTTACCAAATTCCACAGTGTGAGTACGGATGTGTCAAATATAGAGGTAGAAATTTAAGTATATTATCCGACAAAAATTATACACGAGCCCCTTGCTTGGGAGCCGGAGCAGTCTAACCTCCATTGTTATATTAAAAGCCAGCATAATCTGTCGAATAGAAAACTCCCAGGGAAGCTACACATGACAAACTTTCTCACAAGGGCCACTTAGTGATGCCCGAATGTTTTCCTTCGTAAGAAAGGCAAATTTCCGCAAAGACAATCTTCCCGAAATACAGGAAGCATTTCCGGCAAGGAGCATACAAGGCCCCCTTTCAGACTCGGCAAGTTAGTTGCGCAAGTAACTTGCCGAGTACAATAAAGTATGTACTCAATTTGTTCCCCTTACCGCAACCTTACCCCTGACATCCACAAATCAAGAGTTGTGCAAGAGACTTGCGCAAGTTACTTGCCTAGTCTGAAAGGGGGCTAACAGAGGTATCAACCAACAGTCAGGCCGCTGCCTGCATACCGGGGGCTACTGACTCATGTAGCACTAGAAAGATAAAGTTCTCTAGCGAACACATCGAACCCATGATATCACAAAGACATCATGAGCCCTGTAATTTCACAGAAAAACATAAAAATAGTTTTCAATTAAAAAGTTTGTGATATGAAAAAAAACACACGGGCACAAAAATAGAGAACATTCTAATCCTTCCATAATTTTTAATCATTTTCAGCTTTACAGCAAAAACTTTTTGATTTAAAACCCGTTTAATCAAAATCTAACAAATAAATTAACAATTTTTTTCTAATTGATACAATTTTTAATTGTTTATTAATTATTCTAACAAAAAAATGATGCCAAGCTAAACATCAATAAACATAAAGTAGACATATACCCCATTGTAATTTTTACCTTCGCAAAAAAATGTTTATTATAGTTAATTAAAAATGTTAAAAAAGTAAATAGATAATTTAATATATTTGACTAAAAAGTCCTTCCCTGCGGGAAATTTGTGTCAATTGCTCTTAAAGCACTTATCCCGTGACCAGTGAACAAAATTTTATAATTAAAAGGAACAAATTGTGATAAGTGAAAACAAGACCTCTCACTTAACTGGGGATAATGTGCTTCGAGTGTAGTTGGTCCAGATTAATTATTAATAGTTTACCACTATTAATAATTTAGTCTTCAATTAACAATAGTATTGTCCTCCTTTCCAAGAACAACAAGCTCTGGTTAAAAAACAATCATCAACACCTCTCTCGAGCATAAGGCGCTTTAAAAGAATAGGCAAATTATACATTGCCAGTGAAAAAGAAATGAAACCTGTGGTCCGGCTAGACCATGAGGGGCACTTAACGAGCTTTTTCTTGTGGGAGGTTTTTTGTGCCCTAAATGAGATCCAAATTACTCCAAATTTGTTTTATTCGATTTAGAACAACTTACATGTAGAATTCATAGCCTTCATTTTTTAAAACTATTGCAACAAAAAAAAAAAAAAAGATATTGCATATTAAAATCAAATGTGGTCTGGCCAGAGCATGAATGACATCTATGGATTAAAGGGGTATTATTGTGTCTAAAATCAAAACTTTATTTTATTTTATTGGAATTATTATTTGATTTATTATTTATTATTTATTATTAGGCCATGTTCTGGAAATCGAAATAGAGTAAAATTTATATGTTATGAAATTTTCCGTTCAATTTTTTTAAGAGTTATTATAATAAATATAAGTGGTACTCAAAGTATGACGTACAGAATATTTTTTATAAACCTTGAAGACAGGATCGTTTAAAAAAATTTTTCGATTTTAATTTCACTCGACTTCGATTTCCAGAACATGGCTGATTATAATTATTTTTATATTTTCATACACAATCCCTGTGTGATTATTGTAATCATGTTTGGGATCAATAATTGTGTGATTGTATTAAAAGGGTTTGGGTTGAAGAGAAAAATCAATACTAAATACATATTTATGGTATCAATACACGCAACGGACAGTCTCAAAAGGATTTAAGTGTCATAATGAGAACATTTTTCCAATACATCGCATGTGGAAACCGAATTTACTTAAATCTGATTAAAGATGTTGGTAAGCAAAGTGTTTAGAATTGTAAATTGTTGAAGATTTTAATTTGTATTTGAATGTCTTTTATAAAATTCTACAGCGGGAAAGCCGACTTTAAAAGTTAAAGAAAAAGAAATATAAGAAAGGAGTTCGACCATAAATTAAGTGTTATCTCCTTAAGGAACATATTCCGGCTCAAATTCTTTTCTAGTAAAATTGTAGGATACTCTTTTCCTTTCACCATTTCTAGAAAGAAATCATAATTATTAAATTCCATATCAAATAAATGGAATTTTATTTAAAAAAAATATCTCTTTTCTTTACTTAATAGACTTGACGCATCAATATTTTAATTGTTCGGAAGAACAATTAATACGTGATGTGTTTATTTTTTTTTGCAAATAATACATTCCTTGTCTGGAAATGGGTTACAAGACAAAAAATGTTTATGATGAAGTTTTATAAAATATATTGTTGCATTTTATGCCTACACAAATACACACACGCATGAAAAACTTGCATTTATATATGTTTTATATGCACTTTTATATAAATGCAATACGATTATTTTAAAATACAATAAAACAAAAATACAAAAAGAAGTATTGAAAAGAATAGAGAAAAATAAATAAAAGCAAAAGAATTGTTTAATGGATTTTTACTATGAAATATTTTAATACTTTTGTTCATATAAATCTTCAATATACACATATAAAACAATGTTAAAGTGCTATAATCGGCTGAGCCGAATCTTTGATGCCCTCCACCGAGAGTTAGAAAGAATATCTAGGGAGTGTTCTTATATGGATTTTTTTGTAATCTATGGACAAACATCACGAAATTTTGCAGTTTGTGCAAAATTAAATAAAAATCGGTTTTTCTGCCACCAATTGTGCAATTTCTTCTAACAGATATATAACTTTTTTAATGGTAGTTGGTCCACATTTGGATTCGTAACTTTTTTTCTACTAAACCGATTGTGCTATACTTCAATTACAAACTGATAAGGAGAACTGGAAAGAAGTTGACACCAACACTGTTCTTATATTTTGCGTTGTTCGAAAGTGGGCGTGTTTTCAACAGACGGACATGGCTAAATCGATTGAGAATATTCAAGGACTCAGAATATATATGTACTTTATGCGTTCTTGGATGAATTTTAAAAAGTTTCACACGAAACGAAAAATTTAGTATACCCTCATTTAACTTTTACTTGTGTTGGAGGGTATGAAAACGGTTATATGTTTGTGTGTATGTGCTTAAACAGCAACGAATACACTTACACACACACATATTTATATATACAGTATTAACACATGTGTTTTTGTATATATGAATGTTTATGTATGTGTGTTCAAAATTGCATTGTTTTAAAAATACAAATACGTTTATTTGTTTGCTTGTGCATTTGTGACTGTGTGAGTGCATGTACGAGTATATTCCCATGTGTTTGTTTGTTGGCATAAAATAAAATTTATATTTTTACTTAGTTTTATTCAGTTCTATACAATACAATTGTATTTAAGTCTTCTTACTCTCCTCTTTACACTACTTTTCCATTTTTATATGTTTCTCTTCACGTTTATATGCCATTTTCACTTCTTTGAGGGAAACTTTTTAAAGTACTATCATATAAAGGGTGGTCCAACCAAAACTCACGATGTTAATTAAATCACGGCTTCTGTGGCATATCTTTATCTTTATAGACATAATTGAGGTTCAAGGTCATTATTGTGCCGAATGATCTCATCCCTTAGCTCTTGAATTGTTCTTGACTAATTGACTTGCGCTCTTTCTCTTAAATATCCCCAAAGCAAGAAGTCCAACGGTGTTAAGTCACATGATCGTGGCGGCCAAATCACATCGCCACGACACACATTGGTTGAAGTTCATAGAACGAGCGGCAAAAAAAAAAAAAGAACAAGTTGTCGAAGGATAATGAAACTTGGCGCAAAGGCATTTTTTGTTTGAATCAAGAAAAAAATGGAAAAATCAAACTGAACCGCCCACTTTTACGCCCACCTCCCATACAAAGTGAAAATTTAATTTTGATCATAATCATTTGTGTGAAATTTGAAAAATATCCGCCCACTTTTACGCCCACTTCCCATACAACTTGTAGTAAAAAAGTGGCATAGCTCCATTAATTTTTAGCGCATCAACTCAATTTTCACAAAAAATAAATATTATAATTGAAGAATGCGCTCCTGAAAATATATACCTGATCCGCCCAGCTCCCATAGAAAAAACAAATAGAAAAAAAAATGATTACGTAATTTAAGCATAGTCTTTTAATAATTTTTTAACATCATTAACGTAATTCAATTTTTTTATTTGGAGCCTTGAGCGAAATCTATTTATAAATGGGTCTAAAGACAATAACAGATTATGCAATACGTCTTCATTGGGGGCTACACGTCCAATTCTTCGCGAATGATGTAATCTATAGGCTCTGTAGTCTTTATTCCTCGCTTCCTGAGCTTCCTTGGACAGCATACCTTCTATTCTTCTATTGTGGTTATTAAACAGTATCAGTAAACAACAATTAAAATTCAATTGAAGCTTATGCTTTTTTCAACAATGAAATACATAAGAATTAACACAATTTTTTTTTATTTTGTTATACGAAATTTTTTATAAGCCACTTTTTCCAACTTTTTTAATGCAACAAAATACCAAAAAACTATCCAAATTGGCAAACATGAAAAAAATAAATTAATGCCGCTCTTCAACCATTGTGCGACGTGAAATAACACGGCGATTGCTTTTCTCTCGCAAAAGAGCCATTGTTTCGTTGGCTGTGTGGCAAGTGGCACCACATACCAATTAGGTTCATATCCTCAATTTCTGGCCACAGGAAGTCCGTTATCATCTCGCTATAGCGAACACCATTCACTGTAACTGCTTGGCCGACCTCATTTTCGCAGGAATACGGCCCGATGACACCGCCAGCCCATAAACCAAAACAAACTGTCACTCTTTGTGGATGCATTGGCTTTTCAACAATTACTCGTGGATTCTCATTTGCCTAAATGCGGCAAATCTGCTTGTTAATGAGTTCAATGAGGTGAAAGTGTACCTTGTCGCTGAAATCACGAAGTGTACGAAATGCATTTTGATTTGAACGCCCATTTGCGTAAAAGGCTTCGACAATCTTAACACGCTCCTCAATTGTGTTCATCTTCACGGTTGAATTTGTCAAACACTGAAACAAAAAAATGTCAAATTAAGTTGGACAAAAAACTTGACGTTAAGGTTCGACTCACAATTAACATCGTGCATTAGGGTTGGACCACCGTTTACATGTGTACAATTTACTCTACAGTTACATGCGAACAGTCTATCTCATGTATGTTACAGTGTGACAGTTATTTAAAACTATTTTTTTTCAAAATCTTCTAAATACGTGAAAATACTTCGTAACAAAACTCGTTTTTCTTTAAAGAATTTGTAATAAATATTTTTTATTTGGTTATTACGAGTACAGTACAGAATTTAATCACAAAACTAACTTGAATATCAAAGCCAAGTCCTAATGAAAGATTTCTTAAAATAAAGAATACTTTAGAAAAGTACATTATCTTAAGAAAAGAAATAATATTTTAAAAATTGGACCTTTTAACGGAAAAATTGTTTGGCCAGCCCATTGTGCAATGCTATGAAATTAATTTCGAAAATTAAGTTTTTGCTCTCTGTAGTCCGCTTTGGTAATACGTATAATGACAACATTAAACAAATTTTTCTTCGAATTTTAGCTGCACCAATAAATTTATTTAAATCTCCGTTTTATTTACTATTGAAAAGATATGGAAAAGTCACTGTTATTAATTCAATGTTTTATTTTCCTATTTACGTTTTATTCTAATAAGTGAACTACGTATTACACACGCACACATACATAAATAAAAATTAAATCCTAAAAAATTTCTTTCAAAAATATCTTCGATGCTCTACATTTTTATTTAATTTTTTTTTTGTAGTACCAACTTTAACAAAATAAAGTCATTTTCGGTATTGTAAAAAAAAAAAACAAAATTACACTCAGTTATTTGAAATATTTTAACTGGAGATTCAGTAAATTTTTAAAACTGTATTAAACGAAAAAGGAGGAAGGAACATTTTTTGGAAATTTTATCATAAAATAATTTAGGCTGTTACAGGAAAGTACCCTACATTTGTTTATAAGTACTATTTAAAGAGGAAGTCTTTTGTTAAGAACTTTTAAATATCTTAAAGAATTTGTGTTTGATTTTTACAAATTTATTAATGTTTGCATGAGGTTTATAGAAAGTTATACGCTAGTGCCTGCATAAATGTATTTTGAAAATCCAACATACAGCAAAAATCGAATGTGTGCTCAAAACGTTTGTGTACAACCACAATGACAAATGCTTTGGGAAACTGTTCGTCGCAAAATTAATTTATAATTGTGAGGGCAAATGAATTCAAAGAAATACACTCCAGACAGTATTTGCTTCTTTCACAACCTGTTCATACAGCTAAACGTTTATGCCTATACTCCCAGTATTTGAAAATAACCTGCTGCAGTATGCGAGAGCTTGTAATGTATACTTATGTGTCGTATGTTGAATGCGCACTACAAATATTTTCATTGCAATATGATCAATGATATTATTAAAGGCGAATTCATGCAATCAGTGTTGGCGATAGTACAACAAGTTCAACACCAACAACACATCATTGTATTTTATTTGTTGCTTTCGTTGGTCGCTATTTCAAAGACACAAGCAACTTTTGAAATTCCTCTTTTTCAATAAGAAAATAAAGAAGCTCAGTTTCCATTTCTGTTACTCCCGGGGCGAGAAACTTTTCGATTGAAATATGAGAAATGAAACAAAAATGCCATAAATTGAAACAAACAGCTGTTTTCTCACTTAACTGCGTCTGTAAAATTTTTCGCGAGTAATAACTGTCACGTAAGGAAATTTCTCGCCAGTATACTGAAAAAGTGTGTCTCTTCCCTCTTTGAACTGTCAAATATACTCACGAATAAAAACGGGGTGAGAAAAAATTTTTACACTAAAAAATAAATTAAAAATGCAAAGTACAATGAATATTAACATGGAAAAGATAATTATTTATTTTATTCTCGGCAGATTTTTTCATAGTTTAATTATATTGCTTTTAACATTTTTGAAAAATATACGAATTTTTTCAAAGCAATTTTGTAATCAACAAACATTAAAGTTGCACTTTACATTTTTTGGTAAAGCCGACGGTTGTATTTTCGCCGCCGTCGTTGAAAATTTTTAAATTTTAGTCAAATTTGGTCGCCATCAACTTATGTTCGACTGGAGTTCACAATATCTGCAATTTCATATCGGCTTTGAGTTGAATATTATGACATTTATAACGTAACGACGTAATCTCTTTTGACAGTTTTCGACATGAGTTACAGACACACTTTTTTCTCACATGTTTTCGATGCGAGAGGTTCTCACCAAAGTTACAGAACATGGGTACAGGTGTGCTTTTAACGCCACCTGAAAATTGAACTCGCCTTGTATATTAGCATACAAATAATTTCCTTGACACAAATCCCAAACTTACATTAAAAAAAAAGATTTATTCCCACTCGTATTGCTGCATGTATTTTTCATAAGTACCCGCTTCTCATTTGACTTTCACTATAGTTAAGCATTTATTTTTTGCTCCTATACATTCATACAGTATTTGCTTGTGATAACGACACTACAGTAGAGAGTTTGAAACAGGTCTTGATAAGCCAAATAGATAATAGATGATAATTAAAATTTATTTTCAAGAGAGTTGATCATTTACGGGATATATAAATATAAGTTTGAGTTACATTTATATGGGACAAAATAATATACAAAATTTTTTAAAGTATTAAACTATTTGACCAATGAGGCTATACGGACCTAAACCCAGTAAATTTTGTTTTAAGGTTAGCGCTTTGTGTAAAACTTGATACAGTAAAATTAAAAAAAAAAATCCCAAGCTTAAAAGTTAATCTCGCGTTTAAGTTAAGCGAATTTTACTGTCCATGTGCCGCTCTAAAAAGTTAAGTCATAACCTTTTTCGTTTAAAATTGTTTAAATATGGAATTGAGATACATATTTTAATTAAATCAATTAACACTTTATTTGAAAATTTTTTGATCATTTTTTTTAAATTAAAATAAAAATATCATTTCTTGAAAGAAAAAAATCACAATTTAAAATTTGTACAATTTTTACTACATTTTTGATAAAAGGTGCAAAATCAACAAATTGTTGTGTTAATTAAAGTACGTATGCTTTATGAATTAAATTTTGTATACATTTTTTGAGCCACTTTAATAAAAAAATATAGTTCTATATTTTTACTTCTTATTATTTATAATAGGGATGTAACGATAAGCCTTTTTACCGATACGATACCGATACTCAAGAAGAAATATCGGCGATACCGATACGAATATAAAATTCAAATTTAAGGTAAAATTAGCAAAACTCAAGTGGAGTAATTTCTTTATTATACAAAATTACAGTGCAAGAGATTATTAATATTTAAAATTGATTTTAATAAGATTTTAAGAACAACGAAATGAATTAAAATTCATGGCTAAATTATATTAAAAAATGTAGTGGTGACCGTGTCTATAACACTTTTTGATGTTAAGTAATGTTGAGTAGCTCACTTTATAAGACGTTTTCTCGATATATGTATTGTCTTTGAAATTTTCAAGCTTTGTATCGAAAGTCAAGAATTGTAGATAAGCAATAGATTTCATTATTCACTAAACACTCAAATCATTCATTTAGAGCTAGTGCTACGTAAATCGCCAATTCTTGGGACTCTAAATTATTCTGCATCTCAGTTTATGCATTTATCGTATTTTCTTATAATGTTATCTAGCGAAATAGCGTCAGAAAATTAAGCATAGACTTTGCTAATGGATTTTGTGGTCTCTTCGAAGTAACCCAAAAGTTGTAGCGAAGTGATTTTTATTTTCACCGAAAATTCTGCTGCAGGTCCAATCCAAGGGTTTATATACCAGTCAAATAAGTCGTAGTGTAAAATTGTATTGACAAGTTATACAGCAAACGCATAAACGTATCCAAAGCATGAAGTAGTATTACTTTCTGCTTTAGCATGCGTGGTGTGGACTGACCTCCAGCTTAAGAATTAAATGAAACCATTAAATATTCTGTTTGATTTTATGCTCTTAGTTGTTATGCAAAAAATAAGCATTGAAAATTAAATTGTTTGTTAAAAAAACTATAAAAAAGTATCGGCGTATCGACAGTAAAATATCGACACATACCGATATATTGGCGATACTTTACGCTTGCCGATATATCGGTATCGGTATTCGTTACATCCCTAATTTATATCGAATATTGTACTATATGTGTTTTGAGGATTTTTTTTTTAAGATCTTAGTATATAGGCGCAGATCTTTTGATGAAAAATCATTGTTTTTTGCTGATTTTATCTCTAAAAGTTCTGGCAACTCTGATTGTTAGAAATAAAGAAAATAAAATATAAACTGCATTTACTTTAGTGATTTCAAAGTGAATTTTTCAAAAGGAAATAAATGGAAAACACAAACAACAATTGAAAACAATTCGGAAATCGGAATTCTCAATAGAAAACAAAATATGTTTGCGACGGAGTTGTGGGTAATTGCAGTGTGTGTTGGTAGATATAATTGTGCTCCTAGCAAAAATCTATTCTTTAAGTAAAAATTTTGTTTTTTTTAATTTCATATTTTAGGAAAATTAATTATAATTTGAGATGGATTTGTAATCAAGTTTTATTTTTCTTAAGGGTTGAAGTACTAATTCATCAGAAAAATACTTATTGTTAAGAAGTGACACAAATTTGTTTTTTTTTTAATTTTTTGCCATAATTAATGTATTAAAGATCCGGCCCCCATTATAATTAAGAATAAACAAATAGTTTTCTTATAAAGATAGATATATCTTTGTAACAATTTACCTTCTTATAAGTCGACCGTGATCTACTTAATTTTAAAAAGTCCATAAGCATTCTTTGCAAATGTAATTTTTTTTTTATGTTTTTCTCTTTTTTTCAATTTGTGTGCAACATAAGACGCCTTTTGGGCCATTAAAATCAAAGACTTCTTAAGGTTTTTGTTGGGTTTTTTGTGTACATGCATATGTTGTTTTTGTTGTTGCTGTTGTTGCCATTCCCCGAGTATTTATTTATGTTGTTGAAATATAATGCACATAAATACAAAAATGTAGTTAAAGTATTTACTAAAGAATTGTTACAAAACGAAGCAAAAAAAAAAAAAAGGACCAAAATCATCTGTAACAAGCAACAAACAACAGCAAACAAGTCCGAAGAGAGGAAGGGCAACACAAATGTACAAACAACACACACATTTTGTAGAGAAATATTTGCAAAGTCAAAAGATGTTGAAGTTGTACCAGCACTCGTAATAGTTTCAGAAAAGAAAACTATTGCAAGTATCATTGAAACTATGAACATGAACTAAGTACACAAACATTCACACATACAAGGCTTCTTTTTACAACATATACCAGCAAACATTTACATTTAAGCATCTAAATAACTATTACTGTTCTACGTGTTGTTTATTTGTGTTTAAATTTTCGAAAAGTTTTTTATTTTGGTTGTTTGCTTGAATGTGTTTTAACTGCTTTTGAAATGTGTTTATGACTATTTGTGTGTCTGTTTTTCTGTCTGCCAGTCCGTCTGCTAAGACTATATATCTGTAGTTGGTTTATTTGGTTGGGCTCTAGTTGTCGGCAGGAATTTTGCTACGGTCCATTATCGCAAACTCGCAAACACACTTTGCTTGATTTTTTTGTTGTGTCGTTTTTTGGCTTCCACTCATTCTCTAGAGCTTCCGAAACACAGACACTTTCACGCACACACCAACACTAAAATTATTTTCAATTCAATTGTAAAATAAACCAACAAAAAGTCAACAGCTACCGCCAGAAGATAAAAAAAATCATTTGCGTTTTATAGTTTCAAACATTAAGAGAGGCAGGGTCAGTATTGTTTATTATCTATAACCAAGAACAACAACTCAAGAATCTAAAATTAAAGTGGTAAGACTTTGTTTAAATTGTTTCTGGCATACGTTTTTTCATTCGAGTGTTTGTCTTACTCCCACTTTTCTGGTTGTATGTTTATTTCTTTGTTTCAAAAACAACAACTTGATAATAATTTTCGGTTTTTTTACGTCTTGAAAGAACATTTGGCCAGAAATATATAAATTTATTGAATTGCTAAATTCCAAAATTTTTTGTGGAAAAATCAGGTGTATGTTTTAAGAAGAAAACGAAAAAATAAAATCTTATTCAAACAGCAAAATTTGCATCTTATTTTAGTTTCTGAAGTTACGATCACGCCTATTTATTATTTGAGGTCCTACACGTAACCATTATGTTTTAGTAAAAAATTATTTGCTTTTTCAAATGTTTGACTTGATCATGTAACATTTTCTAAATTATACAATTTCTTCTTATAAATAAAGTTTAGCAAATTAATAGAAATCAGGGACCGTAAGCAACAGATTTCCAGACAATTGAAACAAAAAAACCCTGTATGTTAGAGTCAACGGAGACTATACTTCCCTCCTAAGAAAGAAAGTCACAAGTGACAAAATTCTGAAATTGCAATAAGAGCAGATTCGGAACCGTGAATGTGTTACTGATTTTTGTGTTGATCTTAAAATACCAACTTTCTTCTGTAAATGACTGAAAAACGTTAAGCAAAATCGTCACATTTACCATCTCTAGCGTGTTTCCTAAACAAAAACGTGTTATCTGCAACATACTATGATAAAATAAACATTTAGCACAATTTTGAGCTCTTTAGACTTTTTTCCTTAGTACCTTTATTGTTTTTTTTCGATATCTGATATTATTTTTTAATCAGACTTTTATTTTAATCGGTTAATCGCTCGATTAATTAACCGAAGTTTTGTTTTAATCAGATAGCAATCGGTTAATTTTGTTATTGATCGGTTAACCGATTAATAAATTTTTTTTTTTATTAATTAAGAAATGTCAATAAATAAAAATTAATAAAAAATTTATTAATTTGGAGTTTTTTTTAGTAAAAAACAACAATAACATAACAATTCTTGAAATAAAACAAGCAAAGAAAAAAATAATTTTAAAATATGTAATACATATTTTTTTAATTAATAAATATTATGTATCAATTAAAAAATAGGCTGTATGATCAATTTATTAGTATTTCAATAGTCTAAGGAGATCTTATAAACTAATCTTTTGGACAAATTAGTTGGTTTAAAAGTTAAGGATTTAAGTGATTCTTTTCATTAGTTTTGATAAAACTTGAATTGGAAAAAATCTTTCATTTAGAGAGAAATTCAAAGCAACCAATAATACAGAATATCTTATTTCAAAGTCCTCTTCCTAGATTTCTCTAAACATATAAAATCTTTTATTCTTTAAATTTTAAACACTTTTAATTGTTTTGGTTAATTCTTTTAAAAAATTAATATGAGAAAATATGAGAAGAAAGAAAAACTAAACAAATACATATAAAAAGTACGTGAACCACTGTTGACAGCAAACACTTATTTAAAATGAAGATCACTGAACACATTATTTGTTTGTATGAAAAAATATTTTCTGAACAAGTACCTTTTGTATATGAGACTAAGCAAATTATTAAAAAAAAAAAAACACAAAAAAATTTTTTTTTTTATAATAAAACAAAAAATTCAAAAGTTTGTTACATCGGTTTGTTATATCGGTTGATCGACTGAAATTAACCGGTTTAATCGTTAATCGAAAATAGCCAATTTTAAATTAACCGATCAGTTAATCGGGTAGTAATTAATTAGTTTACCGATGAACGGTTAACAGAATGAATACCCTATTTAGGTCTGCAATATCATCTCAGAGTAATACAGAGTTAGCAAAAAATAGTATCAACAGCTCAATTCCAAAACATGCTTAGTCTAAAAAGTGAGTTTGGCATAAGCAGCTCTTAAGTTTACGGGGAGAAAACAACATTCATTTTTAATTTTTCATTTATGCTGAGTTACTTTTTTGTGCATAAATGTAACTTGGATAAGCCGATCAACACCAAATTTTTACATAATTTAAATTGAACAATAACACTGTGCAAGAAATTTACACTTTTTTTTCGTGACAAGCTGGGCACCTGGCGTTTTAACATAATTCGGGTATGCTGAATCCAGTGGTGCCCGCGGTTTTTAAAGATTGGCACTGGTATTCGAGATATACCGGTCTTTCGAAAATGGAGGAGGTTGCACAACATATGTTCGTGTAACTCAAAAACGATTTAGCTTATTGAAAAAACCGAAATTCCGCAATAAAATTTACTTTAAGAAAAGTAAAACTTCTTTCTAATATCCGTAGTCGTTTTAGAAACATATTTTTTTTTGGAAAAAAAACAATAATTTTTTTATCAAAATTTCGAAATTTTTGTTTTTTAAAAATTCATAAAAAATTGGAAATGCAGCTATGCTTCTAATTTTTCGCAGACGTATAAAAATCGAAATTCCAAACAAAACAAGCCATAAATAATTAAAATCTGTTTGCAACTTTTGATTTTATTCACAAAAGTCGGCAAATTTTAATTAATTGAAGAATTTCATAAAACGCCCCCCTAAGGGATGTTGATAAACGTAAAGTATAATTTGAGAAAATGTTAAGACCAAAAAAATAATGGAGGTCAGTCATACATTTTATCCCAATAGGGGCGACTCCTGGGCATTTATAGTACTTTTTCTCCAATATATTTCTAGTCTGCATTGAACATTTTGTATGGAAGCCCCCTTAAGGAATGGAGATAGCGGGTGGGTATGTTAGAAATAAATGATTGAGATGAAACATAAAGTGGGGTTGATCATACATTTGACCTATCTAAGGGCATCCTAGGCGCTGCAGGGGACAAATTTAAGAATTTCATTAAACGGCCATATTTGTATGTGAGCCCCCATAAGGGGTGGAGATATATGGCAACTATGTTTTAAGAAAATGTTAAGAACAAAAAACATTGGCCTTAGAAACAAATGATGGGAATGAAAAATAAAGTTGCGCTTGTCATACATTTGGCCCGTCTAGGGGCATCTCAGGCGCTGCAGGTATAAGTGATTAAAGTCTGTCTACAACTTTTGATTTTTTCAAAAAAGATGAAATTTTTTTACTTTTTATATTAACCAAACTTAAAAATTTTAAAACATTTATTTTTGTTGTTAATTAGTTAAAGTTAAAGTTTTTATTTAGAAATTTATTCTTCTTCCTTCCTGCAGACTCCAACAAATATCCCCTAATAGCGAATCAAGTTGTTTGCCGCTATACCAGTGTTCGAGCCTGGCTGTCACTTGGTGAAATCTCTCGCCATTTCACCAAGTAACAGCTCGGTTGGTGATTGTTCATTAAATTTTTCGGCCTGGTAATGCAAAAAATGTATTTTCAGTGACATTCTAACGTTTAAATTTTTAAATGCGGTTAGCATATTTTTGATTAAAATTCGCCAGTTTTCAGGCCGATGATTTCCTAATACATTTTCTATTACTGGTTTCATACAATTCCAGGCCAATAGCTCGATATCATTCAATGCAACCTCAAATTGATGGTCCTTCATAAGACGACGAATGACCGGTCCACTAAGAATTCCTGTAAAATAAAAACATTATGATATGAAATATAAATCTTATTTAATATAGTTAGAGTTCATACCTTCTTTTACTTTCATGCCGCTTAAGGCTAGTTTACACTATTATACTTTGTATTAATACATGTCAAAAACTCAAGTAATATGTAAAAGTGTGATAGTGTGAATGCAATGTGTCATGAAAATGGAAGTGTTCCGAAAAAAAATTTGACATCCCATACGACTTCATTGTTTTTTTGAAAATTTTTAAAAGCTAATACTTTTCATTGGATCAGGGTTGCATTTTAACAAAAGCATGTTCATGTGTGATAGTGTGACTACAAACTGTAAAGTTACATTCGATTTTTTGACAGTCGAAACAAAACTCATTTGATTTCTATCTCACAAAGTATTATGGAATACGTAAGGCTTGTGAGATAGTGTAATCTAGCCTTTAATCGTGGAAAAAATCGGCGTAATTCGGTAAAAGCAACACCATCTGGGCTCAATGCTTTTATTAAATTTTTTACAATACCCAGTTTGATGTGGAGTGGAGGAAGCAAAATCTTTTCCATCGGTACAGGTGTAATTCAATAACATTATTTCTATGCAATCTGCTTTCCTCACTTAAAGCCCAATCCCGTGTATTGTACTGGTCGCCATCGAAACGCATATTCCATAAGCACATGAAGCACATATTTTTAGTATAGATTGCATGACTCTTAAAAGAGCTACCACTTTTAAATCTGCGCATATTTTCCACTTGTGGTCTTCATATTTAATTAACTGTATTATTGTTTTCATTGATGCGTATGTCTCTTTAGTATTTGTGCTTAGAGCTATGGGAATAGGACTTTTTAAATTAGTGACATGTGGCAAAACTGCTTTTAAGCTACTTTTGGAATAATCAATGAATAAGCGTCATGTCAGTACAATACGCGATAGAATTATTCTCAATAGATTTAAAAAAAAGTCGTTAATCGTCTATGGCGACTGATAGCCTCGTATATTTGTACACCTGGTTCTAAAATATTAGCTCTTTTTAACTCTTTTGTCAAGAGAATGCTCTGTGTTTGAGATAATTTTGGACGCCGTACCTAGTGGTATATAATGTATGACCGACCTCAATTAATTGTTTATCCTTAACATTTTCTCGAGACATACTTGCCCCATATCTCCACTTCTTAGGGGGGCTCCCATACAAATATTGCGTTTTATGAAATTCTTAAATTAATTAAAATTTGTCGACTCTTGTGAATAAAATCAAAAGTTGCTAACAGATTTTAATCATTTATGGCTTGTTTTGTTTCCAACTTCGTTTTTTATACGTCTGCAAAAAATTAGAAGCCTAGCTGCAATTTTAAAAAACTAAAATTTCGAAATTTTGATAAAAAAATTATTTGTTTTTCCAAAAAAAAAAAATATGTTTCTAAAACGACTACGGATATTAGAATTTCGGTTTTTTAAGTTTTTTCAATAAGCTAAAGCGTTTTTCAGTTACGCGAACATATGTTGTGCAACCTCCTCCATTTTCGAAATAACGGTATATCTCGAAAACCAGAGCCATTCTTAAAAAACCGCGGGCACCACTGGATTCAGCGTACCTTGTCTGTTTTTTCAACTAGCATAGTGTTATCAATTAAAAAACGGGAAACAATTAAAAAGATGCTCATTCGACTTACCCTGTTTTGGAATTGAGCTTCGGCTTGAAATAAAAATTAGCAGGGTGCATTAATCCTAGAACTCTGTTAAAATCTGTGAAAAATGTTGAGCAACATCTACTATTTCATACGAAAAATTTGACATGTATCAATGTTATCTATCTCGCGAGTTTGCAGGATTTGAAGTTTTTAATCTTTCAAAGTATGCGACATTGTTTTGCGTATATAAACAAAACATACATGTATTTAACTAAAAAGCGTTTTTTTATTAAATAAAATAGAAAGTAATTTCCAAAAATCATTGCTGGTTGCTGATAATCTTTTTAATAAATATTGTGAAAAATTTATTAAAAACTTTATTTACAGCTGTCAAAATTCAGTATGAAATAAAGAGAAACATTTCGCAACGTTTTCACAAAATGATCAGAGTACTACTCTATCAAGATTATTTCATTGATATACCGTACAAGTTTTTTTCATATGAGTTTTGACAGCATTTCAAGTGAAATATTGAACAGAGTATCAGGCTTTAGTGCAAGCCAGCCTGCTTCAGTTCACACATAAATACATTCATTAGAAGACTTTATTTTCAAAATTGTTGTTGCTTTTGGCTTTTGAGTGTTTCTGTATTTTTTAATTTTGATTAAAAATGTGTTAATTTTTATTTGTGGAACTATAAGTCATGAATAACATGAATAAAGTCATATTTTATGATAGTAAAAACAGAAAATATGTCTAGAAAAAAACTTTGCACTTTTAGCACTTAAAGACTCCGTCCTCGCTAAAAAACAAGTAATAGGATGGAAGTTCGCAGCAGAACAGAAAAATGAAACCAATAAGAAAATTGTGATAATGAGCCATCATTCACACCGCTAAAACAACAAGTGCAAAAATCTTGCTATACCATCGCTAATCTGCTGATCAAAACATACAGTCAACGTCACCATTGCCTACATGGAAAGTAGTTTATTTTCTTAAAGTCCCTGAAAGAAACTATTAAAAAAAGCTTAATCAATTTATGGGTTTCGTTTTTTTATATTTTTTCGTCAAATCTTTGTTAGGTCTGGACATGCCTTTAAAGATGTTTAACTATAGTTTTTGTATATTTGATTTTTACTCTTTGTAAGGGATGACATCTGTTGTTTTTATCACTTTTTGTTAATTTAATTTAATTTTAGAGATATTGCTTCAATTTGTCTTTAATTAAATCTTAAATTTTCAACAGAAATACTCGTAATAGCTTAAATTGATAGAATATATTTAATGTTTCATATCGTTTTTGAATATAATCAAGATGTTCTCAAATCAATATTTATTTAAGGAAATTTTTTAAAATTTACACCTTTATTAAACGATTTTGTTTGTTGTGCTTAATTCCCTTTTTTTAATAATTAATAAAAAATACTGAAATTTATTATTGGAGGATAAGCTGTTCCTATGCGCATTTCACTGGTTGCTTAGGCCAGATCATCAGGAAACGTTCTCCTAAATAATTTTAGAAAAGCCAAAGCTTTCAGCCAACCAGACTACAGAGGGAATGAGAATTACCTACAAACACTCAAAATGTCTTTTTTGCTACGATATCAAAGCTTAAACAAAATACCAAACAATAAATCAGTAATGAGTTTATCTTTTCTTACATTCCCCGCTACAATTATTTGGAATTCTCCCAACATTAATTGTAGTTGTAAGTGGGTAAAGAAAAAACATATTAAAAACAAAAACAAAGTGCTTTTATTGTTTTCGCAAGAAATCAAAATAAAAACAATTTGCCAGTTCAGTTTTTTATGCACGTGCACTTGCAAAAATTTATTATCAAAGTTGTTTTTGGGAATACAATTATTTATTAAAAGATTTTGTTTGTTGTGAACGTTTCCTGATGATCTGGCCTAAGCAACCAGTGAAATGCGCAGAGGAACAGCTTATCCTCCAACAATAAATTTCAGTATATTTTTTATCAATTATTAAAAAAAGGGAATTAAGCACAACAAACAAAATCTTTTAATAAATAATAGTATTCCTAAAAACAACTTTAATAAGCGCAGAACAAGAAAAATTCTTGTTTTTTGAAGCGCTTCCCTACGGGCAATGGAACTAACACTAAACTTGTCACGCGTCAAGTCACGCGATGTCCTACGAGGGGGTAAATTGGCACCTTTTTGACACTTTGTAAGAGGTCACTGAAATAACCTTCCAATTTTGGTTAAAATAATGCCTGTCGCAGATATTGTCCCAAATGAGCCATGTCAATATGGGATCTATCATATTGACATGGCTCATATAAAGTAAAAGAACTAGAGAGAATCAGCCACTACCCGGACAAAATCCAGTCACAAATCTAAACACATTATAACCAGTTTAGTGATAGGTCTTGTTTTCACCTATCACAATTCCTTCCTTTTAATTATAAAATGTTGTTCCCTGGTCACGGGATAAGTGCTTTAAGAGCATAGACATAAATTTCCCGCAGGGTTAAGATAAAAAGCGCATTGTCCTGCGGTCCAAAAAAGAGCTTCTATGGTGCAGCAAGTTGATAGAAATTTTTTATTTTGTTATCATGACACTCGATATCGAGCGAAATGTGTCGTTATTTGAGATGAAAGTATTCGGTATCGAATAACCAAAGATTTGAAATCTCTCGAGATTTCATTCGATACGTCGGTGTCTATTGTATGCAGAAAAATTGGATAGTTTAGTCGATATCGAATGCGGTGATTAGATCCGACCTTTTTGTTTTTATTGCTGATAATATAGAAGTGTTTTACAATTTTTTTACAATTGACAACGAATGTCAATTACAAGTCGAATATTAACGAGCTCTTCTCGGTAATTTTGACTTATTCGCAAGTACACAAATTCCACAATAAATAAAAAAATAAAATGCTTATTATTAACAGAAAGTAGTCCTTCGAATTGGGAACTCCCCATACAAACATTATGCATCGCATCTGCAGGTTTGTAAGCGATTTGTTTGCACTTTCATAGTTAAATTCTGCTGCTTTTGGAGTAAAACCGGAAATATGCTCTAAAAAGGTCTTTTATATGTTAAATATGCAGCTAAAACTTAAAAATACGATCTTAAAATTGTTTAAAATAATAATTTCTTACTTGTTTTTCCACCCTCTTTTAAAAAAAAATTGTAACGGCTTCGTTTTAAGAAATCCTAACAAAAAATAGTCACAATAAAATTTCGTTTAAATGTTATTTTTCTAAACGAATTTATTTAAATTTTATTCAAACAATCAATTATTTTTTATAAAAAGAATAAGATTTTTGTATATGCTTTGTCTTTTTTTAACTGAATTTATTTTAAGAATTATTTTTGTAGGTAATTTATCTAAAAAATTTAATTTAAAAGATTATCGTTAACAATTTTTAATTAGTTTTTCTTTTTTTATAAGAAACAACATAAAAAAAATTTTCAAATCTTAGATCTGTGAGAAGATTTTATTGAATTTTAGGCATTTGAAAATAAGTAGATGAAAAATAATCTTTTAGATTTGTAAAATATGTTCTCTGAAAGAAAAACAAAAAAATTAAATAAATAATTTCCTTTATTTAAAATATCTTTAGTTGTTTGTGTTTTATATATATATATATATATATTTTTCTTTTTATAAGTATTTAGAAAAAATATTTTAAATATTTTGTTTGGTAAATACATTTTATTGCACATACAAACATATTTCTGAGTTATCTTTAAGAAATCTTTTCAATATTAAATTTATTTAATATGTATGAAAAATTTCAAATGTGTCTGTGTGTGTATTGATCTTAATATAGTTTTATTTTTGTATGTTTAAATAATTGTTTATTAAAGTGTATTGGCTTTTCTTTGCATGAAGCAACAGGATAAGGATTCAGTAAAATCAATTTATTTCTATTAAATATCTAAAAGAAATATAATGTAAATAAGTTAAAGATATAAAAATTCTTACAGGTAAAATGGACATTTATTTTTCGTACTTACAAAACCTGCAACTCAAACATGCTCGCTTTCAATAGTACCAGTGTTACCAACTCCTTATTTTTAGTCAAAAATGACTAAATAATTTCTAGAATATTGTTAAACAAAAAATTATTCCAAAAAACGCATCAATATTATTTATAAACTTACAAAAGTTATTTCAAAATTTATTATTTATTATACACTGAAATTGCGCATAAGAGATTATTTATGTTTGTATAAATACATTTTTAGTAACAATTAACTAGTCATGAGAAAAATCTTTAAATGACGAAAAACTTAAATTATCAATCAAGTAAATTATTTTTATGTAAACTCATTTACGCTAACAAATAAAGAAAAGTAAAACTGTAAAACTGAGGATTTTTTGCGCGCCCTTATTATGATTCCCGGGAAAGCGGGGAAAAAGTCCTATTCCCGGGATACCGAAATTCTCGCCCAAAATTGTTTATTTACACATTTTAAGACTTCCTTAGAAACAAGATTTATAAGAGTTTCATAATAATTCATTTTACTTAATTGGACAATGGAACTAGTATTTCTTGCTTGCTAATGAAGAACTGGAAAAAATTTCGGTCCATAAATGGCTGAGATATGAGCAAAAATCCACGACTACCTCTTATTTCTCCCATAAATCCCATATTGTTGTTGTTTTTTATTTCTTTCTTCTGTATATCTGGAGAAAGGCAAGAGCCATGGCTTTCGAATTTGGTGCAAACGTCTTGGTTAGCAATACTACTCTCAAAAAATGGGCGGCTTCGAGAAGTGGGTGTGGCACTTCCCATACTAAGAAATTATACATTTCTGTATATCTGGAGCCAAACGAGCTAAAGTTCCCAGATTAGCTACAAACATATCAGTTATCAAAACACAGCATCCGTCAAAATATGGGCGGAATTGGAAAAGTAGGCGTGGTACATCGCGTACAAATATTCTATTGAAAAACTCAAAAAATGGTCAAGAAAATATAAAAAATTTAAATTTTAGGGCTCATATGTCAAAGATTTCCGACGAGATAGTGTGGCTACTATCGAAAGATGTCAAATCAACATGTCCGTGACCGTGGGTGCAATCCCGTGATCAGTCAAGAATTAAATAAAAATAGTTTAATAAAAATTATATTTAATGAACTTTAATATAAATATATATTTTTTTCTGAAAAAAAAGAAAACCGGATTATATTTATTTTTATAATGAAACGTCTCACGACACATCGATATGCTCAAACGACAAACAAATTGATGTGACTAATATTATTCGCAAGGAGAGGTATCTTAAATCGATTTTTTACTATGAAATTGGGAGGTATTTGGACTGTCAACAGGACTCTTTGAAAAATCAACCAAGTGTACAGCTAAATTAAGGAATTTAATAGTAATAATCACCTTTATGCATATATAAATTTGCATGACTCTTGGTGCTTATAAGCGTGAAATGCATATTACAAAACTATGCATCGACAATGCTTTTAGAGAAAACTCGCTTATTTGCATCGATGATGCATACATAATATTTTTTTTTACGAAAGTGAATGAACGTATGACTCTTCAATTGTGGTGGAACATCTTTGTTTTGTATACATTTTTAATCTTAATGAACATTTTAAAATGTGTGTAAAATTATTTTTTACATACAATTGAAAAAAAAAAATAAAAAGCGGGATATGCATATAAGCGAAATGCATATTCACACAATTTTTTTGGGTATTTTCACGTGAAAGGCAAAGTGTTCGTGTTGGGGATTCAATAAGCTTAAATGTTTATAACTGGGACAAGCGGGATACAGTAGTAGAGTACGATTAGTCTCTGCTTAGTTTTTAGTCAGCAGAATTTAGGGATCACGTTGTTGATGTATCTTTAACATAAATTGCGGGGAAAAGTTCTAAAAATTTTCCGAGTTAAGAGCAAGCGGATGTGTGTTGTTGTTCTTATATACGGAAATTATTTTTTGCTGTAAAATTCTAATAGCTCGAACTCCTAATCATAGGTCAAGGTACATCTGTATTTGTCCAAACACGTGAGAGTTAGTAGACGAACTGTATTTACTCAGGTTTAAGATGACCATGAGATTAGCTGAAAAAGGACGCTACTCTTAAACAATTATATGTGCTATGCTATTTGACTAAACGATTTGCAGTAAAAATAAGATAGCTCTTAGGGAAGTATAACATTGCCTACACCCAGAGAAAATATATGTTTATAAATGATCACCTCCAACAAAACTATTTTACCAGAAAAATTTTAAACAAATTATGTTTAACTTAATCATACTTTTGTCACCGACAAACATATTATGGTAAAATTTGTCCTCTATCAAGAAGCCACAACCATATTATGTTAATATGTTTTGGTTAATAATAACTAAAATATGCTTAACACTTATAATAACATGGTTGGAAAAGAGGAAAATACTATTGTTAATCTAAAAACAAATTGTTGTCATATTTAACCAAAACATATTTAAAGACAACCATAATATGGTTGTGGCTTCTTGATGGAGGACAATTTAACAATAATATGGTTGTCGGTGACTATAATATGGTTAAATAAAACATAATATGTTTAAACATATTATTTAAAAATAGTTTTGTTGGAGGTGACCATTTTTAAACATGTTTCTTCTCTGCATGTAAGGGTTTTAAGAGAACCACAATCACTTTGAATACATCTGTTTTTAATATATCCATAAAAAGTATTGCTCATCCTTAAATATTTTTAACCTTTGCAGAAGTTCTCTATCTTCAACTACACTATCTTCATCTTTAAGCGTCCTAACTAATATCAGATAGAACATAAATTCCGTAAAACTTCACAACAATGCGACGACTGTGCATTGTTACTACAGTTTGGTTTAGTGTATACAGTTAAAAACTTTTATCCTTTACTGCCCACAAGATTTATTATCTAGTTTTAGTAATAAAATCAGACAGCTCGAAATAAGAAAAAAACATTTAAAGAAAATTAAAAAAGGAAATAGATTAAATAAAGAAAACAAAATACAGGTACGTCTATAAATTCAGTTTGGAATATTTAAATACTCCTCAAGCTGTAACTAAAATTGATGAATTTTTTTTATATACATATGTACATTTTACATGCATATGTATATACAAACATATTTTGTTCTGTTTAGTCTGCATTATTTGTTTACATTTTCTGACGCGTGTGTGTGTGTGATCGAAAACCAAATACATATGTATAAATTAGTATGTATGTGGAAGAAGAAGAAGACATTTTAGATAAAATACTATTAATAACAGTTGTATTTGCCAAGAAAACAACATGTTATTGATTATTTTAAATTAATGAATATTTATGATGACGGCCAACCAACCATGACCAGCCCAGTACAATACACTCCCTTTATCCTGGAGCAGGAGAGATTTTCGTTAGATTGTGAAATTATAGTATCAATAAATTGACACATGTAACCAATAAAAGTTTACAGAAACTGATAATTTTATTAAACCGATTTTAATAAATGACGGAAATTACTAATAATTATAGTTTAATATGTATTTTACCACTAAGTTATCCTCTTGGTCTAGCAAGACTAAAATTATAACAGCAAAAAAACTCCAATTAAATAAGAAGTAAATAAATATATTTTTCATTGCACGTATTTTTATTATGTAATTCTATTATTTCCTTATTTTATTCCACATGATAGATCATCGAAAGCAAATTGCTTTTTCGAATCCACCACAGCTGAAACGATTATAGAGGGAAGCGAACTGGCACCAAAGTAGTCCCGTGATAGGTCTTTGGTGGTAGAGACCGGCTCTTGTTCTAACACTTTATATGAATGGGGCCTATCATTTTTACATGGGGTTGCCATTGAAGGGGGTCAATTGAGACCTAACAGCCACTATTTGACAAGTCAAACATTTATTCTCAACGAACTTGCTTAGTGTTATTTACTATTAAAATGGAGTATTATTTCAATAAAACAAGTCCTAGAACTAAATTTAAGAACCAAGTTTTAGAAAGTCCCAAAAAAAAATGTGTCGCACCACTGCACAGAAAAAATTATTAAATTTCTCCAATCACCAAATTTATTCCAAATTCATAATATCAAGCAAACAAGTTGTTGATTTTGCACCTATTACCGAAATGATTATCTTGATTACTAAAAATTTTTATATATTGAAAAAATATTTTCAATACATGATATTTTTAATTTTAAATAAAAAAGTGATCCAAAAACTTTCCCATTTCAAACAATGTGTTAATTTATTTAAATAAATATTGCCAATTCCCAACAACAATTCTACATGTTTAAATTATTTTATTGTAAACGAAAAAAGTCAATTAAGTTTTTTTGTTATTTGATTAAAATTTTAATTGAAAATTTATTTCAAATCAACTAAAATGTTAATAAACTCAAAATTAAATTTTTAATTTTCTTTCAACTAAAAAAATAATTGATTCAATTATCACATTAATTAAATTTAAATAATTTTTTAGCCATTTTTTTAATTGATAAAACACTTTTATTTGTGTAGTGAATACTGAACTGTAATTCATTACTCTTTCGACCTTTGGTTCCAGTTAAATGATTGGTTCTCCTTTCACTGGTCATGAGCTCTTTCTTTTTGTACTTGTTCTATTTTCACCAGTCCCAGGACCAGTCTGTTGGACCAATTGACCCAAATTTCCTGCAGGGAAGTTTTGCGTTTGGCTTTTGTAGTTAAATTGAACTAAGCGCATAATGGGCCGTTGTTTTGGTTCAAACTTTATTTATTCGACTCAGAATATATTTTGTCCAAGGTTAATTATGCTTGATAATAATTATCAATACTGTCCAATATGTCATTAAGTTAATATTAATGGGGTTAGTTAAAAAAAATCGTCATTACAAATTGCGTCGTTAAGAATGGTAACAGTTGGAAATTTTTGAGCCATAATAAATCAAAATAAAATTTTTTTTTAAAATTCTGCCAGTTACTTTTGTGTCTTTATATTCGTATTAATTAGAAATTAAACAAATTTAAATTTATTTATGAAAAAAATCCATCTTTAACGAACCCCTAAAGTGATGCCATTTTTTGGTTTCTATTCTCATTTCATTAAAATTCTTTATACATAAAAATTTAATTGAATTAACTAATTAAAGCAATTGCTTTTTCCTTTGTTTTTACGCAAAGAAAAAGAAGCGGAAAGAATAATTACAAAAAAATCATTTCAACCATTCCAGCGAAAAAAAATCCTTATAAATTATTAATAATTCCTGATGTGTTAATAATATCAAAAACTTGCACATATAAGCAATAAAAAAAGCGATGGACAAAATTACGCGAGGAGACCAGGAAGAAAAAGGAATAGGGAAGCAAAAAACAAGCGAGAGTAATAGATTCGTTTGATACGAATCTCAAGTGCGCAACAAACTGAAATTGATCATTGAGCAGGATTTCTTATTAATATTGAATATTTAATAGCCATTTTTGTTTTTAATTTCATCTTGGTGTTTTCAGAGAGGTACAGCAGAATTTCATGGGCAGTATTTTAACCCGTTGTATCCAGATTTAAAGTAATTTTTGTATTGAAGTTTTTGAAATTTTAATTAGGCTGAAGTTCATCAAATTTAACTTTCATTAAATTATTTTTAGTGAAGGATGAAATATACAACATTTTTTTTTAATAATTCTTGACTGAACACGGGATTGAACTCGGCTCGAATTTACATATTTTGAGAATAACCACTTTCCCATTATCAGAATTCTCTGCGTTCTACCGTTTGCATCACTGATGCGGCTGCCAGTCTATAGTCAAACATCAATCTTGAATCAATGGTATTGGTGGATCGACATGTTATCGTTGTTTCGGTATTGGTGGATATAAATGTATTGTTAATGAAATATGGCGTTTTTTTTAGCTGCATGAAAAATTTAAATGATAATACAGAACAGAATTATTTTTGGAATGACATTTTTTCTGTTAATCTGGTAAATAATTTTATGGCATTTATTTTTTAAACATAATTTCCGGCATTTGTACGCTACGGCTCCAAGTTACATATTCCATATGATCATTTAAATTTTTGACTATTTTTTCCATTAAATCTGGCCGTATGGCGTAAATGGCGGCTTGAATACGGGCTTCCAATGCTTCAAGAGTTTCTGGTTTGTCGGCAAAAACCAATGACGTAACATATCCCAAAAAAACTATCCAGATGCGTTAAATCGCAGGAACGAATGGGCTAGTGAAGAGGATGAAGAGGTTGATGTTTAGCTGATTCATTTTTGGAAACAAAAATTCATGGCTCGATAGCGCTCGCCATTCACTGTAACGGCAAATCTTTGTTTATTTCCTTCTTACTTTCTTGTTCTCTTCGCTACTCACTTTTATTTGTCTCGGTGATGGTTTTGTATCGAAAAGAATAAAACTGGTGCGAAATCGCTCAGAAACAGCACGAACTGCTTTTGCTCACTAGCCAAAATGCACGAAGTGCTCCATGAACTTCTAGCGTTAAACGATTCATGATGACTTGTGAAACCAAAAACAGCCGAAACTACGATAACATGTCGCTCTGGAAATTTGATAGATCAAGCAAAATGTTACCCCCATATTCATAAACAATATTTTAGGTTTATAGCAGGTTTATGAAACGAATTTTCTATGAAAATTTGTATAATACACCTTTTATTAATCAAAAATATTTTTATATTAAACTAATAAATGTTTGCAATAGAAATTGACATAGTTGTGGGCAATGGTAATGTGATTGTAAAAGAAAAAATATTGACTGATTTAGTCATAATATGGTTGCTGCAAAAAAAGTATTAATTAAAGTATTTTAAATATTTGCAAACCTTTTCCAACCATACTGAATGAGTTGCTTGTGAATATATCGAATCATATATTTAGTTTGCTAGCATGGACAAAAGATAAAACACGAACACAATGGATTAGACTCACATTTCTAGCGATATCTGTGATTGGGCATAATAGATTATAATAATAACGATTTGACGCTGCGATTAAATAGCCGGATTTTAGTTTTTCGCGATAAATTTTTCGCGCGCCGTGGTTCGTTCAGTCTAAGGAATGCTAGCCGGGGTTTTTTAATACCGTCAGAGATATCCGTATCGGAGCCTCCATTACTAGATATTCAACAGCCCAGGTAGATAAATATAACTATGAGCGGGGCCTCTACATCAGCGCAGATTCGCATTAGTTTTTCCATAGTTTATTTTCAGGCACACTTTCGACCACAGCCGAGAAACGGTGGGTTATTAAACATAAACCGTCAGCATAGTTGATATCATTAAATTTGTCCGTGATGGTCCATCGGATGATCGCATGAGGCTTCCCTATTGGTTATATCCAATAAGCTATCCGGCAGCAGCAGGAAAATAGTGGAAGAAAGGATATACCGAAAGATAAAGCTCGTACTAGTTTTTCCTACTTACTTTAGTACGAGTCGTTCTAAAAAATTTTAGTATGAATACCAACAATATGTACATAAAGTAAACCAAAATCGGATAACTTTCGAAAAGCAATATGCGTGCATACTCACAACAACAACACTACAAAAGAAATTAAAAAATGAATTTCAAGAAGAAAAACGCAGATTATTTTCATGTTTTAAAAGTAAAATAAGAAGCAATAATTCCCATTTGCTAATTTTTTAATGTATTTAGTTAAATACATAAAATTTTCAAAGTAGAATGATTACGAAAACCCTAGCGGGCTGCTGCTGGTGTCTTATAATTGAGACTTTTTCGGTAACTAAAGGGCGCAATACAACAAAGGTGAAATAAACATGTGTAATGGGTAAGTATAATATAAAATTCGATCTATCTCTGGTTCTCTGGTGGTAAGTGCTCAATTTCGGATTATTGCAAGTACGAATCGGGATTAAGCCGACTTAGAAATTCTTGAATCAAGCAAAGTTTGTGATTAATTTTATCTCACTTTTTATTAAGTCATTCCCGTTTTCGGATTATTTTAAGTACGGGGCTCTTGAATAATCCGCACTTGAATCCACCGTTCTGTACATGATTTAAGGAAATCCCTACTTACCGTACTATTGACACCGCTTCGGCATAACTTAAGAATGGCTTGTTTAGTCTTTTCAGTGTAAAAGCTTGCCTTTCTCCTGTTTAAGATGAAAACTGTCGACTATGTCTCCTATTCAAGCGTATTCTGCACTCAACGTCCCTAAGTAACTCCCATATCAAACACACGAACTTTTCACCGAATCGCATTCGGCACGTTCAAAGTCAATGAACTAAAGACATAGTGATGAGTTATATTCCAATGATTGTTCGGTAATGATAAGAATAGTACTGATGTGGTCAACATAAGAACGAAGGCCAGCTTGATCCTTACACAAAAATTGATCAAACACAGTAGAAATTCTTTGCAGTATAATCGTTGCCAATACCTATAAAGTTCATCAAGGTTGGGCCTTTTAGTTTTTGCAAATATTCATTCTGATATAATCACATCATTTAGTCAGACATTTTTTATATATGGTGTTTTATATTCTGCCAATGTTGTAGCATCGTATTTATGCAAAAGTATCCATAATTGATTTAAAAATGTTTCGTAAATAAAGTGAAGATATAGAAAAATGTGTCTTATCTGCGTGTAAATAAGTAAAATATTTTACCAACTTAAGCAAAAATTCTTCTTTAAGACTTTTCCTGTAAAAGAAACCAGAGGACGAACAAAACTATTTTGTATTAGAATTTCAAAGGTCCCATAACTTTATGTTCTTAATAAATTCCTAGACCAATATTTTAAAATGTTACGAAATTGAGAATGAATTCAATAAACCGAATATATTTTCGGTAGATGAAAAAGAGAATGTAAAGAAAAACAGAAAAAGAATATCAATCAAAGGGCCTTATAATTAAACCCACTGTTCAATTAGCTATTGTATTTTTACTTCGAGTTTTTCTTAAACCTTATGTTCAGTGAGAAAGGACTTAAGTAAAATATTTAACCAAAAAACTTCTTTAAAAGAAAAAAAAAACCATATTAAAACCAAGACAGATCATTTTTGTAAATAAGACCTTTTTATAATTTTCTATCTTACAAACAATTCATTACTGTGTTGTAGACGCACAAAACTTACATATTTTTTTTAAGGCTGAAAATGGAAAATGAGTATAAATAAAGGAAGAAAATAGTAAAATTTATTAAACCTTAAATTAAGATTGTTAATTTAAAATTCACATTAAGTTACGAGATTAAGGAAAAAAAATTAAACAAGAAACAAGAAAAGTTCATAATCAAGGAAATATCCCTGAGTATGCAAAAGGACAAAAGGAGCCAAAAGCAGACAGTCAAAAAAAAACTCACATTTAGCATTTTTCATGTAATCACCATAAAAGCCATAAATTTATCACCATACTTCATCCTCTAGAAAAACACATTGTAAATTAAAAGTTTTTTCTTAAATAAAAATTTCATGAATTAGAAATAAAAAGATGGAAAGAGGACCAAAATAAGCGTCTCATGATACTTTTAAGGATTTTAAGGCAAATTAGAGCGTAAAGTGTGTGTGTGTGTGTTTTTTTTTTTAATTTTTCACAATCCTCTTTGGTGGCAAGAAGCAAAAATAAAATTTTATAATTGTATAGATTAAAAAAAAAATCCTCTAAACAGGCTTTTTTTTTATATGTAAAAAGTGTAATAGACCCAAATGAATATTCTAATACCAAAAATTAATAAACTTTGTTCTTTTTTTCCGGAAATTCTTTAAACATGTTGTTTTTTTCTAATTAATTATTTCGCTAGTTGTCTTTATTGTCCTTTTTTTCTACAAAAATTTCTTTAGTTTTTTCGTTTTTTTACTTTTGAAAAAAAGGATTTTTGTTGCCAGTACTCATTAGGAAAGAAGAACAATTTTGTTATACTTGATATTTATTTTTATTTTGTAGTTTAAATTATTATTATTGTTGAAAAAATTTATCGCGCCTTTATTGCAACATAAACATATCCCAAAAAATCAAAAATTTGAAGTTACTTGAGCAAAAGTGCTCCTTCATACCTTCTTTGTATGTAAAAAAATCAGTGTTTTATATCAAACTGAACCAAAGTTATAGATAGCAGAAAATATTTTATCAAATCAGTATACAAAGGTCCATTTTGAAAACTTTAATCGCATTTTTCCAAGCTAGAAATTTTTGAGCTATGACTACGTTGCAATAATGGAGCGATATATGTATTTTATATATTAAGGAAATCCTTTATTATTATCAGGGAAACCGGAAATATGCACTAATAAGTAATTTTATAATATTGGCATATAAAAACATGTAAAAAAGTATAGTCTCTCAAGCCTACATCACTGTATTTGCAGACATATTTTCGAGTGTCCCCTCTGGCGCTAATGGGCAGCAATGGGCCAGAATAAAATTATCTTATAAGGTTAAGATTCATTTAAGATTTATTTCAGGTATCAAAATATGATTTAAAAACGTGGAATATAACCTATAGACAAACAAAAGCTCTTTTGAATAATATAAAGGAAAATGGTGCAGGAATTCCTAAGTTTTCAAATAAGTTCTGTCGCATCGGGTAGACTATTTTACACTGCAGGTCTAGTTCAAACGGACTTGCGAAATCGTTTATCTCCGCAAAAGTTGAGAAGAAATTGTTTATTAAACAAAAATCTTATTAATATTTTTGTAAAAAAGTGTTTTTTGTTTCGTTAATTTTATTGTGAATACAAATTTAATTCTTTCTTTTTAAATCTTATTTATATCAATTTTAAATATTAATAATCTTTTACACTGTAATTTTGTATAATAAACAATCTACTCTTCTTGAGTTTTGTTAAATTTAACTTAAATTCAAATTCAATATGCGTATCGGTATCGGTATCGATGTCGGCGATATTTTTGTTTGAGTATCGGTATAGGTGTCGTATCGTTACTTCCCTATTTTTAACCTTAGCCTTACCAATACCGACCCGGGTGACCATTTCGGTTTTATTTCTTTAATAATATCCTTAAATTTGCTTCAGCTAAATGAAAATTCTTAGCTTCTAAACAGATTGTTAAGTTCTTTAAAAGTAAAAACAGGGTTTAAGAAACTGCAGTCAAAATCAAAAACTGTCGGATTAAAAACAAAATTTTGTGTACAACTTTTCGCTTTTTGAGTTGGTTTGACAGCGACTGTTTACATTTAAGCAATCAGAATTAAAAGCAGCTTTTTTTTTTTTTTTGGCCAATGACAAATGAATAAATGAAAGAAATGGCAATTTTTTTACTTTGACTGCAGTTTTTTAAACGCTGAAAAAAAAACGAAACGAATTGTATGACATTTGTGTAGTACCACCCGGCTCGGTGTTGTTATACGTAAAAACCTTTGGTAAGGCGCAGGTTAAAAATGTTCCTTTTTGTTATTTATGTTTTTTTAAGTTATGTTTTTTTATATATTTTTATGTAATATGTCCAAATTATCATGGAACTATCAAAAGAAAATGAATAAGTATTATTTCTAAACGGAAATGATTTTTATTTTAGCGTTTATACTAAAGTCAAGTAAAAACAAAAATCTTTTACTAACGTCGTCGAAATCAAAATATTTTTTTTATGAAATGGGGCAACTGAAATTGCCAGTAAATATTAAAAAAGAGAAAAGAAAAAAACACTAAAAACTCAAGTTTAGCCAGAAAAAAGGAACACGATTGCAGTCCCAAATATCCCTTTTTGTCTAAACACTCTTTAAAATCAACGTATTTATTCATTCATTAAATTTATGAATTAAAGCTTAACAAATTACGTATAAAACTTAAGGCAACAATATTAACTCTTTTTTGGTTTTGGTATGTCATTTAATTTTTATTTTGGTTCAATAAAGTTGAACTAGTTGTAGAATTTCAGAAAGTTTTGTTTGGCAATACTGAGGCACTTTAAACATCTACGCATAAATTAACAGTTACTTTTATTACTTAGTCTCGGTTTACACGCTTCAACTTTTAATTCTCAACTTTTGAGTTTTTAGATGAGAGAAGAAAAAAGAAAAAGGGTTGGTATGGAAATGTTTGCACAATTTGTGTTGCATGCTAATTTTTTCATGATGATGTATTGAAGCATTTATAATCGAAAATAAGTTAAAACAGATTGCTGCTTTTGATCGATCATATTGACAACTTTAAAAGGAAATTGATATAAATAAATTGTGCAGCAAACGTTGAAACATGTAAGCCTATCCTTACACAAACTCACACACATACATACACATTTACTTTACGATACAATAGAGACCAAAAGGATAAAAAATATTTTTATTTTGCTTTTTTCCCTCTGTGTTTATTCATAATTTGTTTTTCATACTCATTGGTTGGTCGCCATTTTTATGATGTTGATCTAAATTTTTGTTGTTGCTGCAGTGTTGGGTTGGTGGTGACACTGGTGGTTATGATGAGGCCATAACAAGATTTTAAATGTTTGTGTTAGTTTGTGTATGGTTTTCAGTTCACTCTTGTTCCTTTTATTCCATAAAACTTGTGGCAATTTTTTTACTGATGTTCATTATGCTGTATTTAATGTTTAATTACACTAACAATGCTCAAAATACCAGAAACCATACTTGTTGAAAGATGAAACATCAAAATATTTTAATGTGTGTGTGTATGCGTGTCGATGCATGCCCAGCGGGAAAAAAAGGAGTAAGAATGCCTTCTAGAAGGCCTCTCTACTTATTCTTTTGGATGAAGAAGGCCTGCTCGCTATATTCCATACTCATATCTGTTTGACATACGTTGTTATTGCGGGGTAGGGCTTCAGCTCTCGCTTTTTTGGCAGGTACATAAGAATGGCAACTGGAAAAAAAATTATTTATTTACTTTTGCTTTATCAAAAAACAAAACAGAAAATGCTACTCCTTCTATTTTTGCTTCTCATAGAAGCGAGTGTGGAATGGGTATATTATCTTTTATATAAAATAGCCGAGGCCTTCTATGAGACCTTCTTTATCTGTTAGATCAGAATGGTAAATGAATCAAACAAATTTTTAAGCAAGCCTTTAATAAGGCCTGAAGAAAGAAAAGGACTTCTGAGTTTTCCCGCCGGGTGCCTATGTGTGTTTAAATGTGTGTGTTTTAGTTGTGTGAGTTTAATGTTTGTTTTAAACAAAGGAAAGCTGATGAATTGCAATGAATAACAGAAAATTAAATTAAAAATATGATTGTTAATGTTGAATATAATAATGAAAATAATTCATTTAAAAAAAAATCAATATGAAAAAATTAAACACAAAATTTAATATTAAAAAAAAGGAAAAACAATATTGGAAAATATTTTCTAAAAAAAAAAATGCCTATCCTGCCACCTGACTTATTATATATTTAACTAGCATACCCGCCCGGTACTTGGTTACCTGTAATTTTTAAAGTAAAAAATAAATAACATATTTTTCATGTTTTTTTTTACGAAATTTATTTTTATTTTTTATTGTAAGAATCGTAGTACATAACGAATTATTTTTGTTGCTCATAATAATTTTGTATAAATGTTATACACAGTAGATTTGCTAAAAGTGGTATAGGCTGCGAAGTATATATAAGTTAAAACAAAAAACACTCTTGTTTTAAACTTGTTTAAATTCTAGCATTTAACCCGCCACTTTAGTAGAACCAAAAAGCTAAAGAAAAATATCCAATTTCACGTATTTCCTTTTTTGGGTACTATATTTGTCCCCCATAAAAGTATCGAAATTTTAGTATTGTAGTGGCACCCCATAATTTAGTACGAATATGTCAATGAATGGAGGAAATGTTTTGTAAAAAAAAGTACCAAAAATACTTACGATTTTCACCCCTTTTGGCAGCCCATAATTTAGTACGAATATGTCAATTAATGGAGGAAATGTTTTGTAAAAAAAAGTACCAAAAATACTTCCGATTTTCACCCCTTTAATGTTCGAATTTCGAAAAAGTACCAAATTCGTTTCGAATGTGGTATTAACTTTGTTTCTATGTTTATTGGTTCAAAAGATAGATAGGTGGCAAAAAAGTACTAAAATTCAGATTTTACCCGTTTACTCCCTAATAGGGCCGAATTTCAAAAAAGTGCCAGTTTTTTCCCCCATTAAAATATCAAAAAAGTGCAGTATTGTAGTGTGGGCCCATAATTTATTACGAATATGTCAATGAATGGAGAAAAATATTTTGTAAAACAAAGTACCACAAATAGTTACGATTTTCACCCCTTAAATGTTCGAATTTCATAAAAGTATCAAATTGGTATTCGTATTTTTTTTGATAAGTTTCGAACGTGGTATAAACTTTGTTTGTATGTTTATTAATTCAAAAGATAGATGGGGTGTCAATAATGTACCAAAATTCAGGTTTTACCCGTTTACTCCCTAATAGGGCCGAATTTCAAAAAAGTACCAGACATCTGTCCGCTTATTTTTCTAAAGAACAACGATTAGTATTACATTTATTTTGCATCTCTATTAGTTTTGGAGATATAAGGTTACCGAATTTTCCCGTTTTTACCTTTTTTTACCCCCTTAACATTCGAATTACGAAAAATCCCGTCTTAGTGGATCGATTTAGAGAGTGACCAATCGCTAGTCCAAATTTCAAGTTTCTAGCGTCAGCGGTTTGGGCTGGGTGATGATGAATGAGTTAGTCGGTCATTCACTCACGCAACTCTTTTATAAATATAGATTGTATGTAGTCACTCAAAAAGTGTCTATAGTCACTTTTAAAAAGTATTCTTTTCAGATGAGTTACTTAGTCCCTGTCCATACTATCAAAGATTTCAGGCTAAACGTTTGATTTAAATGGTGAAAGGTGAAAAAGAGTGGAAAAGTGTACTTTGTTTCGTGATCAAGCGTTTTTTGTGAGTTTGTTATTGGAAGATAAAATAAGGAAGAAAAAAGTATACAAAATGCTTAAATGCTGCAACATAAAAGTTTCATTGTGTTGACACGTATGCAGGTTCAATAGGGAATTGAAGGTAGAGAGCTTCCGCAACAAATATTTCTTTCTATGAGCGAGTTCTTAATGACATTAAAATTAGATGTAGTTCATTTAAATAAAACATTTAAAGTTTTTATAAAAAGACCTCAAGATCGATAATTTAAATTTATTATAAATAATAAAGGCCGAATAAAATATATATTATATACATAAAAGACAAGTTGCTGAAAATTCTTCAATCCAATTTAAACTGTATCATATTGTTGTTTCATTTTAAAATCAATATTTCACGCCAAAAAGTGAAACCTAACAGGAACTAATCGTTAATCAAAAACAAAGTCAGTTTCAATTGAATATTAAATCAAGTGAATTAAATGTTTACTTATATCAACAACATGATTGCAGAAAATATTAATAATATCAAAAAAAAAATGTTGTTAATACTATTAAGTTGTTAACTGGTGCAATTTAATAAATATTTTTAAATTTAAATAAGCTTTTTGTGCAGCTTCTTAAAAAATATTTTAATCGAAAATTTTATTAATCTCTGATCAGCATCTTTACTTTTTAAAGCAAACCGATTTCTTATATGAAAATGTGGCTACAGTTTCTTAATTAACGCTCTAATCGAGAAAAAGACATTAATATGGGACCACCTTAATTTTTTATAAAAAAAAAACGATTTTCAGACAGAATGTGAAGGAAAACTTAAATAATCGAAAAGAGGACGTTAATGATCACCCAACAATTTTTCTTATTAAAAATCAATTTTTCTTAAAACAACTGAAAATGCCTGTAAAGTCTTGAAACGCACTTTGTATTAATTTAACAAAAGACAACAAATAACGTTTCAATGCGATTTTCTAGAAATAGCACATCAATGCTACACTATTTCCTGGATGGGTATCAACTAGAGTTAGTTGGAGAATTTCTGGATCTCGGTATTCTACTTGATCCTAAGTTAGATTTCTGCAAGCATATTACAATGACTATAAATAAAGCTCGAGGTGTGCTTGCTTATATAAAACGATGGTCTAAAGAGTTTACAGATCCCAATGTAACGAAACAACTATACACATCCCTAGTAAGACCTATTTTGGAGTATGGTTCTATTGTCTGGGATCCTGAAATTAATATGCACATAGACCGAATTGAATCTGTTCAAAAGCAGTTTCTCTTATTCTGCTTGAGAGGCTCGTTTGGTCGTAGTGCTGGGAATCTTCCTTCGTATACTACGAGGTTATCATTTATTAAACTACCTACCTTAAAAAGCCGAAGGACTATGCTAAATGTCGCATTTCTAATTAATTTGATTAATGGCGATGTCATCTCCGACTTCCTTCTTCAAAACATAAATTTTAATATTCCACGACGTTTTACCCGACACCTAATACCTCTGCACCTTCCTGTTGTTCAAACAAATTATGCTGATACTGATCCTTTGAGAAGAATATGCAAAAATTTCAATGAATTGTATAGCTTAATTGATTTTTCCATTAATGTAAATGTAATTAAACGCGATATTATTGTGTTTTTAAATAATTAATATGTCTTAAAAATTTTTTGTTTTTTATTCGTTTATAATGCCTTTATTTGAAATCTTGTAATATACTTATAATAGTCTGTAAGGATTCATATCCATAGATTTAATCAAATAAATAAATAAAAAAATAAAATAAAAAATGGCGAAAAGGGCGTATATCTTATATCATTTAAATTGTTCATCGAAAAATCAGTTTTTTCAAAGTCAAAGTAAAAATTGTATCAAAAAGTTTAACGCTGTACATCGTTGCTTATTGCATATGCATCGATTACTTTTTTGTTGCACTTTGGGACATGAGTAGAAAATATATATTTGAGCACCTGCCGTTTTGGCCTAAGCTCAAGGTGGTCTTGACTAGCGATGTGCAATAAATATCGATATATTAAAATATCGAAATTAAAAAAAAATATAATCTATATATAACGCCGATATTAAAAATACCCATAAATATCCATACACCGATATTTATCTACGACTATCGAATTCGATATTTTTAAGATCTATCTGCTTACAATACTGTTGTTTTTTTAAGAATTGCATCATATGATTCTTTAACTAATATTAAGAAAATAACTGCGCTTTTCTATTGTATATTTTCATAGATTACACAGTTCAGTTTTGTCTCGGTTTTTTAAGAGATGACAACAAAAAATAAGCGCGAAAAAATATTCTGGAAAGGGTTCCTAGAATTATGCAAAGCATCTCCTTTGCAGCAATAGACTCATGAAAGTTGGAATTTTAATAATAAAAAAATATATATTGTTTTTTCTTTTTTTTTGAGCGTGTTCTTATAAATTTAAAATAAAATACTGCACAGTTTACTTGCATAGTATGTGTCACAAGTTTCGTTTACCACCAGTATATAATCTTAATTATTATTTTTCTTTTTAGATTTCATATGGCGAATAAAAAAAATTTTTTTTGTATTCTATACTTTTTTTTGAATTTTTTTTATTGTAGAATTAACTGCCCGTTCCTCGATTTCCAACGAAAACTTCGTTCGCATAACTAACCTTAAAAACGAAATTTTTAAATTGGTTTTTTTTTTTTAATAAAAGTTAAGCGAATGAAAGTTTCGTTCGAAATGGAGGGACAGGCAGTAAATTTGAAATTAAAATAAACAATAAAAATTTAAAATGGAATTACATGTTATATGTTTGTACATATGTAAATATGTATTGAAATTTGGTAATAATTTCAGCTTAATAGGTTCGATACATCGATATATCGATATTTTTAATTAATAAATATCGATACTCTTAAAAAATATCGATACCATATATATCGAAAATTTTTTTCAATTTGCCCATCCCTAGTCTTGACCGCTGGGTGTATAAACAATGCCTTTACCATCCGCCTTTGATGAGTGTATAATGCGGTAAAATTATTCACTCGCCCCTTGTTTAGCAGCTGGAGCTACCTAGCCTCTGCTGCTTTTGGAAAAATATTAATAGCAGCAGCACCTAGAGAGAATCGCCCAAGTCCGAACATTCCCACAAGGCTAAAAAAGAGGCCACGAAGTTGAAAGGAGAAGCCCTCGACTTTGGGTTAAAAACAGATACTTTTGCATGCAATTGTTAAAAGAAGTTGAGTGCATTGTTACATAATGTGAGCAGCAGTAGTTTGTAAAAAGGGCACTTGGATTTTTGATTGCGCCTTAACATGTCATATGTGTAGAGAACGAAATTTGTTAAAAACATTGAGAACTCATAAGGAAAGAGTTGATCTTACCGCAGTTCTAAAGTTAAGCAATACCTTTGGTAATGTTGTTTTGCTTAGGGATGTTCTATAGGTACCAAGTTTAAAATATAACTTTATTTCCATTGAATATTTAACACAAAACAATTTATCAGTCGTTTTTTTTAAAGATAATGAGAGCAACGTTATTTATGCAAACGGAAAATTTTTATTTAAAGGCATAAGAAAAAATCAATTATTTGTATGTTTTAAACAATAAATAAATGCCCGAAGTAAGAATTTCATGACAAACGTATTCGACTTTCATTGTTTGGCAAAATCGTTTCGGACATTTATCAACCAAAACTGTATGGTTGCATTAACACAAAAAGGGATGGTACGAGAAATATCCTTGAAATAAATTCCAGATAATTTTGCTTGTGAAATATGTTTAAGTTCAAAAATAGTTTTCCTAACGTTTCCGAAAAATTCAAGTCAGAGAACAAACGATATCCTAGGTTAAGTTCATATAGATATATTGAAGGTATCAACTCAAAATTTAAAATTTTTTACATCAAGTATACACAGAGAAAAGTGTTTTATCAATTAAAAAATGGTTTAAAAAGTATTTAAATTTAATTAATGTGATAATTGAATCAATTATTTTTTTAGTTGAAAGAAAATTAAGAATTAAATTTTGAATTAATTAACATTTGAGTTGTTTTGAAATAAATTTTCAATTAAAATTTTAATTAAATAACAAAAAATCTTAATTGACTTTTTTCTTTTAAAATAAAATAATTTAAACATGTCGTATTGTTGTTGGGAATTGTCAATATTTATTTAAATAAATTAACACATTGTTTGAAATGGCAAAGTTTTTTGATCACTTTTTTAATTAAAATTAAAAATATCATTTATTAAAAATATTTTTCAAAATTTTAAAATTTTTAGTAATCGGTATAATCATTTTGGTAATAGGTGCAAAATCAACAAATTGTTTGCTTGATATTATGAATTTGGTATAAATTTGGTGATTGGAGAAATTTAATAATTTTTTCTGTGTATTTATATGAATATAACGTGTCGATTTTTTCGAAAACGTGACAAAAGAAAAATTTCGAGTTTATACTCTCTTGTTGATTAAGTGGGAGTTGCAAATTATTTTAAAAAAAAATTAACTGGCAGTATTTTGTTTCAGAAAAGAAAATATCGCAAGGAAGATGATATTTGGCAAGTGCGATCTTTAGACAAGAGGTGCGATTGGTGTTGAAACTGGAAGACTTCGATCCGTTATTTTAGCTAGTCCTCCTACAAAAGACCCCGGAAGTAAGACATCCATAAACGCAGAGAAAAAACATGTTTAAAAATGGTAACCTCCAACAAAACTATTTTTAAACATATTATGTTTAATTTAACCATGTTATTGAAACCAACAACCATATTATTGTTAAATTGGTTTTCTATCAAGAAGCCATAACCATATTATGGTTGCCTCCAAATATGTTTTGGTTAAATATGACAATAATTTGTTTTTAAATTAACAATAGTATTTTCCTCTTTTCCAAGAGCAACATACTACGGTTGAAAACCAACCATGTTATTATAAGTGTTAAGCATATTTTAGTTATTATTCACCAAAACGTGTTTGGAGAAAACCATAATATGGTTCTGGCTACTTGAAGGCTACTTGTCGGTAACAAAACTATGATTAAATTAAGCATAATATGTTTAAAATAGTTTTGATGGAGGTGACCATATATAAACATGTTTTTTCTCTAGGTGTAGGCATCCAAATTTAACACAAATCCTTATTTTATACAAAAAAATGATCGGTAGCAATTCGGTCCACTATTTTATTGGAATTTTAATTATTTTTTTTTATTTAAAATTTCTAACTGCTGAATATTGTTTGAACTAATGGTGGCTGGTTTCATAGATTCGAAACGTCCTTCACACTTGTTACAAAATTGTTATAAAGGGTCCACCAAATAACTTTTTTTTTTTTGAAAATGCTATAAAAAAAAACTATTGAATATTTTCTCAAATTTCTTTTTTTATTTGAAAGTACAATCCTTTCGGTTAACAATGGAAAATAATTTCATTCAAATGGCTGCCTCGGCTGGCCATGCAGTAGCCTACACGATCGGTCCAACTTTTAAGCACATTATCGATTGTGTGCAGCTGTATTTCACCAATGGCTTCACGATTATTGCCCTTTAAAGCGTCAATTGTCTCTGGCCTGCGTAACACTTATCTTTGACGGTACCCCACAAATAATAGTCCAACGGTGTCAACTCGCAGCTTCGAAGTGGCCAAACGACATCAGCTCTGCCGCTGATAATGCGATCTTCAAAAACAGGGAGCAAAACATCGAGTGTAGCTTCGGCTGTGTGGCACGTAGCGCCGTCCTGTTGAAACTAAATGTTGCCAATATCCTCCTCTTAAATTTTTGTGAAAAAAAATTCGTTCAACATGGCCCGATAATGGTCGTCATTGAATGTAACGGCCACTCATTGCTCATTTTCGAAGAAAAATGGCCCAATTACGCCTGATTACGTGCGGATTTTCAATATACGCGTGCGGGTTTTCTGTGCCCCAAATGCGACAATTTTGCTTGTCTACATACCCGCCAAAATCAAAATGAGCTTCATCTGAAAAGATGATTTTTTTGGCAAAATCGGCATCTTTTGGAAGTCTTTCGCAGGCCCACTTAGCGAAGCGAAAACGCATTGAATGGTCAGTTTGCTTCAAATCCTGAACCAATTGGACTTTGTATGGCGTCATACCAATGTCTTTATGCAAAATTCGTCTTAATGATGTCTCCGAAATGTTCAATTGTTGAGAACGACGGTGAATTGATGTTGATGGCGCTTCACGCACACTTTCTGCCACAGCAGCTTTGATTTTTCGATGAGGATGCCAGTTTCTTTCACTTTTTTCACAAGATAACGAACATACGGAGCTGACGGTGCTTCTCTTCTTCCAAAATCCGTACGCAGTTTTTGCACACATTCTGCATCATTACCATGACTTTCAAAGTAATATCGCAATATTTCCCAGCGTTGTTCAAGCGCATACACAACCATATTCGTTCAGCGGAAGGATAAAACTAATTATCTGTCAAATCAGACATGAGCTAAGTGTTACCATTCATGAAATAAACACTAGTTGAAAAAAAGTTAGAAGGCGGACCCTTTACTTTTAAAGAGCTGTCAGCAGTAGTATCGTTTTTTCTCTTAAAATTATAAATTTAAAAATAATTTTTAGTATTTCTTACAACCCGCTGAGTATGAATTTCAGTATTTTTTTTATGAAAAAAAAAAGATGATGTCTGATCAACAAATTTTGTAGTTCTTCATTTATTGTTTCCTTTTTTTCTACTTATAAGTCTTTAATACAAGACAATGAAAAGAAAATAATATGAAATCTGAACAATAAACTCTATTTCAGAGTATATTTAAGTAAATAATTTTAGATTTTACTTTTAAAGTTTTTGAACTTTTAAACAAAAATGTCTCGAGGGTTAGAAAGTGTTTGAGACACAACTTGAAGAAACGGATTTAAACAAATGATTTTAGTTTGATAGGAAAAGAGTTTGCGTAGGAGGGGGGGGGGGGGGGGGGGGGGGGTCGAATTTCCAGTGGGCGCTGCCAGTTTTAAAATTAAATAAACAATATACATATTCATAGTTCATAACTTTCGTCTTTTTTGTCGTACAAAAAAAGTTAATCCCTTTTGTTGACAATGTGCATGAAATATTGTGTCATATTATTCTAGACATGTCAGTTGATATTTTTTTCATTTTTTTATATATTTTGTTTCTAGTTGTAGTTGCTGCTGCTGATGATGATGATGATAATCCTTTTTATAAATTTCGTACACGTCATTGTTGTGCTCTGTATGAAAGCGAGCAAAAAAAAAAAATGCCAAAAACGAGCTGCATTGAACTCCCAACATGTTAAAGGTCAACGTTTTTATTATAATGTTTTTTTCTTTCTGTGACATCGCTGTCGTTGTTTTGGTTTAATTTCAGTTTTTTCACGGCTTGTACTTTTTTTTAAGAACTCAAAAGAGAAAAGACCTGTACTTTTGTTGAGTTAAATATTTTTGTTGTTGTTCTACTTTTTGTTCATGACCCCGTAGGACATGTCAACATTTTCAGAAAATATTACAAAATTAAATTAAATTAAAGCTTAAACGGAGATGATGAGGAAGCCGAGGGTGGTGGCGTAAAATTAAAGAAAGAAAGACAAGCAAATTAAAAGTAATGGTAACATGTACGAGAACACGAAAAGTGTTTATTGGTTTAAATGTTTATTCTTAGTCGGTTATTTGGTTGGTTGGATAAGTGAAAAAAAAAACACTAGAATTTTATACTTAAGTTTTTTTTTTATTGTTATCAAAATAATTGTAACAAAATACTTTAATCCTGTTCTCACAACAAAAAAGTGAACAAAATGTAAACGCGCGTGTAAAATTGTTTGGCATAAAATTAGGCATTTAAGATAAAGCAGAAAAGTCTGCTGAGGTAAATGGATAAAAAAAACTTTGTTGTACAAATTCCGACATTGTTTAGAACTAACATCTTTTAAGGTGTACATATAGACAGATACGCATTTTAGAAAGTAGTTTTAAAATTAAGTAAAAAAAATATTTCAGCTTCTCCTAGTTAGACTCTAGGGGTTGTGTAACTACCTTAACAGAACTACAATGCAATAGACGCAGGCGTTTGAATAGTCGATCATTTCTATATATTGAAGTCAATTTATTTTTAAACCCACACCACCAAAGTTGAACGCTGATGACAGAAAAAAATATGGATCGTTACTAATCCCATCTTTTAGGTCGACACAGAATAACTTTTTAAATTAATGTAAGGATGTCCGTCCTTCCATTTGGCTGTATATGTGAACATTGTGCCCAAAGTACAGGTCGAAATTTTGGAGATAATAGAATGAAATTTGGTACGTAGGTCCTAATTGCCACAAGAATTATAACAATCGGTCCATAATTTTTTATACCCCAAACAGGGTTTGTGCCCATAAACCATCTTATTATTTTGGTAGTTAGATTAAGTTTGGTCAAAATATATTTTATTGTAATCGGTTCATATAGGTTTTAATATAGGAAAATAGGTTTTAATATCATAACTCCTTTGTAAATGTTTGCGTTGACATAAAGTTTTGGGGCAATTACTTTTACGAAAGCGAATTTTTTCTCTGTCTGCTGGAGACCAGAGTCTCTGGCGGGAATCGAACCCGCAACCCCGGCACTGATAGACTAGCTAACTAGCCTACCAGGGTACCCTACAAATTTTGTACTATTGACTACAGGTTCCATATAAACCCCCTCTCTAAGCGCACTTAAAGACACACAAAAGCTCATATATGTAGATGTATTTAAAGCACAAAGAACTCTTATATGAATATCACGCTAATAACATAATTTGGTTCTGGCGGTTCAATTTCCGCCCATAGGTCCCAAATAGAATCCACTCTCGAAAATACGTCTGTAAATATTGCGGTGTAGGGCATAATATGGTCGGGCCTGGCCGACTATACTTTCTTACTTGTTTTAATTATATTACATTTATGAATTGGGAATTAAGTTAATTTAAGCTTGAAAAATAACTTCAATTTATTGCCGCCCATTTTAGCTCTGCATATGCGTTACCTTGGATTTCTATAGCCATCGCTTATATTTATTTTGTAAATATTTGTCCAATTCACAAGCTCGCATTATCGTCGTATTCGTTGTATAATCGTTAATTTAACATTGTTGTATTTTTGTTGTTGGTAGTTTTCAAACAAAAGTGCTGTCTATAGACATTATAATTATAATTACACGATTGATTTTTATATGTTTTGAAAAATGTTGTAATAATACCAGGCCTGGAAATGTTTGATTGGGTCTTTGAATTTGTAAAAATCTTTTAAGAATGTGATACCGAAATACCACGGATTTAACTCTTTTTACGGCCAATTTCACCAAGTTCAGTTATAATTAGCTATCAGTTATTATATGTTAAAACATGTTGTTAACTGGAAGTTACAGTAATGGTTTGTTCAAACTGAACTTTGTGAAATTGGCCGTTAATGATTAATATATGTTTAAAAACTCATTTAAATTGATTTGTGTACTTATTTTAAATAAAATATTTTATCAATTAATATTTATTTAATTTCATGGTATCGAACAATGTGAATTGCAAACATTAAAAAAAGAAGATAGAAATAAAACCCAAGAGTGAAGTGAAAAATTTTACTAAAATTAATTAATTTCCTTTTTTAGTTTCACTTTTCATATTTTTTTTTATTATTTGGTAAAAAAAATTGTAGATCTTTTTAAAATACTTTACCGTAAGTAAATTGACAATGTACATTTAATAGGCATTTTCAATTTTTTATATTTAGGCATACGATATACAACAAATTTCCCTATTTATAAGTGCATAAAAAAATTATTTAAATACGACAGACCTTGTGAATTCGACTTTTAAAATTGTGACAATTGCTAGAAACACAACTGGGACGAACGACGGTTTTCGCCCAACTCGACGAATATTTCAGTAAAAATTCTCTGAATAAATTCGTCGTATGAAACATAATAACGGCGAAGCATCTTTTATAATTGAGAAAGTTGTTTGCTCTTTGTGCATAGAGAGAGAGATAGTGTGACCATATTAAAAAAATAATGCACAAAAATTAAAATATAATCAAAAACACAACTAAAATCTATTTTATTAATGGCTAATAAATCAGTGAGTGCTTAAACGTTGATTTAGTTGAACTTAACTTAAATTTATATGTAGTTTAAACTCAACTGTTGTAAATAAGTGTCCCATGTATAATATGTAGTTTAAAAAGTAACATGTTGCAGCACTACGATAAATGTTGTCAAATTCATATGGTCTATATTGGTAGATTACGCGCCCAATTTTATGCGTTTAAAGATGGTTTATATGTTCACTGATTTATAGATTTGTCGGTTTAAGCACATTTTAAACCAAAAACAGAGTTTAACTTGCTCTGATTTATTACCCTAAATGTTAAACAATAAAAAAAAACAATTATTAAAGTAAAAAATTAACTTTATTTACTAAAATACTTCTAAACTAAAACCAAACGTGGTCACCTGGTACTGATTTCTCCGTCGTTCGCCGGCGTATGACAGAAATAAATCTATTGCGCAGACCGCGTATGACGAATTTCGCCGCATGTTTTATTTTTGGCGACGAATATTCGATGTCAAAAAATTCGTCGTTCGTACCAGTTGTGTTCTCAGCATTTTATTAAATAGCTTATTTTTTTTATATAGAACAAATTTCAACTCGTTTGCTGCGGGAACTTTTTTTAAAGTAGAGAAAAAGAGAGATGGCGTTTTTTAATATTTTTTTATGGGCATTTTGGCTATGGAATGTACAATTTAATAATTGCAAAAAACTTTAAAAGTCATAACCCTAATATACATACATATTTAGTCAATTCACAAGGTATCCTAACATGTCATATTGTCAAAATGTCCTAATATTTCACAATGGTTTAAAAATATTGTTGTACGGCTCAGCCGCTCAGCGCTGGACTTTTCTGATTAATTACGACAGCACAATAAACACAGCAAGCAACGTTCTATTTATTTAAGACACTTTTTGTTAACAAACCAACAACAATATTTTTAAACCATTGTGAAATATTAGGACATTTTGACAATATGACATGTTAGGATACCTTGTGAATTGACTAATTATATATGTATATATGACAGCTGACACTCAGCCTATCGTCATGTTGCTGTAACAATAAAAAACAAAAATTAACTTCAATTTGTTTATATCGAATCAATAAGAACTTTGCAAATTTATAATAAAGTTATAACAAATTCATTTATAAAAAATTAAAAAAATAACTGCAACTTATTTATGCTGACAAAACCCATTTTTTATATTTTACATAATTGTCAAGCCATCCACCTAAAACTTATTTTATATTATCACACACACACACAGACATGTACCTTAACGAATAGATGATAAAATCATCATGTATTCATTTTTTGTTTCTAACTTACTTTACACAACATGTAAAGGCATTTAAACTTTTACTAACACACTCTTCTATTATTAAGATTCACTCACATACAGTAACATCTAGTTTTCACCTTCCCCCACCTAAACGTCATTAAACTGATTAGATATTTCTTCCATCTTTCAGTTTGTTTGTTAAAGTTTAAGACTTTAAGCTAATAAGAAGAAAGAGCCCGCGTAACTAAAAAGGGGGGAAAAATTACTGAAAGACAATAAAAAAAAAAGGAAAATAAAAATAAAGATACAAATTCTTGAAAAAGAAAACTTTTTCACGTGTGAGTTTGTGCATTTAATTATACGTAGAAAAAAAATGCGAAGAAGAAATTGAAAAACACCAGATGCAAATTAAATTCCGTGTTTTAGCAATTGTTACTCTTAAATTAAATTAAAAGTAATCTGAAGGATTGGTAGGAAAGACCTACTAATGGAACTAATACAAGTGGAAACATGAATGAGGATCTAGTTGCAATTATAATGGAATATGTTTTATATTTTTCAAACCGGCTTATCAAAAACAATGTATATGATAAAATTGTTTCTATATATCAAAATGGAACCACGTTTATTTTATATACAGGCAAACAATTTAAAATTGTAACTTATCAAGATAATTTAAATCATTTGCTGAATAAAAATAAACGTTGAAAAATATGTCTAAATAAATTCCTATAAGCATCGCCAATAACTTTTCTAAAATGGAGAAATGTACATAAATGCCGAGCTTAAGTTATCAATATACCTCATTGGCTTATAAATTATCAACACTGGGATTAAAATTCTGCGACAGCCAAAATCGGGTAAATTTAAAAACAAGTTATACCTTTTCCGGCGTTTCGCTGGGTCAAGTCTAGGAATCGAGATTTATCGATGTGAAGTTATTTATTAAGTCGAGTCATTACCGTAAAAAAAGATCAAGCGACAAAAACAAAATTTTACAGGAGTTTTTTTTTTATTATATATTATAAAAATTTAGTATGAAAATTAAACTAAACTAAAATAGTTTTATTAAAATTTATTTTTGGGAATAAAACATTTATTATTAACTAGCTTAACCCAGTGCGCTTTGCTACTTCCATCGAAACAAAATTGGTAAGATTTTTTTAAAAAGTAAGGCATCTTGGACTAAATTTTGAATGATTTTACAGTAACCGCTCAACAGATGATATAGAGAAATTTCAAGTGTCTTCGTATGGGAGGTACCATGCCTACTTTTCCCATTAAAACTACCTTTTGAAATATGTTGTGGATTATTATCTAAACTATTTGTACAAAATTGGAATACTTTCTCTATTACAGTACCTCAAATACGTAGAAATCTTTATTGCAATTGTGTGGGAGGTGCCACGCTCGCTTGTCTAATCCAGCCGACTTTTTGGCAGATGTCGTGTATTGATAACGAAGTTATTTGTTTCATATTGGAAAACTCTTATTGTAACCTTCCTCCAGATATAAGGTTATTCATATTTTTATTGTATGGTTATTGCCACGCCTACTTGATTAAAATATATTAATAGCCTATGTTAAGCTCCGAGTAATCAGGAAATTACTGTGAAATTTTCAGGAAAATCGGCTCAGTAGCTTAGGAGTCTGTAGAGAAAAAACAAACATACGCTTTTTCATTTATATATTATATTTTTATTTTTAAAGGTGTAGTTAACCATAAGAGTGGGTCATACAATGCTTGAAGACTTTTGTCTTTAGATATGAAGTATTTAATATTTTCGTCCTATGGAGGGTATTGCTATTCCTTCGTCTACACCACCCATTGTTATTTTGGAATTTATAGCTTACCATAATAGTGGATTTAACCACATTTGAAGACTCTCACTGTAATAGTTTTTCAGTTACGCAATATTAAATATATGCTTCCTATGGGGGGTATTACTCGCCCTGCGTCTATCCTCTTTATTTGTATTTTTAAAGGTGTAGTTTTCCTTAAGAGTGACTAATACCAAGTTTGAACATTCTCACTATAACAGTTCTTACGATATGCGATATTAAACATTGGCGTCCTATGGGGGTAGCACTTCCCCTGTAGCTATCTTACTTCTCCCAACACCTACATACGTGAAACAGTATCGAAGATAAGAGAAGATAAGAGGTATTTTTTTTTTTTTTTTTGCTCAAAAGAAAGCTTTTGCATTTTTCTTTTAGGTAGTTTTGGTCGCTTAGTGGGATGAGAGTGGGATATGTATAAAAAAAAATAATTTCTAACTCAAGACGAGGTTTTTTGAATTTTTAGCATATGCACTATTTTGATTTTTCTCCTTTTTATGTGTAAGTGTTTCTAAAATCTTAAAAATAAAACTTATGCTGAGAAACTAGACAAATTAACCTTTCCGACGGTATATAACATACCGAACTTGCATTTCATTCCCTCGATACTGTAACACCCACAATATGTTAATCCCAGGAATAAAATCACTTTTTCTATAGAGATTTTGACAAATTAAATCTTTTTATTTATTTGTAATAATAATTAAATAAATATAAGATAATAATAATAAAAACAAAAAGATAAATAATCTAAAAAACTTAATCTCAATCACATAAGTCCTTTAATAATTTTTTTTTGTTTTTTTTTAAATTTTTTAAAAATTTTTTTTTTTCTTAAATTTAAAACTATTTTTGTATTTTTTTTTTTTGAACAGGGTATTTTTTTTTTTTTTTTTTTTTGCTCAAAAGAAAGCTTAGGTCTTTTCCTTTAAGGTAGTTTTGGTCGCTTAGTGGGATGCGAGTGGGATATGTATAAAAAAAAATAATAATGACTTACAAGACGTCAAATGCTAAAAAAAATAAAAATCCTCGTTTTGAGTTAGAAATAATTTTTTTTATACATTTACCGATTCCAAAAAAAATAAAAAATAAGTTTTAAATTTAAAAAAAAAAAAAATTTTAAGGAATTTCAAAAAATACAAAAAAAAATTTTTTTCGTTAGCTTGAAGAAATAGCTATCTAATTTGTTTGGGACAAATTTTGCTAACACTAATAGATAATAAGTTACATGGATGAGAAAGAACACCGGCTTGGCCAAAATGTCAAATTTTAACCCCCTCTAACTCAGAAACTTTTTGACCGATCTTGTTGAAAATTTGTGTCTAAACTACTATCCAATAAGACTAACCTTGGTGCAAATTTCATCCAAATCGGAAGACATCGATTTCAAAAGTTGGGTCACTTGACATGAAATCCCCCATAAATATTAAAAATATTTGTATTTTTAATCAGGCTAAAGTTCATTAAATTAAAGAATGAAAAATTATTAACAAATTTTAATTTATTTCATGTTGTAAAATTCCTTTCTTCATTAAAATAATTTAATGAAAATTAAATTTTATGAACTTAAGCCTGATTAAAGAATACAAATTTGTATTTACAGATAGAAGTTTTTTATCAATTAAAAGATCGGTTGAAAAAGCATTTAAATTTAATTAATGTGAAAATTTAATAAATTATTTTTTTAAGTTGCAAGAAAATTAAAAATGTAATAACAAAAAAGTTTAATTGACTTTTTTCGTTTAAAATAAAATAATTTAAACTTGTAAAATTGTTGTTGGCAGTTGTCAATATTTAATTAAATAAATTTTTAAAATGGCAAAGTTTTTTGATCATTTTTTTAATTAAAATTAAAATTTTTAGTAATCAATATAATCATTTTGTTAATAGGTGCAAAAGTAGCAATTTGTTTGCTTGATATTATGAATTTGGTATAAATTTGGTGATTAGAGACAATTTTTAATTTTTTCTGTGTTAAAAACTTTAAACAGTTCATTGAAATAATCACACTTCTAATTATTATTAAAAATATTTTTATTTCAGTTTATTAAAATAGGTGCCGGTTAAAATTAAAAAAAAGTCGGTCAAGTGAACCGAAATTCTCAATCACGTTTTTTAATAAACTGTTGTCAGAGGTTGATATCTGCTCGATAATGCTGATTTTAAGCTCTTAAACTGTTGTGGTATTATTGCCGTACATTTTAGATTTCAAAAAAACCCAAACAAAAAAAAGCTTAAAGGTGACAAATCGCCAAATCTTGGTGGCATCTACGAGAAATAATGCGGGTATCGAACCTTTCTTTTAAGAGATTATTCTTTCTCTTGTTGTACTGCAAGTGGCATCATCCTGTTGGAACCACATACGAGTGTTCTCTACGTCTAAGTCATAACTTTTTCGCCACAAAAAGATACGGATCAACTCCTTGTAGCGATTTCCATTGACCGATGATACTTCAATGTTGGACACCCGTTATGTGGAGCTATATTATTCGTATAATATGAATTTGTGCAAAATTTCTGGTAATCGGTGTCTACAATTGATGGCAGTTTTTTAAACAGAAATATACAAATTTTAGGGTTCACTCTTTGCCAACTGTTTAACTTGGCAAACTTTTTTTGTACTGAAGCAATTGTGCTGGATTTCGTCATAAAATAATCTATTAAGTCCTTATAAGGTGAGCGTGTTTTCAACAGACGCACATTGCTAAATCGTACTAGAATTACTCAAGGGCCCAGAATTTATATACTTTATGGGGTCTTAGATGAAAATTAGTACTTCGCAGAAAAAAATTTAAAACAGCAAATAGAAACTCAAGACTACAAAAAATAAAAAAAAAACCAAAACTCTCCATATTTGACGTCGTTGCGCTCTATCTTAAAATATATTTGATGCAGAACTTTAAATTACTCTATCTCCCGAATTCAGGTGCTTACGAATCCATAAAATCAAATTAACTTACATATTGTTTTTTTATCTCTCTTCTTTTGTACGTTGTGGAATATTCCAATAAATTATTCTTTAAGCTTCTTAAGTTTTTTATATAAGGCTCTTATTCATAAAAATGATTCAGGTTTATAAAACGATTTTTTAAAACTAAAATATTTTTGTTATGAATAAGGGGTTAAGGGTACAGGAATGGAAATGCTGATATAATTTTACTTTTTTGTACATTTTCGACTTTGCTGACACCGTGGACTTATGTATTTAGTAAAATTCAAAATTTTTAATTTGTTTAGAAAACCGATCGCGTATTAACTTAAATGCTTCAGAGAAAAATTTGGTATCAATTAAAAAAATTGTTTAAAAAGTGTTTCAATTTAAATAATGTGATAATTGAATTAATTATTTTCTCGTTGAAAAAAAAATGAAAAACATAATTTAGATGTAATTAACACAGAAAAAATTATTAAATTCCTCCAATAAAAAAATGTATTCCAAATTCATAATATCAAGCAAACAAGTTGTTGATTTTGCACCTATTACCAAAATGGTTATATTGATTACTAAAAATTTTAAAATTTTGAAAAAATATTTTCAATAAATTTGATATAATAAATATTCAAGCGCAAGGTCAATTATATAAAAAATTTATTTTTTTTTTATCCAATATTTCGCTTTCTCAATGGATAGCTTCTTCAGGGATTCAGATATTTGGTTTTTTCTTTTTATAAAATTTTTAAACAAATTCTTAAAACCAAATTTCGTTAAAACAACAAAATTGTCAATTATGAAAAACAATAGAAATTATACACAGGAAACAAAAATTATTCTATTATATTTTTATAAACTAATTATATGTTTTATGAGCCATCCTATAATTATTAATATCATAAATATTAGAATTTTCCAATCTGTCAGAAACCATTGGTACATAAGTTAAAGACTTGTAAATCTTAGGCTCAGTTACCGTATTCACATAACTTCCCTATGTCCTTTGTACTGTCCAATCAATTTACAAATCAATTCCCTTGGGAAACTATTATTCTCCAATATATTTTTGATTTTTATTTTATTAGTTCCATGAAAAACTATATCACTAATATTTAGAACTTTCTCTATACACAGAAAAAAGTGTTTTATCAATTAAAAAAATGGTTTAAAAAGTATTTTAATTTAATTAATGTGATAATTGAATTAGTAATTTTTTAAGCTGAAAAAAATTAAAAATTTAATTTTGATTTGATTAACATTTTAGTTGTTTTGAAATAAATTTTCAATTAAAATTTTAATTAAATAACAAAAAATCTTAATTGACTTTTTTCTTTTAAAATAAAATAATTTAAACATGTAGAATTGTTGTTGGGAATTGTCAATATTTATTTAAATAAATTAACACATTGTTTAAAATTTCAAAGTTTTTTGATCACTTTTTTAATTAAAATTAAAAATATCATTTATTGAACATATTTTTTCAAAATTTTAACATTTTTAGTAATCAATATAATCATTTTGGTAATAGGTGCAAAATCAACAACTTGTTTGCTTGATATTATGAATTTAGAACAAATTTGGTGATAGGAGAAATTTAATAATTTTTTCTGTGTAAGATTTTTGGCTGTATTTAAATAAATTAAATAAGTTTATAAAAATATAATAGAATAATTTTTGTTTCCTGTGTATAATTTTTATTGTTTTTCATAATTTACAATTTTGTTGTTTTAATGAAATTTTGTTTTAAGAATATGTTTAAAAATTTTATAAAAAGAAAAAACCAAATATCTGAATCCCTGAAGAAGATATCCACTGAGAAAGCGAAATATTAGATAAAAAATAAATAAATTTTTTATATAATTGACTTTGCGCTTGAATATTTATTATATCAAACTTATTAAAAGGTCGAAGAAAATAAAACTAAATAATTTTCAATAAATGATATTTTTAATTTTAAATAAAAAAGTGATCAAAAAAACTTTCCCATTTCAAACAATATGTTCATTTATTTAAATAAATATTGACAATTCCCAACAACAATTCTAAATGTTAAAATCTTTTTATTTTAAACGAAAAAAGTCAGTTAAGATTTTTTGTTATTTAATTAAAATTTTAATTGAAAATTTTTTTCAAAACAACTTAAATGTTAATTAAATCAAAATTAAATTTTTAATTTTCTTTCAACTAAAAAAGTAATTGATTCAATTATCACATTAATTAAATTTAAATACTTTTTAAACCATTTTTTAATTGATAAAGCACTTGTTTCTGTGAACATTTTGGTTGTTTTAAATTAATTTTTAATTAAAATATGAATTAAAGAACTAAAAATCTTAATTGATTTTTGCGTTTAAAATAAAATAATTTAAACTTGTAGAATTGCTGTTGGGAATTGCCAAAACCTGAGCTATATTTAATTAAATCAATTAACACATTGTTTGAAACGGCAAAGTTTTTTGCTAATTTTTTTTTAATAAAATTAAAAATATCATTTATTGAAAAAGAAAATATTCATAATCTTAAATTTTTAAAATTTTTAATAATCTATATAATCATTTTGGTAATAGGTGCAAAATCACCAAAATGTTTGCTTAATCCTATGAATTGTTAGATCCAAGGCGAACTCATTTTTCAGGTGGCGTTGAAAGCACAGCTGTTCTATTTTTTTTTTTACTAATTAGAACGAGGAATATCAATAGTTGCTTTTGTTTCTGACATATCGACAACGAAAGCCACAAATAAAATGCAATTGGGGGATTCACAAAGTTGTCATAAAGTTGTAAAATCATATGGCTTAAAATAATAATAAGAAATATATATGACTGCTGTGGGAAACCGCTTATAATTTTGATTTCTAGTGTATAGTTATGACGAATCAATGAAAACAGCATTATAATTTTTATTTTGTTGGAAACACAACAATATTTTTTTGAAACAATTGTAAAATATTATTAAGGACATTATGACGATATGACTTGGGACCTTGTGAGTCCCCCAAATCTTGTGTTTTTGGTGTTGTACTTGTTATAGTATCGCCACCACCGTTTACATTGATTCGCCTTGGCTAGATTCTAAGACGATCGGTATACTAAAAGGTGGGCCTCGGACGAAAATTAACACAAACGCATCATACCCTCTCCAATAATGTGGTGTGGGTATAATTCTTTTTTAAAAAATTTTTTTTAAATAATAACAATCTACGGGCATGTACCGACACACGCATTACATTTGCGACTTGAACTCGCAGGAGTTGTGTTCTGTAAAATGAGAGTCTTCAAATCACAACAGTAACCTGAAGTGATCTGACGTATTAAGGTCTAACTAAACTTTAAAGGAATTAATTAATGATTAAGAAATTCAATTTATTCTGTTTTTTTTAAATTGAATTGATGTATATACAGTTGAACCTCTGTTATTCGGTTCCTATTAACCGGTTACATCTATTAGCCGGCATACTGCTCGCTTTCTTTAACAACTTCTATTATACATGATTTTCTTTTTCAATCAAATACACACATGCATAAGTCAAATTCGGTGATTCCCATTTTTTATTATGTATGCACTCATGTTTATATTACATACAAATCCATATGAACATATATATCGTCAGTTGATAATTTAAATGTCGTATATGGATTTTTTGCGACCTAATCTTTCATTTGGCGTAATCAGTTTTTCGATACCTGATACGGGTTTCGAGATATGGAGTGCTGAGTTTGTCGTATGTGGTATTTGCTGAAGCAATATTCAAATTAAATGTCGTATGTAACCGCCTCATACGACAAATTTCCATATAAAACGACCAAAAATTAATTTATTATTTAAATGTCGTATGTGGATTTCAAAACAGTTCAAACTCAATTTACCCGAAACTATCGGAATCCACATACGACAATTAAATTATCAGCCGACGATATGTAGAACGTACCAGCTTAAAATACTTTTGTAAAATTAAGACTAAAATTTTAAGTTAAAAAAAATTAAATTTTTGTATTTTCATACCATATCGATTAACTGTGTTTTTCAATTATCCGTGCATAGTCGGTCCCGTGCGAGCCGGATATGCGAGATTCAACTGTATATATTCTTACTTCTTCGACTTTTTTCTATTTAATATTATATTTTAATATATTGCTTAAGCTTAAGGTCACTTTTTTTTTATTAAATTAATTAAATTATTTTTTTTTAACAATATTTCGATTTCTATTGGAAATCTTCTTCAGAAATTAAAATAAATAAAAAAAGTGCCCTAAAGCTTAAACAATATATTAAAATATAGTTTTTGCTACTCAAACATATTTTGAACTTTTTAGCACTCATATTTTAAAATATTATTCGTATGTAAAGGGCATGTTTGCCCTGTATGTAATTACATGTATGTAAATGTATGTACAAATGATTCTTATCGTATTGTTTACCTGTTTTCTTTGTTCATCATTTGTATGAAAGTTTTGTTTCAAGTCTGTCTGTCTGTAGGTTTGTCTAGTGTGTTGTCTTTATACGAATTAATGTTTAAATTACAAAAATGTTTAACCTCAATCGAATTTAATTAAAAATGATATACTTAATTGTTTCAACACATTTTGATACACACACATGCACGTACATACCTACACGCACATTAAAGCATGTCATTACAAGTACTTACAGACAGGTTTACAAACATTAATATTTTTTTTTCATTTCAGTTTTATAAACTTGTTAAAATGATTTTATATTTAACGACTCTTAATTGTACTATAAAAATTTATTACTTACAAACATTTTATTAAAGTAATTAAACTTTTTGAAAAACAATTTGGTAGTAAATAGGTAAAGTATGTTTGTTACAAAGTCGACGAGTTGTTAGGAAAAATTTAAATACCATTAACAAATTGGTTTTTAAAGAAGCAGTTATAAAAACCAGTAAACAAATTAATAGTATCAATTAAACGTTTAATTTACTTGGTTAAAAGTTTAATTCACTTGAGTAAATGTTTAATTCACTTGATTATATTTTTAATTAAAACTGATTTTATTTTTGATTACTGCTTTAATTTGTGAATCTGTGTAAGGGAATGTCAAACATATTACATATTTGTACGTAGACGACACAGTAATAATAACAACGGGTAAAGTTTCTAGTGCAATAGTAAACAAAATGGTAAAACGTGTCTTACACGCTCAGAAGCTTTTTACCAATTGGAAAATTAAAATAAACGAACCAAAAACTAAAGCCATAATCCTTACTTTCAACAAGTCACCTAAAAGAACTGCTACTCTTCCTTCCTCTATTTTTTAACAGTTGTTAATAAAGTTACACAAAGATTAGAAGATCGAAACAGGTATTAAAATTTTGCTTTAGTAAGGAATTTAGAAGATTAACACCTTTTTCAACTTCGCCACGAAGCTGATAGAAGCGTTAACAAAAAATGTCTTTACATTTATAAAAGGTTTTTATCTATCTCTTTTTTTCCTTATTTTGTTAATAATTTAATATGTAAAATATGTATTTTATATGCCCTAAAAAAAAGTGTAATTTTTGTTGCAATACTTTTTAGTAAATACTCAAACAATGAATATATGAATATTTGGTATATTTTTAATTGTTATGATGATAGTTTACTAATAAAAAAAAAATATTAATTTTTCCATTTTTTAAAACGTCTTCTCATTTGTATTATGTGCTCAAAAAATTTTCAAGTCTTATTTACGTTTGTTGTTCGCAACATTTCTAGTGATAATGCAATTCTAATGCAAACTTTATGATGGGTTTTAAAAATAATGCAAATGTAGTGCATTTATTGCCATACACTTGAGTAGTATTTATCTATTACAACCATATAATTGCTAAATTAGTTCTCCATCAAGAAGTCACAGCCATAATATTATGGCAGCCTCTAAGCATGTGTTTTGGTTAAATGTGAGAATAACTTGGTTGTCACTAATAATTGTTTGGTGTTAAATTAACAATAGTATTTTTATCTTTTCCAAGAGCGGCATGTTGCAAAAATGGAGAGTAGTCCTTAAATGCACTTGTGGTCAACATTACCCAAACTTTTTAAACTTTAAAGTTTTTTTTTTTTAACGCAACGAAAATTGTTAAGTTTGCCTTCATTATAAATTATAAACATTCAAATTGGAAGATTTTTCAAGGTAAAAAAAGTTTTGGCTTATTTAAACCCAAAATGCGTTTAAGGGTTAATTACCGTTTATGCACGGTTTTGTCTTTGTATGACTTAAGATTATTGTTTAAGTCCGAATGTTAATTATTGATTGTGAAAAGAGAGTAGTTTAAGAAAAGTTTTCTATTGTAACCAGTGTTACCACTAGCAAAATTCAAAACGACACTTGAGATGACGCAAAATTCCCCAATTTAAATAAAATTACACCTGATATCGAATTAACATTTAATTATAAAAAAACTTTTGCAAAAGGAACAAATTAGAAAGTACATTCCGAACATTTTAAACCACTGTGTTTACAGGCAAATTTTTAAGAGTGTTCCCTTGTTAGGTCCAATATGCAATTATGGACCTACTTAAATAAAATTATGTTATGAGTTCTTAACGTCGTATATTATGTTGATAACTACATATATTTGAGATTTTTTTTTCGCCTTAAAGTGATTTAAGGGTGGGGGTTTATATATGACCTATGACATAGTGGCTATTTTTTTTATCAATACATAGGCAGTTAGGATATTACAAGCTATTTTCGTAAGTGGTATTTGTATGGGAGCCATGATCAATATGGACTGATTCCTAAATTAATTTCGTAAGATAATTTTAGAGTATATAAAATATATGTGGGCCTAATTTTGTCCAAATATCAACACATCAGATGGTTTATGGTCATAAAGACTCTCTTAGGAAAAAAGTTCGTATGGGGGGCTACGTGAAATTATAGATCGGACCGATTCTCAAAATTTTCAAAAAACGTATTACCCCAATTTCATTAAATTATTTTAAAAATTGCGACATGTTCTCTGCGCAGAAAGCCTACATGGACAGACAATCAGTCAGCAGGACTGACGACTTAGATTCGGATTCTAAGTCGATCGAGATACTACAACAAATATTTGTATATGTTTCATGTATCAGTGCAAACTCATATTACCCTTTTTATTTAAATAATATCATTATTATTCATACTATTACGATACATATAGTAATTAAAAAAAAATTTACAAACCATAACATCAACGACCTCGAATAAATTAAATAAAAACTTAAATTTTTTTTCCACTGAACTTCGTGTTCTAAATCACTATGAAACTCATATATATCGAAATATAATTGTCCATTTGGCGGCGATCTCTATCAATATTTTGCTTCATTAACTTTGGAAACTTTTTTTTTAAATAAACAGTGACTTTGCTTGAATATACCGTAAATTTTTAAGATCAACAATTCCTTAAATGGTATAAATTTGATCACTAAAATCAAATCTTTATATTACTTGTTTTAAAATGAAAGAATTTAAAATTACACCTGATCTACACCTCAAAGAAATTACGAACGCTCAACCCCCGAGTGTAAAAATTGCACCGAATTCGGGTAATTACCCACAAAGTGGCAACACTGATTGTAACTTGTAGCTTGGAACTTTATATTTATACTCCCTTGTAACTACTAAAGATACCAAAAACGTAATACAAAGTTAGATCCATCTATATGCACAAACGAAAGGTTTTTATAACCGAAATAAAGATAATTATATTTTACCCCAATTTAACCCCCGGATTTTTCTTACATCTTTTCCTGGTTGGATGTTCTGCGCTCTACACCCCATTAAGTAAATTTTTCACCAGTTTTATAAAAATTGGCACAAGGTATACAATATTGCGATATCTTTTCCTTAGAGACTCCAAATATGTCAACATTTAACATTTGACTTTCGTGATTTAAGGGTTAATGTTTTGCAATTTTATTAAGACCTTCAGTGCATATTCGCCAAAATGAAATCACTAGTACGTCAAAACTATTGATATAATTTGTTCATATTTTAATTCCCTATTATATCCTCAATAAATCTCAATGTGGTGATCAAAAAGTTCAGAAATTTGTTAACCCTAGGATTCTCGGTAACTTTTTACCACTAAGTTATTCTCTTGGTCTGGCCAGACCACAATTAGAACAGCTAAAAACCCCAATTAAATAAAAAGAAAATAAATATATTTTTTATTGAACGTATGCTAATTATTTTACATTATACGAATTTATTAAATAATTTTATTATTTCATTATTTTTTCCACATGCAAGTCATCGAAAATGTAGCCTTTAATTTCGCAAATTGCGCCTCTACCACATCTAAAATAAGTTTTGCGTTTGGTTTTGATAATTAAATTGAACTAAGCTCTTAATGGGCCACAGTTTTCTGATTTGGTTCAAACTCAATTCATTCGATTCAGAACATATCATTTATAGAATTCACGTTTCTGTTTTTTTTTTTTGATATGTTGTACTTTTTGAATGATATAGAAAGCAAAAAAAAAAAAAAAAAAATTTGGCCTGGGCAGACCAGAGGGTAATTTCATAGAATTTTACATAAATAAGAAATTTCATCCCACTTATTTGCTCCAATCGAATCCAAGTTAGTTTCATTCGATTCAGCACATAATATTAATGGAGTTCACATCCCTGTTTTTTTGATTTTTGTTATATTCGAAAAAGATTGCAAGCAAAACACATATTTGGTCTGGCCAGACCAAGACGGTAATCCTAGTTTTAAATAAAATGGAAATTAAGTTTGGAAACTGTCGTTAAAAAGGTATTTTTTTATTCATACTCGCGAATAGGTTATCCGGTATACAAGTAAATACGGGTATATTGTTAGTTAAAATGAGCAATTATTTAAATATTTCTCAAAATATGTTCAGTTTGTTCCTACATTTCTTGTTTAAGTTGCCCGAGACACGTTACTGGCCTGGGGAATTTTGAATAACTTTGAAATTTTTAAGCCAAATTTTGTATTTCATATCGCATTGGAACGATAATTACCTACACTTTACCGCATTACCTACGATTCTTTTACATTTAATTTCAAACGTAAATATTTAATGGCAAGATTTTTAAAACTGAAAAAATATATTTTTCCCCTTGTAAATGCAACTTCAAACTTTAGCATCGTTGCGGTGCCAGTTTACGTTATCCTTATATTTTATACAACGTATATATCAACAATATAGAACAATTCTTAGGTTGGGTCTGTGGCTTGACATCTTGAATCACTCTAATATACATACATACATTTTTATTTGTTTACGGATAACTAAACTATTTTAAACTTTAAATTTTTTAACATATTATGATTAGTTCAACCCTATTATTGCAGTCAGTTCTCCAGAAAGTAATAACAGCCCTTTTATGTTGCCTTGCGGTCATTTTACGTCAGAAATATCATTTATATGTTTGCTACAAAATATTGCACGCTTGATGCTACAACCATAACATGTTGCTCTTCAAAAATGTTTTTATTTAGATGCAAACAACAAATAAATGATCACATCTAAAATTAACATGGCAATACCGTAATGCTCGTGATTTTTTTTTGCATTCGTACTAAAAGATCTCTAAGAAATCCCATAGTCCTTTTTTACGAAAACGTCAGATAATTTGTAAAAGTTAGAGCAGTTCATTAATTGGAGGCTTAACTTAATAAAAATTCTGCTATCTCCACAAGGATCCAGTTTTGTACAATTTATCAAAAAATCCATCTCCTGCACTTAGTCGGCTCTTAATTGACATCCATTGAGCTGCTTTTTGATTCTATTATAATTTTTATTTTCTATAATCAAAATCGATTTTTAGTGTTGAATTCCTAAATAGTCCAGACTATAAGGGCTGACTTTCTATCGAACTTTGAGAATTGCATTAAAATTTAAATTCAATTTATAATTAAACTTCTTTATCAATCAAATACTAATAGAACTTTTCTTTAATACTTGAGATATCTGATTTTACTTACTATAAAAAAAAATTTAGCTCAGCTTCGTTACTCGATACTTTAGTTCTACAAGTAGAATGTATGCATACATTATTTAATTCAGCAACATCACAACAACACAGAAAAAATATAGTTAAAAATAATGAACTCTAAGATAAATTAGCAAAATCTTTTTATGTCAAGGTAATAATATTAACACTATCACAAGCACCTGCATAGAAAGTAAATTTAACCACACATGTGTAAGCAGGGGGCGGCATTCACACTAGACAGCTTACAAAGTTAAGGAGTTATTTACAAAAGAGCAAAACTATTTGAAATTAAAATTTTTTTAAAACGGTAGTGGGAAGGAATAATTTGAATAAATATGTAAGTATATACTTTTATTTCATTAGTCTAATAGCAAGTGCGTTTGTTCTATTTGCCTGTCATTATTATTACAGATTACGAATATGTACATACATACTATTATCGGTTATCCGTTCTTTATAAAAAGCCCAGCAGCTTTGAAATTAAAATCAATTTAAAGCTTTTTAAAATTGCTCACGGTGTAAAAAGAGAGCGCTGAAGTCAAAATGTGAATTTTCGACATCTTTGTGTAGAGGCTGTAGAGGTGAAGTGGTTAAGATTCTTGTCTACAAAACCAAGCACCAGGTTAAATCCCTGTCAGGGGACGAACAATTTTCGTCATGGTTTTTGACTTTAAAAAAAATTAATTGGCTTCTGCCACCCTCGTAACAATGCATCCAAGAAGCCCCTGACCACCCATTCCCATAGAAAATTGGATAACATCATAGCAAAGGTCAGGCAGCCTCCTTAGCCTGGGAAAAAAAGGTAGGAATCAAAGATAAGACAAGGTTCCCCACGCAAAATACACGGTTGGCGTTGTTTCTAGGCAATGCAAGGTAAGAGCCCCATTATCCTAGGACCCGCCACAGCAGACCAATCATCTACTTCGCTGGAACAACAACCGGTTAATTAAACTGATACAAGGAAAAATAACAATACTGAATAAAGCGATACTTTAAAAACTTAGGACAGTGAAATCTTACAAGGGAAGACGCGAAAACAACTGCAACAATTCGTGTAATATGGAGATGCTTAATGTTAGCCATATGCTCCCAAAGAGGGTAATGGAGTTAAAGTAGAACATTTTTATTATCAAGGTTGTTTTTGGAAATACAAAAATCTTTTAGTGAAGAACACTTTTAGCTAGTTTTTATATTAAAAACAAACAGTCGTCAGAATTAAAGGGCAATTTGAACTCATCTAGTAAAGATTTGAAAATTTCGTAATTATAAATACTTGAGAAAACCTTTGCATATATGTGTGCGTGATATGTATATGCATGTAATAGAAAAACCACACACAACTACAAAATTGTATAAAACCTCATAAATTATTAACACTTTTTCATATGAATTGAAATTTACACTATAACGAGTGTTAGAAAGGGACAAAAGAGTAAATAAGAAAACTAATAAAATGTATGTAAAAAAAATTTTATGAAGAATATGCATATGTATGTATTTGTAAGCAAGTAAATATGTAGGTAAACAGCTAAGTAAGTAAGCAAGTAAGTAGGTAAGTAAGTAGTTGTATTATAAATGAGATTGAAATTGGTCGTTCGTATGTGTTGTGCTTATAAAAAGAAGTATTTAAATAATTTGAATATATCAAATAGTGATTTTGTAGTTGTTACAATTTATAAATGAAAATAGTTTTTAATAAAAATAGATAGTCAAGTTTTATTTCAAATAAGAAAATAAACAAACATACATATAAACATAGATTTAAAATTTAATTTAAATATGCACAATGGAGCAAAGCTTTCAATGAAATGGAAAATAAGCATTTTTTGAAGATTGTGATTTTGATTCCAGCCAAGGACTTTGAGTTGCCGTGAATGGTGTTCGCTATCACGAGATGATAATGGACTTCTTGTGACCAGAAATTGAGAATATGGACCTGAAGTGCGATTCACTAACTTTTTTACGATAATCGTATCGTTAAAACATATATAACGGAAATTTATCGAATTTGCTATTCAATAACATTTTTAACGATATTCGCTGTCGATTAAAGTCAGCTGTTACTTTAAGCATTTTTTTCCGTTATTTTAACAACAATAGTTTACGTTGTGTTTATTTAATCAATAAAGTGTTTTTTATTTTTCAAGTGGCTGAGGCCCGACTTCTTACAAACATACTAAAGGGTGGTTAAATTTTAAGGGCCGTTGTTGAATGAGAATTACACCGAAACGTCAAGTTTGTTTCAGCATTTCATTTGACATTTCTGAATTTGAGACTAACTCAATTTGAGCAGTGGAAAGATATACAATCGAGCAACGCGTTAAAGTTATTCAGGCTTATTATGAAAATGGGCGTTCAAATCAAAATGCATATCGTGAAAATCATCTTCAGTGATGAGGCACATTTTCACCTCAGTGGATTCGTCAATTAGCAGAATTGCCGACTTTGGGCGAAAGCTAATCCAAGAGTGATTGTCGAAAAACCAATGCACCCACAAAGAGTGACTGTTTGGTGCGGTTTATGGACTGGCGGCATCATCGGGCCGTATTTTTTTCAAAATGAGTCCGGTCAGGCAGTTACTGTGAATAATGCTCGTTATCGTGTGGTGATAACGAACTTTTTTTTTGCCCGAATTGGAAGACATGGATGTGGACGATATGTGGTTGCAACAGGACGGTGCCACTTGCCACACAGCTAAGGAAACAAAAGCTCTTTTGCGCGACAAATTCAATGGCCGTATTATCTCACGTGGTGGCGATGTCAATTAGCTGCCAAGATCATGTGATTTAACACCATTGGACTTCTTTCTTTGGGGTTATTTGAAAGAAAAGGTGTACGTCGATAATCCAGCAACGAGCTAAAGGATGAGATAATTCGGCACATTTACGGCATAGAACCTCAATTATTCCTAAGCGTCATCGAAAAATTTGACCATCGGAGGTGTGCCGCTGAAGTCGCGGCGGCCATTTGGCCGATATTTTGTACCATACATGATCAAACCATACCAATATTATCATAATAAAAAGAAATGACAATAATATCCGAAATAATTTGTGTTTTATTCAAAATTAACATCGGCCCTTGAAACAACAATTTCAGCAACGTCCAAATTACTTGCATATGCCATATTTATATTTTTGTGTCTATCACACATGATTTTACTCTTCGCTGTCTAAACTTGGACTGATTTGGTTTACGAAACTACAAAAAAAAATTCGAAGACATGAACTTTATTGCTTTCAAGGAGAGGCACAATATTCTAATTTTATACTACTAGCAATAAACCAGTTCTTAGAATTTTTTGTTCTTAGTATTTTGTTCTTAGTATTTTTTGTTCTTAGTATTTTTGTTCTTAGAATTTTTTGTTTTTATGATCATCCCTAATGTCTTTGAGTTTAGGTTTTTGTGTTCAGAACAAGTAAATTATGTGTTGAAACAATAAAAAAATTATAATGAGGTCAAAAACATGCATTTATTAGTGAAATTCAGTACAAGGTCCCTACGGACCTATTCACACGTCCGCGTACTATTCTCACTAAAACCTCAATAACTCCTAAAGTAATGATCCGATCGGCTTGATTTTTTTTTCCAAAAGATGCGCAACAAAATACTCTTGGAACACAGAGTAACTTTGGGGGGGGGGGGGGGGTTGTAGTGGCCGAAGTAGGAGTAATTTCAATTTGAAAAGGCAAAAAGGTCCCTAGGGACCTTCTCACTCATCGGAGGGTTAAACACCCTTTACATACATACATATATACAAATGTATATGTATGAACAAAGACAAAATTCTTAATTCAAAAGGTCCAAAAAAAGTAAATTATGAACAAAAACAATGTTCTAAATGCAAAATTCATAAAATATAAAAACAGTTAATTAAGCACAATTTCATTTATTTTTTCGTTATTCTCGTTTGTACTTTTCGTTTATTTTAACATTTTGTAGACAGAGATGTTACAAAAACTAAAGCTGTTTACAATCGTTAAAAATAAATTACAAAATCACACTATCGTTACTGCAAGCGACTATATATGTCGACAAAAATTACGACTGTCGCATCGTTAAAAGCTAGTGCATCGCACCACTGGACGATATGTGTTTCCAACAAGATGGTGCCACTGGCCAAACAGCCAACAAAGGGTCTTTTGCGGCAGAAATTCAATGGCCAAGTTATTTCACGTCGTAAGGATTTTAATTAGTTTTAGTATCAGTCAATCTATTTATAATCTTGTTGAACTCGTTACATATCCTTCTTAACATAAGTAACTTTTTAACGATATTCGCTGTCTTTTTGTTATTTAGGCGATTATAGTTTACGTACTGTTTATTAAATCGATAAAGGGTTTTTCCCCATTAGGAGCATATGGCTTCCACAAAGCATATCCATCGTACACGATTTGTTGCAGTTGTTTCGCTTCTTCCCATGTAAGATTTCACTGTCCTTGTTCTTGGAGTATCTACCCATTCTGTTGTTGCCCCAGCTAAGTAGATGCTTGGTCTGATGCAGCAGTCTTAGGATAATGGAGTTGCCATCTGCCGTTGGCTAGAAACACCGCCCTCCGTGTTTTTGGTGTGGTGGTGGGGAACATTAGTAATCTTCTATTCCTACCTTGTTTCGATCGAAAAAGTGTATTTTGTGCTTAAAACAGTGTTCGAAAATAAACATTTTATACTGTTCTTTAGTGTACGGTACGGTAGAAATATGAAAAACACAAAAGCTAATACACGCAGAGAAAAAATATGGTTGGGCATGATTACGGCAACTACACGTTGTTTATTATAACAACAAATTATTGTCGTACACAAAATATTGTTATTTTTCTTTAATATCAACCATATTATAGTTACTGTTAACATGTCAATGTCTATCGCAATTGTAAATTTAAGTACGGTTCACTGAAAAAAAATAATTTTTATAACAACTAAATAATAATAACTTTGAAAACATATTATATTCCTCACAATCATTTAATGATATTAAAAGCTATAACATGATCATGTTCTATACGTGTACTAATAATATGTTTAAAATGCAAACAAAATATTTTTACTTCAATAATATTTTGTTATCGTCATTTGCAAAATAATTTTGCAGGCTATCGAATTATTTGTTATTCATAAAAAACCAAGTTTAAAGAAATTAAAAAATTAGAAAATTGTAGGTACGTTAAACAAATTGTAAAGTGTCAAAAAATAAAATATCAATGCTAAAAAAATTTTAAATGGTTTGAAAATGGTGCAAAAATATTGACCATTGTTCTGTGTTATTTTACAGAATAAGATTGAAAATTCTATACAATAATTTATAAATAATTGCGACCTACGACAAAAATTGGTTAAAAATATTATGTTTAAAGTTACATCATATTATGATTTAAAATATCTGTAATAGTTTTACGTTAAGGTTGCCAGTAAGTAAATAAACATAAATATATATTAAAAATATTTCTCGGTTTTAGATGCATCTTATTATTATGATTAACATGAAAAAAAAAAATAAAAACAAATTAGGATTAAGGGAAAAATATTATGATGATATATTACGAATATATTTGTTCATAATATGATTCAATAAAAATCGTAATATGTTGACTACAATCATTAATCTAATCATAATATATTGCTCTTAGAATACGTTTACCACAACCATGTTTTATCTTTGCGTGAAGTATTATTATTCATGTCTACAGAATCACTACAATTGCACTATCTAACGATAAACAGAACACTACATAATATTTATTAATTTCGTGAAAATAGTTAAATATGAACGGTATTAAGGGCTTTGTACTAATACACAACCACTAAAAAATAGTAATCGTTTCTGGGTGTGTCAGTCTTACGCTTAAAAATGTTCGGTTAATTGTCGATCACTGGCTTAAATTGGCTTTTGAATATTAGGCATACGACATTAGAAGATATTAAATACATGATACTTAATTTAATGAATACAAAAATACAGCAGAATCAGACTATCGTTACTGCAAGCAAAAATATATGTCGACAACTATTACGATTGTCGGTTCATTAAAAGTAAGTGAAACGCACTACTAGTTTTTAAAATAAAGGTACTTATAGATTTCTATGTAAAAATCTATTGTGTTATTAAATATGTTTTCACTGTATTCAATATCCCTAAAAATCCATAGTGATTACAGTGAAAACAAAATTAAGGCCGTTATACACTATCCCACAAAGTCTCACGTATTTTTCGAAAATGCTTCCCTGATCTAATTATTGTTTGAAAATTTTCAAAAAACAATAACAACTTATTATGACAGGTTTGTATTTTTTTTTTTCAAAATACGTAAGACTTGTGTGATAGTGTAAAGCAGCTTTTAATAACAAAATCGATTCTAACATAAAGGTCTATAATTACCTTTATTTGAAAAATATCCTATAGTTATATTTTAATCCTAATTCAACCTATAGTGCAGGATATACATATATCAAGATTTACATATAAATATAAGTATTTTCATTCATAATGAAATTCATTCTCTACCTTAAAAAACCAACGTAACTGAGAAGCTGCATTGGTAGTTGTGGTAATAACAGCAACGGAAGTTACTTTACATTTCTTTTCACGTTTGCCATAAAAGTGCAGAGAGAGATAGAGAGAGACAGAGAGAGATAGACATTGTGTGCGACTATGAAGGTAAGATAAATTATATTCTATTTAAAATGTTTCTTTACCACTTAAAGTCTTAATTTAATTGCGCGCCTAAAAACGGCATGTGGCTTTTAAATGTATTACACACATTCATGTGGCAAAAACACTCGCACACAAAATTTAACCACATACACTCGTTCGTTCATTTATTCATTCACTTGCTAACTCAATCCCTCACTACCACTCTAACCAACCTGTCATATTTATATAGTCAATCACAAACAAAAACATATAAAGAAACATTTATTCACACTTACTCTCTCTTCTTAACCGTTTTACTTGCTCTGTATGTTTGTAGTTAATAGAAGAGTTTGTGTGCTGTAAGGGAAAGAGAGAGAGAGAGTGTATGTATGTGTGCGTGTGTAATTTTTATAAACAATTTCTACAAAATAGCTTTTAATTACAGTTTTTACCTTTAGAAAAGTGTTTGAGCTAAATGCCATACTTTACGAGGATGTTTTGAAGTATAATTACATTATATATCGCATTTCTTCTACATATAAAAATACAAGTAGAAGGCGCTTATTATTTCCATTACATCCCAGCCAGCATTTGGAAGATCTTTTGTTCTAGCAATCAACTGTACCGGGAGTTTTATGAGTATTTTAGATGACAAAGTAATGAAGATATCAAAATAAAATGTGCAAGATGTTGTTTTGAAATAATTTTTTTTTAGCTGTACGATTAAAAAGTGATTATTGTGATCTTGTTTTTGTTTGTTATATTATTAAATGTTTTACAAATCCCATAGACGATGAAAAGCCAATCGTATTTTTAATACAACGGAACAACTTTTTGTTTAGATTAAAAGGATGTATCAAATAATGGCACGCTGAGAGTTTTTGCTCATTAATAAAAGAAAAGGGTATTTTGTTAAGCGCTTCATATCCCCAAATTTAAATAAGTATGTGTGAAATATTGTTGAAATTTTTTATTCATTTAACCTTCATATCAACAACTACATACCCGGGTATGTTTTGAATTTTTTAAAACGCTGTATCCCTGCAAGTGGATATCATATCGCTTTGAAATTTCATGATATCTTTACTGGAAGTGTTTTCTAACATATTCAACCCAATTATGAATAAAAATACCCCGGGACTTTTATTCCTTCTCCCATTTTTTTCTATATAAATTCAATGGGGGAAAAAATACTCCCGGGGAATTTGTATTTATACTTGGGCTGATTCTGATTTTGGAATAAAATTGAACAAATAAGACCATGGGAAATAAGTCAAATAAAAAAAAATAATAATAATTTAATCAAATTATAAGAGGTAACATGTTAAAATTTTAATTATTTTATAATTTTTAAATGCAATTTGTGCATTGCGGAATTTCAGAACGTGATGTAGCATGTGAGGCACATACGGGCTTTTGGAATAAAGGCAAGATTTTCTGGTTGGTCGACAAAACAGAAATATATGTACTTAGAAACGTGTGAATACGCATTTAAAATTGGCTGGCATACTCGGATATGCATTTTGTTGACGTAAGTGTAATTTTCTCTGCTGTTGACATAAATGTTATTATGTTTGGAATATAGAATCGCGCGCATGCCCGCCTCGGCTATGCTGTATGGTGGGCATCTAGATTGTTGCATAAGTTACGCAGGATTTAGCCGCTGTGGCTTGTGGCTCTTTTGTACTGCGACTTAAGAAAGCCCCACAATTAAAAGTCTAAAGGGATCTAGTCGCACGCTCTCGGTGGCCAATTCAAATCATCTCTACGTAGCACGTCGTCCTGACCTTCCATTGTTATGTTTGCTCAAGAACAAAACGTTGGCAGAACTATCGGCGCACAATTGTTTATGTTCTTCGATGTGGGGAAAATGAATGGTATCCAAATTCATGTGTGCCCAAATTTTTTTTGTTGTTTTAACATAGCGATAGCTAATGAAGACCGCATGTAAGATTAGCATACCCTCAAATCGCTCGAATGGAATAAGTTTTGTGAAAGGTTATATAAGTTTTGTGAAATTTATAGCCACATGTTGCTAGAGCCCACATAATTTAATTCAGGTCAAAAAAGGGTTGGTTATCATCCAGCTTTATTGCTCGCCGTTGCCAGTGATAGCGTGGTCAAAGTCGTTTCTTAATAAATTTGGAACTTACGCTGCTAGCCCAAAATCCACAAGAAACAGTGATTTTGTCTTGGTCTGCATGTAGATTGGTATCGCCTCAGGTGCAAGAATTTTGTTTGCTGACATACCCATATTCTTCCTGAGATAGGCCTCATCGCTGAAGAGGCTTTTTGATGGAAACCCAGTTCAGATTTTTCAATATTTTCAAAATTTCATTACTTGCTCAGGCCTGTCAAACACTACATCTGCCCATGATGATTTAGGATTTTTACAGATTGATTGAATGACAGCCAATTCGAAGGATGAAACTGCAACTATATGGCCACAATTAACTGTCAAAGCTCAGAAGTCTTTACATCCTTTAGAATCTTAGTGTAAAGTTCATATAATATAGTTCAAATATGGCAATATGTTAAAAAATTTAAAATTGTTAAACATTTTATTAAAAATAATAGGTGCACTGCAGATAAATTTTAAATAAAATATTAGCCCAGCAAATTCAATATTTTTAGGAATTCCTGGATTTCGCCAAACGGGAACAACAAAATCTAATTTTCGTTCTATACATGATTTTTGTTTTGTTTTGCTGCGGCGTACGCTGGATGTAAAACGCTCTTCAACTTCACTCTCAAGGTCATTATCGGCATTAAGGTTTTGCAATTCTACAGTTCCAGCGAGTTTCTTAGTGAAATCGGCATTTGTATCATTTATGTTGAAGCTGTATCATTTATTTTGAAGCTGTAGTAGCTTGATCATCTTCATTATCTAAAGATAGTTCGTTTAAAATGCTCAAGATTTCAGACACATGTTTTGCCTTGACAATCGGCATTGTCGTCACCAAAATTTATTGTATACAAATTTAAAACTTAGCGCAACTGTTTGCTGTTAGTACCACACATGAATAGATGGTTAGTTACCAAACATCTTGTAAAAAAAAAAAAAAAAAAAAAAAAAAAAAAAAATACCTCTTGGGATTCACCTATTTAGATAAACAAAATTATTTCCGATGTTAGAGACGAAAAGGTCTTGTTTTTAAGTTTTTACAAAAATACTTCTGATGGACTTTTTAAACAAAGAAAACGCTTATATCTATTTAAAACATATAAGATTTTATTTTTGTGAACTGATATATATAAAAAAAAGGTTTTGATTATATGCAACTATAAACTTATTGGCCGAAAGTTCGACCAGTAGTCTAATATGAGTTAATATAAAACCAAAACAATTTAATTTTAAAAAAACCTACTAAATATTTGCTTGAAAATACGAATTTAGTACAGAAGAAACATTCACTGAATCGTGTAACAGCCTCTTTTTCATTTTAATTAAGAAGCCTTATAGTCAAAAGAGCATGATAAATATAATCTCTGAGACTTTGACTTTTGCACCACTTTCTTTATAAACTTGCAATTAATTTTTTTTTTAAAACTATTTTCTTTGAATCGGGTCAGCGTTTTCGTTAGATTCATAATTTCGTAAAATTTTAATTTTTCACTTTTGTCATCATCTCTTACATACATAAATATTTACTTTATTTTCAGAATCTAATTCATAAAGTCTTTTATGCAACAGCCATAATTAAATAAAAAAAATCCCGGGAATTTCCATATAAAATTTTCCAGAAAAATTTGCAGGATCGGTATTTTTTTCTCGGGAAATCCCATATGAAAAACACTTCTTGTAAATAATCAGAAATTATCTTTTACGATCAACCACACGATTAAAAAAATTATTACTTCTGAAAGACTCATAAATGATAAGACATTGTATAAGACATACGAGCAGAAATAGGATTAAAAATAACATACAAATATTTTCAAATTCGACCCAAAAATTACTTGCAAAGGATCAGAAACTCTGATCAATAACGCATAAAAACTGACCAGGGAAAAGGATGCTCAATCTGGTACTTAATGATCAGAAAATGAGCTCATATATGGCTTTTTAGGCATATAGGTTATTTAAAAAAGATCATTAATTTCATAAAATGCTGACTGTGATACAATATTTTTACGTGTGTATCTTATGCAAACATGTGTGTGTGTCTGTTAAGTAAAAGTGTTATAAAACCAAAACTACGAGTTGTGTAAATTTTCTATAAAATTTTGCCTATTGTTTTTTTTTCTCTCCTACCAAGTTAGAGGGGGAGTATTCTTTTGATAATGCCAGCAATGGGGTTACTTATTTTCGTTAGTATTTCCTTTTTTTCCTCTCTCATCCAAAAATTAGTTTGAATGGATGACTGGCTGTGTGAAAAAAAAACTTTAAAGTATCATCCTTAAAACAACCAGAAATTTAAATAATTAGTTTGTTTAAAATAATGATTTGAGAGTGTAAAAGTTGTTTTTTTGTTACAAAAAAATTTTGTTGGCATAATTATTTTTATTGTTTCCCAGTAATACGAATTTTAGTCTCTATAAAAAAAAAATAAATAAAAATGAAATTTTTACAGACCCAGATCATGAATTTTAGATTTTCTGCAAGGCTTTTATAAAAAAAATCCCAATATTAGAACGAAAAATCGGTAACAAAGTGATTGCCTTATGACTGCTCGTTTCGAAAATATATGCAGTTTTTGGTTTAAATCACATTTTCGGTATCAGACCCCTGCCTTAGAAATTATTGTTCTACTAGTTTTTTAATTTAACGGTTATTATTTTTTTTTTTTTGTTTGGCAGGTAATAAACCATTTGATAAATTTTATGAAAGTCGACTGCGACACAAGTCGAAGGAACCAGGAAAATAATTGTTTTTTTTAGTCATTATTGACAACAATCGATTACCATTGACAGTAACTTGGTATTTTCTATAAAAATATAAATATATTATCAAAAAAGTTGTTTTTGGGAATACATAATAATTTTTTTTTTTTTTTTTGTAAGAAAAGATTAACTCACTGTTTTATTGTTGGTATTTTGTTTAAGCTGTGATATCGTTGCAACAAGACGTTTTGAGTGTATGTAATTCTCATTCCCTCTGTAGTCTTGTTTGCTGATAGCTTTGGCTTTTCTAAAATTATTTAGGAGAACGTTTCCTGATGATCTGGCCTAAGCAACCAGTGAAATGCGCACAATAAATTTCAGTATTTTAATCAATTATTAAAAAAAAGGAATTAACCACAACACATAAATATAAAATTATTAAACGAAACAAAAAAAAAAAAAAAAAAAATTCAAAAACCAAATTAAAATAGTTAGAGATGCAATTTTTTGTCAGCTTTTCGAGAACTACTCATCGACATCGACACAACATTTTTAGAAAACACCATATTTACATCGAAATGATGTAGTCGTCGATTTGCTCTAACGAATACTTAAAGTTGACGTTGATATCGACAACAACTTACATAATAGGGGTGAATGTCAACATACTCAACGCAAGCACTTGCATGGATTGTTTTTTTTTTGAATGTTTCCGGAAAAGAGATTGTTACCATAATGAGCAGTAGTGCACTAAATATTGATTTAAATCAACATTGCACTATCACTAAATAAAACAGTAAAAAAAATTTAACTATCACTAACGGTGATTGAATGCATAAAATCTGCACTTAATTCAAATAGTGCAAAATTTGTAGTTGCAATCAAAAAACCTGCATATAAACAGACTCTCACTAAAATTAGTGCTGTAGGAGAAAGTGTCCAACCGGATCCAGTCTACTCGTTAAGTGCTACTCAATTGGAAATATCCAGAAAATCGCTGCGGCGCATTCTAAAACGAGATCTGCACGCAGAGAAAAAAATACGGTTGGGCATGGTTACGGTAACTAGAATATGTTAAGTGTTACAATATATTGTTGTCGTACACAAAATATTGTTATATGTTCTTAATATCAACAATATGATATTTACTGTAAACATGTCAATGTTTATCGCAATTATAAATTTAAGTATGGCTCACTGAGAAATAATCATTTTTATAACAACTAAATATTGATAACTTTGAAACATATAATATTCCTTACATCCATTTAATGATATTTACTCATAATATTGTTACGAAATTAAATTTGTCTAAGAATTATTTATGGTTTTAGTTATAAGTTATCTTGTCAATTATAGTTTTATGTCATACGCCACTGTAACTAAATTTTCTAGCAATTGTAATTGTAGACTCTATTATTTTAAAATAATTCGAACACAATTTTCTAGAAACTACTAGACGGTTCTTGAATCAACTAGTAATAGTTTTGGACTATAAATACAGGCTAACTCATAAAAGTTTAGTTTAGTTTGATTGGAGACATTAAACGGTTCAGATCGTTACTTACAATAGTGGTTAAATTTTGTGAACATTATAATTAATTTCAATAAAGTTTGTTAAGTTGAATTCGTGTGTGCATTAATTTAAATTTCCAATTAAAAGAACTCAAAGGTTTATTAGAAAGGAAATAAACCTTAACGCGTTTTATTAAGTAAAAACGTAACAATATGTTTAAGATGCAAACAAAATATATTTACTCTATTAATATTTTGTTATCACCATTTGTAAAATTATTTTGCATCGTTTGTTTTACATATGTCTATCGAATTATTTGTTATCCACTGGTTACACAAATTAACAAAAATACGCATTAAAAAAAACCAAGTTTAAAGAAATTGTTGGTACATTAAAAAAAAAAAAATTTTTAAGTGTCACAAATTAAGATATCAATGCTAAAAAAATTTTAATATTGCAAAGGAAAAAGTGTTTTATCAATTAAAAAAATGGTTTAAAAAGTATTTAAATTTAATTAATGTGATAATTGAATCAATTTTTTTTTTAGTTGAAAGAAAATTAAAAATTTAATTGTGATTTAATTAACATTGAAGTTGTTTTGAAATAAATTTTCAAATAAAATTTTAATTAAATAAAAAAAATCTTAATTGACTTTTTTCGTTTAAAATAAAATAATTTAAACTTGAAGAATTGTTGTCGGGAACTGTCAATATTTATTCAAATAAATTAACACATTGTTTGAAATGGCAAAGTTTGTTCATCACTTTTTTAATTAAAATTAAACATTTTATTTATTGAAAGTATTTTTTCAAAATTTTACAATTTTTAGTAATCAATATAATCATTTTGGTAATATGTAGGTGCAAAATCAACCATTTGTTTGCTCGATATTATGAATTTAGAAGAAATTTGGTGATTTGAAAAATTTAATAATTTTTTCTGTGGTGCAAAAATACTTAGTCTTACTAAAATAAATTCGAATGGACTTTTTATACACAAAAAATTTTACTTTCTTTAAATATATTTGTTTTTTATTAAGCATTAATAACTTTAAGTTTTGTTCTTGATTTTGTTTTGATTTCTTTCCAGGTAACTCCCTGGTTGACCCCCATAAATCTTACGTTTTCTTTAAAACTCCATAAATCATCAAGCCATAATTCATTGCTTTTAATATGTAACCTTTTTATACTGTTTAAAACAAGTGGCAAATAAGGGCATATTCAGTTTGCCATTCCTTGTGTAACATTAAGAAGAATTTGTCTTAGAGCTCATAAAGTATTTATGTTCTGGGTCCTTTAGTAATTATCGATTTAGCTATTCCCGTCTGTTGAAAACAGGCTAGGCTCTCTGCCGTTATATTCAAAAAAAAATATTCCAGCCGGTTTGTTTTACTCTAAGCTGTTCGGACATGAAATCTCACACAAGCAGTATATTTGAAAGGATTAATATGTCGAAGTGTAGACAAACATCCTTAAGAAATCGATATTTCTATTCCGTTTAAAAAGTATTTACTATTTAGACCGAACTTTATATACTACTTATATTTACTGTATCATAACGAAGTATTTCTTTAAGTCAAAAATATTTGACCTCGATATATGTATTTACGCGGCTTAATATCAAGGATTTTCATAAAATTGAAGGTTCAATGCAGGTATTGCCATAAAATTTAAGTCAATTGAACTACGTGTACTGTAGAAATGCATATTGAATAATTGTGATCTTGATTAACATGAGCACCTGCACTATGGCCTAATCTCACGGTAGAACACTTGGATAACTTGCACACACAGATCTCAATTGGAGTGTAAAATCCACCAAATATTTTGTCCCCACCAGCTGCTTAGGAGCCGGAGCTATCTAACATCCACTGCTATAGTAAAAATAAAAACAAGATAATTTTCCGAGTACTCGATATTCAGCAATCATTTCTTAGAAAGCATAGTAGCGGAGACCTTAACCAATAATCGGACCAGTGTGCTACTCACCGGGGGCTATTGTCTCCCTTAGCACAACAGTTGAGTACTAAAGTACAACTCCGAACTTCTTGAGATCTTTTGGACTCTAAGGAGCCCTGTCATTTGGACCGTTTCCAAAGGTAAATACACCTGTTTTTAAAAGGTATGATAAGCAAAGTATACCAGTACACTTAAGCCCTACCGTTATTTAGTTAACCCTAGTCCTTATACTCAACTTTTACTACGAGAACGTATACCCAAGTACAGCTGTGGCCAATATAATTTTTTTCCTTTTTTCTTTATATTTTCGAAGAAAAATGTTTTTTTAATGCAATTTTGTATATATTTTCGAACATTTTCGAACATTTTAAGTGGTCAAAAGAATACTATATGATCGGGATAATGTCAAAACCCTATTTTCTCTACATCCTAAAAATCGGCCCATATGTTTGCAGCATTCAAGAAATTCGTGTGTGTGCGAAACATGCAATAAGGAGGAAAGATTTTAGATAAGTTAAGTTATAATAAATAATTATTATAATATTAATGTTATTATTAATTTAATTTAAAAATAAAACCAAAAATTAATTAAAATTAAAAAAAACATCCCAGCAAAAACTTTACTTACCTGGTAAATTAGCAAGTAATGTTGGAGAAATATAAACACTACTTATTTTTCGGCTGAATAACTACTTATTTTTGTTCGAGTTGTCCACAGAATTCAGTAGTTTCATTACACTTACTAGAAGTCACAAAATATCTAGTTATTATTTAACTACCAGTAAGTTGAATTGTAAGTACTTACAATATACTTACTAGAAGCCAAAAAATAACTAGAAACAAAAAAATAATTGGCGCTAGTTAATAGACCTAATAAGTAGTTATGGAGCTAGTAAATATTCAGTACTGAAAACAAAACAACTAATAAGTAGTTATTTAGCTGATTATTAGTTATCAAATATTCATAACTGAAAATAATAGTAGTGGAAAGTACTTACTGAGGTTTTCGGAATAATGACAATTGTAATGTCAACTACTTACCAGGTAACGTATGAAATAACTACGACCTATTACCAATATTCAAAAAGTTTTTCCTGGGATTCTTTGATTATGTAGTTAATTCATTAATTTGCATTAAAATTGCACCAAGTACACCTGTACTTGGGTATACGTTCTAGGGGGTCTCGACTTTGGAGGCTCACAGCTCCTCAATGCCTTGACCTAGGACAGTAGTTTAGTTGTCAATCGACGCAGATTTGTACCATCTTCATATATCCGGAGTTTCAGCAAAAATCCTTAAGCGACTTAGGAGGTACCCTTCTTAACTTAGGAGGTACATTACTAGGATATACATACTGGCCACACCTGTATCCGAGTATTAGGACTAGGGTTAACCAATCGGTTATACCAGGGGGGATGTAACACCAAAAGATGAAATATCCTTTGCATGATTCCTACAAATCGTGGGGCCTATTCATGTATATTTACGACGCCGAATATCATGGGCAGTTGTAGCTTATTTGCTGCATGACAGCAGAGAGGGGTTTGGGATTTGTTTTACAAACACTTGCTGCCGTATTCATAAAAAATAAAATAGATTTAAAACGTATTTTAAAACTAAATTTCCATACAAATTTTCCTTAAAATAGATTTCATATCCAATTTAGCTTTTTATGAACACGGCAGTTGAAGTTTTGACGATATAGATTGAGTAACTATTCATCAAAGAAGGACTTATTTTACGCTGGATATATTTAATTTATGCCTCTTTGATATTTGATAAGAATTCCACACTTTGCCCAAAGTCGCAAATGCATTTCGTGCACGGTTTATTCTGTTCGCGATATCTCCATCTGCACCGCCGTCTTTGTTGATTAAAATGCTTTGATATGTAAATTTACCTACTTCATCTATTTGCGTACTGTTTAGAAGGATGGGGTATGTTTGCGATTCCGATTCTCATCAATTTAGTTTTGGATATTTTAATTTTAAGACCACGTTGTTGCAGTCTCTCCATTTTTTTAATGCCGCCCAGCGTATGTTACAGTTAACATAATTCACCGGAAAAGTCAATTTCAGGCAGTCGCTGATTTGGATGCTATTGGATTCCGTTTGTTGCCTCTGTATTGGTCACTTACTTTGAACTACGTTCAGAACTAGAAGGAAGGCACATGTTTTACAGTTATTACCATTCTTTGGAATTATATATGCATTCCTATAAATCACATTGGAGTAAAGGGCGGATTGCTCGAGTATAATGTGAGTTAGTATACTAATTTGGACCACACATGATCAATTCGGCCTTAATCCAATTTGCTCATAACGAGGAGATTTATCAATGGTTGGTGAAATGCTGTCTAAGATAGTCATTGTTATAATCTTTTGTATGGTTTTTTAAAAAAGTTGAGTTTTCGGTCAAGGGTATTTAAGATTCGTTATAGCCATATAAAGCATTCGTACTTGTTTTAAGTAACTTTTTTTCAAATAATATTAACAGTATTTAATAACTTTCAAATAATATCAGAAATTATGGACATTTATTTCTTTTTTCTAAAATACTATAAATCAATTATTTATAAAAAAAATATAAGCAACATAATTGTGACATTAATCAACATTTTTATTTTGTAATCAGCTCTTCGCTTTTGTTTCTGAGCTTTAATACTCCTTTTTGATTTTTTTTTTGTGATTGTGTTCATATGGAATTTCCAGGAAAACTGTTTGGGGGTGGTGGGTATTTTATTATTAATGTGTTTTTATTTAATGTAAGTTTTTATTGTCTTGTTTTAATACTGCACTAACAACAAAAACTCTCGTAAAAACGTAATAATTTGTGATTTTTTCATAAAAAACCATTTAAGCACATTTAAACAAGATATTTATGATGACAAAAATTTTAAGCAAAAGAAAATACAAACTTAAATAAAAAGAAAAATAATACAAAAACACCACTAAAATAAATAATTGCAGATACTTGCACACTCATATACACTTTAAAAGAAACAGTTATTCATTGGTAGCAGGACTTTTTCTTGTGCTAAAAGCTATTCAAATATATACAAACATTGCCATCAACACTTTGACAAAGCTCCTCTCTCTCTCTCTTCCTACACACGCTGTTAACTAAAAAGCGTTAAAGCAACACTTGATTGTAGATTTTCACTTGCCAGCAGTCATAGTGTTAGTTTTTGAGTGTGTTTTTCTTGTTTTTGGCAAATGTAAAAAAGTAAATGTGTGTGGTTGTCTTCAAGAACGTTGTATTGTCGCATGCAAACGAGCTTTTAATTTACTGCTTAATTCGAAACCATAAAGACATAAGTGAAAATATTAAATAAAAATATACAAAAAAGAAAACTTGTTGTAGCAGCAACAGCGGCAAAACAAAACAAAAATAATTAATAAATTTCTTTCCTTTAAACATTTTAAGTAGTTGGAAAAGACACCAACACAATACGATACTTGCATACAATACAGTTCACCACACACACTTACATTTCAGTTTTCACGCACACATATTATTTGTACACATACTTCCCAGCTAGCATTTTCAATCGTCTGGGAGTCTACTGGGAATCTCATGACGAGTGTTTTTGATCCTCAACGAGCTCATTTTTTAATTGTAGACGATTCCTCGCACGGGAGTAACTGTTACACAAGCTGATTCCTCTGTGAGATACTTCTACAACACAGCGGAGGACGCTTATATTAATCGTAGAGGGAATCGTTTACGATGTATGTAGAGATTATCTAACGAGTCTTTCAAAAATCATACCACGAGTCGTCTGAGACTCACTTAGGGATTATTTTACAACTCGTGAAATGCTCAGCCGTATAACTGAGCTACCTAAATAAGGGCATCAAGCGTGTTTTTCATGTCAAAACTTATAATTTTCATACAATTTATATCAAACAAACCTTAAGGTCGGGAAATCAACATCATCCTGCCGGAAAATCTTATTTTACAGATCCTTAGATCGGTTTGTTTTATTGAAATTACATTGACAATATAATTTTCATATTTCAAAAACGATCTTATTTAGGTAGCTCAGTAATACTTATATGACTCTTACAGAGAGTCTCAAAAGGCTCATTCCAAGATTAAAAGACGAGCGTGTCAAAAATTTAAAAAAAAAAATTAAAAATAAAAAAAATTAGATGTTTTTGTTTTTGTAACTCGTCAGATAATCATCAGAAGACTCTTTTAGGAGTTGTATATTGAACATAATCGTCTAACAAACAGCCTATGCTAGCTGGGTTTTATAACAAAAAATAAATATCGTTGTGTACTAACAACTTCTACTAATAAAAACATAAATGAAATAAAAAATTGAGGAACAATATATTCAAGTGTAAGTAGTATAAAATACAATTATTTCACCACGTATTTATTAGGGAGGTAACCAAAAAATGAGATAAGCCCTTGCAAAAGAATAAGCTGCTCGGCTGGAAGACCAAGATTATGCTGGCTAGATTTATATGATGTCCAGTGATGTTAACTCTTTACTACTTAAATGTATAAATTAGTAGTAAAAAATGGCTTACTAGTGGCTAGCAAGATTTTAATAAAAACTTACAAAATGTACTGAAATTACAGGTAAGAGACTATTTTGTTTCTTTTAATATGTTTTTAGTTAAAAAAAATGGAATTAAGCACAATAAATAAAATCTTTTAATGAAAAAAATTATGTATTCCCAAAATCATCTTTTTTGATAATAATATTTTTAGTAGCAATAAACATAAAAAAATCTTTGAATATCGAAAAGCCTAAATTATCGCTAAAATTGATTTATTTTTTATATTGTAAAAGTCATTTGCGTTAACTTATTTAAAACAAATTTAAGATTACAACACAACTAATACTGCATTTATAAAATTTTTTGGTCTCAAAATTTAAAAAACTTGAAAAAAATTTGGCTTAAGAAAAATAGAAAAAAATGGTTAATTTTTTTTGCGTTTTTGACTATACGAAAGAAAAATGCCTAAATATAGCCACTAAATGGCTAAATTGACAACACTGGTGATAAAGACACAGTTGTACAAGGCGCAGCCAGGGCAGAATTAAGAACGAACGCAGAAAAAAATTAAAGTACTAGGCAGGGCTGTGGGATCGTAAAAAAAAGTTCTAACTCTGACTCCGACTCCAACCGCTGAAATTTTTAAATCCGACTCCAACTCCGAGCCCTTCTCTTACATTGATGCTTAATGTATATGAGACTGGTTCATATTTGACTTTAAGCTCTTTTTCTTAATGCAGTAACTTTGAAATGGATAAATATAGCAAGAAAATTATTCTGTAAAAATATCAAATCGAGATTTTAAATATTGCATCGCCAATTTCAAAGAACTTTTATTTTGGATTATGTTAGGAATTTTTTTTTAATCTTTCTTATGCCTAAAAATTTTATAGTCGGAGTCGCGAGTTTTTGTGGGTACCGACTCCGACTCCGGTACAGAAACATCAAGTCCGACTCTTCAACTCCGACTCCGACTCCACAACCCTGGTACTTAGAATAAACTGCGACGTATGCTGGACCTTAAGAGGATGTGTTCAAGTATTGCTATCTAGGTACCATCATAATAACAAACTCAGGTGGCTCCTCAATGGATATTTTATACTGCATAGCGTCTGCAAAGCAAGCAGTTTGACGATTGCCGAACGTTTGGAAATAAGCCTCACTATCAACGAATGTAACATCTAGAATCTTCAACGTAAACGTCACATCAGTTGATACGAGATAAGAGATGCTTACGGGGATTCATGAAAATATTCTGGACCGGAAATAAATCAAACATTTACTATGCCTGAAATTAGAAGACGCAAATGGAACTGGATTGTTCATATGCTACAAAAGCTCCATGACGACAAAGCTCAAATAACAATATACTGAAATCTAAAAGTCACATCTGGAGGATACCGATCGGCAAAAAAGTTGCCAATACGGGAAAAAGCTCGTGCAAATTTAAGAACAAAGCAATGGATAGATGCAACTGGAGATCATTTGTCGAGGCCCAATGCTCCTTAAAGAATCGAAGGGATCATATATAACCAAAGGTTAGAAAATAATTTTATATCTTTTTGTTGCACAGAGTGAAAAAAGGCAACAAAATTAATTTATTAAAGCTTAAATAATATATGACTTCATATAAGCACATTTAAACTTCTCATCTAAGAAAAATCGTGGTTTTTAAAAGTTCTAACGTCCAACTTTGAGCTTGAATAATAAATCACATTAATAATTAAAATTATTTTAAACACAAATTGCTGTTCTTCACTAAACTTTTAAATGAAACTTTATTTAAATGAACTGCCGCGGAATGTGTTTCGCGGAGTTTAGCAGCTTGAGGAGTTACACCTCTTCCTTTTACATCCACTGCATGCAGAGAAAAAACATGTTTGAATATGGTCACCTCCAACAAAACTATTTTTAGTCAAAATTCTAAAAATATTATATTTCAATTTAACCATATTATTGTCACCGACAACCACACTATGGTTAAATTAGTCCTTCATCAAGAAGCCACAACCATATTATGGTTGCCTCTAAGCATGTTATGGTTAAATGTGACAATAATTTGTTTTTAAATTAACAACAGTATTTTCCTTTTCTCTAAGAGCAACATGCTATAGTTGAAAACCAACCATGCTATTATAAGTGTTAAACATATTTGTGTTATTATTTAATTAATTAACCGAGGTTTTGGTTTAATCGGTCAATAGTCGGTTAATTTTGTTATTGATCGGTTTTTTAATAAATTGTTTTATTTCAATAAATAAAAATGCATAATTATAAATAATATTTGGAGTTTATTAGTAAAAAAAACAAAAACATAACAAGTCTTGAACTAAAACGAGTAAACAAAAAAATAATTCATAAATACGTAATACATATGTTTTAATTAAAACAAAACAATTATGTATTAATTAAGAAATAAACTGTAAGATCATTTTATTAGTTAATTTAATAAATTAAGGAGATCTTAAAGAATAATCTTTTAGAAAATTAATTTGGCTTAAATGTTTAGGATTTAATCTACCATTTTCTTTAGTTTTGATAAAACTTGACTTGGAAAAAATTCATAAGCTTTTCGTAGGTGTTGGAGAAATCAAAAGCAACCCATAATACAGAATATCTAATTTCTCAATCGTTATCCTGGATATCTCTAAACGTATAAAATTTTCTATTATGCCATTAACTAGAGTCCTGTTTTAATTTTTAACCCTTCTTATTGTTTCGGTTATGAAATGAAAGAAGCAAATAACTAAACTCATACATATAAAAAGTATGTAAACAAAAAGTTGTTGACATCAAACACTTATTTAAAATGAAGATCACTGAACACCTTCTTTATTTGTATAATTTTTTCTAAACACATAACTTTTGTATATGAGACAAAACAAATAATTAAAAATACAAAAAATGGGTTATAATACTATAACAAAATTAAAAATTTTACTACATCGGTTACTCGACTGGAATTAACGAGTTTAATCGCGGGAAGGTTGACGTCCTCATGAAATGCTGATTTTTCACCCAGGCTGCTGTTCCTATAAAACCAAAGCTGATTGGATTACCTAGAGCAGTGTAGGTTATATAGCTCCGGCTCCTTAACAAGGGATGAGTGAATAATATTGATAGATAATTCACTCCAATTGAGGCCTGTGTGTTAAGATGATCCTTACGAACATGGGCATTTGGTAAGTGCAATAACTCACCATGGGGTTGAGATCAACCTTGAGATTAGGCCATATGAAAGGTGCTCATGTAAATCGAAATCATAACTCTCCAACTGTCCCCTAACCAGTAACGAACACCAGAAAAATTTTGAGGTAGACAGGAGGTAGGTTAGGGGCATGTTGTATCCTCTTCATAGCCGTGAACGAATAGAAGTAACTTGTGTGCGGTTTCACAATGCAATCATATTTCTAGATAGTAAAAACTTGTGTTATTTTAGGAGAAAAATAATGGGAAAAATTTAAAGTTTTTTAAATTAAATTCTTTTAAATATGCAGGGACGACTTGTTCTTAAAAAATCTTCGTACTCTGTTGACCAAATTTACTATTGAACAAACGGCTGCCTTTTTCTTTACATGAAGGAAACTTTAAACCGAGTCTTCCTAATAATCATGCTTACCACATACTTATATATTTATTTTTTCATCGGTTTGTTTCTTTTAGGAAATTAATTTAAATGCCAAATTTTCTGCTTTTATAATCACATAGAGTATAAATAGGACCAAGAATTCGATTGAATGCTTAACATTTGTATAAAGGACTTTTCAGTTTCAAAAATCTGAAGTTTAAAGGCGGTCTCATCCGATTATTCTAATATAAAAAAAATTTGCATTCCTAACGTTAGAGGGTTATGTATAAAACAAAATATTCTCCAAACGAAAAACGATTCTTCAATACTTCAAGTTGGACAATATTTTTGTAAACGACAACAGTTGGTCCCATTTAGCATTTCTCCTCTTGAATTATTGTCGACTTAAGCGCTTCTTGTCTGTGTATATCTTTTATTTATTTAACTAAATGCTGCTTAAGATTTTTCCTTCTACATATAATCTTTAACAATAAAATCCTTTATTATTATTTTCTTCGCGGGATATTAAAAGCTGTTTGGTGTTGGCTGGTATTGTAGGATTTTTGCTGCTGTTATTAATTAATTTTCTTTTCGCTGTGTATAATTAAAAAAGTAAAATTGTGTCTCATATTTTTAAACGGATATAAATACAGACACATGAACTTCCACACATAAAGAACGCTAAAGAAAAGGATATAGACAACAAGGATAAACTTACACATATTCAAACACACTCAAGCACAAAAATATTTTAAGTCACTTTCAGTTTAAAAAAAGACAGTGTTAATTAAAATCTTCATTTTATTTTTTTTGCATTTAATTGTTGTCATCTTTAAGTTTAAGTATTTAAAGGATCGTAAAATTGTTTTGTTTCGTATGTTTGCGTTAAGAATAAACAAAATATAATGCAGACATTTGTAGAATACTTTGCACATACATTAATAAAATTTGTATGTTCTCTTCTGCTTGAATAAAATATCGCAGTTGAAATAGAATTATTTTTTTATGTCTCTTACCGGAACCAAAACAATGGGGAAAAAGTTTGAAGAAGTAATGGAAAAATGTAGGATAACAAAAAATTATTCAAATCAGGGATGGAAAATCAAAAACTAAGTGTTCTAATTTCGAAAGAAAAATAAAAAATTAACAAGATTTCAAAAGATATAAATTAGATAAGTCTCGAAAAATCACATTCTTTTGTTTACGGACTACGGATTCAGTAAATCTAAATCTTTAGGTGCTGGTCCATATTAAAGCTTGGGCCTCCGTATATGCCTAAGTAAGACCCACCAATTTTAAAAACGTCTCACTTTTTACACCCTCATGAGACCCTCATGCATTTTTGCTGATGTGTGGCACCTTTAAATATTGGTCCTAGACCATTATCGATCGACTTAGAATCACTTTCTGAGTCGATCTAACAATTTCCGTCCAGCTGGCTGTCCACGTGACTTTGTGCGTAAAGTGCAGGTCGCAATTTTAAAGATATTTTGATGAAATTTACTACATAGGTTCTAATTGCCACAAGGACCAAGCCCATTAAAAATGGGGCGAAATGGTTCATAATTTCATATAGCCCTCATACAAGCTGCTTTTGGGAATAGGGATCTTTTGCCCACTATCAAACCAATTTTAATGACATTTACAACATAGATACATATATCCATATTTATGTGGACACATAAGTTATGGATTTTTTTTAAAAGGACCATGAGAGGAGATGGGGCAGATATTGCCTCTCAGAAACTACCAAACCGATTTTAATGAAATTTAAAACATGGATAGATCCATATTTATATAGAAACATTAGCAATGCATATAACCCCCATCCTTAAATCTCATATAGATGAAGAGATCTAAACGGGTCGGGTCCATGATTGCCCATAGGTCCCAAATAGGGTAAGCTAGCAAAAAAAATTGTTTTTATATACTGTGGTGTTGTGTGTCATATGGTCGGGCCTCTCACTTGTATATTTTGTAATATAATTGTTTTTTTTTTTGCAGTTTAAAAATTAATTCTTTAAAATTTATAATGCAGCCCACAACAAACGCGTTAGAATAATAGATTTTTTCTATTCTTGCCAACGAGCAACTGTTATGCGCAGAGTAAACATCGTCAATATTTGTATACCTTTCAGCGAAGGTACCTTTCAGCGAAGATAGATGTACACTACTTTGTCATTTCGTTTGTAATTTCTACAATATTGATTCTTGAGTTCAAATCATGATGTCCGTCTGTCCGTTGAAATTGGTTTTCCGAAGACCACAGATAAAATTGGAACTCAGTGGTTACATATAAACCGGAATAGTTTGCTATTCAAACTCAACCTGATGGGCCCACCAATGGCTGAGATATGAGCAAAAAACTGCTACTGCCTCTAATTTTACCCATAAATCACTTGTTGCAGTTGTTTTTAAAAATTTTTTTTATGTATATCTGGATAACGGCAAAAAACAAAGCTTCGAACTTAGGTACAAGGGTATATGAGATTCGGCATAGCCGAATATAGCACTTTTACTGGTTAAATTACAGGTCAGCGCTCATGGCCTTATGGACAAGCCTCGGTATTTATAAACGATTTTTAAATTTAACAATGTTTAATTAGGAAATTTTTTATTGAAAAATTTTTTTTAAACCTTTATTAAATTTAAATGTTTTTTGTGAATTCACACATAATAATTTAGTCTACTTTTTTAAGCAACAGTGTTCAGTGATCGACTGCCCTGGAAAGAGTTCTCATCTCTCTAGGTGGAGGCTGTGCGGTGTTGATAATGTTCCACGTACCTCAAGTCGTTGTTGTCGTTGGGCATTTCCAGAACAACATTGCATAGAGCTTTAAAGTCAGTAAGACGCATCCATACAAAATTCGAATTGTGCAAGCACAGCTGCCGCAAAACCATTAAAAAAACCTTTGTTATGTTTTATTTGGTCCACACTGTATAAAGAAAAACGAAGTATCGTAGATGAAAAATTAGATAAAAATCGTATCCGATTTCTTTTTATTTTCTGCCACGTTTAGAGATGAACAATTTTTTTTAAAACAATTATTAAAAGCTGATTTAAATGTTTAATTAATTTAATTTAAGTTTTAAGCAATAACATGTTATTGCTCAGAAAAAAAATAAATGTAATACCTGGGATCGGCTTAGAAGGAGTCCAACGCAAGTCGCTCGGCTTTTCTTTCATTTCAAAATCTTTAATATATGTACCCTTGTGGCGAAGACTTAAGAACAAAACGTCGTGTAATAATATAGAGAATTAACTCAAGAAGACATTCGATAATTCGGTTTAAGAATTGTTTTATAATTTCATAAACAATGTTTTGATGTTAAACATTTTGTCGTGTTTCTGCAGAATCTTCACATTCAAAAATCTCTCATAGAGTTTTAAAATTTTTTGCAAATTCGATAAAAACATCAACGACAAAAATAAAATTACACTCCAATTGGGTTTCTTATTCTTAATTCAAGGTAAAAATTTTATAGAAAAATTTACTTTTACAAAAAGGACTATTTATGTCATGTTGTATTATTTGTACTGTGGCTTGTTTTTTTATTAAAAGAAGAACTAAAAAAATTTACAATAGTACACTCAAAATATTATGTTGCTAAATTCAAAATAAAATTCATTTAAAACAACTAAAAATTTATTTAAAAAACAGATCATTTACATTTAAAATAATTTAATTTTTAAATTTTTGCTTATTACACAGAAAAAAGTGTTTTATTAATTAAAAAAATGGCTTAAAAAGTATTTAAATTTAATTAATGTGATAATTAAATCAATTATTTTCTTTGTTGAAAGAAAATTAAAAATTTAATTTTGATTTAATTAACATTTTAGTTGTTTTGAAATAAATTTTCAATAAACATTTTAATTAAATAACAACAAATCTTAATTGACTTTTTTCGTTTAAAATAAAATAATTTAAATATGTAGAATTGTTGTTGGGAATTATCAATATTTATATAAATAAATTAACACATTGTTTGAAATGTCAAAGTTTTTTGATCTCTTTTTTAATTAAAATTAAAAATATCATTTATTGAAAATATTTTTTCAAAATTTTAAAATTTTTAGTAATCAATATAATCATTTTGGTAAGATGTGCAAAGTCAACCAATTGTTTGCTTGATATTATGAATTTGGAATAAATTTGGTGATTGGAGAAATTTAATAATTTTTTCTGTGTAAACAGCATGTTACGAAAAATTTAATGGTTGTTGCTTTGAAAAAATATATTTTAACCGACAAAAAATCAAACTACATAACAATATAAGAACGGAAAAACATTATTTTATACAAATGTTAAAAACTAAAGTTATTTGTAAAATAACTATATTTGTATTAAATTTTTACAGTACGAGAAACGAATTTAATAACCCACAATTAGTTACTGTAATAAATTTATGAGAGCACTGAATTTCCCATACCTGAAGTTAACTTCAACAGCAATAAAATTCTTTCAATTGAGATGATAGCAAGAAGGCGTTTCCATTTTCTATTGTCGAAATATTTTATGTTCTAATAAAAAGTTTGTGCATATTTCAGTTTATGTGTAGGTTAAATGGTGCGATATTGTGTACTTGTGTGTAATTAAAATGTGTAAATGTGTTCGTTTTTTTGTTTTGATTTTTTTTGTAAGGTGCTGTTTTGGAATTGGTGTAAATAGTGTTAGAGAAAATCTGGTATATTGAGATTTTAGTTTCAGAATACTAAGATTTTTAGTGTTCTTACTTTTTGGTAGAAACAAGTGTTGCTAAATTATTTTGTTTTTATTCATTCACATATTTTAGGAAATTGTTGCAAAAATTTCAAACTAATTTCATTTTGAGATGCTTTTTTTTATTATGTTTCAAATCAAAGCATAACTAAAATGATTTTGAAATAGTTGGAGAAAGAGGACAAATAAAGTTTGTAATTCTGTGTGGAAAAAACAAGTTAGAAAAAATAGTCGTTCAAGCCCCGAGTGTACCCTTTTTGGCACCAATTAGCAATGATGGACCCACCAGAACAGAATTATGTTAGGAGATAAAGAGAAATGCAAAAGCTTTTTTTGCCGAATATTATTTAGATATGTTGATTTCTATGAGATTTTTTTGAATTTAAGTGATTTTACGATGGGGATTTATATCGGACATCTGGCTAATTTGGCTCTCGTAAAAGTTTTTGTCGCCAATTTTAATGTCAGTACCAATAATAATAAGGAAGTGATGGCATTTAAAGTTCGGGCGTAGTATTTGTATGGGAGCTATGGTTTCATATTGACGAAATCAAATAAAATTTGGTGAGATACTTTAGATTGTATTCAAAAATGTATGGACCAATTTTTACCTTAATGCCAAAATAATAAGATGGTTCATAAGTACAAAGATTATATTCCTGAAAGAAGCTTCTCACTATTTTCTTTAGGCTTGGTCCTTCTGACAACTAGAATCTATGTGTCATACTTCATTTATTTAATCCCTAAATCGCTACCTGAGCTTTGCGCACAAAGTTGTAATGGACAGACGGAGGGAGAATATTTTAAGGTGTCAAAAACATCAGCACAAACGCATAATACCCTCTCCAATTTTGTGGTGTCGGTAAAAAAAACCATCTAAGGCCCAACAAAGTACATATCGTCACCTAAAACGCAAAACGCTCTTACTTACCAAAAATCGAAATCGTTCGACCTAAATTAGCGGCACTATCTATAAATGGTCATATGACAAACGCTAAAAAACCTTACTAAAAGTTTGCATATTCTGCAACATTGTCAATTGTCAAAACAACTTTTAGGCTTTGTAAGAAAAATATATCGTACACCGTTTAAGGCAGTTTAAAAAATTATCATTTAAAATAGTTATTTGCTTCTTGTGTAAAATTTCCAAAGCGTTATATAGGGCCTTTTGTGTTTTAGGTAACAACATATTCTTGGCCGTCTATCAGTTTGGAAGACTCAATAGAAAGTAATTGTTTCAAGTTCTCTTAAGCAGTTTGAGATTAAAATCCAGTAAAAATAAGAGCTAAGGATGTGGACCATTTCCCTAAAATATGACTTTTTAGGAAATTTAATTTTCCTTTAAAAAGATGTTTATTAATTAACACCAGTTTAATTTTTCTCTAACAAAAAACCTGAAGAGCCAAACTTTTTCAATGCAACAAATAACAAAAAGCTCATTGAAAATAAATTTTATGGTATTTCGCCATTTTTTTCGATACATTAAAAAAGTAACTGCTTACTTGGCCAACCCCTGTTATTAACCAGTGTTTAATCGGATTAATTAAAATTCGTTAATAACGATACAAATATCTAGTAAAACTTCTTGAGAAAACTCGTTAATTTTCATGTTTCGTAATTTTTTTTAAACATTAAGGGCCTTAAAGCTTAAATTTTTTTTGCTAGTTATGAGTGAACTCTTACTATTACAAGTGCAGAGGCATTTTCCGTCTAAAGTTCCATGGGGACTAACAAAAATTAATAGTTGTTATTGAGCAAGGCACAGCAGCAGTAACAAATTGACACAAAGTTTTAAAATAGACAAACAAATTAAAGTCGTTATACGACCATCCCCTACAAGTAGAAATTTAGAAGAATTTAAAAAAAGAAGTGAATAGGCGTCACTTTTTTTCTTCTTCCGGACCATGGAAAGAAGACTATACACATTTTACTGCAATCAAATACAATGTAATCGTTTTTTGATCTAAAGGATATTTCCTCCTTCGTCACTTCTTGACGATAGCTAGAAGCAAACGCTAATTTTACAGTAACAAAACAAAGAATAAATATTGAGTTACAAAGAGCGCCCTTAATAATTAAAGAAAGGTATCATTGTTATTATGGTTTCAAAGTATTAGGGGCGCCAATTTGTATCCGAAAAGGCAACATTTAAGTCGAACTCCTCTAAAATAAATGGGACTATAAATTAATTTCATTATATAGAAACTTAATTTTGCAAACATTTATATTTTTCTCAATTTTCTATAAAATAATCAGGTGTCTTATTTTGGATTACACTCTTCCACATGCAGCAGATGGTTATCCATTTGAGAATTGCTTTACCAAAATCTTTCAAAAGGCAGATTCGAAGTCTTTTGTGTTTAGTGCTTGACTGCTTGTGTTCGAAATTTGTTGGAAAAACCGCCTTGTTTTAATGAATACTTGATAAAGTGATGGGAAGAAGCCCTTACAGCTGAGCTTTTTTACTTTTGTTATGCTTCCTTTATCTTTATTAATTCACTTAACTCAAAACTTCTTTAACAGAAATGCTAATTCGTGGCGACATTTTCGCTCACTGAACACCGGCGACTGCTGTCAAAATTGTTATCATTATCATGTATTCTTCTTTTGCTCTTATTTTAGTCTTTTAAAATCCCCTTACAGAAATTTTTTTTTTGGACTTCATTCCTTATATAGAGATAAAAATGCATGACAGTAAAATTAAAAATTTATTCACTGCAAAGAAAAATTTGATGCAGGGAAAATCATTCAATTCACAGAAAAAATTATCAGTAGTTTTTTATCAATTAAACAATTTGTTTAAAAAGTATTTCAATTTAATTAATATGATAATTGAATCAATTATTTATTTAGTAGAAAGAAAATTAAAAATTTAATTTTGATTTAATTAACATTTTAGTTGTTGTAAAATAAATTTTTAATTAAAATATTAATTAAATAACAAAAAATTTTAATTGACTTTTTTCGTTTAATATAAAATAATTTAAACTTGTAGAATTGTTGTTGGGAAATTTTAAAACCTGAGCTATATTTAATTAAATCAATTAACACATTGTTTGAAAGAGAACATTTTTTTGTTCATTTTTTTTTATTAAAATTAAAAATATATTTTATTGAACAAAATATTCATAATTTTACAATTTTAAGTAATGTATATATTAATTTTGGTAATACGTGCAAAATAAACAAATTGTTTGCTTGATTCTATGATTTTGGTATGAATTTGGTGATTAGAGACAATTTTAAATTTTTTCTGTGCAAGGAGATCAAATTACGATTCATAATAGGGATAGCTTATATTTTATTTTAAAGTATACTACTGCTGATTTAACAATTTTATTCACTTTTCATAGATACTTAAACGAATATCAGAGATGGCACTTTTATGAAGAACAAGCCTGGCGATAATTCTAATAAAAAGGCAACCCTTTTTTGAAATCGCGATAGTAACTGCTGGCATGGTCTCAGGGTGTATTTGTTTCTATCATTGTAAATGTATCAGCAGTCTGCGGGAAAATTTGGTAGTAAAAAGGCCTTCTAATGTAGACAAAAGACCACCCAGGCGCATATAAACCCCAAAACCATGCCTTTGTCTTGGAGGAAGGCTTTTAAATCTTAGCGAGATTTTAACATTATTTTAGTATAAGAATAAAGAGAGTAAATCAAAAGCTTTCCACCACAGGTGGACAGGATGTATAAAAGTTCGTTATTCCGTTTGAAATTTCTATAATATTGGTCTTAGGCTATTTAAAGTATATATATTCTGGGTCCGTATGAGTAGCTAGGTTGATTAAACGAAAAAGATGGTGACTAGGTTTTATATATTTTTTTTACATATCGTCAGCTCATTACTGGTTTGACCTACCGACCATTTTTAAAAAAAATGAGTTAGGTATGAGGAATATATTTTTTGAATACCCTCTTTCTAAATCAAAAACCTGTTTCGCGAAAATTTTTATGGTTTCTGAGATATAAAGCATTAATTTTGCTGCATATCAACTGTTTCAAAATCTTTTAAGTACTGTTTTGCTCTACAAGCCATTGTTTGGCGATTGCAGCAAATTCTTCATACAAAAACGTACAAAATATATTTTAATGTTGCTTTGCTGCATAGACCTACAAGCACAAAATATAATAATAAGAACATAAGCAAAATCAAAATAAAATGACAACAAGAAAATAAATTTGGGAAAAATAATTTTATAAAATAATAACACCTCGTGTTAATAAATAGTAAAAATTTATAAAAAAAAATATAAAAATGGAATCTTCTTCACCAGCTCCTACACTTCCAGATGAAATTAAGTAAGTATTATTTAAATTTTTACCATATTAAGATATTTGTTTAAATTTTTAATGCTTTTAGAATGATTTATGAATACTTTGAGAATGATGATTTAACTCAAAAGCTACCGTTTAAATGTGCGTCAAACCCTCCACAAATGGAAAGCAATAACAGGTACATACTTGAATATTATTTTGTTTTATTTGAAAATAAAAGTTCATTACTTATATACATTCATATGTTATTCAGAATCCTTCCTTCGTCATCAAAGAAAAGGCAAACAAACCCTGAACTGTGGGAACGTAACGTAAGAAAACGGCTTCGAGAATCTGGACAAGCTTACGTTTCTATAAATAAGAAAGAATCTCCAGCAAAAACTCCTCAAAATATAAATCGAATTAACTCAACCGCAATCAAAATGTTTATTAAACAATCTGGACAATCTTACGTTTCTATAAATAAGAAAGAATCTCCATCAAAAACTCCTCAAAATATAAATCGAATTAACTCAACCGCAATCAAAATGTTTATTAAACAAAATAATATTGATACCGTAATACAAAAGTTTTCAGAACCAGGACATTCTTTAATTCAAGAAGTGGACTGTGTTCATGGTGTTATTGACCGGTACTTAAAGAATATTGAAATTCATAGTCCTCTTCATTTACTAAATTTGCTTTAAACCATGCCAAATAATAAAACAAAATTAAAAGTTATGGAAATGCTTCCGGAAGATTTTCGCACATACTCGTTGGTAGCAAATAAAATGGACTTTCGACAAGTCCCTTTTGCTAAAATTAAAGTACTTCTATACAGTAAAAATAATGATTTATGTATACATTATAAAACTTCGACGAGAGGAAAAATATAAAAATGCAATTTTGGTTAAGTCTGCATCAAAAAATTGTTTGAAAACTCCTGAGAATTTGTTGACGCACGTTTTGAAAATATCGAAACCATCAATTATTTCCAGCGATAAAAAGAGAGACATAAAAGACTTGCTTATATTTCTTCCACATGTTGATAAAAGTTATTATAAAAATTTACTCAATATTTAGTTTTAAATTTTAAGTGTTTTTTCTTGATTCTATTTTACTTTTGTATTATTTAAGTTGTTTACTTTGTGGCTTTTTATGTATCTTTTCATAACAGTAGAACTGTTTTTTCTGTTTCAGTAAAATAAAACCAAATAAAAAAAATTTCATTAATGTTGACTTTTTATTAGATTGTAAATATAGAAACATTCATCTCAACAATAAGTTACTCAATACACAGCAATAAGTATACGTATGCAGCACAAAAAGCCATTTTTTTAATTTTTTTTTAGAAAAGTGGCGTATGCGGCACAAAACAATATTTTTCATTTTCAAAAAAATACTTTTAAATTCTAACTTTATTCATGAAAGTGAGCAAAAATTTACATTTTTCTTCATAACATATACCGGAAGCAGTGGTAAAAATATAAAAAAATTCTATCGGGTACATTTTGAGAAATCTTCATGCAAATCTTCTTTGTCGTTTTTCTCCACTCCGACTTTTTGGCATATGCGCCAAACCAATTCTGAGCTGACGATATGGTACTTTTTTTTATGTTAAAGTTCAGAATAATCGGTACACAAGTGGCTGAGATGTAAGCAAAAAAGAACGACTGTCTCATATTTTACCCATAAATCCGTTATTGTTGTTTTTTTTACTGGATAACGGCAAGAGCCAAAGTTTCTAAACTAGTAACAAGCATCAAAGGTATTAATACACAACCACTGTAAAAAATGGGCGGGATTGGCCTCTGCTCCGTGGCTCTTTCTATATAAATACTTTATATATTTCTGTAAATCTAGAAAACAGCAAGAGCCAAAGTTTTAAATGAGGCACACGCATCCTGGTTATTAATAGACAACATCCGACAAAATGTGGGTGAGATTAGAGAAGTAGGCGTGGTACCAAATTGATTTTCTTATATCTAAATAATGGGAAGAGAAATTTTTTTCAAATTTGGTGCAAATAGCTGGGTAATCAATACACTTTACAACTTCTCTCATACAAATAAACGATAGATTTCTGCATATCTGGAGAATCGCAGCAATAAAAGTTTTCAAATTTGGTACAAGAAGCTTTGATGTGAATGCATGGCATCTGGCAAATGTACATCATACATTTCTTTATATCTGGAGAACGGAAGGAGAACAATTGTCCAAATTTGATACACATGGTTTAATTGTTTAGTTTGATAGTGTGTGCTAGTGGGTGAGTGGTCTAAGAAGCTGCATAACGTTAGATAAATGGTAATAAATGGTACGATTTTGACAGGTTTTATATTAAAAGAGAAATTTGGTTTTTTAAAAGTTGTTAAAGGCAATCAATCTTAAAGATATTTTCAAAGATCTCAGAGTGTAATAAGTAAAAGATCATATAAAAGGCCTTAGCAGTGAAAGCGTTGCAATTTTCCCGTTGGCTATACTCGTATTTCAATGCTCATACGCACTTAATAACATTTTTATTTTATGACACATGCGTTTATTTTTCCGCTAACGGCTGCGTCTATTCGGTTGTTGGTTTTTGATTGTCTAACCGTGAAAATGTGTTAGATACTGACTGCGTTTGTATAAGTGTGAATGTACTTTACATACGTCTAAGTAATTTTGTTTTTGGCATAATAAAATTGCCATCAAGGGACGGGAATCTAGTGTTGCTTAGTTTTATGAATATGTATGTATTTGTTTTCTACAATTATGGGTATCTGTGAATACTCTATATCTTGTTTCAACTTAAAAATTTTCTTTGGTTTGAGTAAAAAAATTTTGTTAGAACTTTTTTTTAATTTTTCTTTTGTTAGTTAATTATATGTTAAAACGATTAAAAATGATATAAAACGAAATTAAATTATTAGGATTTGAATATTTTTTTGTGGTTGTGGGAATTGGTGTTTGTACACAAATGAGTAAATGTGCGTGTTTATAAGCAGATTTATGTATTTTTCATTAAAATTTGAAGAGCTAATTTTACAACAGGGTTTTAAAAAAGAATATGTAATTCAAAATTAACTTGCGTAAATGTCTTTGGAAGGAAAAAAGGAAAACTCAAATTATTTGAGTAGCATAAAATTATCATACAAGATTTTTATTTTTTTTTTTATTAATTTTCATTTATACTAAAATTTTCCTCTTTCTATTATAACCTTTTGTTTTGGTTGTAATACTAAAAATGTCTTTAAGAAAATAATTAAATAAATATAATTAAGCTACTGCAAAGGGATCGTTTTAAGACATGTAATCATAAAATTTATAGCCCAAATATCGTACTGTATAAAATTACAGAAAATACGAAAGAAGCATTTGTGTGGGTTTAATTAAACGTTTAAAATATCAAAACTTAAAACATTAAATAATCTTTTTGTAAGAAGACTTTAATGTCTTTTAAATTAACATTTTATTACAATATATACAGAGTACAAAAATATTTTGTATTCAAATAACATGTAGCTTAAGAAATTTTTAATTAATTTTTAACCAGAAAAAATTAAATTTTCTTACATTCTGTCTAATTACCTCTCAGTCTTGTATCTTTGTTTGCTTTTCAGTATTTCTGGCTTGAAGATTAATAAATACAAACTTGTCGTTATACAGGGCGGTGATGAATGAGCTATATGGTTAACTTTTTTATTGATGCGATAATTATTACTTTTTTATTCTTCTTATTCTTTACAGAAAAATGGTTTTAAAAGTATTTAAATTTAATTAATGTGATAATTGAATCAATTATTTTTTCTTGTTGAAAAAAAATTAAAAATGTAATTTTGATTTAATTTACATTTGAGTTGTTTTGAAATAAATTTTCAATAAAAATTTTAATTAAATAACAAAAAACTAAATTGACTTTTTTCGTTTAAAATAAAATAATTTAAACATGTAGAATTAATGTTGGGAATTGTCAATATTTATTTAAATAAATTAACACATTGTTTGAAATGGCAAAGACTTTTGATCACTTTTTTAATTAACATTAAAAATATCATTTATTGAAAACTCTTTCAAAAATTTAAAATTTTTAGTAATCAATATAATTATTTTTGTAATAGCTGCAAAGTCAACAACTTGTTTGCTTGATATTATGAATTTGGAATAAATTTGGTGAAATTTAATAAATTTTTCTGTGTTAGGACAGTTTTTCAATTATCTTTGAAATATTAAATATTGTCTGGGATATATATTTTCTGCTTTGCACAAACGTGCCTTTTTTTTTTTAACATGTTTTCCCATAACATTTCTCAAAATTTCGATCGCGATCGTAAGTTATTTATAATGAATTCCCAATGTCTTCTTCACAAAATGCTGACAAAAAAAAAAAAAAAAAAAAAAAAAAAAAGATAAAATAATAATTCAAAAAGTTATAAATAACACGACTCAACAAAAAAATTTTTTTCTTTGTCCTAAAGTTTATGTTATGAATTTTCGGTTAATAATGCACAAAAACTGAAAGAAAACCACTTTTTTTTGTATAAAGTTATAGTAATAATAATAATTTTTGAATGTTTTTTTAAATCTGAATTAATTTTAATACATTCAAAAATACCGCGCGATCAGATTGGGAGTTTTACGTTCACAAATTGCCGCTAGCTGGCAATCCAGTGATAAACAACGGTCAGGTGTTTTTTACAAGTCTAGAAAAACTTAAATTGTCGTCGCGAAAGTGTTAATATGATGCTGATGCATTTTTTTCTTATATGGTAAATTTATTAAAGTTCGACACGTAAAATATGAACTAACACATCTCACATTCTCTGCGAAGCCTACGAAGCATATTTTGACTGTACTGTTCGGCATTAGACAAGCCATGGGTTCCAAGTGTTTCTTGTAACTGGTGGTTAAATTTTAAGGGCCGATGTTAAATGTGAACCACACCTAAACGTCAAGCTTTTTTCTGCATTCCATTTGATATTTCTCAATTTTAGACAAACTCAATTTGAACCATGGAAAGATACACAATTGAGCAACGCGTTATTATGAAAATGGGCGTTCAAATCAAAATGCATATCGTCAATTTTCGAAGAAAATCATCTTCATTGATGAGGCACATTGTCACCTCAGTGAATTCGTCAATAAGCAGAATTGCCGCATTCGGGCAAATGATAATCCAAGAGTGATTGCCGAAAAACCAATGCACCCGCAGAGAGTGACTGTTTGGTGTGGTTTATGGGCTGGCCGCATCATCGGGCAGTATTTTTTCCGAAATGAGGCCGGTCCAGCAGTTACTGTGAATGGTTTTCGCTATCTTGAGATGATAACGAACTTTTTATGGCCCGAATCGGAAGATATGGATATGGACGATATGTGGTTTCAACATATGTGGACGGTGCCACTTGCCACACAGCTAACGAAACAATGGCTCTTTTGCGCGACAAATTCAATGGCCGTGTTTTTTCACGTGGTGGCGATGTCAATTGGCCGCCAAGATCATGTGATTTAACACCGCTGGACTTCTTTCTTTGGGGTTATTTGAAAGAAAAGGTCTACGTCGATAAGCCGGCAACATTAACGGCATAGAACCTCAATTAAGCCTCAGTGCCGAGGTTACGGCAGCCATTTGGTCGATATTTTGTTCCATACATAATTGAACCATACCATTATTATTATAATCAAAATAAATGACAATAATGTCCTAACTAATTTGTGTTTTATTCAAAATCAACATCGGCCCTTAAAATTTAACCACCCTTTATTTATTGTTAAGGATGTTTGAAAGGTAAGCAATTTTTTATTAAGCGGTGCACATCAGATATAATATACATATTATTTTTTTTTTTTATATTTTAGGTTGGTATCGAGGTAAGAAGAGGTCCATGAAATTTGCAATACAAAGGATCTGGCGAGAACCAAAAGACCACGTCAATGACTGCTACTTTTGCATTGTGAATCCGAGTAAAAGACGTAGAGGTAAAAATGCAAAACTTATCGAATATCCTGACCTTGAATCTTCTTCTGCTCCAACGACATAAGTAGCTCATCTTTTACTTCAAATAAAAGTAATTCCGATCAGGAGTTTTCACTTACACCAAAACAACCAAAACACCATTTTTTTACTACAGAAGATCTTAAGGACTTGATAAGAGATTTAAATTTGCCAAAATGTTAAGCAGAGCTTCTAGGCTCCCGCCTAAAACAGTAGAATTTGTTGATGATGTCAATATCACGGATCAGCGGACTAGGCATGAAACATTCTCAACGATTTTCACAAAGTTTAAAAACTGTTTTATTACATAATGGAAACAAGTTTCCATGTCTTCCCATCGCTCAATTAGAACATCTTAAAGAAATTTAGTACAGTGTTAAAATTTTGCTTGAATCTGTAAATCATCGCGAATATAACTGGCAGCTGATTGGAGATTTTAAAATGGTGGGATTTTTGATGGAAATAGAGAGCGGATATATAAAGTATCCATGTTATCTGCTCTTATGGGATAGCAGAGCGGATGCTAAGCACCATATCCAACGGTTATGGCCTGTAAGAACAGAACTTTGTGTCGCAGAAGAACACGAAATATTTGAAGCGATTGTTGAAGCGGAACAAGTGTTAATACCACCACTGCACATTTAGTTAGGGTTGATGAAACATTTTGTTAAAAACTGGATAAAACTTCAGAAGCTTTTGGATAATTGAAGAAGTTTTTTCCGAAGTTATCAGAAGCAAAAGGTAAGGCTGGGGTTTATGTTGGTCCGCAAATTAGACAGATTTCCCGAAAATTTTTTTGAAAAATGACCAACGTTGCTTAATCCTACTCAAAGAGCGAGTTGAACCAGTTTTAAAGCAGTAGTTTCTGGATATTTAGGAAATAACAAAGCTGAAAACTACGAAAAGTTAGTTGCGGAAATGTTAAACAATTTTAAGGCCATGGACTGCAGGATGTCATTAAAAGTACATATGCTGCATGCTCATTTAGATAAATTTAAAAACAACATGGGAGCGCATTCAGGAAAGCAAGCAGAATGTTTTCATCAGGACATTATGAGCTTCGAGCAACGTTATCAAGGCCAACACAATAAAAACATGATGGGAGACTATATTTGGAGTCTATTAAGAACTTAAAAGAAAAAGTAAAGTGTGCACTTTTGAATTATTTTTCACTTATTTGTAAGTTATTTTGAAAGTTAAACTTAATACAAATAATAAACATGTATACATATTTAAATAGTTTCATCTTCAGTTAAAAACTAAAACCATAGATTTTCGATCAATCGGTCTCCTAAATACAAAAGCAAACTTTTTAATGTCATATATATTTTACCGTCTAATTACAGCTGCATGTTCGATATGGTCGTAATCATTCTACTTCGAAAATTTCATATATTTAACTAAATAATTTTAACAAATAAAATTCGGGAATTTTCGCTTCTTAATTTACTTTTAAACCTTAAAAATAATGTATGTTTTTCTTCTTGTAGTGTTGTTGTTGTTTCTACACAAAGTAAGCCGTTGTTTACCTACTTTTGAAATGTTGTTGTTGTCGTTTCAAGAACAAACTTTTACGAACACATTCGTATGCACGCATATAGAATACAGATTGGCACAGCCAAAGAAAAGTTCAAGCTTTTATTTACTTGATTTAACCTTAGCCTTACCAATACCCATCCGGGCAACCATTTCGGTTTCTTTTATAACTTCCTTAAATTTGCTTCCCTTAAAAGGAAATTTTTACTCACTTAAAAGTTTTAAATTCATTCTTTAAAAAACTGGAAAAAATTTAGTATGATGAAACATTTTTTAAAAATACTGGAAAAAAAAATTTATGCCGATATCTCGTCTTATCGCTTATAAACATGCATTACCATCCGGGTTTTTTTTTCAGTATTTATTTATTGAATTTTCATATACTAAATATGAACTAACAATAATTAATCAAATCTTATCCTAATATTTGCTTTATGTCCTGCAAGTGCCAGACAAAAAAGATTTAGTGATCACGGTTTCTGTTCACATGTGTAGGTGTTTATCGCTAATCTGATTGGGTAAGTGCTGCAGTGTCTCTTCTTCTTAAGCGAGTGTGGCCGCCATAATTTAAAATATTTCGAGCCAAAGGATTTGGATGCCAGTTCCAGCCCTTTTAAATATTTTACTGCATATTTCGTTATCATAGTTTTTACTAATGGCACATTGAGATCCTTGTGGATATTTGAGTAGTTGACGTACCAGGGGGCGGCTGTGATTATTCGAAGAAATTTATTTTGACGCCTTTGAATTTTTTCGATGTTAGAAGCCGAGGCAGCGCCCCATAACTGAATACCGTAGCACCAAATTGGCTTTAAGATAGAGTTGTAAAGTAGAAGTTTGCAATCGAGACTAAGAACAGAATTTCGGGGTGGGTATTGGAAACGATGTACATAAAAATCTTAGGTAAGTCGAAGGTTAAGAGTTTTATAGTTATTTTAAGAAATTCCGCGATTGGTTTTCGCAAATATAGCGACTGGTATCTCGCAAATAACACGACTAATGTTGGCTTCCAAAGCGTCAATAGTAGGTGGTTTATTCCTAAAACTTAACATATCCCTTGAGCAAATAGTCCTAAGGTGTGATATCGCACGATCTTGGTGGATAATTTACCGTAGCAAAACGTGAAATTAAGTGCTCACCAACATGATTGCTGAACAAGACCCCAATAAAAAATGTTCTTATTTTACGAAGCACTAAGTATGTTAAAGTTAGCACACTTTTATGCGCTACTCAATAAGATATGCTGATTGCAGGTAAGTGAACGAATTGTCAATAATTTAATTCTCAATCGTACTTAAATTTTTAGAACTTTCGTTTTTAAATTTTTTAGTACGACTCGTTCTTGTTGCCTGAAGTGCCCTAAAATGATAAGTTGCAAAGGTTCTTCCATGTCACGACTTATTAATCACCTTTAATTAGTATACATGCTTGACATTAATGTGATCCAAATGTAACTTAACTCCGTTCGAAGTAGTTCTAAGGAGACGACAAATAATACTTTATTTTACTAAAATACGCTGCAAAAAATAAATCATTGGGTGAAATATTAACCCGTTGTGTTGCCGATGACGAAATGCCCGTTAAGGCACTAAAAACTCTTAAGTAGTTCTAGCATCTCTTCATGCTGAAAAATACAGCACTATGGCGGAATCAACGATATGGGAAAAATTTCTACCAGTTTCATTTATTAAAACAGCAAGAACTAAAAAACAAAATTGAAGAAACCAAACAATGTATGGAATGTTTTAAATTGTAGTCGACGAATTGACAATTATTTTACACAAAAAGAATGTTCAGTTCACTATTCGTTTCTATAATGCTGAAACCAAATAATTTGAAAAAGATAATCCTGGCTAAGAGGTTTTGTTTGCAACTATTGAAAAATATGGTTGATTTATATAGATAACTTAACCACCATCATATTAAAACTCATTCAAAATAAATTTGAGAGAATATTTCAAATAATAACTTTATAAAATCCCTTTAATTTATTTGCTTTTGCAAAACGTTTCTCTAGATCAAATATCATTCAACAGTTTCTAAATTGCATTATACAAATATCTTCTTACAAATAAAGTTTAGTAAAATCAATAAAAAATTGTTGAAAATTTAGCTAAATTTTGATCAATTTACTGGTCCCACTTTTCTTCGATTTTATCCTAAAATATTTGTTAGGTCTGATCTAAGTCATATCTATGTACTTTGTTGGTTCCTTACCTTGTTTTGTTTTTATTCAAATTAACGTTTTATTTAAAAACTTATTTGATTTTTGTGCTTTTAAGTATTCGAATTAAAACCGGTTAACCAGTTATTTAAAAATTGCTTAACCGAAAACCGGGTTTTTTAATATAGCAACTATTCGTAATATTCGAAAACCGGTTATTGAAAAAAGTCGAATAATCGATATCCCTAATATATATATATATATATATATATATATATATATATTAGTGGGGTCGATTTTAAAATCGCACAAGTGACAAGGAAAATCGTATTCTAGGAATCAGAATAAGAAACTTTGCCCAAGCAGCAATACCTCTCAAATTAATGCAGATGTTCCTTACTTTGACCCAAAGTCAAATTTTGAAAAATCCCACTTTGACTCATTTAAAGTGCCCCAATCGAGTCTAAATGTATGACCGACCCCCACTACCTTTGGAGGGCCGACCCACCCTTGTCACTTGGGCGATTTTAAATCGACCCCCCTAGTGAACATATTTGTTATCTATTTTTTTAAGAAAAATCTGCAAGGAAAACATTTGTCAAATTACTTGGTTACGTATGAGTATTATTTAATTCCAATTTATAAACATGCATACGCCATGTGGTACAACTAATTTCTCAAACTTTTATAATAGAAATAAGCGAAAATATAAGACTTTTATATATATATAGTTAATAAAACATCCATAACCTTATTTCTGTGTTCATCCAGAGCATTAATAAGTTCGCTATTTTCCCTAAAGAAATATTAATCATAACTGTGAAAGTCAGACATTCACTCACACAGAATAGAATTTGAGAAACAAGTTTGAATATCAAAGGCCATCCAATCTCAACACTTACGCCATCTTAGGAACGTAAATTTTAGCAATTCGGAACCAACTAATCCGAATTTACTTGTATATGACAGGTGTGACTAAACAACTTTATTGATTGAGACTTAAAAGTACATTATTCCTTTTAATTGCCCTTTAAAAGAAAAAAGGCAAAGAGGACATACATTTTTGTTAAAAAAAGTTTTCATTCCTTTTATTTCGGTTTTTTTTTTATTGTTAAACTATAAACGTCATCTTAATAATTTTTATACTATTTCTTAAACGGTAGCCCTAATATTAATAAATTTCCTAAATTTTTGCGTTTAATTTTTGGAGCATTTTTGTTTGAAATATTGAATTTTTTAGTTTGTTATTATAAAATCGTACACAATTTTAATATAAAATAAAAAAAATAGTTTTTTTTAAGTAGATCTTCTGGTGCGTGTTATTTGAATGTTCTTAATTTGTTAATTTTCTCATTTAATTTTTTTTTTATTACACAAAACACCTGTGTGGCCATTTTTGCAGCTAAATTTAACATTAAAAATTTCTATTTAGTTGCAAAATTTTTATTTAGCAGTTGACATTTTATTTTGCATTTTTGGAATATATTTTCATCTTTTTTTAGCATTATTTATTTTAAAAATTTGGAGGAATAGTTTTTATTGATTTAACCAAAAAAAATTTATAAATTATAATACATTTTGACGAAAAAGAGTTGTACACAAAATAAAATTTTGTATGAAAATGGATAAGTCTTATGTTAAGAAACATCTTAAGTGTGTTCACAGAAAAAATTATTAAATTTCTCCAATCACTTAATTTATTCCAAATTTATAATACCAAGCAAATAAGTGGTTGGTTTTGCACCTATTACCAAAATGATTATATTGATTACTAAATATTTTGAAAAAATATTTTCAATAAATGATATTTTTAATTTTAATTAAAAAAGTGATCAAAAAACAATGTGTTTATTTATTTAAATAAATATTGACAATTCCCAACAACAATTCTACATGTTTAAATTATTTTACTTTAAACGAAAAAGTTAATTAAGATTTTTTGTTATTTAATTCAAATTTTAATTAAAAAATTTATTTCAAAACAACAAAAATGTTAATTAAATCAAAATTAAATTTTTAATTTTCTTTCAACAAAAAAAATAATTGATTCAATTATCACATTAATTAAATTTAAATACTTTTTAAACCATTTTTTTAATTGATAATACACTTTTTTCCGGGAATATTAGAAATGCCTTTATCATGTCGATTATAAATATTATATGCCCTTTGATATTACGAAATAAAAGTACAAGGAAATTTCACTTTGTATTTAGATAAAAATGGAATGGTGTAAATGTTTGAAAAAGTTTTTTGCTCTAAGCTGCTGAAAAAATAATTATTGTAAAGCTTCAACTTATCTTAAACTATAACAAATATAATGATCTAAAATGTTGTATATCATGGAAATAAATCGTTTATTATTTTGCATATATCAGAGCTTTGAAGCCCGCCTAAACTTAAAATTTAATCTCAACTACCTGTGCTTCATATTTATACGTATCAGATGCTTTACCAAAATGTAGACACTTACCTAAAAATTACCATTTATTTCCATTTCGTTACAAAGTTAGTCACTGAAATGTATTTAGGCCCTATTCATGTAAGACGCAACGCCGAAGTTTTAAAATTTTCAACGCCACAAGCTATGGAGCGTTTGAAATTTTAAAACGCAATGTGAATTACAAAATGTTTATGATATTGTTTGTGCTTCCAATGTTATTCTTTGGCGTAGCTCTGCGTTTTACATAATTAGGGCCTTAGTTTGGAATAAAATTTTATTTTGGTAATAAATTTTTAGCAAAAATCTTTAAAAATGTTAGCACTATTTTAAAATCATTTTAGCATTTTTTGGCAATGTCTAATGCCAGATTTAGTTGTAAAATTTGTTTAATATCACAAATCACATAACCATAACATAACTTTCAAATGTTAAAGTATACTTATGTTATTAAACAAATATGATATTTATGTTATCTATTAACATACATGTTAAACATAATTAACATCGTATTAAATAAAACACTTCACAAACCGTTTATACCATAATTCTTTTTAACAAAACACGTTATAATTTAAAAATGATATCTGTTTTTATTTTTCAATTAATTACCTAATAAAATTTAATAGACATATTTATAAAGAGTTTAAATAGATAAATTTGCCTTAATTATTCTGCGAAAAATGTAAAAGAAAAATTAGCTAGATAAAGGATAGGGCTATGTTAAAGGATAATGCGAAGATAGCAATAGCGGATGGTTAAGAGCAGTAAGGGATAATGACATCAAACTCTCTTTTTATATATGCTTCACGTATCAATTATAGTTTATATTTTTAGGTTATTTATTTACTTTTATGTTTGCTTTCTTTTAATATTTTTGTTTAAATTGTATCAATAGTGGAAATTGCTAACTATAACTTTAAATTAATTGTAACGTACATTCTATTCTTTTTAATGAAAATAAGTACACCACCCTAATTTTTCTGAGCACAGCCGATCTTAAAGGTAGCTAATGTGTTGTTTCCAGGTGACAGACAAGTGATTGTGTAGGAAAATTTATATGAAAAGCACTCAAAAAACTGAGTGGTTTTCATATAAATTTTACTACACAATCCATTGCCTGTCACCTGGAAACAGCACATAAAAGTTTTCCAAGAGTAGAAATAATTATCGTCCATTACTTGCTAAGCAGGCAAGTGAAACAACTTAAATTTTGTACGACTTTTTTTCTTTCTATGTGCCATTACCTAAACAACATAATACCTTATTAAGTGACTTCCATTAAAATACCCTTGTTTTATATTCAAAAATAAATTACTTTATAAAAACAAAAGGAACATCTATATACCTTAATGTTAATATCCTACGGAATATACACTCGTAATCGCACTTGTTTTATGATTAAAATATAAAAACAATATAAATAAATGACAAAAACTGCCCTTGATGACAATTTTGGCAGGCATTTTTATGATACGTGTACTAACAGGCAAAAACAACAACAAATTCAACAAACGTTTAAATTATCACCAACAAACAATCAATGGTTAACCACCAACAAGCAAAAACATGGTGTTGGCAATATTTGTATATAAAATCTCCAAAAAAAAAAAAATAAAAAATGAAAAAGCATAATAAAAAAAACTTAAATACATCATCATTGTCAGTAACATCAACAGCAACGTCATTTTAACATATCCTCGATATTTTTCGGCCTGCATCATCGTTTATAACCGCCCATGATTTACAAATAGCGACAATGTTGCCTAAAGCCATGACACTTAAACATAAAAATGTGATGGATGTCGGATACAGTCACACTAAACTGAACTAAACACTCATATTTGCTGTTTTTGTTGCTGTTGTCGCCTGCTACTTTTTTGCTTGCAAGCCGCCATTCTAAAAACGAGGAAAATAAATCTATTCATTCCGTTGTGAATATTGTTTCTGCAGTTGGTTGGTTGTTTTTTTATCTGCTATTTTTTTTTTATTAATATTTTAAGCGATATAGGCAAATTTAGAAAGACTATGGAATATAGAATGTATTCTATAATATTTCCAGTGAACAATTTATACTCAAAACATATAAAGGAATAACCAGCCAATTTTTTTTTATTTAAAAGTGCTATTTATTTATTAAGTTGACAAGATAATAATAAAAAAAAAAAAAAAAAAATTGAAATGTTTTTTCGTCAAACAGATTTTATGCAACAACTAAAAGTGCTTTGTTGTGCAATGCCGATTCTTTGAAATCCTACACCGTTCTAGAAGCTATGAAAAAATAACTAAGTAATAGGAATACATCCACAAACTTTAAACTTCATATTAAGAACAATTTGCCTAGTTTAAGGTAAAAATTACTTAATTGAAGTAGCGATTCCACTTGTGCGTAAAAATAACTAATCAATAAAAAGTATATTATAACTGTTTTCTAGTAAAGGTTTACTCTTTGTAAGTTTATAAACCAAAAATTTATTAACAAATTTTGATGAAAATTGCATACCTAATTAAAGTTACATTTTCTTGGAGCCAAATCGCTCCCGGATTTCTTTAAGTTAAATTAAATTTAGTAAACTTTTATATATATCAAAACCGGTGCGAAATTCTCTGCATAGTTAACCCCTATTTAGTTCTGTCATGGACTAAGTCCAAAAGTGTTTTGTTCTTTAGGTATCGGTAATAAGTAGGGAGATCGAACGGTTATTATTCGACCGGTTTTAACCGGTAACTTTAGTTTTTCCCAAGCCGGTACTTTAAAATATCCATTTTTCAAATATCGAATAAACCGGCTATTTCTGGAATAATAAACCAAATATTTTAATAATGTGTAATTCATAAACAAACGTTTTCCTAACTCTTTTTGTAAATGTACCCGTAATTTAAGTATTTTTCTATTTAAATATTGGGCAAACTTCAACTTTTTATTAGGAATGTCAAAGCAAAATGTAAGAAAAGTCAAGAAACATTATGACCGATGTAAATACAGATCTCTAATAAAAGCGTGTGTTCTAGTAAAAAACAAAAACAATTCAAAATACTTCAAAAGTGTTCAGTTAAAAAGTAAAAAGTAATTTGTGCGAGAGTATTCTAAATCTCTATATATATAAAATAGACGTGTTTGTAAGTAACCGCTAAACTCAAAAACTACTACACCGATTTTGAAAAAAAATGTATAGACATTTTCTATGGACCGTGAGTCGTGATTCTGTGCAGTTTTGCATTCGTTCAATAAATTTTGCGATTTTTTAAATTACTTTTTACTGGTTTTTTTTAGGTGTTTTTGCATATATATGTTTTCAAAAGCAATTAAATACATTCAAACCAACGCATTTTATTGCTTTTGCGTAAGCCTAAGAAATAATATGTCAAAGCAAAACCAACTAATGATCGTTCGGGTGTATATGCTTTCTTATTTATTTAGTTAAAAAATATACACGTACATGTCAGTATTTATTCAAAGTTAGAATTTAAAATAAATTATTAACATATTAAATCAAAATGCCACGGCCACGTGCAAATATTGGTCGCAATACACGACGAGCAAATCGTGTACGTACTGGGGTTTTCATTCGGTTAACCGGTAATCGGTTAACCGATTAATTACTACTCTATTAACTGATTGGTTAATTTAAAATTGGCTGTTTTCGATTAACGATTAAACCGGTTAATTTCAGTCGAGTAAACGATTTACCGACGCAACCAAATTTTTAATATTTTTTTTAGTATTATAACATATTTTTTGTGCTTTTAATTATTTCTTTCGTCTCATATACAAAAGGTATGTGCTAAAAAAATATTTTTTCATACAAAAAAAGAAGGTGTTCAGTGATCTTCATTTTAAATAAGTGCTTGCTGTCAATAGCTTTTTGCTTCTACTTTTTATATTTATGCTTTTAGTTATTTGTTTCTTCTCGTATATCCTTATATCAATTTTTTAATAGAATTAACTGAAACAGTTAGATGAGTTAAAAATTAACAAAAAAAATAAACTGCGTCTGTAAAATTTTTGGCGAGTAAAAGATGTCACGTAAAGAAATTGGTCGCCAATTTACAGAAACAAATGCGTCTGTAAATTTTTTTGTGAAAAAGGTCCCGTTTTGAACTGTCAAATAAACTCACGAAAATTTTTGGTCGCCGTTTACGATATATGTGAACGGCGTTCTCAGCGTCTGCAATTTCTCATCGGCTTCGACTAGAATATTATGACATTTATACCGTAATGACGTAATCTTTTTTGATAGTCACACTTTTTTCTCACTTTTCGAGAAATTATGGAATATATTGTTTCACATATTTCCGATATGAGAAGTTCTCAATAAATGTACAGAACATGGGTACAGAATTCTAATGGCAAAATGGAAGATTTTATAGAAATCCAGCAAAAGGACTGAGAAATAACAAATACTGTATTATGGGTCGCTTTATTGGTAGCATGGATCAAGTATGTGCCCATTGTAAAGCGATAAAATGTAAAAAGAAGCCCCACGGTTGCAAAAAAAACTTTTATAAAGTTTTAAATCTTTACTAAGGGCCTGCAAAGTGGACCGGGTCCAGCTAGTCTCAAATATATTTTTATATAGATGTTATCTCTGGAGATATTTCGAACGAGATTAAAAGAACTAAGTTAGGTGCCTAAAGGTCTCTAAAATAATAAGTTGCAAAAGTTATTCCACGTCACGACTTATTAATCACCTTTAATTAGTCAACATGCCTGACATTAAAATACTCCAAATAAGACTTAACTCCGTTCGAAGTAGTTCTAAAGAGACAAAATGAAACATCGGGTGAAATATAAGCCCGTTGTATTGCAGAGGACGGAATGCCCGTTAAGGCACTAAAACCCTTTAAGTAAATAGTTCTATTATATTTTCATGCTTTAAATTACAACACTTCGGCGGAATCAACGATAAGGAAAAAATTCGTCAGTTTTATATGTTGAAACACCAAAAACTAAAAAACAAAATTGAAGACATCAACCTATGTCAGAAAAAGGTTTTAAATTGTGGTCGACGAATTGACAAATATTTCAAACTAAAAGCCTGTAATTATTACTATTCAACCATATTTTTAAAAATATGGTTGAAGTTTACTGATTCATATAGACATGCTTAACCGCCAACAAATTAAAACTCATTTAAAATAAATTTGGGTGAATATCTGAAAAAATAAATTTTTTCACCACTCAAAAAACCGAGTGCTTTTCATATAAATTTTACTACACGTTCTATCACTTGTGTTGTGAAAAAAGCACATAAATTTCTATAAACTTTTATTTTTTTTTTGCAAAACGTTTGGCGAGATCAAACATCATTCAACAGTTTCTAAATAACTTTATACAATTATCTTCTTACAAATAAAGTTAAGTAAATAAATAGAAATTGTAGAAAATAAATTTACTGGTCACACTTGTCTTGAATTTTATCCTCAAATATTTGTGAGGTCTGAACATGCCTTATGTCATATCTATGTATTTTGTTAGTGCCTTCCCTTAGTGAATTGTTTTGTTTTTATTCAAATTAACGTTTTATTACGAAAACTTATTTGATTTTTGTGTTTTTATGTATTTGAATTAAAACCGGTTAACCGGTTATATTAAAAATGCTTAACAGAAACCCGTTTTTTTAATAGCAATTAGTCGAAATATTCGAAAAACGGTTTTTGAAAATAGGCGAATAATCGATCTCCCTAGTAATAAGCCTAAGTAAGAAGCTCCAGAAATTAGTGGAATTTCACTTACTCAACCTCAAAATATTTTTGAATTTTCTATTTTGACTTGGTCGCCTCAGCTCTGAGACCACCATTTCTCTTGCTATTAAACCAGTTTTGTAAAAATGTAATAAAAATCGGTGCATTTCACCATCAATATATGTTATTTTTTGTCAAAAAAAAAAGAAAAATATTTAGGGTCATTGTTACATATTTAGGCTTATAACGCCGATTGTTCTGAATTTCAATCCAAAAGTTATACAGAGAACTTGAAAGAGTTATACGCTAAAATGTGAGATTATTTTCAAAAGACGGACAGACAGACATACAGAAAAGGTCGACTTACAATTACGCGGAGGACTCAGACTTTATAAACTAAATGGCTTGCTAGATGAATATTACACCCAGTGAAAAAATATGTATAAATATGGTCACCTCCAACAAATCTATTTTTAAATAAAATTGTAAACATGCTATGGTTATTTTAACCATATTATTGTCACCGACAACCAGATTATGGTTGAATTAGTCCTCCATCAAGAAGGCTCAACCATATTATGGTTGCCTCCGAAAATATTTTGGTTAATTATAACTAAAATATGTTTAACATTTATAATATGGTATGGTTGATTTACAAACATAGAATGTTGCTCTTGGAAAAGAGGAAAATACTATTGTTAATTCAAAAACAAATTGTTGTCATATTTAACCATAACATGTTTATAGGCCACCATAATTTGGTTGTGGCTTCTTGATGGAGGACTAATTTAACAATACTATGGTTGTCGTTGACAATAATATGGTTAAATAAAACATAATATGTTTAAAATTTTCTTTAAAAATAGTTTTGTTGGAGGTGACCATATTTAAACATATTTTTTCTCTGCGTGTAGAAAAGCTTCAGACGGAATGACAAACTTAGAGTACCCATTTCAGAACTGGTTGTGGAGGGTGTATTTAACTTAGGTGACCATATTTTTAAAACCAAAATACAGAAGAGAAAAATTTTAGTGATAAGTCATCCACGAGCTTATTTTTTAAAATTTTAAAGACAAAATCATTGTTGACATTTTTGAATATGGCACTTTTTGTTCTTGTTTTTAAAAATGTTGGTTTTCAAGAAAAAAAAAGCACAAAAATATCATATGAATTTGAAGTTAGAAAAAAAAAATTTAGAAAAAATAATTTTATCGATCTAAGAACGAGATATTAATACCCAGCAAAATATTTACAGGCTGGCTGGCTGTCGGTCCATGTAATTTTGTGCGCAAAGTACAGGCCGCAATTTTGGAGATAATTTGATAAAATTTGGTATAAACGTTTCAATTATCATAAGGACGAAGACGAGTGTTATTGAGTCTCCACACAAACTTTATTTCGGAGTAGAGTCTTTATTGCTCAGTAAAAAAAACTTGGTGTTTTTTTAGGCTCTAAGTTAAAATAACCTCGGTTTCAAATATTGTTCAAAATATCCAAATTTTGTTCCTACATTTATTGTTCAAGTGGCCTGGACACGTTAATGTTCTGTGGAGATTATAATAAATTTAAAATTTTTAAACCATTTTCTGTCTTTTAGTTATCATTAAAACGATAATTTCGTACACATTTTTATTCTTTTACATTTAATTGCAAAATCAATTATATAATTCCAAATTTTGACAAAAACTGAAAAAAGTTTATTTTTCCCTTTGCAAATGCACATTCAAACTTACAGGCGGGTGAGCCACGGCTAATTTTTTGCCAAACATAGTATTTTGATGGGAGGAACATTTCGATGGGGAGTTATGGTACAACTTTGCATACATTAAAAATAATGTGTCCCCCGATGTATAAACCTTCAAAAATTCCCACACAAAACATGATTCCCCCTAATAATTTATTATTTCTTTGTATGCAACAAGTCAATTTTCTGTAGAATTTTTAAGTCAATGTTAAGGAAAAGTTTTACTACATTTAACAAGTTTTACTTTACTACTTTTTTTAGAAATTACCATTCAGTTTATTTGCTTGTTTATTTCAATTTTTTTGCTTCTCGTCATTTTTTACTAAATGGAAAGCTTAAGTTTACTTTATTAGTTTAAAGTAAAAAAAACTAAATAAAAACTACACAAAAGGGAGAATCACAAAATACAACAAAAAAATGCAGTTCTAGCAACTTTAAACTAAAAACTACAACATTGTTTTAACATTCAAATAATAAAAAGAAAAAATAAGAAACTAAGGAAAGAAAGCAGCATTTCAAACAAAACCCAACAACACATCAACAGTTTGCTAATAAAATGCAATTTTATAGGAAATAGAAAGAAGAAACTACAATTTTAAAACAGAATAATTGGTATAAAACGAAAGAAAATTACAAAAACAGTTGACTATAAATCCCAATAAGTGACATAAAGTCCACAAACACACAGAATGAATGACAACCGAATGAAAGATGTTTGATAAAATATACAAACTAATGCATTTTTTAGATGTTTATTTATACAGACTCATACATACATACATCCAAATCCATTCATGAATGTATTAAAGCTAATGAATAAATGAACAGATAGACGGATAGATGGATGGATAGATGGATGAATGGGATGAATGAATGTTTGTGTAGAAATAATATAAAATGTATTATTAGCATAAAACTGTTTAAATAAACTGCTACACATGCACACTCACCCATACAAGCATACGCCTACAAAAACGGATGCAAAGAAAAATACACATGCATGTGAATGCTTTTGCCTGCTTGTAAACAGCAGGACGTACAAAATGTGCAAGAAATAAATTAAGTCATCATTCTTATGCTATTTGTTCATCGGCTATTTTTTTTTATAATTTTATTTTCTTTAAAAGATTTTAGCAGTCGAAGGCTTCAGGAGTTGAAATTTTTTTTTAACAAATATTTCTATTGAAAGCACTCAAATTTAAACACATACACAATAAAATAAGAAAAGGAATAAAATGGAAAGAAGAATTCATTGGTAAAAAGTTACACTATTTTTAAAGTAGTTAAATTGAAAATTTCACAAAATTTAACAAATGGAAAGAACATACAGAAGTCGTATGTTTTAAGAATTTTCCGAAGTAAAAGCTTTACTGTTGGAAGGAAAATGACTCAAACTTTTTTTCCTTATGGCTAGTTTACACTATCATACAAGTCTTACGTATTTAAACGATAATGCTTCCCTGATTTAAATATTGCTAAAAACAATAACAACTTATCATGACAGCGTTGCATTTCCCTTAAAATACGTAAGACTTGTGTTATAGTGCAAACAAAGACATTAGTAACTTTTGTTATTGATTAAAAAATTTTATAAAGAAAATTTCAATTTCTTATATAGCTAGTATTTTTTGTATACAGTAGATATATTAGGGCGGTTCGAAAATCGTATTCTAGGGACCAAAATAAGAAACTGATGAACCATGAATTCTGATGTTCCTTATTTTGACCCAACGGTCAAATTTTGAAAAATCCCACTTTGACCCATTTAAAGTGCCCCATTCGAGTCTAAATGCATGACCGACCTCCACTCACTTTAAAGGGCCGACCCACCCTTGTCACTTTTGCGAATTTTAAATCGACACGCCCTAGTGAACATATTTGTTATCTATTTTTTTTAAGAAAAATCTGCAAGGAATACATCTTTCAAGATACTTGGCTACGTATGAGTATTATTTAATTCCAATTTATTAACATTCATACGCCATGTGGTACAACTAATAAATCAAACTTTAAAAAAAGCAACTAGCGAAAAAATAAGACTTTTTGTAAAATAAATTGGAATTAAATAATACTCATACGTAGCCAAGTAACTTGACATTTGTTTTCCTTCTAGGTTTTTCTTAAAAAATAAAAATTGATAACTTATAAGTACACTAGGGCGGGTCGATTTAAAAATCGCCTATGGTTAGAAGATACACGAGAAAGCGACGAAGTTTAGGTTTGCCAGTAGCAATATTCTTTAACATTTTGGACAGCGTTTCACCCGCAGCAAACGTCAGTTATTACGAAAATAATAAAATCATTGCGAAGACAAAACAAAGAGACGTCTTTTTATACGTAAACTATCGAAATACATACGCATTAAGATCCGAAATAAACACGCAGAGAAAAAACATGATTATGGAATGGTCACTACGACCATTTTTATTCATATTTACCTAATATGTTTACCCTAATACATTTTTGATAGTCATGTTATAACCTTAAAAATAGTTTTTTGTCCTTAACATTCGCTATAATAATATTATATGGTCTTTTACACCTAAAAAGTTACTCTGATCTAGCTAAACATTTTAAATTATTTGATATGTTTGCTTCTTTAACTTATATATTTTCAACAATACAATTAAAATCCTAATATGAGTTGCACACGAAAAGGTATGTTTAATACCACAATTTTTGTTTGCTTTAAAACACATTCTCTAAGTGAGCAAACATTTATTGTTGAAAAAAACAGTCTTAGCTTATAAAGAAAATAAAATTTTCTCCGTCCGCGAGCGTTAGCTAATTAGGAAACAAAATACAAAATATTTAAACATTTTTCGGGGAGAAAAAGGCCATGCAACCTTGCAAAATAACGATATAAATTATTATACGTTTATTGAAACAGGTAAGTTATTTTGATATAAATCTAAAAATATATAAATAAGCCATTACTTTGTCTCTCTTGCAGCCAAAGATCCTACAACCTGAAACCTTCATATAAATTTTGACACAAAAGGTTGTAATTAGCCCCGACTTTTTTTCAATAATTGTTCAACAGCATATTGATATGGTATATTTCATAAAAGAAATAAAAGGTAAGTTTAATTTGACTTTATTTTTACAAGTCCTAAGTGCGCGGATAAAAATATTGAAAAGTGTTACTGCATGCCGAAGTAAAGCTACATAGATCTCTTATTTGTTGGGTAAATTTGTACCACAAAATATTAAAACAAACACACATGTTTATAAATGTATGTATTTAATTATAATTTTTAATGTATATGTACTTTATTTTATTTATTAATATATGCTGTATATTTGTAATAAAACATAAATTTGTTTAAATTAAATTTTTCATTGTTTTTATTGTGAGAACCATAATAACATGTCAAGGAAGACATTTTGCATGGTTTTGGGAAATATAGAAATGCTGTTTGTAAGATCGTATGGCATGTTCTTCTGAACTTAATAGTATGTTTGAGACAATAAATAGCTAAAAACATTGTGTCTGAGCATATATTGTTGATTAAGGCGTATTTGACACAATCATAACCACAAACATTAATGAAAGTTTGCGATTGTGATTGTATCAACCATGTTTTTTCTTTGCGTGAATAAATAAAGCGAAAAATTAAATTTTTTAAACATCAGATTAAGAGATCTCAGAGAATGAACCATATACTTTCAGACGACAAATCAGGTTTTATAAATTAATATAAATTCGCGTAGTTATAACGACTCAAATATGGCGTTAAACAGAGATTTTAAGCTTTAAAAAATTTGTTAGGCTGAATAATTTTATGATAAACAACTGTTTTTCTATTTTAACCTAAAAGGGCTAGCAAACAAATTTTATATATATTTGGCACAGATTTTATTATGGATACCCGGGCGCACATCTAGCGATAATAAAAAAACATATTATAATATAAAATCATAACTCGCTTGATTTTAAGCTAAATAACGACTGTCTGGATACTTGAACTAACACTAAAATTTTTCTATAAGATTTTTTCATTTAAATACAACTCGGTAGGGTACCCAGGTATTAAAACAAGGGTTAAATTTGCTTCTATGAGTCAAATTTAAGTTTTTAAAGCTTTCTTTCAATAGCCTCATTCCTTCAATATTTCACATACTTTTTGCATAAGCTAAGCATTGGTTAACATTGAAGCTATAGATAAATGCAGAAAAACTATATGGTTGGAGTTAACATTATTATAAGGGAAACATATTATGGTTTGATTTAACCAATATTTATGTTTGCAAGTTACCTTATTATGTTTAAATATGACTTTAATATATATAAACTAAGCAATAATTGCTCGAATTCAACCATAAAATGGTCAATATTAACCGTTATTTGGTCAAAAATAACCACATTTTGGACAATATTAACCATTTTATGGTCAAAATCAGCAATATAATGGTCTTAAACAATCATAATATGGGTTTTCATTATTTAGTCAAAAGTAACCATATTATGGTCAGTTCTAACAATAATATGGTCAATGTTAAACATTTTATGGTAATTTTTTTAAGCCCCTTTTTCTATTTGCGTAAAGAGCCAAGTTGGAATTTGATTGTTTTTTCTCCTGTTACAAAGCCAGTTATAATTGTTTTTTAATCTTAAAATGTTATTTTTCCTTTAAACCATTATCCATACCGCGGTGGCCTTCAGCAGTTGTCATTCCATTTGACTGGTTTGTACATCTGCGTATCTTTATGTATTTCAGACAATAATTAAAAGAAACAGAATGTGAGAATTTAAGCAAACCAAGGAAGTAATTGAAATGCATTCCACTATTGTAGAGAGCAAAACAACCGTAATTTGTAACTTTTTAACATATTATTTTTAATTTAAAATTAAACATACAATGTTTTAAAATATTATAACTTTTTATTAAAAGATTTTGTTTGTTGCGTTGCATTTATAATTGATAAAAGTACTGAAATTTATTGTTGGAGGATAAGCTGCTCCTATGCGCATTTCACTGGTTGCTTAGGCCAGATCATCAGGAAACGTTCTCCTAAATAATTTTAGAAAAGCCAAAGCTATCAGCAAACAAGCACAACAAACAAAATCTTTTAATAAATAGTTATTTTTCAAGAAACAATTTTAATAATATATTATAACTTATTTATTATTAACCATAACGAGTTCAGAGGCAACCAAAATAACGGTTGTCGCTTTCGGATGGAGAAAATTAATCATTATATGGCTGCCGGTGGCGATAATGTGGTTAAAGTTACCAAAATCTGTTTAAGTGTATGGTTAAATTCAACCTTAATTGAAGTTTCAAGGGCGGTAAAATTTTATGTTAAATAGAAACAACCAAAAGTGCGGTTGCTACCATTGCAAGGACCATTATATGTTTTTTTTACCATACTTTAGCCATGTTTTTCTCTGTACATGTGTATATTAGGCTTGCCAGATGGTCTTAATTTTTCTTGATTTACAAGAATTTTCACTGCTCTTTAAGAATCAAGAAAAAATATGTTTAGTCAACATTTTGACAAGCCCCAGCAAAAAACACGTTATTTTTTAAATTTGTTTACAGTTTTCCTTACACAAAGCTACACAGAAAATATCATCAGTAGTTTTTTATCAATTAAAAAAATTGCTTAAATAGTTTAATTAATATGATGAATCAATTGTTTTTTAAGTTTTTAGAAAATAAAAAATATAATTTTGATTTAAGTAACATTTTAGTTGGTTTGAAATAAATTTTTAATTAAAATATTAATTTAAATACAATAACACTTAATTAATTTTTTTGTATAAAATAAAATAATTTAAACTTGTAGAATTGTTGTTGGGAATTGTCACAACCTGAGATATATTTAATTAAATCAATTAACACATTCTTTGAAAGAGAACAATTTTTTTTGATCATATTTTTAATTAAAATTTAAAATACCATTTATTGAAAAAAAAATATTCACAATTTTAAATGTTTTCAATTTAGTGATTAATATAATCATTTTGGTAATAGACGCAGAGTAAAACAATTGTTTTCTTGATTCTATGAATTTGGTGAATATAAAAATTTTTGAATTTTTTCTGTATATGTAAAAGAAAAATGAATATTTAATCGTTTTGTTAAGTGCACTTGTAAAAAAATCTATCAGAAATTCGTTTTTTCTCTTAATTTAAACAGTAACAATTTGACAACACTGAGATGCTGAATTTAAACAAAAACCGGTGTCAACACTTGTATGTATTTCCCTGTATACTCAAAACAAATACCACTGTGCTACTTCAGAAATGTATTAAAGGTATAACAATTTAAAAAAATGGTAGAAAACTGAAAAATTTCGTTTTTTCATAATATTCAATCTAAATTTTTTTTTTAAACTAGAGCTTTCGTTTAAAAAAACGGCTAGCACCACTGGATTCAGCGTACTCGAATTAGGTTTATCCGCTTGGTGCCCTGCTTACTACAAAAGAAAGTTTTCGACTCTGGTACCGTGTAATTAAAAGCGTTTAACAGCTGATTCAAAACAAAAGCGTACAGACAATTTTGATTTGAATTGCTTGTATTTTGGCTTTTATATTGCTTAAACGATTGTGTTATTTTTATAAAGACTATTTTAGGAAATTTTTTTGTTAGTTCAGAGTAGAGTTCGAGTTTGACAAGTTAAATTTCTCATAATCATATATTTATTACCCATTTGCTACCACGGTCATTGTAGGTACTTAAGAATTCACCCTCCCTCTTGTGTTATGCACAAAAAAGTAACAAATATACATATAAATATAAAATGATATAAATATATGTATTAGTGCAATGGAAGAGCCACCATTTTGGGTAAAAATTATTGCTTATTCATCCATAAAAATGTTACAATTTAAAATCAATGCTACGAAATGAATGTCAAGCAATATATATTTCCTACATACTTGTCAGGGCACATACATTAATATACATTTACACTAATACTTGTGCAAGCATATAAAACAGAAATAAATTTCTTTTTTTATTTCTTCATTTGCTGTCAACATACACCAACACCTACACTTAATGCTCCCACCGATTCATACACAAATGCATACATACACAATCAAACATTTACTTGCACTCACGATGGCTGCTAGAGTGTGCAATGAAGCTTTAAGCATTTCTTATGGATGTGCTGCTCTTTATGTGTGTGTGTGTGTAGAAAATTTTTTTATAAATATTTTCAGTTCCTTTTTCGGTCGATTGCTACAAAGTGCAGCTGGTTGATGTTTTACAAAAAATAAATAAAACAGTGAAAAAAGGATGAAAAAGAAGAATTTCACTAGGATATTCTTGCTTTTTTTTTTATTTTATTCTTTTTGGTTTAGTTTACTTATTTCCAAATGTAAACCAAGTCAACTAAAGTATAGATACACGGATTTTTGTTATACATGTTTGTTTTATGTGATAAATTTTATTTTTCTTTAAAGGATGGAAAACAAATACATACATACGCATTTACACACACACACACACACTTAGACAGATGAACTACAAAGAAATTGAAGTGCAATGGCAAATGGTTTTTGTCCTCATCATGTTGTATAGATGAATGAGTGGATAAATGAATAGCTGCTGAGGATGGAATGAAGTCGGTCCAAATGCTGGCAAAAGTAGAATTAAAATACAACTGTTGCGACATCTGTTTTAATGTTATGTGAATGTATTACGAGCTTATTGAGAATAAAAAAAAGAATCAGTATTGGGGAGGACGAGAAATTAATAATAAAAAAAAAGCACAAAAACATGAATAGTAAATGAGAATTGCATTTTATTTTGTAAAATTAACAGGGTGTTTCAATAAACCAGTGATTTTCATAAACCAAATTATGTTTAAGTTAATAAAACGTTTTTTAGAAGTAGATTGCAATAAACACAGCCTTTTTTTATTTAATATAATCGTTTTGTAAGCTCTTGTGAAAAATACAATCATTAAATCTTAAAGATTTTTTGGAAAAAAAAACTTCTTGTACAAATAATGAGCTTTTGACTTAAAAAATTCAGCTTTTTAAAGAGAGTGAATGTATGTTTACCTAAAACAAATATTGGATGAAAAAATCGTGACCACTTATTTTGTTAACCATTTTCTTTAATCTAAACAGCTTTAATGGATTGAAAAAACTTTATTTCTTCAAAAGAAATAATTGTAAAGTAGAGTAATTTCTTTGTTATACAAAATTATAGTGTATGAGATGATTAATATTTAAAATTGCGTCTAATAAGATTTTAAAATCAACGAAATCAATTAAAATTCATTGTAAAATTAACACTAGCCCTTATACCCAACTCTTACTACGAGAACGTATACCCAAGTACAGGTGTGGCCAGTATTAATTTTTTACGTTTCTCTTTATGTTTTCGAAGAAAAATGATTTTTTTTAATGCAATTTTCGAACATTTTAGGTGGCAAAAGAATACTATATGATCGGGATAACGTCAAGACCCTATTTTCTCAACATCCTAAAAATCGGCCCATATGTTTGCAGCGATCAAGAAATTCGTGTGTGTGCGAAACTGCAGTAAGGAGGAAAGATTTTAGATAATTTTATTATTATCACAGAAAAAATTATTAAATTTCTCCAATCACCAAATTTATACCAAATTCATAATATAAAGCAAAGAATTTGTTGATTTTTCACCTATTACCAAAATCATTATATTGATTACTAAAAATTGTAAAATTGTGAATAATTTTTTTTTAAGAAATGATATTTTTTCTTTAAATAAAAAAAATGATCAAAAAACTTTTCCATTTCAAACAATGTGTTAATTTATTTAAATAAATATTGACAACTCCCAGCAACAATTCTACATGACAACATTTTTTTTATTTTAAATGAAAAAAGTCTATTAATATTTTTTGTTATTTAATTAAAATTTTAATTGAAAGTTTATCTCAAAACAACTAAAATAATTAACATTTTAAATTTTTTTTCAACTAAAAAATAATTGATTCCCTTATCAAATTAATTAAATTTTAATACTTTTTAAACCATTTTTGAATTGATAAAACACTTTTTTCTGTGATTGTTATAATATGAAAATAAAAACATAAGTTAACATTATCAATATAAAAACATTCTTTGATTATGTAGTTAATTCATCAATTTGCATTAAAATTGCACCAAGTACACCTGTACTTGGGTATACGTTCTAGGGAGTCTCGAATTTGGAGGCTCATGGCTCCTCAATGCCTTGACCTATGACAGTAGTTTAGTTGTCAATCGTTGCAGATTTATACCATCTTCCTAGATCCGGATTTTCAGCAAAAATTCTTAAGCAGCTTAGGAGGTACATTACTAGGAGATACATACTGGCCACACCTGTATCCGGGTATAAAGACTAGGGTAAATTATTTTTTTAACCAAGAAAAAAAAAACTGTGTAAGAGATTATAAGTATTTAAAATTAATTTTAATAAGATTTTTGTTAAAAGCAAAGAATTCTCAACTTTTGTGGAGATAATTTCGCAACTCATTTTGAATCAGATCTGCAATAAAACATCGTCTCTCAGATGTGACTGATCTCATTTGACAACTTAAGTATATCTGCAGTACGCAAGCGGATCTGCGTCTCTAGAAAAATAAGAAAATTCTTCTCCAGCTGAGCCACAGCCAATTTTTCTTTCAAGATTTGCACAAACGCTCCAAAGGTCAGTATTTGTAGAATTTCCAAACCTTTTAAATTATTCTGCATCTCAGATAATTCATTTGTCGTATTTTCTAATAATGTACGAATAATGTGGAAGAACTAGCGAAATAGCGTCAGAAAATGTAGCAGTGACTTTGCTTATGAATTTTGTGGCCTTTTCGAAGTAACTCAAAAGTTGTAGCGAAGTGATTTTTATTTTCACAAAAATCATTAAAAAATTAGCAGAAAATTTTGCTGCAGGTCCAAACCAAGCGTTCAATGCGTTTATGAATCTGTCCAAAAAGTCGTAGTGTAAAATTGTATTAAAAATTTACACAGCAAACGCGTAAAATACTTTCTAGTTTAGCATGCGTCTCGAAAAAATGTCAAAAAAATAAACATACACATAAAACGCGTGATGTGGACCGACCTCCAGCTAAAGAATTAAAAGTAACAATTTATTATTTTTGATCTTAGTTTGATTTTTTGATCTTAGTTTGATTTTTTGATCTTAGTTGTTATGAAAAAATAAGCGTTGACTGCTTATTATATCGGTATCGGTATTCGTTACGTCCCTACTAAAAAGGATGTATAATTGAAGCAAGGCCGCGAATAACGTTGTAAAAGCCACTTTTTGCAAAAACAGTTTTTTTGCAGATTATCGTCAGTATTACGCACTTACACTGTTTAAACGTCAATTCACCCAAAAATATGCACCTTAACGCCATCAAAATGCGTTACAAAGAGTCATCCAGTGGAAGAACGTTGTAAGTTACTAACAAAATGATACAAACGAACTGGTTTTTCAAGGTGGAATAACGTTCTAAAAGCCGCTTGCGTAGTGGAAAAACGTTTTAAATGACATCGCGATTGTGGATATGAAACGTTTTTCTACTAAAAAAAAGAATATAAACTGTAATTAAGCATGTTATATAAAATTAGATTTACTTGATATTTTGCATAAAAGTTTTTATTGTCATTATTTTTGATAATCTAAAAAAAAAAAATTAAAAAATTAATAATTAAAAAAATTAAGAAATTAATAAAATTAATAATTTTCAAAATTGCACATTAATTTCTTAATTTTTGTTAATAAGTGAAAATAATTAAAATAACTTTTTAAACAAGAGTAGCTCTGTGTTTAAGTTCTTTTTAAAAATGAGTTTTTTATGAAAAATTAAACATTTGTGTGTATATTGATTTTCTACAGAAACTAAAATGTTTCTTTTCAAATAAATGGTCCACTCTCTTTAGTTAAACTACCATCCACACCCTGTACTACACTGATATTTAGTTCCCAGCTTTAGAATTGCTGCTTGTTGCCTCCCATTAACGAACTTTTGCTTTTATTTTCTTTTTCCTCTCAAAAAAGAGCTTTTCCGTAATATTTATGGGACATATAAAGGAAATGAGTGAGGTTGATTGGGTTCTTCTTTAGTGCTTCACTTGCTGTCATTGTCAATTTTTTTCTTCTTTTTGATCTTAAAAGTTTTTATTTTTTTTTTGTCTTTTTGTTTGTTGCATTTTTACAATAGTATTATTTTATAGATGACACAATGCAACAAAAGTGCAATTCTATGGTGGCATGCCGACATGAAATATAAACTCTAATAGTTATATAGTTGTTGCAATATCAAAGGCACCAACAACTACAATTACAACTATTAAATATTGTATAAGAGAGGAAAATATAAAAATGATGCATTATAAGAAATATATTTATTGGATTTCCGTTTTTTTTTCGCATTTTATAAATATTAAAACGGGTTTTTCTGCACTTAAGTAATCACAGGCTTATATAGTTAAGAAAAAAGGAATTCTAAAAAAATAATTTTCAACAAGTATTAAGTACCCGCTATAATGAATTTGATCTTAATATGAAATCTGACTTCCTTATTTCTAGTCATATTAAACTTATATATAAAAGCTTTTATAGTAAAGGGTCCGCCATCTAACGTTTTTTTCAACAAGTGCTTATTTCATGAATGGCAACACTCAGCTCATGTATGATTTGACAGATAATTAGTTTTATCCTTCCGCTGAACGAATATGGTAGTGTATACGCTTGATCAACGCTGGGAAATATTGCGACATTACTTTGAAAAACATGGCAATGTTGCAGAATGTGTGCGAAAATTGCGAACGGATTTTGGAAGAAGAGAAGCACCGTGAGCTCCGTATGTTCGTTATCTTTTTGGGGCATTTGGGGCACAAAAAACCCGCACGCATACATTGAAAAGCCGATACACCCAAAACGACTCACTGTTTGGTGCGGATTTTGGTCCAGAGGCATAATTGGGCCATTTTTCTTCGAAAATGAGCAAGGAGTGACCGTTACAGTCAATGGCGATCGTTATCGGGCCATGTTGAACGAATTTTTGTTCACAAAAATGCCACACAGCCGAAGCTACACTCGATGTTTTGCGCCCTGTTTTTGAAGATCGCATTATCAGCCGCAGAGCTGATGTCGTTTAGCCACCTCGGACCTGCGATTTGACACCGTTGGGCTATTATTTGTGGGGTGCCGTAAAAGATAAGTGTTACGCCGACAAGCCAGAGGCAATTGACGCTTTAAAGGGCAATATTCGTGAAGCCATTGGTGAAATACAGCTGCACACAATCGATAATGTGCTTAAAAATTGGACCGATCGTGTAGGCTACTGCATGGCCAGCCGAGGCAGCCATTTGAATGAAATTATTTTCCATTATTACCGGAAGGATTGTACTTTCAAATAAAAAAAGAAATTTGAGAAAATATTCAGTAGTTTTTTTTATAACATTTTCAAAAAAAAAAAAAGTTATTTGGCGGACCCTTTATAATTAAATTATCGAGCTTAAGGTCTTTTTATATTAAAAACTTAAAATGTTTATTTTATCCAATATTTCGACACTTTGTTGAGTTCCTTCTTCAGGGTTTTTTTCTTTCTTCTACAAATTTCACAAATTTATAACAAATTTAACAATATAACAATTAAAATGACAAAATGAGAGTCTAAACACAATGTTTGCGGTGCGGTGCGATTTCTCGTTGCGGGAGAGAAAAATAAACATAATACAACGGCAGACGGCGACGGCAATATTTGTCCATGTTTGTTTACATTTTTATTAATTTATTTGTGCATAAATTTCTTTAAAATTTTCTGAAAAATTATTGTTTGTGTTAAATATTTTGTAATGGCAGTAAATAAAAAAATTTAAGCTGTTAAAGAAATTGTTAATTTGGTATAAGCCACTTTTAATTTATGTGTGGAATTAAAAACCACGACACATACTACCAGGAGATGGTGGGATGGATTTTTCAAAACATGTTTGCAGCAGATTGAAAGCCAGGATGAGGAGCATTTTCATCTAGCAACAAGAATAAGTCTTTCTCAATACAAGCTGTTCCTTTCTCTGCTTAAACCGAAACTGGAAAAACATTCATTTAGAAAACTGCTTAGCCCCGGTAGTAAATTACGAAATTTATTTTTGGCTTCCTCAGCTTAAATTAAATAAAGCCTGACAAAAAAACTAAGATAACTAAGAGAAACTCACTTACCTGGTACGCCAACATCTTTGCCAATTTTGCACCACAAATCTATTTAATACTGAAAGTTTTTGTAACTTCCCGACTGCAAATTATAGAGACAGTCACACTTCATTACTTCTTCGATGATTCTTTCGTTATTGTCCATTTTTCCTTCTTCTGTTGATATATTTTCTAAACTTTAATATTTGATGACAAAAATTTATGAACTTCAAAATCATGTTTTTTGTTTACAATAATGTTGTGAAAATCGCCAATTATTCAAAAACTATGGCAATATCAGAAATAGAAAGAGTATCAAAAATTGAGAGAATAAGAAAGTCCGCAAAGAAAATAAAATAGATTTTAATTTTATGCCGTTCCGCACTGCGGTTTTTTACTTCAAAATCGTATGAAAAATCGCACCGCAATAAATTATCTTTACATTGTGTTCACACTCTTAAAAATTTTTTGTTAATGAATATAAAAAAATATTTTTCAAAACAAACTTGATCTTTTGCAATATACTATATAAATTTTTAACTTCCGTTTCTATTTTTATAAATTAAATGTCTATAATTTTGTGCTTCATTTTTAGTGTCCGACTTAAAATTAATTCTCGACATTGTTGGTACTTTTATAATTTGTAACATTTCTAACATAAAGGATTGAATTTTCAGTCGTATTAAAGAGCTTTCCGAAACTGTGATGCAAAAGGTTAAGGAGAGTACCTGCCGTGGTATTCGCACCAGGTGACAAACAAAGTGTTGTAACGATACGTGTCCGCTGAACTGCTGGGGTAGACTCAGCGGCGGCCAGGGTCGTAGGAGAGCGAAATAAGACACGCTTCTCTTTACCACGTTATAATACGTATCACTTTATTTACTCCTGTCGTCGGTTGCTCAGTAGCGCCACCTGGTGCAGTGAAACAGAACCAGAGGTCAGCACGAGGTTTACCACTCGGGTGTTGACCAGAGCCTCTGCTACCGCTCTGTGGAGACTGAGGAAGCACGCTAGGACAGCACAGGGTTGACCACTCGAGTGTTGTCCCAGGTCACTTCTCGTCAGCGCAGGCGGTGCGAGTATTGGCCCGGAAATAGCCAACAGGTAATACTCACACTACCAGATATGCCACTGAGTGCGATCGAATAATTTAAAAACTACTTAAACTGTGAATTCGCCACTGGCCTAAGTAGTTCTTACCTTATGTCGATCTCGTCACCGAATCGAAAAAGACTTAAATAAAAATAATTGTTGTGTGGGCAAAACGAACCCCGGTGACTTTGCTCGTCACAGTGTTTATCAACCAGCCCCAGCTGACCGAATTATACAATCGCTCCTTGTTAAGTAGCTAGATTTATCTACGGTCCGCTGCAGTTTTGAATCAAACAGCATAGCACCTAGGGCAATCAACCAGCAGCCGAACTTCCCCTAAAAAGTGGAAAGTCAGCCTTGGAAGCCGATTTCTTAGATCTCTCTTTCCGCGACTTTGAGCTTAAATAACAGCTACTACGTGGTCTTTGAAGGTTCCCTACCAACAATCAGGATGGGACCGAGGTTTCAGAGGCACCTGACTCCCGGGGTACCAGATGTGATCTCTGGTAAGCCGTGATCTTCAGGGATTTTGTCAATTTTAAACTCTGTCGAATTCCAGGTATTGACCGCACAACATTTTCCCGGAGAAAGTAACACCAAAAACTTTGAGTTTAAATAACAACTTTGACGCTTTCTTCGAAGGGGCCCTACCAACAATCAGGATGGGATCAAAGTTTCAGAGGCACCTGACTCCCGGGGTACCAGATGTGATCTCCGATCAGCCGTGATCTTCAGATATTTGTCAATTTTAAACCCTGCTGAATTCCAGGTGTTAACCGCACAAGATTTTCCCAGAGAAAGTAACACCAAAAAGTGAAATATCGTGGATCGCTTTCCGGAAGTGTGTTTTGTAGGGGACCTACTGTAAATTATGGACCGCTTATTACAAAATCTGGTAGAGTGGTTTTCTGACTTAACAATTTAAATAAAACCAAATTTTTTTAAAATATCGTCTTTTATTTGTCGTACTTTTTTTAGGTTTGTTGAGCTTCGGACGTGGTCGCCTATTGTGATGCAGGTTTATCAACGTTGAATTCAATAAATCTTTCCTACTGAACTGATTGTGCAGGATTTTAATTATAAACTGCTTAGAAGAACAAGAAACAATGCTATAAATAAATTAATTTGTCTTTTGCACTGATCGAAAATAGCAAGTAGATAGAAAATATGTCTAAATTTACTTTGAATTACTCAAGGATTCTTGAAGAGTTCTTAGATGAATATTTTTTGGTGTTACACATGAGATTACAAAGTAAATAAGCCCTAATTCAACACCAGCGAGGGTTTGAAAAGCATTTGTTTCTCTTTGATTGCTCTTGATTAGTTGCAGCATTTTCCTCTGTTAACTACTAAATTATTTAATGTAGCGAAAAATTTCAACAATACATTTCATGAGCAAATAAATTTTAAACGAATTCTTTTAACAGACAGGTAAGTTGAGTAATAAAAACAGCATTCAAAGATTATTTTTCCCATCCAAATTCTTATTTCTAAAGTTTATGACAGTGTGACGGTTCTTACAACTCAATTGGATGTAATGTTATATAAAACCTCTCAAAGGTGAACGATTTTTTATTAAAACCCCCCACAAACATTCATACCCTCTTTAGTATCTCGCTGTGTAAAAGAAACAAAGAAAAATGAAATACATAAAAATTACATAAATAATCATGATAAACATTAAGTATGAAATTGATTTCCATATGAGTCATTTAACGGCGAAAGTGATAAAGGCACAGGCAATAATAAAACAATAATAAGTAACAAGTCTGAAACGAAGGAAAACCCAGCCAAAAAGAAAATTGCTTAAATAATGTCTGTAATAATTTTTATTTCTTGTAGGAAAATAAGGAAACCTAATTTTGCATTAATGAAAGTATTTCCCTGTATTTAACAGAACATTAGGGTGGTCTTGCAAATTGTGCAGAAACGCTTGTTTTTTATTTTTTATGTTTGGTCCTTTGCAGGGACCGTAGAGTACTATTTTTATTTTTGAATTTTTAAAGAATGACAACAATTACCAGAAATTATTGGAAATCAAGACATCATTTTGAATGTTTTAAGCTTTATTTTAATAAAATTCTTAATTTTTATTATGTTTTTGCAGAAATAATTGCATTCCCAAAAATAACTTTTGATGCTATTTTTATTATTTTTTTTTGTGGCATAATTAATAAATAAATTTGAATGTGCCCGGCAAAAAAAAACTGAACTGGCAAGTTGCTTCATTAAGCAATTTGTTTTTTTAATTTTGTTTTTTCATTTCACTCTATTAGAACTACAATTCGAGTTGGAAAAAGCCAGCCATTTGGAAGGGAACGTAAGAAATTATAAACTTACTCTTTCTTATTGCTGCTTTGTTGATGTTTTGATATTGTTAAAAGTAAAATCTGAGTGTTAAAAATTCTTATTCACTTTATAGTCTTATTTGTATAATATTTTTAGCTTTTCTAAACTCTATGGAAAAAGCAAGCAGCGAAATGCGCATAGAAACTAGCTTCCCTAAATAATAATTCTCAGTGTTTTTGTCAAAAATACAAATTTGGAATTAAGCACATCATAGAGAAGTCTTATTAATAAAAAATTTTGTATTCCCGAAAATAACTTTTGATAATTAATTATATTTTTTTTGATTTTTATATCAATTTTCATATTATTCTTTGCCTCAAATTCATTTAAAGCTATGACATATATGATTTGAAGACCGAAGAATGTGAAATGTGTAGTTCAGAAACTATAAAAAAAAAATTGACAATAAACTTTTTTTTCTAAAAAAAAAAAAAAAAAATTTATCTTAATCCGAAAATAAGAACTATTTTTGACCAAAAAGAATAAATTTGGAAAATAAAATTTTTTTCTGCAAAAAAATTAAATCAGAAAATTTTATTATCAAAGATTTTGTTTGTTGTGCTTAATTTCTTTTTTTCATAATTAATAAAAATACTGACATTTATTGTTGGAGGATAAGCTGTTCCTATGAGCATTTCACTGGTTGCTTAGGCCAGCTCTTTGAGAAACGTTCTCCTAAATAATTTTAAAAAAGCCAAACCTATCAGCAAACCAGACTACAGAGGGAATGAGAATTACCTACATACACTCAAAAAGTCTTATTTGCAACGATATCAAAGCTTAAACAAAATACCAACAATAAAACAATGAGTTTATTTTTTTACATTCCCAATAAGTTGGAATTCTCCCAACATTAATTGTAGTTGTAAGTAGGTAAAGAAAGCACAAATTAATAACAAAAACAAATTGCTTTTATGGTTTTCGCAAGAAATCAAAATAAGAACAATTTGCAGTTCAGTTTTTTATGCACGTGCACTTGCAAAAATTTTATTATCATAGTTGTTTTTGGGAAAAAACAACTAAAATCTAAAATTATTTAGTAGAACGTTTCCTGATGATCTGGCCTAAGCAACCAGAGAAATGCGCATAGAAACAGATTATCCTCCAAAAATTAATGTCAGTATTTTTATCAATTATGAAAAACAGGGAATTAAGCACAACAACCTAAATATTTTAATAAATCAGAAAATAATTTTTTTAGCTATAAAAAAAGTAAAAATAAAAAAACCAGTTAAAAGAAATCAAAACCATTTTAATTTGTTTTTTTTTTCACAATAAACTTTAAATAAAGGTTGGTCCAACTATAATGCACGATGTTAATTGTGAGTCACTCCTAAACGTAAAATTTTTTGCCCAACGTAATTTCACATTTCTTTGTGTTTCAGTGTTTGACAAATTCAACCATGGACAGGTACACAGTGGAGCAGCGCGTTGAAATTGTTGAAGCCTTTTACGAAAATGGGCGGTCAAATCAAAATTCATTTGGTGCACTCCGTGATTTTTTGGTCAGCATTATCGACCAAATGTGTCCACAAACGGGAGAATTTTGCGCAAATTTCAGCAAACCGGGTTTGTAGGGAATGTGTAAACACCTGTGTATGCTAGCCCAGGGCTGGTGGCATCATCTGCGAAAATAGGGTCGGCCAAGAGTTACCGTAAAAGGCGTTCGCTATCGCGAGGTAGTAACGCACTTCTTGTGGCCAAAAATTGAGGATATGGATCTGAACGATATGTGGTTCAAACAGGATGGTACCACTTGCCACACAGTCAATGAAACAATGGCTCTTTTGCTCGAGAAATTTAATGACCTTCTTAAATCAAGTGGTGGCGATGTTAATTGGCCGCCACGATCATGTGATTTGACACCGTTGGACTTCTTTCTTTGGGGATATTTAGAAGAAAAAAGGGTACGTCAATAAGCCAAGAACAATTCAAGAGCTAAGGCATAAGAGAATTCAGCACATTAACGACATTGGACCATCGGATAGAGGTATGCCACCGAAGCCGTGGCGAGCATTTAGCCGATATTTTGTTTCACACATAATTGTCATAGATTTTCTGAAAACTTTTTGTTTTATTTACAATCACCTTCGTGCGATTTGGTTGGAACACCTTATATATAAATAATTTTTTTATTTTTTAGGAAAGACAAATTTTATATTCTCGTTTTTTAAAGCTCGTAAGTTTGAGACTTCACAACGTTTGTTTTTTAAGCGTAAACATCGACTTTAAATCACAATACGTCGGTAAGACAATCTTCATAAAAACTTTTTATATATTGAAATAAAAGTTTACCAAAAAAGGGCCACACTAATTTCCATATATATATTTTTTTTTTGGTTGCATGAAATTGTAATATGTGCTCTATTTCCGCTTTTTAAACGGAAAAGAAACGAATTTATTTAAATTGACTAAAAAAATAAAAATCATGCAATAACAAATAATTGTGCGAAACGAATAGAAATAATTGTACGAAACGAATTGAAATACCGTTCTTTATATATAAATATATATATATTTTGTGCCACGCCTACTTCTCAAACCTCGCCCATATTTTGTCGGATGCTGTGTATTGATAACCAAGGTGCTTTGGCTCTTACCGTTCTTCAGATACACAGAAATCTTTGAAGTGTTTGTACAGTAAGTAACCACGCCCATTTCTCTTATTCCGTAAATTTGTTTAGAGAGCTTGTGTATTGATAACCCAGCTACGTGTACCAAGTTTTAGACAATTTCGTCTGACAATTTCCTAGATATTAATAAATCTAATTTGTGCTTCGCCCACTTCTCAACTCCCGCAAACATGTTGTCGGCTGTTGGCTATTGAAATCCCAAATGCTTGTCCCTAATTTGGAAACTTTCGCTCTTGGCGTTCTCTAGAAAGACATAAAAAATAAGAAACAACAACAACTAGGGACTTTTGGGTAAAATTAGGGGCAGTTGTGCTGTTATAACCATATCACATTTATGCTATTTATGGACCGATTAAACTGAATTTCAGTAGCAAGTAATTCCGCACTATATGTGATATAAACATAAATAAACACCTAGTCCCCATCATATCTGGTCTTCGGAAAGCCCTTTTTAATGGACACACGGACAGAAAGACGGACATCGTTAAATCAACTTCGCTAATCATAGATCCCAAAATATATATTATATTATATATACATATATACATACATATACATACATATATATATATATATATATATATTTGGGTTCTAAGTTCAATATTGTAGAAATTGCAAACGAAATAACAAACTTATATATACCCTCTTACCATCGGTGAAGGGTATAAAAAGGGAATGTAAGAAATTTGTATCATTTGCTCTTTAGCAATAATGGAATTCGAAAAAAAAAAATATTTTTTTATAACAAAAAAATATGTTTTTTTTGAACTTTATTAAAGTATATATATTAATTTGTAGGCGAAGTTTGTAACAGAGTTTATATTTGCATTAAAAACATTACCAAATTTGATCTTAAGTATAACACAAAACTCTAGAGTTTTAGTTTACAATTTTGGGAATAATGGCCTATTGGCAGTAAGAGTTTTTAACTTTGCACACAACGTTTCTAAAAGAGTATCCTTGGTGTCTCTTAAGTAAATTTTATAATCCTTGCCCAACTGCTCTACTTTTTCAAAAAAATCCTACACATCTGATGGAACGTTGAGTGTATTTTAAATAAATTTGTATTGTACCTTTTTCGCTTTCATATTTTACTTTCAAAAAAAAAAATAATTCAAAGAAACTTTCTTAATTTCCTTGTGCGTAAAGATTTTCTGTAGGCATAATTTCCTGTTATTTGCCATACGGTTTGTGTTTGTTTTTATTGCGTAAAATAATGCCTTGCAAGCTTTTTAATATAAAAACAGTTACACACATTCCAGTACATACGGCGGAAAAACATTTTCGCTTGAAACCAAACAAACAAACAGGCAAATAAATAAACAACAAATATGTAAAACAAACAAATTTCTACATTCACGCGCAAATACCAACAAACACACAAATTCATGTACTACTCACTCGCAACGTTCGTTGCGAAAAGAATCAAAGAAATAAAAAGTCCAAAGTTCATGTTTTTTAACGATATCGTCTAAAGGCACTTTTAAAATTGTTTGTTGTTGTTGTAAGTTAAAAACACATATTAACTGGCAAACATCCATTAAATTTTATGTAAGCACATTCACTTTTAACGCACTAAGGATATTTGGGGGTTAGAGATACCCAACAAACAAACAAATGTAAATGAAAAATAAGATGGAAAATTAAAACTCTTGTTTAAATAATAATCAAAAGTTTTCCAAAAAATTTACAATTTTTCGTAAAGAGTTGAAAAAACATTTATAGCAAAAGAAAAAATCGACACTTTTCGATCGCTTAAAGTTGCGTTTGCTGGGGAGTGTAAAAGTGTATTTGTATGTTATGTGTTCCTTGAGTTAATATATGTAAGTGTTATTAATACCCAATGATTTTGTAGCCGTAAGCCGTGCTGGTCTTTACTTTTGTATGTTAATCGCACACACTTTTATATCTACGTATTTAATCTTGCTTCGCTTGTAAAGGAAATTATTTTAAAAGTGAATTAAAAAAACAGTCATAAATATTAACATATGCGTAGTAGGGCAGCACGTACAAAGACAAAGTAGTAAGCTGCCATAATTTTGTTGGCAAATAATCCGGGTGATAACACTTAATTGCTAATATAGAAAAAAATAAGATTGCATAATTTGCAAACCAAACAGAAGAACTGTTAAGGAGTTTTATCTTTGAGGGAAAATGAAGGCAAGACTTTACCAGAAATAATCAACATCGGAGTTAAAATTGCTAAGGAGCTTGTCCGACTTAAAACTGAAAAGCTCTTAAGCTGAGCTTGTACTGTACAAGAACTGAACTAGAACTGAACTAGAACTGAAATAGAACTGAACTAGAACTGAACTAGAACTGAACTAGAACTGAATTTGAACTGAACTAGAACTGAACTAGAACTAAACTAGAACTGAACTAGAACTGAACTAGAACTAAACTAGAACTGAACTAGAACTGAATTAGAACTGAACTAGAACTGAACTAGAACTGAACTAGAACTGAACTAGAACTGAACTAGAACTGAACTAGAACTGAACTAGAACTGAACTAGAACTGAACTAGAACTGAACTAGAACTGAACTAGAACTGAACTAGAACTGAACTAGAACTGAACTAGAACTGAACTAGAACTGAACTAGAACTGAACTAGAACTAAACTAGAACTGAGCTAGAACTGAACTAGAACTGAACTAGGTCTGGAGTAGAGCTGAACTAGAACTGAACTAGAACTGAACTAGAACTGAACTAAAACTCAACTAGAACTAACTTAAAACTGAACTAGAACTGATATCAAACTTAGCATAAACTGAACTGAACTGCAAGTGAACTAAAACTGAACTTATACTGTAACTCAAAAGTTATTGTGCTCTAATTTTGGGAAATACAGCAGGCGCTAAAATTGTCCCCTAAAACTACTTCATAATATTCTGTCATTATATTTGTATTCATCTATTGACTACTCCTTATATTTTTTTACACGCAAGTTATTCTGTCTTTACAAATTTCCCCTAAAACACATATGTAACACGACAATTAACATAAAACAATTCTAGTTGTTTTTATTTAGGCAAATAATAAACTTTAAGAAAAACATATTCACATTCTTAATGCAATTTCTGCCTAAATCAATTTGACGTTTCCTTATATTTTCTTGTTAACTTCAATTTCTCAATATTAAAATTTAAACACTTAAAAGTGAAGTTTTAAGTGTCGTTGTTATTTGTGTTAACAAATTTTGCTTTCATCCTATTTTTTTTATTTTTTTTGGTATTATTTTTAGGTTTGTGTGTAGTTTACAAGCAACATCTTAAATTATTTGGAAAATACGTTGTCATAACAGGGAAATATTGATAATATGTATAAGTAAGTGCTGTCTTTTATCTTTTCCATATGCATACAAGTTAGTGTGTATGTACGTGTGTAAGTTAAAGAGAGCACCACTCACTCACTAACGCTGTACGTGAAAATATAGATGAAGACAATCACTTACTTACTGTTTTTTAGACTGACATCACTTTATGAGCGACAACGTTGGAACGATGTCATAAGTGGTAAACATAAGTTCTTTTAATTTAAATATTTTATGGTGTTGTTAATGTTAACATTAAAAGTGTAACCCAGGTAAAGGTTTTAGAGATTGTTTCCGAGATTCTGTTTATTTAGTGTTTTTTATAAGAAAATCTATTTAAATTCGGTGAAGTAATTTAAGTTTACGCGCACCATTTTTAAACAAAATCAAAGCGGCTTAAGGGAATGGGCTAAGGTCAAATGGGGACCCATTCTTACAATATTGTTGAGCGTAATAACTCTTGTTAAAATACGAACATATATAAATGGTTTGTGCGGGTTTAAGAGTACTTCAGGAATGTGATCTACATATATGTGAGCTACGTAAATTGTGAATCTTTCAGAACAAAACTAATTGCGGTCCTATATATAAAAATGTAATCCCTTATTCTAATACTTACAGTTTAAGAGGTGTTGACGGTTAAAACCCATTCCGGAAGATAATTTGTTTGAAAGCTAGGGGAAATAATGGACCGAATATCAACATTTTCAATAGGTTTTGAACTTGGATTAAACTTATTTGGGAATTTGGTTTATTTAGCTTTAGGTACAAGTTTTATGGACATTTCCAATAAAAAATTGAGCTTCCAACGAAGCAGGTTTGTAAGGGAGAAACGTAAAAGTTTCGCCTACCATATCGCTTACGGAAGACATGAATTTTATATGGCGAGTTCCCACTTTGAAGCAATACATTTTTGACACAGAAAGCGCTTTATTCAGGGCTTATAAAAATTGGCGAATGTAACGATCAGTTTTGCACAATGAATTTTTTGTTACCGTTATTCTTTTTATGCTCCCTTACAAACCTGCTTCGTTGTAAGGGAATGTCGTGGCTCTTTAAATTTTATATATATTTTTTTTAATTTATTAAGAATCTGTTGGCTTCCCCTACTGCATCTCTGTATGTCTTATTGCGTAGCGCATAAATGTGTGCTTACATTTTAAAATGTACCATAAGTGCTTCGCAAAATAAGAAAATTTTTTATTGGGTTATAAAAACGACTAAAAAGGTTTTAACAAATAGAATTTTTGTAAGCAAAGCTCGACCACATGCTTTATTTTAGAAGACCATTTTGGAAGAAATATATATTCAGCAAACTCGGTACACATTTGCAAAACTTTCAAAGCAGCTGCACAAAAAAAAAATAAAACTAATTTCAATTAAAAAATTTATAATATTAATTAAAAACTTAATTAAATTTGCACCAGTAAACAAATAATTAGTATCAATTAAATATTTTTTGATATTAACAACATTTTCTGCAGTAATCACAGAAAAAATGATCAGTAGTTTTTTATCAGTTAAAAAATTTTTTTTTAAAAAGTATATCAATTTAAATAATGTGACAGTTAAATCAATTATTTTTTAGTTGAAAGAAAATTAAAAATTTAATTTTGATATAATTAACATTTTTGTTGTTTTAAAATAAATTTTGAGTTAAAATATTAATTAAATAACAAAAAATCTTAATTGACTTTTTTCGTTTCAAATAAAATAATTAAAACTTGTAGAATTATTGTTAGGAATTGTCAAAACCTAAACTATATTTAATTAAATCAATTAACACATTGTTTGAAACGTCAAAGTTTTTTGATAATTTTTTTAATTAAAATTAAAAATATAATTTATTAAAAAAAAAATATGCACAATTTAAAATTTTTAGTAATCCATATAATCATTTTGGTAATAGGTGCAAAATCAAGAAACTGTTTGCCTGATTCTATGAATTTGGTGATTAGAAAAAAAATTTAATTTCTTCTATGATGTTATTGATATAAGTAAAAGTTTAATTCACTTGCTTACATTTTCAATTTAAACTGATTTTATATTTGATTAATGGATTGAAAAAAAAAATTGGTCGGAATTTATTAAATCAAATTTGATTGAGTCTGTGTTAAAGAAGGTTCTTTCCTACGATTCTCACTCGCAGTATTTCACAAGCGGGCAAATTTTTTTGGAAAGTATGTCAATATTAATTATTGGTGTTTTAAAGTTGCAATTTTACTTACTTATTCTTGAGCTCTTCTATTTTGCAGTATAGATGTATGACAAAAGGCCCCTACAGTGGCTTCGGTTCTAAAAACGGTTTTTGAACTTTAAGGATCAATAATAATATATCTCGAAAGAGTATCTGTCATAATATTGCACCAATACACTTGTCTTTGTCCTATTTTCCGCATTGGTTTTTTCAGGAACATAAGCTAATGTATTGTAGATTCTTCTATCCACATTACTTGCCGATACAATCGAAATTGAGATTTTTCTTTTGATTATCCAGCTCCTTAACTTCAGGCTTGTTTCTTATGTTATTATTTCTGATTCTGTACGTTCTAGATTTTCATGCCACTCTAGGCTTTTCGTTTCTGTAGCTTGTGTTCGGCAGTTCCTTGTTGAAGTATGAGCACATGATCTTTAACCGAATTCAAGAGTAAGTTAAGTTGTACGACGTTAGTTTTTTTTTTGTGTTTATACTTCTCGTTTTGCTATGAAATTCTTGTTTAGAGCGTGGTAGATTTTACTTTTTGTTGATATTCTAGCATTAAGATCTTTATCCGGTTTACCATCTTCACTTATTTGAGCAACATTGCGTATGATTAATAAGTATATCGACATAAATATCACTTAAACGTCTTGGTATCTAGTTTTTATTTTGAGAAAGATGTTAAATTTAAAAATAAAGTTCAATTGAATCGTTTACTTTAAAAAATCAGTCAAGTGAATAATTTCTTAATTCCTTGTGTAATTCAAGGAAAACTTCCTAGACAATCTTAAAATAAGTTTTACAAAACTGATATTTTTTCTTATGAAAACTGTTTGATAAGCATAAAACTTTTTTTATTATCAATATTGTTATTTATTTAAAAATTATTTTAACGTTTACTATTATTATTACTATTGTTAATTTCATAAGAAATTTAAATTTTTTTTATAAAAATTAAATTAAATTTTTTTTATAAAAATTAAATTAAATTTTTTTTATAAAAATTAAAATTAATTTTTTTTATCAATATTAAAAATACCTTTTCAAAAAGCTTAATATGTTTGTCATAGGCATATATGTATTTATTCTGGAATTACTATTCTTCATCATACACTCGTTCTACGGTGCATTCTAAATCGTTTTAGGGCATTCAGATATATTCTCATTAAACTTTAGTCCCCATATTCATAAACGATTATTAAATTTAACAAAGGTTTATTAAGTAAAATTTTAAAAAAAAAAAATTTTTAAATTACATATATTTTTATGATTACGGCAGCTAATATCCAACCAGGTAGAATTTTAGGCAGGGCATTGGGGGTCAGAGTTGAGGTTTTTTTGTACCGGAGTCGAAGTCGTAGTACCCACAAAAACTCGTGACTCCGACTCCAAAATTTTTCGGCATACAAATTTCAAAAAATGTTCTAATATATTCCAAAATAAAAATTTTTTGAAATTAGCAATGCAATTTTCCAAATACATAATTAAAATTTTAACAGAATCATTTTCTTGCTATATTTAACCATTTCAAAGGTACTGCATTAAAAACAAGTTAGAGTGTTATATTCGGCTGTGCTGAATCTTGGATAGCCTCCACCGACAGTTAGAATATATGAGAGCTATAAATAATTAATTAGTCCTTATAGAAAAGGACGGCAGTCTGAAAATAGGTTTTGGTTTAAACCAATTTGACGACAATCAGACAGTGTTATGCTTTTAACTTTAATAAAATATTATGATTCGTAACAGTTTATGACGAACTTTAGCATTTGGAGTTGGAGTCGCAGTTAGTACTTTTTTCTGACGACTCCACAGCCCTGGTTTTAGGGCTTATAAGTCTTTTATTGTTTTCGCATGTAGTTGGACGTACAACATTTAGGAACAAATTTGATTTGGGCCTAGTATTACAAAAGTAAAGCACCGTCACTTGACTTCTTTATGCACTAAACAAGGGTTTCTCAGCTTTGCTATACCATTAATCACATCGGGACTTTTTTTGCTTGACTGGTTTCTGAAATAAGCTATTCAATTTCTTAGCAATCTAATAATTCTAAAAAATCTGCATAAACTTTCTTATTTGAAAAACATATTTCGCTGTGTTTTCTTCTAGGAGGTGTATGTTTATGACAAAAATTATGCAAAAACATTAACTTAGACATACATCACTTTAACGGCTTGTGCATTTTAGCTACTTTAGTTATTTTAACAACCAACAAAACCACCAAAATAAAAAAAATATGTGTGAGAGCTCTAGTAACATTGTGTTACAAGGAAATATAAAAGAGAAAAAATGTTGACACATTTAAAAAAAAAATACATGCATATAAATATGCATATGTATTTATATACAGCAACCAACAAAATAAGGCAAACAACGAACGCAACAAAACCACTGCATACAGACAAACTGAATCACACGGATACATGGATATATACACAAACCTTAAAACGCTTACATGATAAACATTCCTTAAAGGTGCACATCTATTATAAAAAACATGTACACCCAAACTTATAAGGATACACGTGTAGCTATTTATTTTATTCATATATTTAAATTACATACGTACATACATCCGTTTGCTAGTATGAGTATTTGGCACATTATACACACACGTACGTGTAAAGGTAATTGCAAAGTGTCAGCACTATGTCTTTTAAATGCCTTGTCTACATTTTTTGTTTTTCTTTTATCTTTTTTTTTTTTTTGATGAAAAATAAAATATAAAATCTGCAAAATTTTTATACTTTTTAAGGTGACAGGTAAATGTGACTTAAAATATTTGGGCTCGTGTAAAAAGGCCGTAAGAAATATATTTTTGATTGAAATTATTAAATAATTTATTGCATATTGTAGACCTTAAAAATGTAAGAATCCTTAGGGATTTAATAGCAAATACTAATAGTGATCTCTCAACTGGCATATTGTATAAAAATCAAGGAGAAAAACAAGAGCAGATTGTGTTATAAGAAAATTAAAATATATTCCACAAAAAAAGGAAAAATACATTGTGAAAGGAAATATTTCTTCATAAAAAATTAAAGAAATAAGTAAAAGTGCCATATTCGGCTGTATCAGATCTTAGATACCCTTCACCATAGAATTTTAGATTTTATTATTTCAGCTCAATTTGGTCAACAGAAAACTTGTTTGGGAACTGGTTCAAATAATCGACATGAAATAGACATATAAGCTGGTCCTCCCAGCTTATAAGTTAAGGACGCCTATTACTCCGTCATTTACAAAAAGGTTTTGCTAACTTTTACTAACAGTTTTCTACTTACTTTACTAAAGGTGAAAGTGAAAAAAGAAAGACTTCAAAAGGAAAAAGGCTTATGGGCAAAAATTAAAAATTTATTGGTTAAAATTAAGGCAGTCGTAGTTTTTATACCCTCCACCACTAATGCTGAATGAGCGTATACTTAGTTTGTCATTCCGTGTGCAACTTTTTCAATATTCATCTAAGACCCCATAAAGTATATTTATTCAGGGTCCTTGGGTAATTTTAAGCCAAATAAGCCGTGTCCGACTGTCTGTCCGTCTGATGAAAATGCGATCACTTTCGAAAAACTCAAAAGAAAAGAACAGTCTTGGGGTAAAAATGTTTTCCTAAAGGCTAGTTTGCACGGTAATGCACTGAATTACGTTTTGTAGAATCCAAATATTGTGAAAAACTATCCGTTTTTTAAAATAAGAATCTGTGGTAAATATTTTTCATGTTAACACTGCCGATGGAAGTAAAATAAAAGCAGATGGTTATGGTTTTACAACAATTACAAAAACAGTATGAAAATTTACTGAGTTGATTTTGGCTGTTTTTTTTAATATTAGGACCATCAATATATACTGTTAAAATTCATAAGTTTCTAAAATGTTTTAGAAAATAAACATTTACCGAACGCTTGTAAAATTTTGTATCCGTATTCTCTCTTACTCAATGCATCTAGATTTTAAATGATAAGATTTTTTTCATTCTACATCATTTTATGACATGTCGTAATACATTGTATTACCGTGTAAACTAGCCTTAAGTAGTCTGAGATTGATATCTAGGTCCATAATTTAACAGATGGCCCCATATAGCCATCACTCTCGGCAAGCATTTTAGTAAGCGAAAACCTATAACAAATAATGTTATTGCAATAAATCTGGTCCGTCATATATTCATATGACTGGAAATCACACTGTCAAATTTCGTGAAGATCGGCCCATAATTGACCATAGACCATATAAAATTTCGTGAAGATCCTTCGAAAATTTTTTTTTAAAAACCTGATTTTTTTAAAAAACTTACGAAATTAACAAATTTCTTAGGAACAAAAAAAATTTTAAAGTTTTAAAGAAATTAAAAAAGAACTGTCTCTGCCTATCTGAAACTGTTTAATCTGTTTTTCATCAAATGTAAAATAATTAAATTTTAGAGCAAGTATTATTGCTGGATTTAAAATTTTGTACTGTACAATAAAATTTAAAATCAACGTTTTCTTACACTCTGATATAATCTCTAACTACAACTTTGTCACCGCCCTGCTGCTGCATATTTTCCAATCCTTTAAGAGCTTTGAATTTTCCTTAGAATTCAGTACGATACATATTTCAAAAACCGTTTCCAAAAATTCATTTGTTAAAAAATGTTTTCAATAAAAAATTTCCAATAATACAGTAATTAAGATAAAATCAGTTTACAACTTCTTTAAGAAAATTCGAACACCTTATTAAAAAACATTTAAGACTTATATAAAAGAAATGATCATTAATAATTCTTTAATTTTCAGAATATTTTTCATATAATTTTTAACATTTGATTTAATATTATTTGTAAAAATTAAAACGTTATTGAATATTTATTTTATAACACATCAATTCGAATTGTTGCCAAAATTTGCCTACTCACTGTTATTTTTTTTTTGCTGTATTTGATTATGTAAAAAATATTTACATTTTTTTATAATTAATTTATCAAAATTATACTATCGATGACTGATACAAATTATAGCACACATACGAAATCATTTGTATCTGCTCAATCTGACTGAAACACATTCTTACAAGGCCCAGCAGTTCTTAAAATTGTCTCTACCATGCATTACTAGGAAATGTAAAAATAAATTGGATTGAACAGAGTAAATTTATCAAAACGTTTTCTGCTTTACCGACGTAAAGAAAATATATTTTTCGATATGACCACCTTCAACAAATTTATTGTAACCATATTATGATTGCCACATATTATTGTTAAAAATAATAACAATATGTTTAACTCTAGTAATTGTTCCTTTTTCCCAAAACCAACTTATTATGGTTGATAACTGTTATACTCTTCTTAGCGGTAAACATATTATTGTTATTGTTATCTATTATCAGTTTGGAGGCAACCATATTATATTTCTGGCTTCTTGATGTTCCAAAACAGGGTTATTGGAAACAAAAATATGGTTAAATTTAAGAATTTTCAAATAAAAATAATTTTGTTGGAGGTGATCATAACAAAAAATGTGTGTTCTCTGCGAATGTATATTGAGCGCTACGAACTTAATCCCTAATGAACAAAGTTCCAAAACCATAAATCAATATGTCCTTAAAATTAGGGATTAAGTTTATAATGAATTAAGCCCCATTTTTGAAAATTAAGCAATTCCACAAAAATATGAAATAATCCCCAAAACAAAAATTATGAAAACCCCATAAATGGAGACTTATTTTACAACGATATAAGTCCCAATTTTAAAAATTAGTCAAGCACTCACATTAAAATGACTTATACGTAAAATTTTAAATCTTCAGAGAAGCCATACAGAAAGCTTAAGTTGGCGAGGCCCTGTGTTTATTATACTATACAGGAGAAAATCCTTGCGGCCGGCCGAGTGCTGGCTATGCAGAGAAACTTTGATAAGCGATTCGGGATTTTATGTTCAGGATTTTCAAATTTGACCCCTTAAAATTTTAGAGTGTTAACGCAAAATTTTTATTTGTTCACTTTTTCGAAAAAATCGACACGTTATATTCATATCTACCTGCTGTAAAAACATCGTGCTATTTTGTCTAATTTTTGGTAATGAAACTGTTGGTTTTAAAATTGCTTTTCATATGCCTTTAATGTTAATTTAAAAATTGTTTTGGTTCTACTGAAAAGTTTTTAAATTTTGAGTTAATACCCTTCTGTTGTTTAAGTGTGATATATTAATATTAGGAATTTTAAATGCAATTTAAATGTAAGTCCCTTAAAATATTAATTTGGTTCTATGTAATTTTAAAAATTTGGGGACTAATTTCATTATGAAACAATTAATTAACAATTAACATATCAAACTCACTAGCAGTGGTGGTTGTTATTCTCTGTATAAAAGAATGGGGAATTATCTTAAAAAGGGATGTAACGAATACCGTTACCGGTACCGATATATCGGCGATACTTCACGTTTGCTTATATCGGCATCGGCGTTATTTTACTGTCGATACGCCGAGAGTTGTTTATATTTTTTTTGAACAAACAATTTAATTTGCCTTTTTTTGCATAACAACTAATAGCAAAAAATAAAACAGAATAAAAAATTGTTTCCTTTGATTCTTAGGCTGTAAGTCAGTCCACACCTTTTTTTTGAGACGCATGCTAAACTAGAAAGTTATCCAATTTCATGCTTTCGATACGTTTATGCATTTTACGCGTTTGCTGAGTAACTTGTCAATACAAATTTACACTACGACTTTTTGGACTGTTGTATTAACGCATTGAACGCTGGTAAAACTTTCTCCCATTGATAAATCGTGTACGTATTTGTATTTTTTAAGAATCTGCTAATTTTTAATGATTTCTGTAATGATAAAAATCATTTCGCTACAAATTTTGGGTTCAAAGAAAATCCACTACTACATTTACTGACGCTACTTCGCTAGTTAACAGTCTTCAAACACTACTAGAATATATGATAAATGAATAAACTGAGATGCAGAATAGTTCAGATTCCCAAAATTTGCGATTAACGTAGCATTTGCTCTAAATGAAAGATTTGCGTGCTTAGAGAATAATAAAGTCTATTGTTTATCTACAATTCTCTACCTTCGATACAAAGCTAGAAAATTGTAAGATAGAAAAAACGTCTTATTGAGGTAATCAACGTGACTCTGCATTCCGAATGTCTTGAAGACACGGTCACCCCTACAGCTAGTTTAAGTTCAGAAAAGTCACAAGAACTGATCTCTGGTGCGCTTGTTAAAATCTTAAAAGAACGCTGTAGTTCAGCTAAATAAGAAATCTAGATATACCCTAGATCTTCTATTTTTTCTAGAGACGCATATCCGTTTGTTTACTGATGCTATTAAATATTATACTCAAAATTTAAGACCATCATTAGTTTTCAAATGAGTTCAGTCACATCTGAAAGACGATTTTTAGTGCAGGTCTGCTTCAAGTTGGGAATTTATCTCCGCAAAAGTTGAGAAAACTTTGTTTTTTAAACAAAAATCTTATTAATATTAATTTGGAATATAAGTAATATCTTACACTGTTTTTTTGTTTAAAAAATTAATTCATTTTACCATGAATTTAAATTCATTCCGTTGTTTTTAAAATCTTATTAGAATCAATTTTTGATACTTATAATCTCTTGCACTGTAATTTTGTCTAATAAAGAAACTACTCTAGTTGAGTTTTGTTAATATTACCTTGAATTTAAATCTTAAATTCGTATCAGTATCGGTATCGGCGATATTTCTTCTAAAGCATCGGTGTCGGTATCGGATCGGCAAAAAAGCGTATCGTTACGTCCCTAATCTTAATTTTGATTTTGGAGACTAGTTCATTGCGGGATTAGTTCGTAGCGATTGGGAATTGCCCACCACTGATCTATGATGTTTATAAATACGGCTATGCGGTCTGGTTGTGGACTTCGAATCAATTACCATAATTATGTTCTATTAAAAAAGGTAATACGACACCGAAAATATGCTTTCTGTCTCAAAATTTATATTTTAGGGCTCTCAAAAACAGTAAAATTTCTTAAGGGATCTTTAAAGCAAGAATAGGCAATCGGAACCCCTGATTAAGTGTAAATTACAAATACTCATTCTATTTAAATACCAAAAGGCAAATTTATACGAGATTTTTTATATATTTGCTTTTCATATTTGTTAAAATATATACATATACAAAAAGTACAAAAACGGCCTAGTAATGTATAAACACACACACGCATGATATACAAACACACACACACACACACACATACATATACAGAGTATGAAGAACAAAATGGGTCTGAACTGACTGAAAAACATAAAAATAAAAAACAAAAACATTTTCATTATGAACCACATGTAACAAATAGACTCCCTTTACCTTACACTATGGTTTTATGTGTATTTGCAATTACATATTTATGTACATATTCATATGTATGTAAATATATGTTTACGGATATGTGTAATATAAAGAAGAAAAAAATGAATTCTTTAAACAAACATATTGTTATGTTGATATAAAATTTACATAAAAATAAAACTTATTTTTTTTGTTAAAAGCTTACCAACACATATACGCATATGAAAACAAATATGCGTATATACGTATAAACGTGTGTATGTGGGGGGTATCTAAAGAAATAAAGGAACAACTAGAAACCCCCACTTTAGCTCACTCTTATACCACAGTAATAAATACATGAATAGAAACATTTTCATATATTCATCTTAACAAAAAGCAAAATATGCAAAAATTACTAAAACAACAAAAATAAAACTTACTAACATACATATAGACGCATGCATACGCACAAATATATATATTTACATACACATGTATTTTAAATTAATTTTGCAAAAAAATAAAATAAAGCACACAAATAAAAAACACCTTAACACCTCTTTCAACAAATCTAAAAAGATATAAATAAACAAGTAAATAAGAAGATAAATTTTGAAACACACTCAGGCATACATACATACCCTGAAGGAAACCTGGGTGCAAGCGTCTCCAAGTCACCAATTTTGTCGACAATTACGGCGACTTTTTGGCGATATTGTCGACGAAATGTCTTACTTTTATTTTATAAATTCGAATTTTTATTATTTATGTATTTATTAAGTTAATCAATGGACATCATCGTTATTGACTAATAAAAAGATTGACTTAAAATTAATTAATAACATGATGTATTTAAAAATGTAAAGGGCGGTTAAATTAAGGGCCGATGTTGAATGTGAACTCATCTAAAAGTCAAGTAGTTTTCTGCATTTCATTTGATATTTCGCAATTTCAGACTAACTCAATTTGAACCATGGAAAGATAAACAATTGAGCAACGCGTTATTATGAAAATGGGCGTTCAAATCAAAATGCATACCGTCAACTTTCGAAGAAAATCATCTTCAGTGATGAGGCAGAATTTCACCTCAGTGGATTCGTCAATAAGCAGAATTGCCGCATTTGGGCGAATGATAATCCAAGAGTGATTGTCGAAAAACCAATGCACCCACAAAGAGTGACTGTTTGGTGCGGTTTATGGACTGGCGGCATCATCGGGCCGTATTTTTCCAAAATAAGGCCGGTCAGGCAGTAACGAACTTTTTATGGCCCGAATCGGAAGATAGGGATGTGGAGGATATGTGGTTTCAACAGGACGGTGCCACTTGCCACACAGCTAACAAAACAATGGCTCGTTCGAGCGACAAATTCAATGGCCGTGTTATCTCACGTGGTGGCGATGTGAATTGGCCGCCAAGATCATGTGATTTGAAGCCGTTGGACTTCTTATTTTGGGGTCCGTCGAAAGAAAAGGTGTACGCCAATCAGCCAGCAACAATTCAAGAGCTAAAAGATGAGATTCGCCACATTAACGGCATAGAACCTTAATTATGCCTCAGCGTCATCGAAAATGTGGACCATCGAATGAAGGTGTGCCGCCAAAGTCACGGCAGCCATTTAGCCGATATTTTGTTCCATACATATATAAACCATACCAATATTATCATAATAAAAATAAATGACAATAATTTCCTAAATAATTTCTGTTTAATTAAAAAGCAACATCGGCCCTTAAAATGCTTTATAACATTTTAATTTAAACAGGAGATGAGCAGCAGGATCACGTTAGCTACGAACATGATGTAACCAGATGTGGGTAAATAGAGTAGTGCTTCTAAGGACGGAGTTTCTGAGCCTTCCCTAAGTAATACGGATAGCAGTACCGGGAGGGCACTTGTCCAGAAAAGGAGGAGGGATTATTTTAGTGGTAACACCACTCGATACAGTTGACGACGGTCCATCAAAAAAAAAAAAAATTATTTACATTCAAATCATTATCAATTTGAATTCACATGTTAAAATCAAACCGTTGAAAAAGGTTTGAAAATTGTGTTTGATGTCAAATGATAAAGTTATTTCATATCGAAGGTTTGACTTCGTGTTTGTTGGGTTGTCTGGGGTATAATTAGTCACTATTACTGGTGTCTGTGTCAAAAGTAAATCAGTACAGATTCACTAGTGATATTTTCTACAGGGTACTCACTATTTACACATGTTTATGTTGTATAGACTCACACTTGTACTCTTATATTTTATTGATGTATGCTCGCATTTATAGGTTTCCTTTTTTTTATATTCGCATGCTTGTAATAGGAATGAAAATAATTCTAATTAGAATTAAAGATTAAAAGACTTTTCCTGCCCTCAAAGATAAATATGTGATGTGAGAGACTTTTTTGGTTTTTATTTGTGAAAGGCAATTTGTGAAGACTTAAAAATTCTATGATAATTGTGTTGTTTTAAACTGCTTTCTTAAGCAGTACTAACATTCATTAAATTATCTTGAAAATTTTGATCTGCACATTGTACAAAATATTTACATGCACAGCCAGCCAGCTATCCAGCACTTGGTCAGGAACAAAGTACGATTGGCTTAACAACCCACTAATCAGTTTTACCTGATTTTAAATAAACAAATTATTCGAATAGTTTGACTTGTAAGAGTGTATTTGGTGATGCGAAGGCTCCATGAAATTAGTCCCCTAGAAGTAAGACCCTGAAAATAAATGGAAATATTCCCAATTCTTTGGGTCTTATTTCATATGAAATAAATCCCCAATAAAAATGCTTTTAATACGAGCTTGAGGGCAGTATTGAAAATAAATTCAATATTTATTTGTTGCCGATATTTCGATACCCTTTGAGTATCATCATCTGGGCTTGTAAAAATAATTTATATTGAACAACCGACTTAAAAATTACTGATTTTTCCTTAGCATCGTCTGTTATTAAAAGTCGGTTGTTCAATATAAATTATTAAAAGCCCAGAGACTCAAAGAGTATCGAAATATCGGTAACAAATAAAAATAAAATTGATTTTCACTTCTGACCTCGAGCTCGTAATAAAAGCATTTTTATTTATAAATAGAAATGTCGAATAAAAATAGCTTTAATTACATAAATCCCCAATTTTGGGCTTAAAGCAAGATTTTTCTTCTCTATGGTAAAACAAACACGGGCTTCGCTAACTTAAGCTTCTCAGCATTGCCGGCCTTCGGCCGGGAGCAAGGGTTTTCTCCTCTATGGTATAAGAAACAATTAAGCCGGTGTTTGGCTTCGCTAACTAAAGAAATGCTTTAGTTTGGGACGGTGTTTGTTATACCATAGAGGAGAAAATTTAGAAATACAGAAGTCCAGCTATGCAGAGAAGCTTTAGTTAGCGATTCGGGATTTTCGTATTCAGGATTTTGAATTTGGTATTTAAATGAATAATTATATATCAGCTGTAGAAACCAAAAGTTTTTGTAATAGATCTTACAATCGTTATTCTTAAAATCACACAGAGCAATAATCCAAACGAAAAATGGAAAAAGGACTCAAAATATAGTGAAAAATTACCCATATTTTATTTGAAAATTTTTATTTAATAATTCTTTTAAAGTAGTTTTTCAGCTATTCAATTTAGATATAAATTCAAATTTAAATATATGTATATATGTAGGTTTTCATATAATTTTATTTTTATTTGGCAAGAAAAACTAATTCCAAACAAAAATTAATATTTAAATAGAATTGGTGAATAGGCAATTAAATCTACATATCGCTCATTTCGTGCAAGACCGTCACAACTCAAAATTTGGCATTTTCGAGTTAGTAATGCAGAGCTGTTCTTCTCTTAAATCTCTACAAATTGATCTAAGAACGGAGAGAATTATCGAAAAAATGACGGTAATACAGATGCTTGTGACGCTATGACCTCTCGTAACAAACTTGAGCAATTAACATCAACAAGGTCATATTTCAGTTTGTGTTTGGCATTCCTCTTGTACATGTGGTTTTCTTTGTAGCAAAAAAGAAACATTTGATTTTATAACTGTATTTTAGTGAAAGAGAAGGTAAAAAATTATAGGTTGTAATCTTGAAAAGGCTCTCCTGTAAAGTTTCAAATTTTGAGTTGTGACGGTCTTGCACGAAATGAGCGATATGTAGATTTAATTTTTTGTTGTTAATTTCTATTAATTTTTTTTTTTTGGATTCTGAAGTAGCAACTATAAGAAAATCTTGGAACGCGAAAAAATCATAGCCCAACAGAATACATTTGTAATGACCGCATGCTCCCATTCGGAACGACGGGAAATAATATAAAATATAATATATGACCCTTTAATTTCCTAATTTGTCTTACCAAAAGTTACTGGTTATTATCAGGAGAGTCGTAAATATGAAATTACATGGCAGCAACAAAATATTGATCCCTTTTAAAGCTTTTTAATAACTACTACTGCTAAATTTTAGTTAACAGATGGATTTTGTTTTTATACCCAAACCTATAGGGGTATCTATCATGTGCTTTTGTGTGTGTGTGAAACACGCCTTTTAGCATACCGATCGATTAAGAAACACATTCTTTATTTAAACCTTAATCATCTTTTATCGATCGTCTCTTGACTAAAAAATGAGAGTTCGAAAAGAGTGGCAATTGCACAGATCCACTCAACTTAAGAATTTATTAAAAGAGTGCACAAACAGGCTTAGAAAGTTACTGCAGTCTCAAAGAACGGCTCCCCTGGAAATATATCTTAGGGAACTCGATGCAACTCCACAATCAGACTACTCATTATGGCGTGCAGCTAGAAATCTTAAAAGACCAGTCATCACTAAACCACCATTAAGAAATTTAAATGGAAGTTGGTCATGAAATGATATTGAAAAAGGAAATCTGTTTGTCAATCATTTGAAAAACGTATTCACCCCAAATATATCTTAAGATATAGCAGTCCCCTAAGATTTGAGTTAAGAGAAATCGAAAAGTCTATTTTTGATTTTAACACCAAGAAGGCACCCGGTATTGATAAGATCACTTACAAAATGTTTTTGGAGCTACCTCGCATAGCAAAGAAAATTCTTCTTTTCATTTGCAATGCTATTTTACGCCTTGAATACTACCCCCAAGAATTGAAGGTTTCCTTAGTAACCATGATACCAATGCCAGGAAAGGACGACACATAAGTTGAGTCATACAGGCCTATTAGCTTATAATCTAATATATCAATGCTATTTGAAGAACTACTAGTGTCAAAATTAACGCCGATTTCAAATGAAAATAAATGTATTCGAATAGGTTATGTCATAAGAAAAGGTTATGTCATAAGAAAAGCCTTTAAAAAAAAAATATTGCTCTGCACTCTTCATCGATGTCTCGCAAGCTTTTGATAAAGTCTGGCCTGAAGGATTATTAAATAAAATTAAGATAAACTTACCAGTACACAAACACAAGCTGTAAGAAAGCTACTTAGTTGGTCGAAAGTTTATTATTTAAGAAGGTGCTTTTTTAAGTTCTTCTCAGCCAAATGACGCTGGAGTCCCACAAGGCAGCATCCTGGGCCCTCTATTATACTAAATTTATACTTTGGACATGCTGACAAGCATCTACATCCAAACTTCAACATTTGCGGATGCAAAAGCTCTTCTAAGCGTACACGAAAACTGTCATGAAGCATCTCCTTACTTGAAGGATCATATATTTGAATAAATAAAGTGGTTAAAACAATTGAGGATAAAGGTCAACGAGCATAAATGCGTACATATAACTTTAACATTGCGTCAGGAAACATGTCCCCCCATTAAGATCAATAATTAAATAATATATTACGCTCGCATGTAAAATACCTCGGTATACATCAAGATCGGCGTTTGACGTGGAAATGGCTATAGAAGCAAATAAAACTCAAATGAAGCTAAAAGCAATTCAAATTAATTGGCTTGTCGGAGGAAATTCTGTTCATAGTCTCGATTGCAAGCCTATACTTTACAACTCTATCTTAAAACCAATCTGGTGCTTCAGTATTCAGTTACGGGGCACTGCCTCGGCTTCTAACATCAATTATTCTTCGAATAATCACATCCGCTCCCTGGTATATCAAAAACTCAAATATCCACAAGGATCTCAATGTGGCATTAGTAAAAACTATGATAACGAATTATGCAGTAAAATATTTAAAAAGGCTGGAACTGCACCCAAATCCATTAGCTCGAAATATTTTATATTATGGTGGCCATACTCGCTTAAGGAGAACAGCCACTGCAGCACTCACCCAATCAGAAGAGCGATAAACACCGACAGATGTGAACTGAACTCGGGATGACAAAATTTTTTGTATGGCACTGGCAGGACATAAAATAAAGTATAAGGGTAAGATTTAATAAATTATTGTTAGTTCAAGTTTAAAATATGAAGATTAAATAAATAAATATTGAAAAAAAAAATTTCTTTTACTGAAAAAAAGTTCTCTCCCCCAAAAATAGATTTTATTGTCATAACTTCCATACAAATGTTAATATTAAAATCAAATTTAGCTTTAATATTACGCTTATAAGAGCTATATGCCATGGAAAAATTGTGTACTAGTAGGTCCAAAATTCACTTTATAAGCCCCGTCCCAAAAATTACTTCAAGACTGTATGTCTTATATAAATCTAAACCTCAACATAAAATTCAACATTTTTTTATTTTTCGAATATATTCCATGAGTTAAATTTCAGTTATGAAGCTTTATAAAATACATAACTGAAATTTAACTCATGGAATAAATTCGAAAAATAAAAAATGTTGAATATAATAAAGTTGCTTATGAAAAGAAATAACTCCCAATATCTCAACATAAAATTTTATTTTTGTGCGTCCATTGGTTCCAAATAGCACTTAAAAAACATATTTATATCATGTTCTTATTTGACTTTCGTAATTTTTCCGAAAGAGCTTGAAAATAGCTCTGGGTAATCGGGTGCCCCGATAAGCTTGTTGGTAGTGAACTACTTTATCAGTGAAAGAGTTGGAGGTTCAATTCTCCGCAGAGACTCTGGTCTGGTGCTCTAAATTTGAGTTACAAGAAAATCAGATTTTCTTATGAAAACTTCACGATTAAGGTTTGATTACATACATCATTAACATTTATTTTTCTTTTAAAAAAAACTCTTATTTCATTAGGAAATACAGGGGGCACATTACGACATTCGATATCAATAAAATTCCCATTAGAATTGTATTTCAATTTCGATCGATATCGAATGCCGTAACTTGCCCTCTGCATTTAATTGAAATTGTTTAAAATTTAAAAAAAAACAAATAAAAAATAGATTTCAACAGTTACAAAAGTTTAACAAATAAACTTTTATTGTCCAAACTCATCGCAATTGCCAATCATTTCTTATCTGTATAACACATAAATATTTCTGCGTGCAAATGGAAAAACAATGAAATATAATAAAAAAAAATATAAAAATTATTAAAATAATACTAAAAGAATCTGTTTAAATTTCACATCAAAATAAATATGAAACACGAAGACAGCAACAGCTGACGAAAGCAGCAGCAACAAATAAAAAAAAAATCTTAAAAAGGAAATATAAGAAAAAAGGAAAAATGTCAAAAGCACATAAAATCATTATTTTCATAATATAAAAAAACCATCTAACAAATTTACCTTCTTATATAAAATTTTTTAAAAGTAATTTTTGTTCCGACACTCATTTAAAATACTTTGCCAATAATAGGAAATTTAAAAAAAAAAAAAAACATCGTGAAGTTGTTGTTTTTATTATTTTATATTTTTTTTATTATTATTTCTTCCCTGGCAAAAAGGAAAAAGTGCTTAAGTCGACTTAATCTAAATCAGCTTTGTTATCTTCATATTAAAAAGTACCTAAAGTTTTAATATATTTGTACTATTCAAGAGTTGTAACCAAATGAATTGCAGCTTAACTTTGGCCAATGTTAAATAGCAATTGGAATCAAAAGTTAACTTACGATATGGGACTATGAACGAACGAAAGTATTGAATTAGTATATTTGAATAGGAAAACATTTTTATAAATCACTTTCTAAGTTTAAAATTGCTTTCCTACAAAACTTAAAAACAAATTGACTTAAGCACTTTTTTCTTCAAGCCACAGATTTAGACTTCTTGCTCCTTAAAAATACTTATGAATGAAAGCTACAGGATTAGTTTTTCCTTCTTAAGCCAAAGTGATAAGTAAAAAATATAAAATTTTCTAAGGGAGCAAAAATGAAATGTCAAGTGTTCGTTACTTGTATATTTTACGATTTGTTTTATGTTTTTCACTTTGTCTGAGAAATTTGAGATACAGATGTAAAAATTGGATGAACTCCCAAAAAGAAAAGTGCATTACGTGGTACTTACGATACGAGGACTCAAAAGGAAAATATCTTAACTTATAGAAAAAAATGAAACTATATAATTTTCTGTAAAAGTCTTAAGAGAAGCACCAAATTAAATTTGAATTTGGGTCATTCGACTTTAAAGTTTAAATACAGCCGTCTTTGGAGTTGACATCATTAACAATTATTAAGTCAACAATAATGTGGATAATAATAATAATGCCGACCATAGAGTTGATTCTCAAGTTGACAATATAGTCGGCTATAAAGAAGAGCACCGAGCTGACAATAGAGTTTTGCCTTTTAGTTCATTTCAATTTGGAATACACAAATTTTTTTTTTTTTTGTTTTTTCTTGTTAATTAATTTTTAATGCATTTTCATTACAACTAGAGTTTGCCAAGTGATCGAAATTCGACCATAATTTTTTATGCAAATATGAAGAAAACATACATATAAGTATATATGAATTTAAATGTGTAGAGAATTCGTTTTTTTCGTCTTAGTGGATCGATTTGGCTAGGAACCAACCTCCGAACCAAATGTTCTCTTCTACTCAAGTCCGTGAATGTTTAATTTAGTCTTTTAAGTTGAATTATATGAAAAAAGTCAGAAAGAACCAATTGAAAAAGAAAAGGTACAAAAATTTCGCCTCTTAAATATAGTTTCTCAATCACTCAGGATTCTGCATGCTGAATTTTATGTTTCTATGTTCAGAATTATTAAAAATTCAAAAAGTACCAGTTAAAGAACGAAAAGTACCAAAAAGCTCTTCCTTACAGATTCTTATTCACTCTTATTCACTAATTTTATGTTTCTAGGTCCAATACCAACGTAAATGCAAAAAGGACCATTTGAAGACCAAAAAAGTTCCCTCGTATAGATTCTCACCCATTCGGGACATTGCAGGTTTAGCTTTATGTTTCTAATTCCAATATTAAAGGAAATTAAAAAAAGTAACAGTTGTAGAACCTCTCCCTTACAGATTCTTATTCCCTCAGAACAATGCATGCTAAATTTTATGTTTCTAGGTCCAATATTAACTAAAATTCAAAAAGTACGAGTTGAAGAACAAAAAAGTGCCAACATTTGTCATCTTATAGGTTCTGATTCACTCAAGACCTTGCATAAATAATTTTTTAATTTCTAAGTTCAATATTACAAGAAATTTAAAAATTACCACACGCAGCACGGAAAAGTAAAAGAAAGTAATTTAATTTCCCGTATTTCCCCTTTCTAAAAATTATTTCGCTCCGTTGAAGTATCAAAAATTTCAGTGTTGTAGTGGGAGACCATAATTTTTTGCGTTATATGTCAATTATCCCATAAAACGTTCGAATTCCGAAAAAGTACCAAATTTTATATTTCTTTTTTTAGATAAGATACGAATTTGGTATAGCCTTTATTCCTATACTTATTGGTTCCAAGTTCCAAAATAGAGGTTAAACCATTTTACTCTCTGAAAGGGCCGAATTGCAAAGAGAACCAGACACCTGTCCGCTTATTTTTTTAATGAACAACGATAAGTAATCATTTTTTTTTGGGTTTCTATTAGTTTTGGAGATATGAAGTCATCGAATTTTTACCCTTTTTACACTCTTAATAAAAAATACATTGTGCACTTCTGTAGGTAAATGCCTTTTAAATGGTGTATTTTTTGTTTAAATCGGTTGACAAACAGAGACGGAAAGTGTTCTTAACCGTTTTGCCTTTGCCGATTTATATAAAGATATTTGTATTGCCCCAGCGTCATATGACATTGTTTAGATGAGTTAGCACAAATAAATTTAAAATTAATTAATTAACACGAAAACTAGCAGTTGCATTTTATAAAATCCATTTATTGTCAAAAAATTTTTGGACACATCTTTATATAATAAGAACGTAGAATGCGTAAGTGGTAGATTTAGAACAGTTCTGACTGCTTTGTTGGTAACTCCTTGCAAAGCTTTAAGCTCATTATTTTTCTGCTACCACATACAAACACCAAATAATTAAGTTGATTATGGATTAATGCTTGATGAAGTATAATTTTTGTTTGTTCATTAAACTTGTTCTTGAACTTCTATACACGCAAAGAAAAAACATGGTTGTGGCAAACATATTCTAAGATAATATTCATGATTGTAGTCAACATGTTACGATTATTATTACCAAATATATTCGTAATATTTCATCATAATATTTTTTCTGGGTTCAAATCTCAGCGCAGTCAAGAATGAAAAATTATCAATAAAATTTTAATTAATTTCATGTTGTAAAATTCCGGTTTTCATAAAAATAATTTAATGAAAATTAAATGCAATGAACTTAAGCCTATTTAAAAATATCAAAATTTGGATTAAAAACCATTAACAGTTAAACAAAATAACAATACTAATATTGTTATCAGCTAAGGCACGAGCTATTTTTACATTTGTTCTTCAAGTTGTACTGAAAAAGGTCAACAACAAAAAAGAAAGACAAAAACATGAAAAACAAAAAATGTACTTTGGATTTCAAGAAGAATTCTTAACAAAAAGTAAGAAAAAACAAAAGTTAGGAAGAACATGTAAATCAATTAAAATAGATAATCATTCATTCAAAAAGCAAATTTCGATCTACCAAAGTGAAATACCATTTGGTTTAACGATTGATGTTTGACTATTGACGTCATCCGGCTTCAATAGCCGAGTGAGTAAAACGGCAAACCCCTCTGAAAAGATTGTGTGGTTACAATCGAAACTAGTTCGGGGCAACATGTCCAAGAAAGCCAGGGTTCAAATCTCAGCGCAGTCAAGAATGAAAAATTATCAATAAAATTTTAATTAATTTCATGTTGTAAAATTCCTGTCTTCATAAAAATAATTTAATAAAAATTAAATTCAATGAACTTAAGCCTAATTAAAATATCTAAATTTTAATTAAAAACCATTAACAGTTCAATAAAATAGCCACAATACTAATTATAATATTTTTCCTTTAATCCAAATTTGTTTTTATTACATCATATTATAAATTAATGTAATCCTATTATTATCGTGTTTATCATTATAAGTTAAGAAGTAATCATATTATTATCATGTTAATCATAATAATATGTATTTTAAATCTAAGACCGAATAATAATTTTAATATATATTTTTTCTTATTTACTTACTGGCAACCTTAACGTAAAACTGTAACAGATATTTCAAATCATAATATGATACAACTTTTAACATAATATTTTTAACCATTTTTGTCGTAGGTCGCAATTATTTATAAATTATTTTATAGAATTTTCATTAATTTTCTCTAAAATAACACAAAATAATGGTCAATATTTTTGCACCATTTTCAAACAATATTAAAATTGTTTTAGCATTGATATTTTATTTTGTGACACTTTACATTTTTTTTTTGTTAATGTAAATACAATTTCTTTATATTTTAATTTCTTTAAACTTGTTTTTTTTTATAAATAACAAATAATTCGATAGACATATTTAAAATAAACTACACAACTGATGCAAAATGATTTTACAAATGGCGACAACAAAATATTATTAGAGTAAAGATATTTTGATTGCATCTTAAACATATTATGAGTACACGTATAGAAAGTTATCATGTTATGGCTATTAAATATCATTAAATGGTTGTGAGGAATGAAATATGTGTCTAAAGTTTTCATCATTTAGTTGTTATAAAAATGATAATTTTTCAGTGAACCAACATAAATTTTTAATTGCGATAAACATTGACATATTAACAGTAACTTAAATATTGGTGATATTAAATAAGAATAACAATATTTTGTGTACGCAAACAATATATTGTTACAATAAACATAGTGTAGTTGCCGTAATCACGCTCAACCATATTTTTTTCCGCGTGTAGCAACCCAATCACTGCACTCACAATATTATTACAGTAACGGACTGTAGGTTATTCAAGAAGTATTCCGTTCAGTCATTTTTAAATAAATAAACATTTAAAATTCCAAGCAAATTAATTTTTAACTGATTCCAACATTTATTCAAAAAAAAAAAAAAAAAAAAAAAATAAGTGCACATTAAAACAGATTTGCGGTTGCATTTAATATTGTCAGTTGATTAAGTAAAAGTATTCTGTATGTAAAGTTAAAGTTAAAGTTAAAGTTAAATTAAATTAAATTAAAAACGAATTTACTTTTTTTTGTATTTTATTTTAACGAAAAGTTAATTTAATTTTTACTGTCAAAAATTAAACCGCGAATTCCATAAAAATTTAACCACATATTCCGTAAAAACAAATGAATTTTCATTAGTTTATATAATTTAACTACCAAAAAATAAATTTTCAGTTATCTATTTATAGATCTGTGGCAAAAAGTAAAAGTAAAAAACGATTTGCTTGTTTTGTGTAGAAAATTCCCATATTCTATTTGTTAAAATTATTTAGTTAAATACATCAAATTTGTAGGGTAAAATAATTGCGAATGCCATATCGGGCATGCTGCTGGTGTCATATAATTGAAAGTTCTTCTGTAAACAAATTGGTCAGTACAACAAAAATAAAACAAACATGAATGGGGTAAGTTGATAGAAATAAATATTCTCCCTCTCTCTCTCTATCATTAGAATAACATGAGGATAGGTGTCTGGTATTTTTTAGAAATTCGAGTAAAACCCGTATTATATAAAATTACTGAATCACATAAAATAATTGAGATTTAATTTGTTTTTACGGAATTCGCCGGTTATTTTTTTGATAGTTGAATTATATAAAATAACTTAAAATTTATTTGTTTTTACAGATTTCGCAGTTGAATTTTTGACATTAAAAATAAAATGAACTTTTCGTTAAAAATAAATGAATAATAATTAGACCGGTTTTTAACTGAATATTCATTAATTTTATATTACAATTGAGTTAATTTTACGTTCAGAATATTGTGAGTGTGGAGATATTTTTGACATAATTTTGCAAATGTACTCCCAAATATCTAACAGATTTACTTTCAAATAGTTCCTCAATATATGCTGAAGTTACCAGCATTACTATTCATGTATGGCTTGTACCTTAAAATTTTCGTTTTTTTTAGTATCTATTACCAACGTTTTAGTTCTCCAATATTCAAAAATTAGCGATGCATTTCTTTCCATATATGCCTTCGGTACAGCTTAATTTTTATAGGGATAAAATAAGGATACATTATCTGCATACAAAAATACTTTTCCACAGACACCAAATTTCATTAAAGTCTAAAATCCAAAAATATTTAGTTGATACTATAAATTTATTTACTGGTGTAAGTTTAATTAATTTTTTAATTAATTAGTATTGTGGTTATTTTGTTGAACTATTCATGGTTTTTTTTTTTTTTTTAATCCAAATTTTTACTATTTTTAATTAGGCTTAAGTTCATTAAATTTAATTTTCATTAAATTATTTTTATGAAGAAAGGAATTTTTACAACATGGAAAATTAATTAAAATTGTTATTGATAATTTTCATTCTTGACTGACCTGGGATTCGAAGCCAGGCTGGCTGGCGTGTGATTCGAACCCAGGCGGCTGGTTACCCTGACATGTTTCGACCTCAACCGCTAGGTCTCCTCAGAGGGATTTGCCGTCTTACACTCGCAGCCATCGATGACTGCTGACGTCAGTAGTCAAACATCAATCCTTAAACCAAATTGTATTTTAACCTTTGGTAGATCGAAATTTGCTTTTTTTTTGAATGATTATCCATTTTTAATTGATCTCACATGTTTTCCTTACTTCTGTTTTTTTGTACTTTTGTCAAGAATTCTTCTTGAAGTCCTTTCTTCATAAAAATAATTTAATGAAAATTAAATTTAATGAACTTAAGCCTAATTAAAAATAGTAAAAATTTTTTAATTAATTTCACAAATTTTGTATTTGAAATCAATTTTTATTTTTTTCTGTGCATTCACACTTTTTTAATTGACCACTAGAGTGCTTTAAAACCCAACCTTCTATTTGGTAATAGATTAAAGGAAATAAGTTCACGTTTTCTTAAATCTTAAAAGTTTTAATTAGTTTGAAGAATCTTATGCAGGTGTGAGTCGCCTAGCTATGGGGACTTAAGTCAATTGTAGACTTAAGTCCAACCTAAAGTCAATTAAATATTCATTATATGTACTTTTTGTTTGTCTTTTTCTAAGGGCTTTGGAAAATTATATGCATGTAAATGATTTATTTTTGTTTTGTGTCAACTTAGGGATGCCAGATGTTAAAGAGGCAAAAAGAGCACATTTGGGTAATAAAAAGAGCACACTTTTCCAATGCACATTTAATGTGCCTAGCACGTTTCAAAATTACGACGAATATTCTACTGTAATAGAATATCATAAAAAAAATATAAATAAACAAAAAAACATAACAAACTTATGTTAAATTCTTAACATAATTAGATGATTTATGGAAACAAGGAGTCTATTTCTTACCATGTGTAATTATAGACCGATTCTTACCATTTACATTTACTTCGTCCTTATGACAATTAAAACGTATTTACTAAATTTGATCGAACTATCTACAAAATTTCAATGTGTACTTTGCACAAGATATAGATGGACAGACCATCAGACGGATGGACCTGTAAAAATCGCTTTAAAAAGAGTTTCTAAGTTGATCGGTATACAAAAAGGTGGGTCTAGATTTTTATGTATTACACACTTCAGAACAAATGAATTTAATTTATTTGCTTTTTTGTTAATTTTTACTTATTTATAGAATTTTACAGTTTGGAATGACATGTATATTAAATGGCAACCTGCTTTGGCTCAAAACAATCGAGTAAAAATTTTATTTAGAAGGCGAAATTGTAGCAACGCTTTGGGAATACAGGTTGATATTTAAACAAGATAAGCCATCTATTAACCAGAATTTCGACCAGTTTTTTTTCTGATTCGCTGCGAAAACTCTTGTAGCCAAAAAAAATAACATGTATAAAAATATGCTGGAAAAAAAATCTATTTTGGCTTGATTATGCAAACAAATGCTCCTTTGTACTTTCATGTTTTTAGAGCACATGTCGTAAAAAGGAGCACATTTACTCTTTAAAAGAGCACGCCTGGCATCGCTATGTAAACCACACTGGACATTGCTTAAAGTGTTTCAGTATTTATGAGGACAAAATAAGAACCCAAAAATTAACTTTATTTCCCATGTCAAAAGTTCTTTTGTTTAAATATTTAGTGGATTGGAGTGCAGACACTTCGAAAGAAACGTATAAGGACAATGAATGAACACATGCACAAATTTACCTTAATTTCGACTATTATTCTTCTATTAAGCATGACTTGTATTATTATTACAATTTCTTCTTCCTGATGTTATTAACTTTCAAGAAACAATTTCGGCGTCATTTATCAATCATGAAATAAATTTACACACACAGTATTATTGTGTTCTTAAGCATATGATATTAAATATGGTAAAAAATACAAATATCGAATGTTAGGAAAACATAAATGAAACAAATAACAAATAAATTTATGCAAATAAAATTATTATAAACTGAATCATGAGAAAAAATGGCAAAGGCATGCGAAGACAAACGACAAGGAAACAACATCCAAAGAAAGGAAATGAGCAGTGCTAAACATTAAAAGAGAAAGATCAATAACGTTCTTCACAAGAATTATAATACAAAATATATTTTTGTAAATAATTTATGAAAGGGGATAGAGCACAATACATGTGATTTATATTTAAAGGGGGGAAAAAATCAAATATTTATTAAAAAAAATAATATTTATTAAAGGTTCTTATATGAATTTTAGTATGAGAATTTTATTTATTTTTTTTTTTTTTTTGTAAATATAATGTGCTCTTAAGTTTCTATAAATAAATTCATGTATTTGTAAACGATGTTACAATTGTAAATCAAAATGAGTTCCTTTTAGTTTAACATATTACTTTTTCCCTTACTTGACTATATAAATACATACAAATATGAATATGAGTTCAAGTTTCATTTGAATTTTTATTATTGCAAATGGTTACTAAATAGTTAGTAGTCGACCAATGCAATAACATGGACTGGTACTCAAATTCGTTGTATTGATGAGTTTATATTTGTTGGTATGTGTGAATGGAATTGGATTTATATTTTTTTTTGAAAATATTAAGTTAAATTTCTCCGGCAACCGTTCACTCAAGCATACATGAATTTATTGTTCTGCACTTTCATTTCGACATGAATTGTATTTATTTGCATTTTAATCGGATTTACGTTTATAACGACCTTCATTTGTGTGTGTGTATATGTATAAACGCATTCTCATATACCCAGCGGGAAAAAGAAGGTGTACGGACAAATTCTAGAAGGCCTCTGTACTCCTTCTTTTAGATATACAATGCCTGGTCGCTCCCTTACGTACTCATACCTTTTTCACATACGTTGTCATTGGGGGGTAGGCCTTCTGCTCTCGCTTCTTTGGTAAGTACATAAGAATGGCAGCTGGATAGAAAAAAGTTCTTTTACTTTTTCTTTGGAAAAAAACAAAACAAAGAAATACTACTCCTTCTCTTCTCCCTTCTCATAGAAGTGAGTGTGAAATGTGTATCTTATATTTTATATGAAAGAGCCGCGGCCTTCTATGAGGCATTCTTTAGCAGTAAGATGTATGTTTGTATGGTAATTGAATCAAAAAATGTTTAAGCAGACCTTTAGTAAGGACTGAAGGTCTTCTCGCTTTTCCCGCTGGGTACATTCATACACATACATACACTTTAACCCTTCATGCACAGTGTTAGTCGTTTGGACCAGCATTATTGTTTACCGCTTAAAGACTTTTTGTTGTCTTTTTGCTCGGCGCACTGGTCATTTCCAGTCAAAAAAAAAAGTAGATGTTGATGGCAGAGTTTAGCTAACACTTCAAAACATACACGACACATCTTAATTTGGCTCTTGAATAACTTTGTTACTGTTAATACTAGAGCAAAGTAAATAATTATTTTCTTGAAATTTTAAAGTTTCTTAAGTTGTAGCAAAGTTCTGTGATGAATTAAAATTGTCTAAAATTTCTATAATTTGCTTTGAAATAAAAATAAGCTACGATTTTTCCTTTAAAGTTTTTTTTTTTTTTTTGTAAATTTGCATGTTATTTTTAGTAAATCATTCCATGTGGTAATTGTGATTTTGTGCGAGTTTGTTTTTTGGATTAGTGAAGTGCTTGTGAATCACTTCAAAAATAAGTAAAAGCCATAAATTTGGGGCTAGAGGAGGCAGTAATGTTATATGTGGGGAAAATCCATATTCGTAGGGATTAACTTCTAAAAAATGGCCGTAGGGGTACTAAGATAATAATTTTATATGACTGTTACGGCCCTATGCTCTTTCCCAAAAAAAAAATATGTTTCAGAAATAGTTAGAAACTATGGATTTTTGGCCGGAATTAACCGCCGTGTTTTGGTTAAAAAAACAGTTTTGAAGTCAAATGTTCCTTCGGCTCGACATTTAAGCAAGGAAATGAAAGCATACGAATAAAAAGTTAGCAAGATCTTGAAAAAGATTTTGGAAATTGTAGTCTTCAATTCAAAAATTCATCAGTTCATTCCTTAAGGAAAATTTTTATTGTATTTATTATAGAGGAATCATCAGTGAAATCTATTTTAAAATCAATAATATCTGCCTCGGTTTTTTAATATTATCTTCACTTAATATCGATATTTTTTGCAGCTATTTAAAATTTGAAAAAAGTTTATCTCTTAGTTTAAGCACGTGACATTTTGTTGCAAAAATGCACTTAAATGGTTGTAAAAGAGCACTAAAAGCGCCCACAAGATATATGAAAAACAGCGCTCAAAAATACCCGTTTTAACAACGGATACTCGGAAAAAAAATAAGAGGGTAAATGGTCCAAAAAAGATCCATAAAATTCCCATATAAATCTGTTTTAAGAATTAGGGGCATTTCCGGTTTCATAGAATCGATATTTCTAGATTTTAGTCGAATCAATCGAATCAACAATTGGTCAAAATGCATAAAAAATAAAATTGGGCATGCAGGGTTAAAAGCACAATTTGTATGCAAAAGAACGCACATGAAGAGCATACACTTAAAGAAACAGTTGGATTTAAATAAACCTTATAGTTCTAGGAGCTGATTGTGAATTGTTTGATTCACTAGTTATTTACTTAACTCACAACACAATTACTCAAGTGACTAACTACTTACATACTTAGGCTGGTATTTTGAGATCTTAGTTAAGCTAGGCCTAGTTAATCTGACAATAGATTTGTGCCGCCATTACCAAGTTTGTATACAAAATTTTGATGGAGCAGCTAATTTTTGCTTAAAATATTGGTCTTTAATGAAATTATAAAACTTAAGTCACATTTCGACGGAAAAATTCTGAAAACCCGGCCTCAGTAATTTAAAATGAGAAAAAATAAATTTTCCAATTTATTACCGTAACAACTATTTCGTTAAGGCACCGAACTGCATATTTAACCTCTTGCATTCCTCGGGTTAATATGACCCAATATAACTTTTTAACTCACTTATTTTCATGTTGATGATACAGTTGGGACACAAAACTTTATTTTATCCTGGACAGGAATTGAAAAAATAGTAGTCTTGTTGGGTCAATGTAACCCAGCTGAGTTTTAGCACTTAAATCTTGGCCTTCAGTAAGAAGTTATTTCTTTATTTCTTTTTTTACTCTTATATTCATATGGCTATCTCAAATATTAATTATGCAAGAATTTACAGTAAAATTAAAATGTGAATCCCTTCTTGTAACGCAAATGAAATCTGAGCTACACTGCATTTAATTTCAACATTTTCTTATTAAAATAAGAATAAAAGTTTTGGAAGCTTCTTGAGTTTCGAATATGTTGTTTTTTTAATGACCTAAGGAAAACAAGTTAATCAAGTGATGTACAATTTCATACATATCGCACACTAAATCATAAACAGGTACAACTCAAAGCTCAAAAATTTTTAGGAGAGCCCGAAAACTGCCTTCAAAAATAAGGCTGCAATTTTTTAATCAAATTGAGTTTCACAAATGGTAAAGAAGAAAAGTAAAAAAAAGAGAGTTACGCAAACGAAATTTTCGTGGTCGCTACAAATTTAATTTGTGAATTGCCTTATGAATAAAAAACGAAATTGATCAATTTTAAGTTGTGCCGTTTTAGGATTTAGTGTACGATATGTGCATTAGCTGATATTTTCGTACATTCTAATGTTATATTCGCATGACATTTTGAATTACTTTTTTCTTTCAAACAACACGGTATATTCTTAATTCAACAACTTTTCTTCTCACATTTTTAAAATTTTTTGCTCTGAAAATTATTACAAAAGCAAACAACAATTTAAAATGAAGTATGGTTTTAACAATTCCTATTTTCTAAAGATTTTTATTCTGTTGGTTTTTAATTGAAGTTTTTTCAATTAATTTCGTGTTGTAAATTCCTTCCTTCACAGCAAATAATTTAATGAAAATTAAATTTGATGAACTTAAGCCTAATTTAAATATCAAAAACTTCAATAAATTTATATTTTGCTTATATGCTTGTTGTTTCAAATTTCACAAGAAACAACTTCTTCACAATTTTATGTCTCCTTTTTTCAACAGCCTTCGATAAAAGTTAGTGATGACAACGTCTTCCAAATAAAAAATGGAGCATCCAATGAAGCAGGTTTGTAAGGGAGAAACGTTAAAGTTTCGCTTACCATTTCGCATACGGAAGAGATGAATTTTATATGGCGAGTACCCACTTTGAAGCAATACATTTTTGATACAGGAAGCGCTTTATTCAGCGCATATAAAAATTTGGTGAATGTGACGAACAGCTTCGCACACTGAATATTTTGTTGCCGTTGGTCTTTAATATGCTACCCTACAAACCTGCTTCGTAATAAGGGAATGTCGTGGCTTAAGAATTACATTGACAGTACAAACAATGTCATAAGTATTTTGTAATTTTGTTGTTGCTTTCTACAGAAATTCATGTACCGTTTTAAAATTTTCACCGCCACAAGCAATAGAGGGTTTGAAATTTTGAAACGCAATGTGAATTTCTGTAGAAAGCAACAACAAAAATTACAAAATATTTATGACATTGTTTGTGCTTTCAATGTAATTATTTGGCGTTGCGTTGCGTTTAACATGATTAGGGCCTTAATTTTATATATATTTTTTTAAATGTATTAAGCATTCGTTGACTTACGTTACGGCTTCTTCGTATGTCTTATTACGTAGCGCATAAATGTGTGCGCTTCGCAAAATAAGAAAGTTTTTTATTGGGTTGTTTGTAGTTGGCATAGTAATTCAAAATGAATTACGTACAAATGAGATAATTTGGTCTCAAAATTTTGACGAACTATGTAATTTTGCCCATAATCGGGCGTTGAGTTTCGAATGAGAGAGCGAGTTACGAATAAAAGTTATCGTGCGATGATAGCATAAGTAATATAGTTGAGCCGAATTGACCTACAAAAGACATAGATGGGAGGAATGCTACTTTACCCATTTTAAGTAATCTGCGATTCAGATTTCCGACTCCCTCTTGAATTATCAAGGAAATACTTGCATCATGGAATGGTTTACTCACATTTATTTTCAAAACTGCTGGGTATTCAGACATGTTTTAAAATGCTTGTGTGTATAGATGTGTAGTTATAGAAGAACATTGTAGTTTATTGTACATTAAAATATTCTTTTATTTTTATTTTAAATATACGACACCTCTTGGTATGAGATTTTCACATCAAAATTATAAATAAGAAACAAAAAAAGGTGGCGATGGGCCTGACCTCTATAATTTACCTATAGGCTTTTTTTTTAGCTTTAAAAGCCATATTGAGAATGAGTCAACTTTTCTAAACTGTGTATAGAAAAATAAATTAAATTAGAATTTACTATTATTAAAAAGTAAAATTGTTTAAGTGAAAACTGACTCAAGTCCAATTTACTAAAATTTTTTGGGAAAATAGTATTATTGAAATTGTTTGCAGTAGGCTGATATAAATTAGATAATGATCAATAAGCCTAGTGTTGCCAGATGTCCAAAATGTAATTACACCAAATTAGAGAACCTTTTACGTTAGCCACATAAATTTCATATTTCAAATAAAAAAGTCTCAAAATGTACAATTAAAAGTTAATTAAATTAAAAACGATTAAACTCAAATGCTGCAATAGAAATACCATTGTGCAAAAATCTTATAATATGAAGCAAATCTTAGGACCTAATCATGTAAAACGCAACGCAACGCCAAAGAATTACATTGAAAACACAAAAATGTCTTAAAGATTTTGTAGTTTTGCTGTTGGTTTCTACAGAAATTCACATTGCGCTTTAAAATTTCAAACGCTCCGTTGCTTGTGGCGTTGAAAATTTTTAAATGGAACATGAGTTTCTGTAGAAAGCAACAACAATAAAACACCACAAGTTACGATAACCTTTCATTTGTCAAAATCAGCGGATTTCTTCGATCGCTGCCTGTGATGGCTACAAAAGAAGAAAGCAGAAGAAAGAGTCGGAGTTGAAGAGTCGCGACTGCAATTCCAAAATGTTTCGGCATAACAAATTTAAATTTTTTTTTTAAAATTTTCTAATATAAAAATACTTTGAAATTGGCGATGCAATATTTAAAATATCAATTCGAAATTTTTACAGAATAATTTTTTTTTGCTATATTTAACCATTTAAAATGTACTGCATAAAATTAAGAGTTTAAAATCAAATAAGGACCGGTGGTATATACATTTAGCATCAATGTAAGAGTAGAAGTTGGAGTCGGAGTCGAAGTTGGAGTCGGATTTAAAAAAATTTATCGGTTGGGGTCAGAGTTAGAACTAGTTTTTGACGACTCCACATCCCTGGTAGAAAGTAAACCTACTTTTCGCATTCAACGCCTCAAGACGTCCAATGCTTTTGTGCATGTCACTTGCTACGTAAACCAACACATACTCTACTTTCCTGACAGCTGCGAATGCAGGGAAAAATCGTAGAATGCATGGTGTGGATCTCCAGCTTAAGCGGTCACATTATTGCCACACATTGCGACAATTTTTTTCGGCGCTTGTTGGCTAAAACTAAAGCAAGATAATAATCGGTACAATATGGTCACACTTTCGTTATTTATTTTTGTTTATTTCTGTTAAGCGGCAACAATTTTTGAAGAGATAGTGTGGTTACTATCGAAACATATCAAATCAACCTGTCCGTAGATTCAATCCCAGCTTCAGTCAAGAACGAAAAATATGTTTATATTAAAAAAACGAATTTAAAGCATAGATTGATATTTAAATAGTTTGGTGAAATTGGCCATTAGTTCCAAATAAAGTTTCCATACTGTAAAAACAAATTTAACAATAATCCTGAACAAATTTTATAATTTTTTTTTAGCATTTTTCAAAACCATGTTTTACATTCTTTGGCCTTATCTTTTGCCTATTTAGCCGCAAAAAATGTTAAGATCTGGTAACACTGAACATGAAGCTTATTTCTCTTCTTGCTAGATATTGGGGCATTTACACTAACAGTGGTTTACACAAGTTTATAAAATTTCTCGTCTAAATTCATTAAAAAAATTGAATTTTTTCCCAAAAAAAAAAAAAAAAAAATTTAAACAGACACACACACACTTTTCCCGTTGATGATTTTGTTTGTTTAGCAAACAGATGATCGCTAATATCAACGATGAATGGCATCTTTAATCGGAGTATTTGTCACGTTTTAATCACGTTTTAATTGCTTTACAATATGCTGAAAAATTTTTACATTTTTGGTACATCAGGGTTGCTTTAAGTGTCTAAAGTTAACACGATTTCGACGCAGATTGTCGTTCTTTTAAAAATTTTCTTGTGCTCTTATTATCGTCACATGAAATGCAACAAAAATGTTTACATTGCGCCGATAGTATGATCTTATCTTAATAACTTTATGCTAGTGCTGGTTCACACTCTTCAAGTTTTAGTCGTCGTCATGAATTTTTAGGAGAGAAGGGAAAAGAGAATGCCATTTCCTTTTCTCTCCTAAAAGACCACGTCTATAACTTACAAAACCAAATTTCAATTCGGAAATAAATCTTATTTCGTACAAGAACCAAAAACAGTTTGAAAAAGAATTTAATACAATTTTAGTATTAATCACAAAATTTAATTAACAATGATTAATTTATTATTTTCAAAAACATTCACGCAAAAAAAATACAAATGGACCCAACGATAAAAATGGACCCCAAACAAAGCACATTTACAAAGACCTTTTCATCAGTACAGCAAATCCCTCATGTTGCAAAAAATCATTATTAAAAAAAAAAAAAAATCGCATATTTCACAAATTTTATTAAAAAATTTATAAAGAAAATAAAAATATATATTTGCAAATTTACCGCCCGAATTTAACTCAAAATATCGCTTATATAAAAAAACTAAATCGCAAAAAGAGCTAAAAATCATTCCGTTAACAACTTCTACAATATTGATCTAAGGGCCTTAAAAGTATATATATTCTGTGTCCTTGCAAAGTTAATTTAAGAGTTGCAAAGTTAATTTAACGATGCCCGTCTGTCCGTGTGTATGTAGAAATGTTTCTGGAGACCCTAGAAATTACGGGGACCGGGTTGTTAAATATTTATGTATATTTATGTACTCCGTTAAAGTTTGCTATTGTAATTCCGCCAAAGCGGTCGATAAAGGACTGAGATATGAGCAAAAAAACCACAACCAACTCTAATTTTACCAATAAATCCCCTGTTATTGTTGTTGTAGTTGTTGTAGCAGCGAGACCTGAAGAACAGATGTTACGGAGTTGACCTTGGTGCGGGTTCGTTGAACTTCGAGAAGTTCCGGTGCATAGAACCGATTTTCGTGGGAACGCCTTTGTTGTTTTTATTGTTGTTGTTGTTTTATTTAATTCCTTTCTTTAATATATATCTGGAGAACTTCAAGAGCCAAGGCTTCCAAATTAGGTAGAAGTATCTTGATTATAAATTTAAAATTTGGGCGGGATTGGAAAATTGGGCGTAGCACTTCCCATTCAAAGATATTATAAAATCCTTCATAACTGGAGAACGAAAAGAGCCAAAGTTTCTAAATTAGGAAAAAACGTATCGGTTATCAATACACAACATCCCACGGCGGGGCTGGAGAAGTGGGCGTGGCACAAAATACATTTTTTACTATATCTAAAGAACGGTAAGAGAAAATGATTCCAAATTTTTTACAGATAAGTGGGTACCTCTCTTAACATATAGGGAGCAATATAGAAAGACATTATAGATTTTTGTATATCTGGAGAACGGCAGGAGCCAAAGTTTCGAAATTAGTTACAAGCATTTTGGTAAACAATACACAACAGCCGACAAATTGTGGGTCTAAAGAACGGCATTTCAATAACTTTCTGTTATTATCGCACCATGGTGAAAGGTATATTAGATTTTCCATAGATAAATATAGCACTCTTACTTGCTTTTCTCTATTACCTCCTTTGGGAGCATATGGCTTCCGCAAATCATCTCCATCTTACACGATTTGTTGCAGTTTTCACGGTCCGTTCTTGTGGTATCGAGCCATTCAGTATTGCCTTGCATTAGTTTCATTATTCGGTTGCTGTTCAAGCTAATAGATTACTGGTTCGCTGTAGAAGGTTTCCTAGAAATAATGCCTTCCGTTGATTTCATATAGTGCTTGGTTAACTTGCTATCTTTAATTCCTAGTTTTTCTTTGCAGGCCTGACATCTGCCATGAAGTTTTTATTTTTCCAAGGGGTGGAGATGTCAGGGGGCTTCTTGGATGGAGTATTTGAAAAGGGGTTGAAGCCAGTAAATATTTTGTTAAACTCGAAAACAGTGATGAAAATTGTGCCAAGGATCGAACATGGGGTGCTTGGTTTTGTAGGCAAGCTCTTTAACCACTAAACCGCGCCGCTTGTATCTTAGCAGTAGTATTGTCAATTCTTTAACAAATCACATTACAACAGAACAAATCCCGTTAAGTTATCGTTTCATTTTTCCATAAATGGTTTCGAATGGGGTTCCTAAAGAAAACTTGGAGGGATTAACACCCTTGAGACTACAAAACAGTGTTCAATTATAAAGAAAATACTTTAGGACCTTTTTTGAAAATACTCTTCAAACAAGCATCTAATTCAAATTACTTTAAAGCACCAGTAGCATGTAGTTTCACCACATATTTCTGACTACATACAAAAACAGCCATTGAAGCTTAAAATCTTCAAGATTATCTAAGTCAGCACAATTATTTTATTTATTAGAGAGGAAGTCCTATACAAAGTACAGGGTGACTTAGAAGAAGAAACGATAGGGCTGGAATCGTTTATAACTTTTTTCTTTTTTAAGTTAAATAGAATTTTTCTACTTCATTAATGAGTTAATTTAAACATAAAAAATATGGTCACGTTCATGCCGCCTGTTTTTAGAGCCAACTCGTACTTTTTCTAACGATTTTCATGACTTCTTTAAAGATTTCTAGAGCGATCGTTCCCATATTATTTTCGTTATATTTTGGATACGCTCCGTTGTTTATTCATATGCACATGTTTTATCAAATAACTTAAAGGTAAAAATCGATGGTCGTTAAATTATTATCAGAGTGTGTATAAATCCTGATTTACTTCGAATAATTGAAGGAAATCTTGTGATTTCCTCGGTGTCCCTGTCGGACATATAAGAGGGACGCTGCAAAAATGGTCCGAACGTGTATTCCTTCATACATGGACGTCCACTTCTGGATTAAGATAGGCCAGGAGATTTGAAGCAATTTTCCGTGGCAGGGCAGGTATGCTACTTCTGCTTGAGAATTCGGAACTTAGACGGCTTGTTAGCCTGTAGTTTTAGTTTTGATGAAATGTCAGAACATCTTCTCTGCTGCTGTCCCGCCTTGCGGACTTTCAGGCACAAATTTTTCGGCGGGCAAATTATCTGCCCAACTGATGTTTATAATCTTTCACCAGGCAGTGTAATGAGCTATATACATAGCCTGAACCTGACATAGTGAGATGTATGAGCTGCACAAACGATCCTCTGGGTCGTGGTGCTTATGGCGTCCTTTTATACATACATACATGTGACTTAGATTAGAGATACAGATCCATATTTTAGCAATACAAAATTACTACTTTTTATGGCATTCAAGCTGCTTTTTAACTCAAGTGGTACCAAAATTCTGTACTTAGAGAAGAATAATGCTGCTGGCTTACGGTTTCGAAACTGCTTATTTAGTGGCTTCGAATAATTTTTTTAATTCTTTTTGTGTTCGGCAACATACTCAGCGAAGTATTGCCTTTGGTTCATCAATCTACGTAAATTTTGGCTGTCCTGGTTTTTCCTTCTCATGATCAATAACTTCGTGTGAAAACCACCACTTCAAGGCCACATAACCCATCACTTGATTGAGAAGAATGCACTTCAATGAGAAGTTGAGTAATTTATCTGAAGTTTTTTCAAATAAAATAATTAATAGAAACAATAAAAAGTATTGTTATTTACATTATTTCATTCAATGATTAAATGTAAATAAATTACAGACCCTCCCAAAAGCCATATAAGTTATTCAAGACACAAGCCATGTGTAATATATACGTCATGTGTTGTGAATCCCATGTTATTTCTTAAATGGCCATATTCCAAAAATTTAGTTTTAGATCATTCAAGCCCCTTCGTATATTTTGGCTCACCCTTTAAATGAGTGTAAAGAAAATGTTTTATGAAAACTAGGAATAAATTTACAGACAAAAGGATACAACCGGTAGTAAAACAAAAACTGACATGAATAGATATGAATGCAGATACATGCATACATGCTAGTATGTGTGTTTTGTAAAGGGTGATTAATCGTGAGATTTGACTTATAATGTAAAATAAAACACATAAATTTTAAGAACAAAGAAGAACAATTTATGACATTTCCCGTTTGAAAATTATATCATGTAAAATTCCAATTTTAGGTGACTCGTTTGAGCATAGCTACTGGTTTCTCACGAATAACACGAGTAATGTTGGCTTCCAAAGCGTCAATCGTAGCTGGCTTATTCCTGAAGACCTCAGTCATATACCTAGAATAAATAGTCCAAAGTTGTGATATTTCACGATCTAGGTGGTCAATTTTCCATAGGAAAACGTGAAATTAAGTGCTCACCAAAATTATTTCTCAACAATTTCATTGTATACGCGTTGTATTGTTGAAACTAGCGCTCACCGAGACCATGCGCTTGATTTTCAGGAAGTCCGTTAAAATTATGCCATAACGGTTACCATTGCCGGTAACATTCTGACTTTCCTCATTTTTGAAGAAATATGGACCAATGATTCTACCACCCAATAAACCACACCAAACTACTGTTCTTAGTGGATGTAATGGCAGCTCTTGGTACTCTTCGGGCTGCTCATCAGCTTAAATACGGCAATTTTGTTTATAAACCAGAGTTCCAAATATTCACTCACTATTCACTCATGGGTAGTTTTATTCGTGCTTAAAAACACAAAAAAAATTTTGCTTCATTCGTTCTTGTATAAAAGTATTTTCATTATTTTTCGTTTCTACAAAACACATGAGATAATAATAGAGATTTATTTTTTCTTATATTTGTACATGAGAGAATTTTTTTTTTTAACTGCTTTTGCTCATCTTGCATTCTTATACATACTTCCAAATATACACTTTCTATTCACATCATAATCTCTGTTGTGTTTTGCTTTATTCGTGTTTAAAAACACAAAATATCTCTTGCTTTATTTGTTCTTATATTTGTATTGTTTTTTGTTTCCATGATACAAAGACACCAAAATAGCTCATTCAGCTTTTAAAAATGAAATGTAGAAACACAAGTAAACAAACATGTGTATAATGTGCTGATGTGACTTAATATTAAACAGTTAAATTTTGTAAATAATAAAAAACATGCGCAATGCGTAATCTGTGTTTATATCATTCTTGTGTTGTTTCTACAAAAAACATGAGATAAGACAAATTATTTATTATAAATGTTTGAATTTTACTATTCATACCTACATAAATATTTATGAACGTTGAAAAAAAAACAAATTTTCAACAATTTGTGGCACGATTAGTTTTTTTTATGTCTTTTTTTTTTTGAAGTGCAAATTTAGAGAAAAAAAATTTTTTAAGTGAAAATACTGCTCATAAAAAAAACAAAAAAATAGGTATGATTAATTTTATATTTTTTTTATTAAAGTTTTAAAAAAACATAACACAACTCTTTTAAAATAAGTAATTCATTGAAAATTTGTACTGTTGTTATAGGTATTTACAATTGTTCAAAATAAAGTTGCAAGTGTTTTTATTTTCTTAATGTATGAAAAAAACCACGAATAAACGACGTTTAAAAAAACATTTTTATCATGTACAAATCAAGGCTACAAATACTATTAAACAAGAACAAATGAAGCAAGCGATATTTTGTGTTTTTTAACACGAATAAAGCAAAACACAACAGAGAGGAACTCTTTTTATTATAAACATAAATAACAGCAACGATTAGCCTCTCATATTTTAGTTTTTAAAATTTTGTACTTTTCTTTATTCACATACATGCATATGTACAAACTGGAAAATAAAAAACAAAACTATTCATGCGCTTAAAAATAAAAAAAAATTCTTAGCTATTCATTTTACAATGTGAGAATAAAACAAAAAATTTTGCAAGCATTATTCATGACAATTTATCATGAATGTTGGAATTTTAGAATTCATGTATGAATATTTCTGAACCCTCTTATAAACACATCCAATGAGCCAGAAATGTGCTTCACCATTGAACGAAATTTCACGATAAAACATCGGACTTTCATTGGGTTCCAAATCGACAACCTCAGACGTAATCTTGGCCAACTTTTACATGATATAATTTGCAAACAGCAAATGGCCATTAATTGTTCTTTTATCCGATAATACAAATTTTAAGTTCACTTTCAAATTTATTTGTTTTATTTTACATTGTAAATCAAACCTCAAGATGAATCATCCTTTATTTATAGTACTTATACCTTAAAACATGCTTATTTTTACTATTTGGCATAGGCATTTAATATTTTACATTTTTTATATTTGTAGTCCAATTTATTTCATCTATAAGTGGAGTTGACCTTTTTACTCCATTTGTTGCTTGTTGTCTTATTTATCGCTTATATACATTAATATATCTCTTCTGTTTTTTAAATAGTTGTGTTTATATTGCCTGCCATTTTAATTTATTTTTTGTAAATTTTTATATATAAATTTATTTATAAACCACCAGCATCCCACGCATGAGTGAATTGGTTGCTACGGCTTTGACTTTCTAGTCCCTTATCAGGCATTTAGCATAAAATAGAATGACAGTTTGACTTGAATTATGGCCCAATATGATCAACTATTGTGTTTAAAAGGATTCCATAGAACATGTTTTGCGGTTGAAAAGATAAATTTGAAGTAGGGAGAACTTTTTAAAATAAAAATAAGATTTTTAAATTTTTCTAAAATAAAAAAGATAAAAATAAATTTAAATAATTTTGTTGAAAAAAATCATAAAGCGAGTCAATTGCGTCTTCTTTGCAATTAAAAAAATGAAACATTAGCAATTAATAATAATCATACGTCTTGATGATTTAACAAAACATAATTTTTGCTGTTTCTTTGTTTACAGGTAAAGATATGCTGACACTACACCTTTTTGTTTAAGCTTAAAGTAATCAATTATAAAAAAAAGTTTTCTTCTTCTACATTGTTATCTCATTCTTATATAGTATATGTACATATTAGTATGTGTGCTTTATATAGCAGCGAGTACTGGCATAATTATTAATTAGAAATAATTTTGCATGAATTCATTTATCTAAAGAAATATTCTATATGCAAAGTTAATTTATGCAAGTTTGTATATGAGCTTACATATGAATTTACATGATACTTCGCTGTGGTTTTATATCTGCATACCAACTAATAACAGTTAACTCTAAAAAAAAACTACACTCTAAAGAGGATGAGTGAATTAAAGAAATAAAGAGAATACAAATATATATCGAGTAACTTCTTCAATATACTGATGGGGAAAAGATAAGAAAAAGTAGAAGGTAATAAAACAGTCACAGTGTATACCAAAGGCCACATTCTCCTTGCATATGCGGACGACATTGACATCGTCGTTAAGATAGAGATGGATAAGAAGATCGTTCTTATTCCAGACAGAAATCTACTTCTTTCGAGTCTTATGAAAGTATATTATGCTAAATTTCACTACAAAACCCTTAATCGTTACACTGTTAGATATACACACTAACATGATTTCCGAGAGTGGTCTTCATATTGAGCCATAGGTTAATTATGGGCCGACCTTTACGAACTTTGGTGACATATATAACGAACTTGTTGAAACTTAATGAGAATCTGTGCATTCCGTCACCAATTTATGTTAGTTTTTGTCAATATTTTAGGGCGGTTGTTCCATATTTGCGTGCATAACTCTTTTCCTACTCGTACACAAAAAAAATTAAAAATTGACCTTAAAACCCAAAATCACAGAATCAAGTTAACAATTTGCTGAATATGCACCTATCACCAAAATTATTATATAGATTACTAAAAATTGTTAAAATTGAAAATGGTAAATTGTAAATTTTTTTTCAATAAATGATATTTTAAATTTTAATTAAAAATATGATCAAAAGACTATGCGATTTCAAGCAATGGATTAATTAATTTAATTACAAAAATAATTAAGAAAAAATTTAAATATTATTCAAAAACCGCATGTGATTGAAAAGAAATAAATAACTAATAATTAAAGTAATTCAATTGAGCAAACTAATAATCGAATTTTTTGTTAGATACAATGAAAATTTTTATTGAATGAATTATTATAAATAATTGAAATTTTACTTAAAAATTAAAAATTAAAATCAATTTATTTAATTAACAATAAAATTTTAATTTCTCGAAATTACACTTAGAAACTTGTATCATGATCGGTCCATGTTTGTTCCATAATTTACGAAAGGTCCAATATAAAACTCCCTCCTGAAAAGCCTAAAACACAGAAAATAGTGTCTTATCAATTAGAAAAATGGTTTAAAAAGTATTTTAAATTAATTAATGTTATAATTGAATCAATCATATTTTTTGTTAAAAGAAAATTAAAAATTTAATTTTGATTTAATTAACATTTTAGTAGTTTTTGAAATTAATTTTCAATTAAAATTTTAGTTAAATAACAAAAAATCTTAATTGGCTTTTTTCGTTAAAAACAAAATAATTTAAACATGTAGAATTGTTGTTGGGAATTGTCAATATGTATTTAAATAAAAAAACATATTGTTTGAAATGGCAAAGTTTTTTGATAATTTTTTTAATTAAAACTAAAAATATAATTTATTGAAAAAAAATATTCAAAATTTTAAAAATTTTTGGTAATCAATATAATCATTTTGGTAATAGGTGCAAAATCCTCCATCAAAGAAAAAAAAACACACACTAGAGAACATTAAAATAAAATATTTGTTTGCAGAATCACTAAAATTGTTCTATTTTATAACGAAAAAAAGAACACTACATAATTTTAGTTATTTTGGTGAAAATAGTTATGAACGGTATTAAGGGTTGTGTAGAAAAACACAAACACTAAAATATAGAGGGGTGTGCTGGAAATCGAAAACAAAAATCGCAAGAATTTTAAAAGTCGGTTTTAATAAGTTTTATGCAATAAAAGAATTTTATAAAAAATATTTTTCAAACATTTCTCTATTAAATAGAATTTAATAACAGAAAATATAAAAAATAGATTAAAAGTGTATTAAAAAAAGCTTCCAATAATTCTTGCGTTTTACGTTTTCGATTTCCAGCACACCCCTGATACACCACTCGGCATAAGTATTTTGACGAAATAAAAATCGTGCACTTTGACGTTTGTTTTTGAAGCGGCTTTGCTAAAAATTCTTGTTTATTTTTTCCAAAATACTTATGTCGACTAGTGTAGATATCGTTTCTGGGTGTGTGTACCGTATTTTAAAGAAAAGTCACCTGTTGAAATGAATTGTCCGCGTTATTTCTTCAAAAATAATTTATTTTCAATAAACGTGAAACAACATCTTTTATATCTATTTCAGTTTATTACGCTTTCGCAATATAAAATCAATTATACGCAAGTATGAGAATAAAGTAAATAAGTAAAACACTTGCTTGCATAAAAAGTACTTAACGCACTTGCAAAAACGGGTATTATCTCACCCATGGTACAACTACACAAGGTAGACTCGTTGGCCCATATGTGTGTCAGCTGTTTACCCCATTTAGAACCCAAACGTCAAAAAATTTTAATGTTTGTTTACATTTTTTCATGTTTGTTTACAGATAGTTACAGATAGTAGTGCGCGCCATTTTTTCCTTCGCGTGTTTTGCTTTTTTTCAATTTGTGTTTTTATTTTGAAGTCACAGTGTTGCTTTTCTGACGTCTGGGTTCAAAATACAAGAAACAATTTGGCCTGTTGTTTTTGTCTTGTTGTAGCAACGAGTTAACCTTGTGTAGTTGTACCATGATCTCACTCTAAAATATAACTGGGGGTAACATATGGAACATATTTACCATTTATTTGTGCAACATGTTTAGAAAGGAAAACGTCAACTTTTTAAATATTTGCCAATATTTTTAGAATGGAATATAAACCCTCGCAAATAGTAGCATACATTGAACTTTTTTGTGGCAAAAGAACACACAGTTATATGCACCCAATAAAAAATTTTCTTATTTTGCGAAGCACTAATGGTACGTTTAAAAAAGGTAAGTACAAATCTATGCGCTACGCAATAAGACATACAGAGATGGAGTAAAGTAAGTGAATGAATTCTGAATAAATTAAAAAAAATATATAAAATTTGAAGAGCCACGACATTCCCTTACTACGAAGCAGGCTTGTAAGGTTGTATACAAAAGTATAACGGTAACAAAAAATTCAGTGTGCAAAGCTGATCGTAGCATTCATCAAGTTTTGTATTGCTTCAAAGTGGGAACTCGCCATATTAAATTCATGTCTTCCGTAAGCGAAACTACTTTTACATTTCTCCCTTACAAAACTGCCCCGTTGGAAGCTCCATTTTTTATTGGGCAATTTTTAGTCCCTCGCTTCTTTAGAAACTTTTTTATGCTACTCACTGTTATTCTACAAAGTTTCTTGATAATTTATGTTTGCATGAAAATTTTTTTTTTTTTTACTCAAGAATATTTTTTCACGTTTTCTTCAATAATGTTCTTTTTTTATTCTAGAAAAAAAGGTTGCAAGTTATATCTATTTTTTTATAGAAAAAAAAACTACCACGAAGAATTATTCAATTTTCTATTCGTATCTAAATGTATGTTTTATTCAAATTAAAATTTTCTTTTGCTAAAACAGAGTGGAACAGCACTAAAAAAAAAGTTATTTTATTATCTCTAACATTTTTATGTACAAGGTACATATGTGATATAAGAGAATGTATGAATAATACTGCTGCTCTTATACGTGTAAGTTGAATTTATTAACGAGAAAAGAAGTGATTTTGATATCTTGGTTTGTTAGAAATAAAAAATTATATTTAAAGCAGATGCTAGAAATAAAACTAAACAAAAGTTTTTCGCAGTTTTGTATTTTATGGCAAAATGATAAGAATATTTTTTATTAGCAAAAGTTTTTTTCCTGAAAGCATATTTTAAATATTATCTTTAAAAAGTGAAATTATTTTAATGACATACAAAATGGTTTAAAATCTGCAATGATAAAAACTTTTAGAAAAATTATAAAAACTTTCTTGGCTTAATAATGTTAAACAAAATATCTATTGCCTTCTTCTAAAGATTGACTGTATAGGGAAAGGAGGATTTTAAAAAAAATCAATAAAAAAATATTATTTCTTACAACCTGTTTAACTAAATAAATTTTATTTTGCCTAATCTTTAACAATATATCTTCAAAAGTAATTTTTTAAGTTTTCTACATTTTTTATATATTTTTATTTCTATTTTTCAGCCCATAAATCAGTTGGAAATGTGAACATTAATTCGCATATCAATTTAATGTATTGGGTTACCTTGATTTTTGGAATTTTATAACACTTAGCCTAGTCTTTGTTTAAAACAAACACTACATATAATTTATAAGGAATTTATTGATATTTTTTTTCAATGGCATGTTTCAATATGTTTATTGATTTATAACATATCGTCGGCTTAATATGCAAACCTGCTAAATCCAATTTTTAAGTAAATTGGGATTTAAATGCCGTGTGATAGAGAAAGATACGCCTCGTCGACGAGCGTGTAGCTTTTCTTAAATTTGAGGCTGAAGTGTGTAAAAAGGTTTGCTAAGAAAAACTTCTCTCAAGCTCCAAATATGATATATAACAAGTTAGCAGGTTTGCATACTAAGCCGACGATATATATCGCACTTTTTCAACAATTCTGTATTAACTTAACATTAAAAAAATTTCAGTAAAAGCATAAGAATTTTTAATTTTATATAAAAGGCATATAAAAAATAATTTGTCAACCAACTGTTTCATTACCAAACAGTAGACAACACAACACGATGTTTTAACAGCGGGTAGTTGATACACTATTGTTGGTCAAGTGCGATATATGTAAATTAGACCGACTCATCTTACATGGGCAAAAAAAAAAAGTTAAAGTTGTACCCCCCTGAAAATTAAGTTTTAAATATTTTGGGAATCTACATAAAGATTCCCAAAATATGTTGGCTGTAGAAATTATCTCGCGTAAGCTAAGCCCCGTCCAAAAAAGGTCCAAAAATGTGTTTTTAATGAATAAAAAATGCGGTAAATTTTTTTTTTGTCCAATGAATGACCAAATATATTAGATATTTAGAGATTCTTTGACTCTGCATTAAAACGTTTTAAAAACCTAACCACAGCCTCGAGATAGCGAGATTCTTATGTCAGTTTTTAATGCTTTTTAATTCGATTTTTATGAAAACTTAAATAACTTAACCATTTCTTTGTCCGATTTTCATTTCCTATACGTCGTTAAAAAGGTGTTGACCACCTCTTGAGATTTTAGTCATCAATTAACCCTTTACTGCACTATATTACTCTTTTATAACTTCATTAAGACATCATTAAAAACCCATTTTATAACCATAAAAGGCATATATTTGTACAGAAAAAAACTCATATTAATCAATTTAGCATGAGATAATCGCTAGAGCTAAAATATTTTGGGAGTCTCTATAAAACATGAGAATGTTAGTTTTGAGGGGGGAAAATCAGCAACTAATTTTTTTTGAGTCGGTCTAATGTACTTACATACGTATCAAATGATTTTTATTAAAAAATAATCAAATTAATGCTGTTAATTTAATATATGTTAATTTAATAATTAGTATTGTGGTTATTTTATTGAACTGTTAATGGTTTTTAATACAAATTTAGATATTTTAATTAGGCTTAAGTTCATTGAATTTAATTTTCATTAAATTATTTTTATGAAGACAGGAATTTTACAACATGAAATCAATTAAAATTTTTATTGATAATTTTTCATTCTTGACTGCGCTGAGATTTGAACCCAGGCGTTTACGGACAGGTTGCCCAGACTAGTTTCGATTGTAACCACACAATCTCTTCAGTGGGGTTTGCCGTCTTACTCACTCGGCTATTGCAGCCGGATGACGTCAATAGTCTTTCTTTAAGCCAAATGTTAATTTAATATAAAATAAAAAAAAAAATTTTCGAAAGATTGAAGAAATGGCTATATAATTTGTTTGGGAAAAATTTTGCTAACACCAATCGATAATAAGTTACATGGATGAGAAAGAACACCTGTTTGGCCAAAATGTAAAATTTTGACCCCCTCTAACTCAGAAACATTTTGAACGATCTTGTTGAAAATTTGTGTCTAAACTACTATCCAATAGGACTAACCTTGGTGCAAATTTCATACAAATTGGAATACATCGATTTCAAAAGTTGGGTCACTTGACATGAAATCCCCCATATGTATATTATAATATATGATATGAGTGAATAAGTGTTCCAGTATCTCTTCTCCTTAACCCTTATGTCTACACCCGCATACCACCTAAATAATGTACCGACATCAAATTTTTTAATAACTGCCTAATATACTATTTTCTTTGGAATCCTAGAATATTTTTTTCATTTTTATTTAAGCTAAAATTAACGAGCGATTTTTGAAATTACCATCTTTTAATTAAACTCTGCATACACAGGTATGCTTACAAAAGAGATTGGACACTGCAGCTACAAATAGTTAAAAAAAACTTTTTTTATTGAATTTGAGTTAAAATTAAAATTGTTTTACATACACACATACATACATATAAAAATATATCTATATTTTTAACTCTTTCATTCAAATGAACTCTCAGCATGGGATACCCCTATTTATTTTAAATTAAATGCTCTGCGAATGACCACAAGCGATTAGTAATAAACTTCGATATGGCAACATATGCATAGTTCTGTGATGTCTAATTGTTCTTTTTTCAGCGTGTAAAAGTTTTAATGTAAAACCGTAGCAGCATACCTGGGTGTGCAGGGTTTATGCATACGTAAATTGTTTATTTTTTTTTTTTTGCACTAGACATTAGGCGAATGTGGCTGCCATTATTTAAAATATTTCAAGCCAGAGGATTTGTGCGCGATTCTAATTTTTTTTTAATATTATTTTTTTTAATACATTGTGATCATAGTTTTTACTGATGGCACAAGCAGGTCTTTAAAAAAGTTTGAATTTTTTACATATCAGGGAGCGGACGTTATGATTCAAAGAATTTTGTTTACGCGCTTTTGGATTTTCTCTATGTAAGAGGGCGAGCCAGTGCTCCATAACTTTTATTGGAACAGATTGACTTTAAATCAGAGTTCAGAAAAATTCATTTATGATCGTTCATTTTTTACGTATTCATGAATTTTCTCCTGAATGAGAAATCAAAAATTATTAAATTTTTTCATGGTCATGAATGATTTTGTAGTTTTTCGCGCATTCACTTATGAACGTGGAATCACGTAGAATCATGTAGAATAAGCAAACAAAAATTCTTAGCAACGCTCCGCACTAGTATTAGTGTTGTTGTTGTTGCTCGACAAACAGCACGAATAGCCTGTATGTGTTTTGTATACATGTTTTGTTTATTTTACACACATAAAGTTTGACTAGCCGGGTCTTAAGTTTTTAGGAGAGCGGGGAAAGACAATAGAAAGGGTAACAGACCGTACCATACCAGTTAGTTTTATTTTTTCCTTTCATTTTCGTATTCGTTTTATGTTAGATGAGTTAAGGTTTAGGGTAAATGACAAGAAAATTCACGGCGCAAAGTGATGGCGTATAAACGAACACGAAGATTCAAAAGAGAATCCAATCAATTATTTTAAAAACCAGTCAAGCAACATAAAAATCGAAATTGAGCTATTGGTCGATTACTATTTTTTAAAGGTTAATATATCGTTCAATGCAAAAAAAATGTCACCATGTGTTGATGTAGTAAAGCCAAGAAAACCTTGTTTAATGTAGAAAGAAGTCAAGTGACAGCGATTGACTGGTGTAATACTTATCCCTAATAAAAAATTTTCGTGAATATTGTAGGTTCCAATGAATTAAAAAAAAAATTAAAGATTTACAAGCTCTTAAATAATACCTTTTTGAATATTAAGATTTTTATGAGAATATTTTTCCATGTCCTGCAACGGAAGCAGAATGCACTGTAGAACGAGAATATGATAACAAATAGTCAGTCTAGAACAAATACATATCTATGACAATAATTAAACGAAATATACAAGAGTAATGGTCGTTTGTTTCAGAAACCAGTCAAGTGCAAACTTTATATTAATTTTTAAATATATATAGATAAAAACAAATGTTGTGTTTATCAAACAGTCAAATGGATAGCTTTCATAGGAAGAAAAATCTGTTATTTAAAAGTAATTTTACGACTGCTAGAAAGTTTGCTTTTCTTTACTCAAAATCAAATATTGTTCGCTTGACTGGTTTTGGAAATAAGCAATTCAATTAAAGAAAACCTGTTCAGCTAAGTCTGACGCATCTAAACCTGTACTTACGACCACCCAAGGCATTTAATATAAAAGGATTAAAAAGTTTGGTTGGTATTATTATACAATAATTTATATTTTTATTTTTTTTTTTTTGTTTTTGTTTTCTTTTTGGTGCAGTACGATCGCCAAAAGCATAAAGGTACAATAATGACCAGTTTGGTTTAATTATTTTTTAGCAAAAATTTGTTCAACTATAATAACAGGTTTCGTTATTGCCTCAGTAAAAGCTTAGGATAAAAATAACTTAATTTAATTGGCGTTAAAGCTGTAGCCTGCATTCAATATACAAGGATAACATGAACGTTAAGGTTTTTTTCTCCCGTAATATGAAACTTCCTTGGGAAAAAGGACTAAAATTTTTGTTAAATTAAATTTTTGAGAATATATCGAGTTCTTTGTAATTTTGATAAATGGGATGCATGGGAATATTGTTACATTTTGGAATGAGACATATTTAAAACTTTTAGTCCAAAAAGATTTTTGAAAAACCGATTAAGGTTGAATTACATAACTCACGTTAGTGAGCGAGCGCCCTGCACAGGGGAAGATTTGGAAAAAAATGGAAATAATTCTATATTTTCTAAGTCGTTAAGCCGATTGGAACAACATTTCAGGTGGTTATTAAGGCGTTGTATTCGAGTTTAGGTTGTGGATTTCGGGTCCATTGCCATATCAAGGCAACCGCCATAGGTTCCCAAATAAGCGCACCTCGGGTATTGCAAAAATTTAAACGATCCAGAATTCTTAGGCCCTAATCATGTACAACGCAGCGCAACGCCACAGAACTAACGCAACGCCAAAGAATAACATTGAAAGCACAAACAATGTCATAAATATTTTGTAATTTTGTTGTTGCTTTCTACAGAAATTCACATTGCGTCTTAAAATTTCAAACGCTCCATTGCTTGTGTCGTTGAAAATTTTAAAACGGTACATGAATTTCTGTTGAAAGCAACAACAAAATTACAAAATATTTATGACATTGCTTGTGCTTTCAATGTTATTGATTGGCGTTGCGCTGCGTTGTACATTATTAGGGCCTTAATTTTTTACCGATTTGAAAAATGTTTTTATCAATCTATTGATCGAGTTCTGCAAAAATGTAGTTTATCTCCTATAGCTTAGGAAATATCCGACTTTGGAAATTAAAACAAGCTATTTTTGACCTACCTTGGATAATAAGTAAGCTAAAAGAACACTACACGTACGCTAAAACAAGATCGGCAAATTATTTTAGTATTTACAATCGTCAGCGCTCACAATCGTTGGGTACAGTATTTTGTTTGTGTACAAATTTACCAACAGAACAATTTTTTTTGTATAGAATGGCAAAATGGGACACGGTACACTAACGTGCCGTACTTTAGTGTTTTTTTAGGATATACATGAATATTTTTCATTCGTGCTTCATTAGATTCCAAGGAAACGGGAAATGGCATTTACCGGAAAATCTCCGAACGGAAATCCGAACGGATTTATGACAAGACAAATTGACGGCTATCGTTTAATTGATTAAAAGATTGATTTTGTATGAGCCAGTTTACTAAAATCTACAAACTCGAAATTTCCTCCTTCGTTTTGGTGGTGTAGGGTATTCAAATTACCTCATACTGAATCTAACATTTCATCAAAAAAAAATGAATTACTTTTCCATTTAAAATTGTAGAGCAAGCAATTTGTTTGCTGAAATAAAACTAATATTTCCTCAGATCTTTTGAAATTTAAAAAAAATGATTAATTTTATTTTTACAATTACATAATACAATTTGTAAAATTTTTGTAACACGTCTGGTCTCTAATCATAAAACTCATAATTTAAAATTTGTGATTTCAAGCACTTGTGTTGTTGGTAATTTTTTTATTTAAGACGTCACATCAAATCATTTAAAATATTCTTACTCAAAAATAGAATGCAAAGTAGGTGTTCAGTGAACACATGCATAATTATGTACATAATCGAATATACAAATAAAACTTCAACTTATTTTTAATTTCATTTCAATCAATATGTTTTTTTATTATTAGACATATTGAAATTCATAAAAAAAATCTATTAACAATTTAATATTTATTCACACCTACAAACTTGTGTTCGAAAGTATTTCTACCCCCATTTGACAAATTTTGTAGAAATTTCAACAAAGTTTTTTTATGAATTTTTCAAAAATAATTCTATAAGCACTTGTGTAGGCTAGAATATCTTCACAATTCTCAAATGCCAAAAATAGCATATTTATACTTTTAATTAAAAAGACAGCTGCTATTTAACATCAAACAAACAAAATAAAAAGGGAAGAAAAATAAAGAGATTATGATTGCCATTAATATTGATTTAAATAAATATTAAAACTAGAACAGGGCAAGTTTTTCTAGCTTTTTTCTTATAAACAAGTTTAAGCATATTCTGCAGGATTTATGGCCAAATGTTTTTTTTTCGTATAAATGCATATTTCGTAATTTAGTTTTCAAAAATATGAGTTGACATGAATGATTATATTGGGATCTTCGCGGCAATCTTTTGAAATTAATAGACTACTGGACAATTTTGCCTCAATCTAAACAGTGTTGCCAAAAGTAAAAAAATCTCATTGTTTGCTTTAAAATAAAGATTGTTTATTTAAGGTTTTTTTAAAACAAACGAAAAGATTAGATTTCAAACAAGCCGTCACACTGCGCTAAATTGTTGACATTTATGATCATTTTAATCTGGCAAATCATCATGTATATATTCGCGCACAGCGACAACGATATCCAAATTTATCTTAAAAATCAGATATTAGTTCAACGATGATGCTCATTATTATAAACCGGGTTTTTAATAAAAAAAGATGCCGCATATGGAGTAAGACCAATCCACAAGATACCCTACAGACTCATTACATCTAGAAAAATACATATTTTAGTGCAATTTTTACGCTGGTTGCATCATCAGTGCTTTTTTTTATTTTTTTTAATTAAGCCAGGAGCTCGCGTTACGCTCAATGAAGATCATTCCCGTACCATGATCAATGGTTTGTTTTTTGAAAAAAAAATTAATGATATTGATCCGGGTCAGATGTGGTTTAACCAGGATGGCCCAAGGTGTCGTACGGCAGGCGCAACCATCGAATTTCTTAAATCGAAATTTGAAGATAAGTTGATTTTGAGAAATAGACTTTAATGATGGCCTTCATAGTCGTCCGATTTGATCTTCGTCTCGATTATATCCTGAGGGGCTAGGTAAAGTCACTGGTTTATGCTGATACAACAGCAATAATTGTCGCCTAGGAAGCCAACATTGTTCAGGTTATTCGTCACATATGGCTAGCAATGCACGAAAAGTTCGCCCTCAATTAGGCGTCCAGAATGCTCTTCATCAAAAAATACCGCCCAAAAGCATTTTAAAATGCGATTCCCATGTATTGAATAAAAAATAATTTTGCAATTAAATATAATTTTTTGTATTATTTTTTACAGTTTTAGGTTTTATCGGTCTTAAAAAATACCCTTTCGTTGGGTAGAGAAAATTGGTCGGATTTTTTTAAATTCTTTAAATTTTACGCACCTGTTTTAAGGTCCCAGTTTTTATGTAAGAAATTGTCTAAATAAGACGTACATAATTGTCATATTATAGGAACAATTCTTTTTTAATTCGTTGGTAAAGTTACATATTTTGCAGATTGTTAGGCATTATTTTCCAAAAAAAAATTTTGAAAATTCAAGCTGAATAATTTATCTTTTTAATATTGTTTTAAATATTTGGAAAATGATAAATTTTAATTGATTATAATTTGCATTTTTAAACTCACTTAATTGTGGGAATGTTATTATGCGGTTGTGCTGATGTTTGTAACACCATAAAATATTGGTCATAGCAGTGATGGCAACTTTTTTGGAGCAAAAAGCACTTTAAAATGTAAAAAAGCATTATTTTAAGCAAAAAAAAGCCTTAAGCCATTTTTTCCAATTGAATCAATAATTTAACACAAAACAAGTTACCAAATATTTAAAAAAAATCGCAAAAAAATTGGGTCATAAAACAGTTTTTAAGTAATATTTTGATTTTATGTATGTATCATTGGAAAATTTCTCAGTGCAGACACTAGGTAGTAGAGTGTAATCCTTACAGCATGAATTATGTCGACGAAATGAATATTTAAGCTGAGGAATTGAGTTACTACAGTTCAAGGATAATCCGTTTCTAATTTTGGATTTACTGTAGTTCATCGAACTAAATGTTCTTTCAACTTCCGCGTTAGAGTATGGCAAACTGAAAATTCCTAATACAAAATTGGACAAATCTAAAAATGGATTTTGTCCTATTGAATCTTTAAAATCATTGACTTTTGTCCAAAAAGATCTCCTCGTTGTTGATTTTTCCATTTACAATTCTTAATATTCTCAAAGCAATTTTCAATCAAATCTGTAACGAAAACAATTACAAAAACAAGCAGGATTGCAGAGTACATGAAACCGAGTACTTCTCCCCAATATTCTAACCTCTCTTACCAATAAACTCAAGAATTGCTGCAATAAAAACTAAAGTCTGGGCGATGCTTTTGTAGCGAGCTTGCTTAATAAACAGTTGCCATACTAAAATAGTGTTTGTACACTTAACAAAATTTACTGCATAATTAATTAAAAAATTGTAGAAAAACCAAAAAATTGAAAAAAGCACTAAAGGTACTAACGAAAGATTGAAAAAGCACCAAGTAAGTGTTTTTTTTAGTTTGGCACTAAAGATAAAATTTTGGCGTTTCGAGGCATCAAAAAGCACCATAAATAGTGCCAAAAGCACTAAGTAAGCATAAATGGGTCAAAGATTTAACTTTTAGTATACCGATCGACTTATAATCACTTTTTGAATCGATCTAACGATGTCTGTCCGTCAAATTTTCTAGCTAATTTGATTAAATTTTTTACATAGGCTCCAATTGTGCCCAGGACCAAACTTATTAAAATGGAGAGAATCGGTCCATAATTTTACTAAGCCCCCAACAAGCTTCTATCCGGCCTTTGTGTTCACAAAAACTCTTATATTTATTGAATTTAAATCATTTAAAAAATTTTTATTGGAATCTACTACTCCCATTTCTAATGCCATAATGAAACTATCATTTTATTGAAAAAAAGATATATATATATATATATATATATATTAACCTCTTCACATATATGTACAGGGTATCCGCCGGGAAGGTATACTACTTTGTTTGTTTATAATTTTGGATTTAATGAAAGAGAATTGATCATATATTGATAAATGTTTTACTTAATGTCGGCAATTATGAATGGAATATAATATCAGATAAATTTCCGCCTCTGTTAGCCTCACAAATGCGAGCCCTTTTAAGCAGATTTTTCATTACATTCTCACACATTTCACTCGGTATTTCATTAATTTCATTACAAATATTTTGCTTGAGTTGCTCAAGCTCTTCTGGTTTGTTTGCAATTGTTTGCTTTTCAGATATCCCCACAAAAAGAAGTCCGAAGCAATAAACTCAGGCGACCGTGGTGGCCAATCAACATCACTATTTCTTGAAATAACATGCTGTGGAAAGAGCTCTCGCAGTAATTCCATTGTACTTCCATTGTGGCACCGTCTTGTTGATACCACATGTTAATCAAGCCCAAAGATGCAGTTGTGGCGTTTACAAGTTTTGAATCATATCGCAATATCGCTCCCCATTCACAGTTACCGTTACGCCGTTTTCATTTTCAAAGAAGTAAGGTCCAATGATTCCTCCTGACCAAATTGCACACCAGGCTGTCACTTTTAATGGTTGCAAATGTGACTGATAAATAACTTGAGGGGTTTTCCTTATGATTTTTTCATGAACATCGGGGTTGTCGTGGGCAAGCTGTAACAGCCTATTGGCATATGTACGGCGGCATAAATGGTCTTGTGGAAGAAGCTCTTGTGTCAACTGAATCTTAAATGGACACAAATGCAAATCCTTGTGCAAAATTGTGGCCAAAGTTGATGGATTGTTTTGAACACTTTCTTGAGCAGCAGTAATGTATTCAGCCGATCTTGCAGTACGTTGTGGTCCATGCTTGGGCCTATCACCTACAGAACCTCTTTCTTCGAAATCATTCACTACACGATAAAAAGTGCGTTTCTCCCAACAATTTCACGTAACTTTCTTATCGTCACAGTAATCGATAATTGATGATTAAAACTATTAAAAATTTACCTCGTGTCTACTTCACCACTGTCAAATGTGAACTGTCAACACTAATGTTTACCAAAATGACGGCAAAACAAAGCAGTGTACCTTTTTGGTGGACACCCTGTATATGAACTGTGCGAATTCAATACACTTGTAAAAGATCACCTCAATTTGAGACAAATATTTTGTAAACAATAGACAATTAAAAAACTGCAAATGTTTTATGAAATGTTTTAATAATATGCTTGTTTTAAGTTTTTAACACACATTTTAGCTTGTAAATTGCATTTTGAAATAATGCCTAGTCTTATTCCATACCGTCCTTGGCGCTGGTTCATTATCATATTAAAGAGTTGAAAAATTAAACAACGGCTCAAATTTGCGTACTTTAGTGTGGCCGTGGGTTGTTCGTATGCGCCTTGAGGAGCTCATTTCTTAAGGCATTGCTCTCTGTATAAAGCAGCAATCAATATCTCAAGCTTATGTGGCATAACATTTGCACACCTTTAATAAATACCGGTTGACCAAAGTCTCAGTTGGAATTATGGTAACCTGTAAGGGCTAATTGTACTTACTCTACCATGCGTGGAGAAAAATTCAAAAAAAAAGTAAAGAATACAAGAACATTTGTATTTATTCGCCTATGAAATCTAAAAATAGTAATTGGGACTATATAATGCCGAATTATATACTGCAGGTAAACGAAACTTGTGACACATACTATATAAGTAAACTGTGCAATATTTTATTTTTAATATATAAGAACATGCTCAAATAAAAAAATTCAAAATATTTTTTTTTATTATTAACATTCCAACTTTCATGAGTCTATTGCTGCTAATACGCCATAATTAACGCGATTCTTTGCATAGTTCTAAGAACCCTTTCCAGAATTTTTTCCGCGCTTATTTTTTGTTGTCATCTCTTAAAAAAAACCGAGACAAAACGGAACTGTGTAATCTATGAAAATGTACAATAGAAAAGCGCCGTTATTTCCTTAATATTAGTTAAAAAAACACATGATGCCATTCTTAAAAACAACAGTATTGTAAGCAGTTGAGCAACGGTTAAAAGGCTGAATTTTATTATAAAGAGATCTTTAAAATATCGAATTCGATAGTCGTAGATAAATATCGATGTATCGATATATCGGTATTTTTAATATCGGCGATATATTCGATTATAATTTTTTTAAATATCGATATTTTGATATATCGATATTTATTGCCCATCCCTAATATCACTTAACTGGTGATAGTGCGTTTTAAGTGTAGTCCAGAGGAAAGTTAAATGGTATTAGTTTTCTTTCCCTTAGGGCAAGCATCTAACCAAATTTTATTTGAATCGGTCTAAATTTGACAGCCGCTTACATAAAAAAAACATCCCTGAATAATGCCACAACAACCTTATAAATATTGGCATTGACGTGCAATTTGGTAAAGATAACTTCTATGTCATGTCATGACTTGGATGACTTAAGCCTAATTCGAAAATGTCAAAAAATATAATATTTATTGTTTTATTTTGTTCCTAGCATATTTCTTTAAATTTTTGCTGCACATTAAAACTTACCGAAATAAAAGGCGTCATTACTTAAAAATTTTAGACAATAGCAAAAATATTATGTAAAATATTTTGTTATTTGTACTAATTTCTAAATGAAAAACATATTATTTTTTGTGATCAGATTATGTATTTTTGAGCCAGTGTGGGTGGTTTTGTTTTGTTAGTTTATGATTTCCGATTAAATCGTCAAAGCATTTGTTTTTTTTTTTTTTACTTTAAAATGTACATTTTGAGTTTCACTGCTTTAGGGTCTCAGTGGGATACCATAAGTTTTACTAAAAGTCGTAGAAAAACTCTAATATTTTTTTTAAATACAATTGATTGTTTTAGTAAAATTATATGTAACAAAACGGCAAATTTCTTAGTTACTGTACAAATTTCGTTTGGTTTTTATATGTAAAAAGTTGTTCTGTTATCGATCAAAGTATTTTTTTTATGTTTCTTGTGTTTATTTAAAAAAAAATAATTAATAATTTTGTAACAAAAAAAATTGCTCATAAGTCTGAAGTATTACCAGCTCTTTAATATTATTTTATTAATTAAATATATTCTTACGTAATTTATCGTCGTGAAGACTTAATTTTTCATCTGGCACTATTATATTAATTATTGTTAGTTCATACATAAAATATGGAGATTCGATAAATAAATACTGAGAAAAAAAAATTATCGAGGAAGAGAAACGAAAACCTTTAGCCGTTGTGGCAAGATGGACCAGTGTCTCGGGCGGGAATTGAACCTGCAACCTTTGCACAATTTCACTGGATATCGGTTAACTGAACAAGTTACAAATTAATTTAAAATTCTATCTAGGCAGTTGTAAAATTAATTTTAATAAAGGAAATTTTCTAATTAATTTGTTGTTATTTTACGTATGTTTTTATTTACTTTATAATTTTACAAAGTAAATAAAAACTAATTTAAAAATTACTTTTATTAAATAAATGTTGGTAGATGTGCAACAACTTTTATTAATTTTCATTAAAAATTATTTACTTTGAATTTTGTATGTATTAATAAAACAGAGATGAGTACAAATTTAGCAGTTTTTCAATAGAATAATGAAATTTAGTGTCATTTTTGTTTGTGCAATAGCAACTCTAAAATTTTACAGCTGTCACGTATTTTTATTCCAATTATTAAAAATGGAGCGCATTATGGAAGAGCAACGCGTTATAGTTGTAAAAAAAATTCGGGATTTTAATGTGAAAAAATTAATTCTTACTGGGACACTCTTTATATATCATATCGCCAGCTCAATTCCAAGTCATGCTAGGTCATTTTTTGGCATGTTTTTAAGTTTTTGAATTAAGTATTGTTTAACTTCAATTCTGTAAAATGTTGTATTAATCGGCTAGGCCATTCCGAAGTTATGCACAAAAATAGTACTTAGCATACAAATGAATGTTGCACGGGCACTTTAAGAGCTTCTCCAGCAAAACTCACTTTTTTGACTTAGCATGTTTTGGAATTGAGCTGTCGATATATGACATTACATGCATTTGTTAATATAGCAGAAAGATTTATTGCTGAAAATGAAGTATGGAAACATTAATTTATCTTCTATCTATAAATATATATAAATAAAAATAAAAACGCGTGTGTTTGTTTGTTCCTTATATACTCCTAAGCTTTTGAACCGATATTCGTAAAATGATCACAATAATTTCGTTACTAGCCGGCGCTTAGCATATGTAGGTTTTTAATACAGGGTGGCCCAAAGTGCCCTAAGGGGTTTAATTCCTTATAATTTTTTAAATAATTATTTTTTGTTAAAAAAGTTGTTTTGGGAATACATCTTTTTTTTCATTAGAAGATTTTATTTTTCTTAATTCCCTTTTTTTATAATTGATAAAAATATTGAAATTTATTGTTGGAGGATAAGCTGTTCCTATGCGCATTTCACTGGTTGCTCAGGCCAGATCATCAGGAAACGTTCTCCTAAATAATTTTAGAAAAGCCAAAGCTATCAGCAAACAAAACTACAGAGGGAATGAGAATTACCTACATACACTCAAAAAGTATTTTTTGCAACGATATCAAAGCTTAAACAAAATACCAAACAATAAATCAATGATGAGTTTATCTTTTCTTACATTCTCCACTACAATTAGTTGGAATTCTCCCAACATTAATTGTAGTTGTAAGTGGGTAAAGAAAAAACAAATTAAAGACAAAACCAAATTGCTTTTATTGTTTTCGCAAGAAATTAAAATAAAAACAATTTGCCAGTTCAGTTTTTTATGCACGTGCACTTGCAAAAATTTATTAATAAAAAAGTTGTTTTTGGGAATACATAATTTTTTTTTTTTTTTCATTAAAAGATTTTAGTGATTGTGCTTAATTCCTTTTTTTGTAATTGATAAAAATACTGAAATTTAAAAAAAAATAATTATTTTTTTGCTTTGTCCTCTCAGCATTTTGTGAAGACTTGGGGAATAAAGAAGATATAACTTATAATCGAACAAAAAAATTTTGCGTATAGTTATGGCAAATTTGACAAAAAGCGCACTTTCGAGATATTATTTTTCATAATTACAAAGCCCACTCGATATATCCGAAAAACACCTGTCGCGAGAACTAAATTTTCGCTAAACCAGGAACCAAATTATGTGTTATTATTAAAATAAGAAAATGTTTTTAGAATATTTTGACATTTTAAATATTTTTAAAGAAATTAGAGGTTTTTGTAAATTATTGTTTAACAGTTCAATCACGTGCTCATAAAGTGCTGTTGTCGTCTTGTAATTTTCCAAAGACCATTGTTTTAATGTTTTAATCGATGTTATAGGATCGTAAGCTTTAATTAAGTTTTTTTCATGAGCGCTATCGTTTAAATCCTTCGATTCCGTATCTGACAAAATCATTTCAGCCAAAAGTGTACCAATATAGAAAAGATCTTCGTTTTCTTCCCGAATTAAATTTTCTAAAATATTTAAGGGCATATTATCCTCTTCGCTCAATTCACCACTGAATTTGAGCCAGGTGTTCCAGGATTTTTGGGCACTTTGCCCCAGGACGTATCCAGAATCTGAACTGCGTTTTTAAAATTGAAAATGTTTAGCATGAACTCCAAATTTGTTCTCTTTTTTCCGAGCAAATGGGTGAGCAGTTGTGTTATGTAATATTATTAAATCAAGTTGAATACATGTTGATCTAACAGCTGAATAAGCGCAGGTCAATTGGGATGCATTGCAATAAATCAACAGGGTTACACGTCACGTTATCTAAAAGCACAACTGATTTTTGCGGTTATTCCAAAAAGTATGTGACCTAAAAAAATATTAGCATATGAAAAATTTAGTTTAACCAAATGTAAAAAGTAAATTAACGTGGAGAACTAATTCGTAGTGGAACTAGTCTGTGAAAATAAATAATGCCACTACGCGTTCTTACTGGATTTGTATATCACTAGATTATTAATAGAACATTTAAGGGCGCGTAGGTTTTTTGATTTTCCAACAATCACGCGATTCGCATTTGAACAGGGTAAAAAACTTATTCGCTCTTTACAAACTTTTCTTCCGGGAGCCAATTTCCCATTATATTTCATGATGAGAGTGTGATTTGGAAACATCGGATAATATAAGTAGGATTCGTTGACACTGTAGATTTGATAAACGGTCAACCCATGCTCATTAACATAATCCTCAAACTCTTACATAAATCGATGGATGAGGTTTCAAAGACAATTTTTCGCCTGTAATTTTTGAAAATCAAATTCCACGTTGACGCTTACATTTCCTAAACCATCCATCACTAGCATTGAAACGTGAATTTGTCCCATAAGATTTTGGAATGCAGCTGACTTGACTGTCTGTTGATCGTAAAATCTCTGCTGATATTACAACATTCTTCTCTCCTTCTTAAAGTGGAAACGTTTGCCAGGGCCATTTTCTGTTGTGCGTACGAAATGTATAAGTGCTTTTTCTTCCTTTATAATGATGTAAAGTGAAGACTTGTGCCATTTTTAATTTACGTAAATTGAATGCATGGAATTTTTCTAATTTTTGAGTAATTGTTGGCTTTGAAATATGTTGAAATTTTCCCATATTAAAATAAGTATTTACACACCAAATGATACAAATAAACTGATATAGTTAAACCTCAAAATCACCCAAAAAGGCTTAAGTACGAAAGACGGGGACTCCCCTTATTTTTGCCTATTAAGATTGTAATGAAAATATTTATAAAGTAGATATTTCTGTTCAAATTAAAAATAACGATAAAAGTCGCGATAATAAATCCTTGGTTTTTGTAGAATCTGCAATGTTAAATATTAAGCCGTCGCAATAACCGGGCCGTAGCGATAATGGGTAGTCACGAATACCGAGCGTGTACTGTAAACTAAAAATATTATCTATTAATATTAATATACTGTATTTAAAACAAAAAAATTATTATTCTTCTTCGCTCTTTTTGGCCACCCTGTATTTGTGAAATTTCATGTGGACGTAGAACTTCCAATATAATTACAGTATGAATAACCTTATATCTGAAGAACAGTTACAGTAAAAGTTTTCAAATTTGAAACATATAATTTGGTTATCAATATACAACATTTTTCAAATAATGGGCTAGGCGGTACAACGACCGTACAAGCACAATAGAGTTCAATGTATATCTGGCGAATGGCAACATTAACAGTTTCCTAATTTGGTACAAATATCATGATTATCAGTACACAAGATCTGCAAAAAAGTGGCCTCAATTTTAAAAAATGGAGTGGCTCCTCCCATACAAAGACTAAATAGTGTGAAAAACCCACCAGAAGATATCAGCAAAATAGCATGCGAAACTCACTTCGCAAAAAGAACACATTTTATGACATCATGTAGAAGACAGCACGCTCGGAATAACACAAAATTAAACGTGGGATCAGATATTTACAGATTGGTAACAGTAAAAGTTTCCAAGTTTGAAACAAATAGTTTCAATATCAATACAATACAAAACGTCTGTCAAAAAGCGGGCTGAAATGGAAACTGATCGTGGTACCTCCCATACAAAAACAATATATATGTCTTTTTATCGGTACAAATTACTTCATTATCAATACATGAGGTCTGTTTTAAAAATTTGTTAATAATTTTGTTTCAATGGGAGTGGCAACGCACACCGGGTTAAGCTAATATCTTTAATTTTGTTATAAAATATCGATATCTGCTGCTTAATTTCTCTTTATTTCTGTATTCAAACTGCAATTATCTTCTCATGTTAAACGCAAAAAATTTATTGTATAATTAAAATAGTTGCAACAAATTACAAAAAATAATAAAATTTATTATGATTTTTTCTATAAAACACAAATGGCGAGATTTTATATTACACACACATTTGTAAACATGGATGGGTATTTGTAAATATTTAATTAACGCCCTTTTACTGTAGTTTTTATTAAAAAAAGTTTAACAATTTTTTTTCGCCGCTCAATTTTATTTATGATCAACAAATGTTTGTTAACAAATTTTTTTTAAAAATTTAAAAAAAAAACACATAAAAACCATCAGCTAATAACATGAAATGTTTTTATATTAAACAACAACAACAATAACAAAATTTAAAAAAAAATCGCAAAAATAGTCGCAAAAAACAAATCTCGACGCCTACACTAAAAAAAACTTTTCAACAAAATTATGTCGAGAATAAACGCTGCTCATTTTGTTTTGCTCATTAGCAGACATACACACACACACACATACACAAAGAAATAAGTAAGAAACCCAGCAATCACTAAAGATTTGATTTACATATTATTAGAGATGTAACGAATACCGATACCGCTGCCGACATATCGTCGATACTTCATTTTTGCCGATATATCGTTATCGGCGATATTTTACTGTCGATATGCCGATACTTTTTTATAGTTTTTTTTAAACAAAGAATTTAATGTTCAATGCTTTTTTTGCATAACAATTAATAGCACAATATCAAACAGTATAATAAATTATTTCTTCGGATTCTTAAGCTGGAGGTCGGTCCACGCAACGCGATTTTCTTTTTTTTCGAGACGCATGATAAAGTAGGAAGTAATTTTACTTCATGCCTTCGATATGTATATGTATTTACCGTGTTTGCTGTGTAACTTGTCTATACAATTTTACACTTCGGCTTTTTGGGCATAAAGGCATTGAAGGCTTGGTGTGGACCCCGTTATGTTTTTCACCATAATGGTAAAACGTTCTACCACTGATAAATCATATATGCATTTGTACGTTTTTAGAATTTTCTGCCAATTTTTAATGATTTTTGTAAAAAAAAATCATTTCGTTATAAATTTTATGAAAACACAATTTTGATGTTTTGCTTTTAATGTCATCGTCTGTGATAAAAAGGAAACAAAAGTAGTAACACAGGTTTTGACTAATGTTGCCTCGTCGGTGGGTACCATAAGTCCCCTTTTACAATGTGGCAAGTGAAAGGTGGACAGACGAAGTTTGCAGGCAAGAGAGGAAAAAAGTAAAGTGTGTATCGCATACAGCGTTGCCCCCTTACCAACAAACTTAGTCTGTCTGCCTTTCACTTGCCACACTGTACACCACAATACTGGTCGCATATTAAAGTGCCCATTACATTAACGATTTGTTGTACAACATAAATGCAATGAAAAGGACTCAATAATTGGTTTGTTATACAAAAATTCAAAAAGGGGGAACAGTGAAAAAATTTTAAATTGTACCAAATGAGTCACGGTAGTACCACGGTACTTTAGATGGTCAAAATGAACCAAAAAAAAGTACAATTGCACCAACTTTCCAGTTCAGGGATGTTTATAGCTTGTTTCAACAAAAAACTTACTGCCAATTTCACGATGTCGAAAGAACGCTTTCGTTCGCACAAACACATATGAAATAAAAACAAATTTTTGAGAATTTGGTTTTGTTTTACATTTATTTGTGCGAAAGAAAGCGTTCCTTCGCATTTAGTGAAATAGGCAGTTAGTCAAAATATTATTATGAATATATTTAACAAATTTTCTGTTAACCATTATAGTTGAGAAATTCAACAGTATTGTTCAAACAGAATTGTTTCGAGACCACATTTTCCATACAAATTTGTCTTAGAAAGCAGTCGAGTAATAAAATATATCTTATTTTGAGAACGTTTTTTTTCTAATGCTCTCACATATAGACACTTATTCTCCCAATAATGCTATCATATTTTCTATTTCATAAATTTTGTAAACAAAAAATTAAAAACTAAAGAAAATAAAAGATAAAAATAAATGGAATTAAATGAAAGAGAATTTTAAGTTACTGCCGACGTTTTAATTATGAGCTTTAGGATTTTTGCCTGAAGTTGAAGATGCAATACTGTTTGAAAACTTAATGCAACAAAGTTTTTTTTTTCAATATGAAAATTTTGTGGTTGGATAATAAATAACATACAATTCACAGCCTACGTTAATTTATTTCTTCAATATTACAAAAATCTTTATAGGTTAAAAATTGAAAAATTCCTTGTTTGGATCCTCGTTTTTTGTTGTCAAATAAGAGTTTTAAGAGAGCGTTTTACATAACAGTCACTTAATTTCCAAACTTGCTGCTATTGCATATTGTACTGTTAATGCACACTTCACTCTTCATAAATTCTTTTCGCAATTTTACGGAAAGTGCGAAGGAAGTCTTGTTTGAATTGAAAATGATATAAAATTGAGAAAATAAGAATTTTTTTGCAAATATTTGTTTAAGTCTACTGTCGTTTTTGGATTTATGAATAGTTTAGATTTTAAATTCAGAAAGTTTTTTGTTTGAAAAAGTTTTTTCTCAAATAAATTTCGAATTTAAATCAAAGGTACTACTGAAAGTTTTCGTTGAAATAAATAAGTATTTTAAGATAATCGGACCTGTCACAGAAATCAATTTTGATCCAAAGTTTTTTGAATTCCGAGAAAGCTTTTTCAGAAAACGAAAGCCGATAAATTTTCTCGGAATTAAATCACTTTTAATTTTTCGATCGAAAAAGTTTTTGTTTTGGTTTGCACAATATTGCCCCATTTAACTTTAAAATAACAGAATTAAATTTTGTCGGAATAACGAAAATCGATCAAAGTCTGAAGAAGGCAAAAAAAAAATCGATCGAAATTAAAATAAGTATTCAAAACCATTCCAAACAATTTCTGCGACAGGTCTGTATATGTAGACTTTTACAACTTTGAGACTTGAGATTTTTTTTTTTGTGCTATTGAAATTAGAAAATCTTTTCATTTACATATTTTTGCCTGTTTCATACTTTATTTTTATTAGTCTTGAAAATAATTTTAGATCAACATTTGGTATTAAATTATTTAACTTTTTTTTTTTAAATCCTCATCAAATTGAATTTAAATGTGAAGGTAAAACATTTAGTAAGACTTGAAAATTGTGTAAGAAGTTTAATTATTTTAAGTTGTTTTTGATTTTGTGTTTATTGGGTTATGCGAGACATACACAAATAGCCTATTTCTGATGTGCGAAAGAGTTCTTTCTTTCGTATAACTACATTGAAAACAAAAACAAATTTTTAGACTTTGTTTTTGTTTTCAATGTAGTTATGCGAACGAAAGAATTCTTTCGCACATTGGAAATAGGCTAAAACACTTGTTCACATACATTTAATCACTATCGCACTTCTACAACGACAATCCATTGTTCGGAGACGTGAACTAAAACTAAAAAAAATACAAATTAATTTAAATTGCAGCCTTGATATTTGTTTAAAAAAAAAATTATGTTTTGCAATTTTCGCTCAATTATATTATATTTTTTTTTTTTGGTTTCCAATTCATTCATTTTCTTTTAGTCTCAATATTGTTTTTGTCGAAAATGTTTTTCACACACTTTATTCGTGTGTTTTATTTTATTACTTTCTCTTAAAGCAAAAAAAAAAAAAAAATAATAAAAAAAAGAATACTATTAATTATACTACAAAGGTGTGAATGAATAATGAAAATGCAAGTTGGTTTTTCTTTTTGTTGAAGAAATAATTAATTATTTTAAAAATTATTTTTAATTTCTCTTTCTGCCACGAAATTCTATTAAAAGAAAATGACCATAGAGACACTGATTTAATTTTGTTTTCATATTATATATTTATTTTTTAATTTCTTTCATTTTTAATGCACGGCGTGGCATGTCATTATTTATTTTTAATCGTTGGCGTTCTTTGCTGATAATAATTCAGACTGAAGGTGTTTTCTTTTTGCTTTAAAATAAAAAATTTGTGAATTATTTTAAATTAAATCATACTGCAGGTAATACATTTTGAACGATGGCAAAATAATGGAAACGACTGCCCCCATTGCCCCATACAAGTTTATTTCCTTAATAACCTCACCACAATAGAGGAGTGGGTGTAATGCGTATGTGATGTGTATAAAAGATAAGATAAGATAAGATAAGACTAGCTGGCTGGTTGTCTGTCCACGCAAACTTTATGCGCGAAGTACAGGTCGCATAAAGTTTGCATGGCTGGGCTGTTACAGCGACAAACTGAGAATCGGTCCATAGGTTCACATAGGCCCAATACAAACTTCTTTTTGGAATAAAGTCTTTGTGCCCATAAATAATCTAATTTTGTAAGCACTTAGATAAAATTTTAAATGCAATCTAAGCACTGGATAATTTTTTTTTAAATCGCTCCGTTTAATGTTCACTCTATTTAAACAATTTCATTCCCAATACTTGACGCTACACTCAATTTAAAATTTTTAAACAGCTTTAAATCCTCATTGTCGTGTGGTCCAGATGGCATGCCAAGTTGTATTTTGAAAAATTGTGCATCGGCTACTGCAACGCCTTTTATTAATTATGTTTAATACTTCATTAAAATGTGGCTACTTCCCTAAAATTTGGAAAGCTTCGTTTGTCATTCCTTTATTCAAATCTGGCAATAAGCTTAACTCAGCGTTATTCCAAAACTATTTGAAAAATGAGCTACTGACTCTCTCGTTCATGAGGTATCTCACTTATTTACGCCATGCCAAGATGGTTTTCGTAAAGGATATTCAGCTATGACTAACATTCTACAATTAACAAATTTAGTTAATGCTAATGAAGGTTTTACTATTGGTGAACAAACTGATGTCATTTATATTTACTTCAGTAAAGCCTTTGATAAGGTAAATCAGAAACTTCTGCTAAAAAAATTGCAGGGAAGTCCCCTTGGCCCAATTTTTTTTAGTTTTCGTTAACGATTTGGCCTGAAGCAATAAATTATTATAATAAACTGATGTTCGCAGATTATGTTAAAATTGTTTTAAACTTCAAACATTCACCAGGTCATAGTTATTTTCAAAAGGACTTGAATAATTTTTAAAATTGGTGTAACATTAATTTAATAGAACTTAACATAAAAAAATTCAAGCACATCAAATATTCGAAAAGGTTCACACCTTGGCTCTTGGTTACTATTATACCAGTGGTCATTAACTGTAGCTCATTTCTGTATTTCTCGCATAGAAAAATTAAGTGTGAAACAAAAAATTCCATCATTTCTCGATTTGTGAGAAAAAAGTGTTTATGTATTTTAATGCGAGAACAGACAACACAGATTCTGTTTTAACTGGAATACTTCCAGTAATTTAGTGTCAAATGCAAGCGGAACGTCAACGAAAGAAATTGATATAATAAAAATAGGGCTGCCAGATTCAACGATTTATCGTCATTTTGACGATTTTTTGTTCCAAAATGGGCAAATTGCTGATTTGCTGATTTTTTTCTAGTGACGATATTATTCAGTCTTCGAAATAAATTAATTTTAAATAGTTTAATATGTTTGTATATACGGCACCACAGAAAAACGATATCTCTAAAAACAAGGCAGCTTAAAAAATTTATCGGCAAAATCAAAATTTCAAAGGAAAACTGTTTAATTTTTATTTGCTTAGATTATTTAATACATTTGTTTATGTGATCAAAACATTAAACTATTACCCAATTTTTTAGTCAATGCACTATAGGAAAGTTTTGCCTTTTTGTTGGCCAAAAGTCTTAGTTTTAGTTCAACATGATATTTTGTCTCGCCTTTAAGTGATTTTTTTAGGAAATAAAAACAATCTAAAATTTTTATTGGATTAAATAAAATACAATATAATAGTCTGGTAGTGTATAAAGTCATTTTCTAAAAATTTAAGGAATAGAGCTTTATAAAAATATACATAACTGAAATTTAACTCATACAATAAATTCGAAAAAATAAAAAATGTTGAATAAATAATTTAATTTAAATAGACCTCAAACTTAAGTATGTATGTATGTATAAAATATGTATTTTACTCATGAACTTTGACTATTTTTTTTGGTTATGCTTTAATAAAAATCGAACAAAACTTGTAAAAATTAATTTTAAATTGTCCGATTTTTTAAAACAAAATAGGCGATTTATTTTTATTTTTGTTAAGAAATTAACGATTTTTTTCCAAATTTATCTGGCAGCCCTGCATAAAACGAAAACAAAAAAGGACTTAAAAAAATTAAAATAACAAAATATGTATAACAATTGTGTTTTGTTTATTTTCATCATTTAAATTCATTCACTTCAATAAAAAAAAAATAATACACATTCTTGTGAACATACATACATAATTAATGCTCCATTTTTTGAAATTTTATTTTTCTCGCATAAATTTAAATGTGACTTATTTTGGCAGTTGTTGTGAGAAACTTTTAGCAAAATATTAATACAGAAACACTTTTTCTCACATCCTTCCAATAATTGCTGGAAAATTATTTAAATGACAGATAATTCTCCCAAAGTAAAGATACAGAAACACTTATGTGAGAAAAACCATTTTTTGTTTCATATTGCACTGTTTTTTTGTCATAATTCACTTGTTTCATGCGGGAAATTTTACGATGCGAGAAATACAGAAACGGGCTACTGGATTATGTAAACGTTATTATGGATCTTGGTATTATGTTAGGCGGAAAATAAAACTTTATAAAACATATAACGATGTCTTTTAATAAATATCGAGCAATCTTGGCTTTCATCAAACGTTGGGCAAAATAATTTAAATACCCCTTTATTAACAAAAGATAATTAACGTCCCTTGTAAACCCGATTCTAGACTACGGCTGAATTGTATAGGACCCCTACTATTATGGAATCGAGGATATTCTGCACTTGATCATATTCATCACGACTTGCTTCGATTCGGCTGGCAACATTAAAAAGCCGAAGAATTATGTTGAACGCTTCATTTCTTCTAAATAGGAATGTTTAATCTGATTTTCCTTAATTAAGATATTACTAACTGCTCCCTAATACTTATAACGATCCAAGACCCCAATTATTGTTAAAACTTTTCGAACAAACTACGAAATGACAGATCCATTTAGAAAATTATGTTGTAGTTTTAATGAAATGTTTAACTTAATAGATTTCTCTTTAACTGTTAATATTATTGAACGTTATATTATGTAAAGAAAAAATGTTTAATTTAATATTAAGTCTGTCCATAGACTTAACTAAACAAATAATAAAATAAGTTAAAAATACCCCCTCCGACATCAGCTTTAAATTCTATAACTTCCTTAAAAATATTGGTATTGTCATAAAATTTGGCGACGGTAACTTTCATTAAAGCTCGGGTATAAATTGTGATTTTGGTCCTGAATTGACAATTGGTACCATAAAACCTGTCCCTTTAATAACTTACCCAGAAAAAAATTTCATATAGAAATAGATATCTTAATTATATTCGGCACAAATAACTCTTATATAAATCTTAACCTAAGAACATAATTTTGTTTTGCCAGGTCCACCATTGCCCATGAATCTGAAAGTGAGTGTACTCTTAAAAAATTTCTCTGAATACTGTGGCATAGGGTAGCATTGGTTGGGCTTGACCGACTTATATTTCTTATTTTAAATTAAAATTTTAATTATGACTTCGATTTGAAATTCTAAAGAAAACAAAATAAATTTGATTCAGTAGCAAATAACCAACACAAATAAACTAATTTCAATAAACCATGAATATATTGACTTTTTTATAAAATAAACAAAAAATATTGTTCATAAAAATGTATCACAAAAAAAAAAAGAACAATTAAGAAAATATAATTAAGATTTATTTGTTTATTTTTATAAAATGAAATAATGATTTTTTGCACAATAAAAAAAACTGAAAAATGCTTAATAAAAATTAAATGAGAAAATAAAGAATGGAAAATTTTAAAAGAAAATATAATATTAAGAGAACTTTGTTTTCATACCAAAATGTTTTTTATGAAAGTCAATATGTCAAGATTTTCCCATAATTTGTTTATTCTTAAATTTTTTTAGAATTATGATTAATTTAGCTGTCATTAGATTTCAACGTGTTACCAGCTCTGGCGAGCACCCACGCGCCACTGTAAATATTTTAATATTATTAAAGAGATTGTTTTTGTTTTTTAAAGCCTTCAACTTGTAGTCTCATAATCAAGTACATTCGACGGTTGTTAAACGTTTTTTGGTTTGTTTAAAAATCATTTATTTAGTTTTTAGTTGAAGAAGATAAAAAAACACAAAAGAATTTGTTTAAAGAACATGAACTTGAATTATTAGCAATATTTTTTTTTTTTTAATTAAAACGTTTTTCTTACATTTTGTCTAAATGGTGTAAGGGGAATTTCGCTTCCGCTTCATAAAACAAAATTGTGGTGGATTGTTGGTAACTAAAACAAACTAATAATTTTGTTGGTGTTGTTGTTGTTTCTAATGTCCAAATTAATGTAAAATTATTCAAAAATAATTTTACGAATTTAAACACGATCCGTTTAAACGCCTACATTAAGTTCAGTTGGATTTTTTTTTTTTTTTTGTTTTTCAAAGAGAAACAACAAAAAAACACAGAAACTAAAAAGAAATAAAAATTGACGTCATTATTGTCTTCCAATCTGGTGAATGATCTTTATTTATTCAATAGAAATGGGTGGCCATATTGCGAATATACACAACACAAACGTTCAAACAAATACTTAAACGCTTTTCATTTACCAAAATATTGTGTGTTTTTTGCTTTTGCATTGTTTTTGTTTAGAAAATTTTTTGGGAAAAATGGAAAAGCAAGGCGTATATTTGCGTCAGTCTAACATTCGGTTGCGATCGTTAAAGACAAATTACCAAAATAAAAAAAAACGCTTAATTAACGTTCCATTTTAGTTTTTGTTTCTAACAAATTACAAATCCTTTGAAATAAAATATGGCTGTAAGTGTTTTATTAAAAGATAAAAACAAACTCAAACTAAAAATAAATATATAAAAAAATCCTTGTGCTTTATCATCAAAATCAAACAAAAAAGACTGTTAAACATCAAATATTACAAAAAACCCACTTGAGCGTATGATTGATAATTAATTTTATAATTAAAAAGAAAAAAAGTCCATATTTTCATTTCAAAAGTTTAATAAAGCATAATATTATATCAAATTTATTTTATAAAATTAATTGTGTGCAACAGCCGCAGTTTACAGTAAAACTGTGTTTTAATTAAACTTTGGTATTTGTATCAATCATACGCTCTGGTGTACAACTTAAAACTTGAATTGAAAATTAAAGTGTTTTAAATACCACAAATTTACTAAAAATTTTACTTAATTACTAAATTGTATTAAGCCAACAATTTATAACAGTTTATCTAAATTGGCAGTTAAAAAATATTTTGGTCGATAAATATATTAAGAGTGGAATAGGGGGGGATAAAAGTTTGCTTAAATTGACTAAAAGCTTAAACAAAATTTTAACAAATCGTCGTGCCGAAGTCATCTTGACGTATATCACAATTTATCAATATAAAACTCTTGTAAGTGAAGCTGAATTTAAAACATCAACTTCGGGAAAACAAGCCAGGAAGAAAGTTCCATAAGCCATATAGATCTAGTGAATGCTCCGATTAATAGATACGCTAAATTTACCACAGTAAACGGCCTTATCTCATTTTTTGATTTTGTGATAATCGTCAAGATAACTGCGAAATAATGTTTCTTCATAATTCATAAGAAAAATTTAATATTTCCTGAAACCTTTAAAAAAAATTTGGTTAAAAAGTTTTTTTTGTTAAGTACTTTTTTGAGTTTAGAAATTGGGACCCTTGTGTGGAAAAAAGATTTTTTCGGGAAAACAATATTTCCTTGAAAAATTCTTTTTTTTTTTGTTTATAAAAATGTGATTTTTTTTATAAAACATTTTCTGAAGAGGTCCTGCTGTGAGAATTTCAATTAGTGAAATGTTAATTTTTTGGTAAAAAGTAGTTTTTTCTGTCTTTCAAAAGAAAATGTATGTACTTTTTTTGAAGAAAGTAGATTTTAATTAAAAGTTACTTTTTGCTTCTTTTTTGATAAAAAAAATACTTTTTATATAAAAACTTCCTTTTTTCTTATAAAAGTAGTTTTTTCGAAATATTTTTTATTAAAATTTATTTTTTTTTAAATTTTACTCTTTTTAATAACAATTATTTATTAGCTCTATTTCTGAGAAAAATAAGTTTTTTTTTAAATACATTTTCTGCAAGAAGTTACATTTTAGAACGAAAAACACAATTTTAGAACCGAAGTACCATAAATCTGTGGTTTTCATGGGCAACTGCGTATGCCCTTTTTTCGATTATGAGATGTTGATGGCATATTGCTTAATTTCAAGCGCTCTTTACTAGGTTCTAAAAATTTCTTTTAAGGTTTTATTTTAAGGTGTTAAAAATATAATCACAACCGCATAATTCACTGTCTACTTTTGCGATGAGGGTATAAAAAGAAAAATGTTGTGCTCATGAGCACTTTAAGTGAAAATATTTTTTTAGGAAATAAGTAGAGAATCTTTTGTAAAATGGTTATTGTTTATAAAAAAACCTTTTTGTAAAAGATTTGAAAACCTCCTTGTGTTAAAACAAAAATTTTTTAAGGAACTTTTTTTAAAGGAAATATTTTTACAACGAATTCGAATTTGTAAGACGAACATAATTAACTTTGCAATAGAAGGTAATTTTTTGCTGAAAATTACCTTATATTGCAAAGTTAAGTATGTTTGTGTTTCAACAGATTTCGTTTATAAAAGTGAATTCGATACTTGTTTTCACAACTAACCGATAGTGTTCCGTTGTTTAAGCAGTACTACTTTTTTTTTAAAAAAGTACTTTTTTATATGTACTTTTTTAAAAATTATTTTTTTCAGAAAATGATAAAAAGTACAAAAAAGTACGATTTCCTTTTTATTCCATTGAATTTTGTATAAAAAAAGGAGACCTATGTAAAAGCTTACCTCCTTATAAAACGTACTTTTAAAAAATTGCGGTAAAACTTTTGAACAAATATTCTCAAAAACCAAAAGCTTTTCAATTCATTTAATTTTTTTCTTATTTTTCATTAAAAGAAGATATTTTTTTTTTTTTTTTTTGATAAAGTTACATTTTTAAAAAGGGGTAAAAAAACGTTACTTAAACCAGTATTTATTTTCCACAAAAGGTGCATTCTACTCGTATGCAAAATAACTCAAACTTTTATTCAAAGTTAATCACTTTTTCGTTAAATTTCGTCGATTTCGAGTGTCGATATTTAGCGAGTTTTTTTTGCCCTATATTATAAATTATTTAATTTACTTGTTCAATAATACTGTATTAACTCAAAACTTCAATAGAAGCATAAAAAATTTTAATTTTACATTAAAGGCATATGAATAATAATTTTTAAACCAACCGTCTCCTAACCAAAAAATAGACAAAATAGCATGATATTTTTACAGCGGTAAAATATGAATATATCGCGTCAATTAAAATAAAAAAAAATTAAAATTTTGATTTAATGGAAGAGCTTTATGATTTATTTGTATTAATAACCCTGACCTTTAGCCATTAGCCATTAATCTAAATGTCACCACCAAGTACCTCGTAAAGGTAAGCTATAGGCTCTTGTTGCCGGGTTGAATGCATACTCGAAGACTTCCTCCTGAACTCGAGAACTTACTTGCCAGTTACAGTTATGCAGTAGATTCCCGATAGTTTGTAGTCGTAGTCATGCCTTTTACGAGTTAGCGGAGTTTTCGAAATATATACATATCATTCTACGCTATAATATGTTCTTGGGCTGCAACATTCGGAATGTGCTTCAGTCAGCATGTTGCTATTTCTTTCACACCTCTAGATGCATACATATGAATTCTGTTGTCATGAAAACTAATGTCTGCTAAAGCGCAGTGTACATTAAAGTCATAATAATCAAATAATAGCTGTAATAAAAAGTTGTTTTATTTATAACTATTTCGAGTGAACCTTACAAAAATCTGATTTTATAAAGATCTAAAAACATTTCAGGCTTTAGCGTACATTTTGCAAAACAAATTGAAGTATGACAAAGTCTAAGGCGGACTTCATTATAACAAACAGAATTTTTACTTTTTTGATCAAAGTTCAAAAATTATTAAGAGAATAATCTTGACTCGAAACTTTAAATACTGGGTAGTTTTTTATTAAAAATTTTTTTTTTCTTAAGGTAACCACCCTAATATTTTTCACAAATATCCCAACATTCTAATTGAACTTCAACCAGTACATTAGAGTAAAACTAAAAAAAAAGAAAAAAAAACTCAATATTTAAAAACTTATTAAATTTTCAAATGAACTTTATATCATATTCATTACCATTTAAAGTATAAATTAATTATAAATATTTTTATATAGTTTTAAAAAAATTTTCCAATATTTTTGCACTCAAAAAACAAACCACAAAAATATATAATTTTTGTGGCCTTAACAAAATATTCAAAAAGAAAACCAAAAAAGGAAAAGCGATAAAAATTTAGAATAAATATAACAAATCCAAATGAATTGAAATTAAATTATAAATCAAATGCGTTTATTTATTGATTTATTTGTAAAAGTTTTTCGATTTTGAATAAAACTTTGTGTAAAGGAGAGTATTTGCAACATTGAACAGCAAAGAGTTTCAACGATGCTGCTGCTGTTATTGTTGTCGCTGTTTCTTGATTTTCAAAATACAATAACCGGCCAAAATATTAATAGCAGCAAATATTTAAATGACTTTATTTCAATAAATTGCCTTAACAATTTAACCTTTTTAGGAAATGTGGAGGGTGTATGTGTGTTTGTGCTTGTATACACACATACTATTTATGTACATAAATTAAAAGTTATTTATTTATTTATTTTCCCCTCTAATTGGAGGGAAAATTATTGTAAAATTAATAAAACAAAAATTATAATAATAGTTATAATAACGGTAGACCAAAATTTACATTTTAAACTGAAACACAGCACATGCATGAGGCCATATAGATTTAACAAGGAAAATAAATACATGTTTCCATTTTCCCTCTGCTGTATCATTGAAAAATTATCATAAATATTGACCGTTGCATTAATTAATTAAACAAATTTTTAAACAAATATTTTGCCAGTCATTTAATATTTTCATATAACGAGTTTAAATTTAATATGCGATAGAAGTGACTTACCTTTTGGGGGAAATTGCTGAAAATTGAGGTTGAAGTCTGACACTGAAATGAAAAAAATAAAAAATGTTTTTTTAAATAGAATAAAAAAAGAAGTAAGAACTTATTTATTAAAAGTTGCAAGCACAATTACAAATTAGCTAGCCGGGAACTAAAGTGGTCTATGATACCAAATACAAATTTTAAGATAACAAACTTTAGACCACTTTAAAAGTTAAAAAAACTGGAAAAGCAATAAATCTTAACGATATAACGTCACCAAAATGTGGTTATCGTTAAACGACCATTTTAAAATTTATTGCTTTTTCACTTTTTTTCAACTTTAGAAGTGGTCTAAGGTTTATTATCCCAAAATTTTTATTTTGTATCATAGACCACTTTAGTTCCAGGCAAGCCAATTTTATTCTAACTTTCTTTATCGGGTAGAATTAAAGTTGATCTTCAGCCGGTTGAAGTTAAACGTACTAGAGTATTTGGCGGGAGTCGAATCTGCAACCTTTACACTCATAGACAAGCTCTCAACTAACTAACCTACTACAGCACGCTTAGAAATTTTTTTAAGTAAAAGATAATTCTAATACCGGTCATGGAAGCGATGTTCGAGTGAAGACACCTGACTCAATTTTCTATGACTCTAGCCCTCAAATCGGCCGAATTAGAGGAAATTTCGCGTTCCATTAATCCGTGTAGCTTTTAAAATGTTGTAGATTTGTTTGCATAGACCAGCGATGTAATTATATCCCAAAGAAAATACTCTAAAACGGTTTAAACGCAAACGCAGAGAAAAAACATGTTAAAATATGGTCACCTCCAACAAAACTATTTTTTAAGAAAATTTTAAACATATTATGTTTAAATTTAACCATACTATTATCACCGACAACCATATTATGGTTAAACGTGTCCTCCATCAAGAAGTCACAACCATATTAAGGTTGCCTCTAAACATTTTATGGTTAAATATGACAATAATTTGTTTTTAAATAAACAATAGCATTTACCTCTTCTCCAAGAGCAACAAGCTATGCTTGAAAAAAAACCATGATATTATAAGTGTTTAACACATTTTAGTTATTATTGATCAACACATGTTCGGAGGCAACCATAATATGGTTGTGCCTTCTTGATGGAGGACACATTTAACCATAATCTGGTTGTCGGTGATAATAATATGGTTAAATTTAACCATAATATGATTACAATTTTCTTTAAAAACAGTTTTGTTGGAGGTGACCATATTTAAACAAATTTTTCTCTACGTGCAGGACCAAGGCAGCCATTAGCGATTACCGTTGCATGAAATAACTCGCAAGCCGAACTTGGTATTTAATATTTCGATTGCGTCATACGCTGTATGGCAGGTTGATCTGCCCTGATTAAAACGCATTATTTTCAAGTTAAAAGCATTGAGCTGGTTTACAAAAAAAAACACCAATACTATGGCCTGAACATGGTTTTTAATAATTTGATTGCATTATAAGCTTGGACGTTGTTTCGTCCTAATGGAAACGCATACTATCCAAGTTCATAGCGTTGAGCTAATCCTAAAAATAAACCAAAGCTGTAACGATCTTTGTCGTTATGTAAGCCTTATCCAACAGTTAATTATTCTCAGATAAACTTGTGCCTCGTGCCTCACTTTATGCTGCTCAGTCGTCCTAAATGACTCAAGTTTTCCTGCTGCCAAAACTTTAAAGCTTCGTTCAGCAACATTTTCACTGGTGTTCATAATAGAGCAACAATTTTTTTTTTTTTTTTTTTGTTACCACATACATTTTCCGTAAAAAAACCGTTTGCAAATTTTTCCCAGAACAAAATTACGTATTTAAAATATTTTTTATTTAAATTTTCATTCAAAACTAAATAAATTATAAATTATAAACATCATATTCATTTTCATACAAATTGTTGCTGAAGAAGAAGTCGACTCAACTTTTTAAAAAAAACTTAAGATACATTTTTGTTCGAAAAATGAAAAGAAAATATATGAAATACTTTGGAAAGAAATAATATAAAAGAAAAAACGAAGTTGTTGCTAGCAATGTGTACGAGGCTTAAAGGCAGAAGTTCGAGCTTAACTAGAAAATATGATTTTCTTGTGTAAACACACATTCGGAAAAATCCGGTATAAAAATGACAAAATTGGCACCATTCATTGTCAAAAGTGATCCAACTACATTTGTGTTTAATTTTATAACGATTGGTGTCAAAATTTTTAAGCCACCTCGTTGTCATTTTGTTACAATTTGGTCTTATTTTGAGAACACACTGTTATCATATCTACACCACAATGGTCTGATTTCGACAATATGTTCATAATATTTGGATAACTCACCGTTACTCTATTGACAACATTTAGTTATCATTTCGACAACATATTATTCTCAGTCTGATAAATAATAATCCACTGTGAAACCAACCAATAAAAAACACATGGGATATTTATTTATTTTTTTTATTTATGTCTTAAATATTCTTTGAAATAAAAATGGTGATCCCTATATCATATGACCTGTGAGACCTGTTCCAGCACATTCTAAAAAAAACTGGAACCCGTACAGCACAAATTTGTCTTATTCTGTCTTCGAACACTGCATTGGAATCGAAATGCCAACTTACCTCCGCATGAAAACCATTTAAAATCTTTTAATTCTTTAAGTCTGAAAAATCGAAGGATACATATGAAATCTTCTTCATTCTGAATTTTTAAAAGGTGAAATTGCTTCAGAATTCCTACTTCGTAATGTTGACTTTTCAGCTCTATATCCGCCTGTCCAGAAATTATTTACCCCTTAAGCTACGGTCACAGTTGGCAAATATTTCACGGAAAAGACGTAACCATCGGAAAACTAAAATATAATTTGCTTTAGCTGTAATATTTATTTTGAATATAATACTACGTCATACAAAAAACAGTTATTTGCTGTGTTTGGCAGAATAATTAGTTTTATTTTGTGATAATAAAACCGTGTTAAATCTCACTAACTATCAAACAAAATTAGTGGTTGCGCTTATTTGGTCAAATATTTAATAAGTGTGACCGTAGCTTCAGACTCAATACTTTCGGTCTAATTATGCAAATTTTGATCCTTTTCTTAGAATGAACTCTGACAATTTTAAAAGTTCCTTTAAAATAAAATTTTAAGACAAACACCTTTTATTTAATTTTTTTTTTGGATTATTTAATTTTTTATAAATTATTTTCATTATATAAAACGTTTTTTCGAATTTAGTTCTATGAACTAAATATCTGGTGGTGTAGAAAATCATTCCTAAGTCTATGTACATAATTATAGCTTACATGTTAACCAAATGTAGGCTTAAGCAAAAAGTATGTGAAATATTAAGAGAATAGGACTATTGTAAGAAATTAAAATTTGACTCATAAAAACGTTTGTGCCGTGTATGTGCTCGTAAAACTGAAGAACCGCTGGACCAATTGACACCAAACTTGGACTATAAATTATATTTATTAAACAAAATATATTTATTACACAAAAACAATTTTTCTGATAACCCGATAGATAGCGCTGGGATCAAGTTATTAACAAAGTTCTCCAGTATTTAATTTTTATTTTTATTTCGAAAATCCCGAGCAGCGCCGGGACCGGACCATACAGCTAGTTTTTTAAAAATAACTTTTCCTTAACCAATTATATTAAAAATATTTTGTTATCTATTATTTTTAATAATCATTTGTTTAACCTTAATCTATATTGTCTATAATTTTTTTTTTTTTAATAAGATTCTACACAAATTCCAGATATCGTGAAATTTGTTTTTGGAAGGTCAACAAAAGGCCAACAATGTTTTATGATCTTATTTTTTGATAAACATTCAGTTCAATGTTTGAATTTGAATATTTTTTTCTACCAAATACATATTTAAACTAAATAATATTATTGTTCATTAATTAAATGAATAATAGCAATAGAGCTAATGGAAATTAAATGGAAATTGTTTATATTTATGCACACAAACGCACATACAAATTAAAAAATCTATGTAATTATAAATACACAAACACATACACACACATACATTAACAAATACTTACAGCAACCACTTTCAAAAGGCAATAAAAACCACAACAACAACGACAGAATAGCAATAGAATAATATTAAAAAAAAAACAAAAATAACAATAAACAAATAACATAAATACATAAAATAAATAAATATAAAACAATTTAATTAAATTGTATAATTGGTAAAATAAGCAATAAATTTTGTTGTTTAAATTGCAATTTATGTTTTAAAGGAAATTTAATTTCAAATAAAAAAAAAATTATTATTTAAACAAATATTATTTTAAAAAAAACCTTTTAAAGCTGGGACATTTGAAGCAGAGGTAGAAAAACAATGTTTTTTTTAGTGTTCAATAGTAGGTAAGATTTATTTCAGCACATGCCTTCCAGCCTCATTTTAATGTGGTCTTAAGCACTTTTAGCAATTTTGTGTATTCAATTCGGCCGAAGTATACACACGCGATTTGTTTAGGAGCCGGTACTGTCAAGCCTGCACTGATTAAGGAATAGGCTTCTATTGAATAGCAACAGCACCTAGAAAGACACGCAGTTAGCCAAACTTTCCCACAAGCGATCGAAACTCAGCCCTTGCTACTTACATATTAAGCCTAAATCATCACATAATCACCGAAGGAGCCTAAGCTATGGTCAGACCGGTGCCGTACCACCGACGGCCACTGACTCCCGTGGTATCATAAAGGATCTCAGGTCCACCGCGACCTAAAAGATATCTTGCAATTTTAAGCTCTGCTAAATTCCAGGTATTGGCTTCCCCTGATTTTCCCAGATGTAACACCACATGGCTTTTTTTAATTACTGTGGGATCACTCCGAAGGTACAATTAAAATGTTCCCTTTCCCCTGAAAAAATTCCATGCTTACCTTTTCAACCCCTACCATTATTCGTCCAACGATATGTCCACTTAAGGAGTGTGTCCTATAAGATTGATTAGACTGTATATGATAATTTTTCAAAATTGTAGCTAAATAACAGTTGGTTAAAAAAGGGAAGAATAGTGGCCAGCAAAATGACAACAAATTATAAACCAAAATTCCATATCAAAATCCTCTTCACCTTTCGTTTACATTTACAGGTGTTTTTTATATCGTTTAAAAAATGTAGATGTTTTCTTTCTGTTAATACTTCTAGAGGAACTGTAGTATAAACCCCCTTATCTTGTAAAACAAGATAAGGGGGTTTATTCCCACTTCAAAAATTTTCATACAAATTTTTTAAAAATTAAAAAAACGTATTAAATGAAAAATATTTCGGCGCAACGTTAAGGAACAAACGAAAAAACCCCTACGCCACTACGTTGAGTGCGTTCAAAATGTTAAGTCGTTGAGGCCTTTAAATTTCAATTCAGTTCAGGATTTCCGTCATAAGAGATTTGTAACCAGAACAAACTTCGCCCATTAAGGCTTAAATCAGAAACTTAACCACTTTAAGAACTTACGTTTAGGGCATAAGGCGCAGCCTTTACTTGAACTTGAAAAATTAAAAAAGATCCTGGATCTTTAAATTTTCAGGGCTTCCATAAAGCACAGTATTATTAGACTGGACTTTGAGCAGTCGTTATAAACGACTATCGAGTCGACTATAAGCAACTATCGAGTCAATCGTAAAACGATTATCGCTTCAGCTATAGAATATCCAAATTACTTTGGAAACGACAACCAAGTCCTGTTTAGAGCCCATGGAGTTGATTTAAGAGCCAACCATCGGGGCAACAATAGAGACAACTATCGAGTCGACTATAGAAACGACTATCGAGTTGACTGAAGACTATCAAAATTACTTTTAAAACGACTATTGTCTCGTCTATAGAGTCGGTTGAAGAGCCAACCTCCGGGACAACTATGTAGACGACCGCCGGGACAAATAAATGGAGCACTATGTTGTCGACAAAAGGGACGGGTTACAAGTGGGCTGCCGAGACTAGCAGGTCGTTGATTAGACGATTATCAAGTCAAATATAAAAACAAATATCTAATCGACTATTTTATTATTAATTCTTATTTTAAAAACAGTTTGATTGGAGTTTGATAAACAGCGAGCTGTTCAAATTTAGCGGCAGACAGTCTGGTTCTATTGACAGCAATTATGTACGTTGAAACGGCCAAGACAAGAGACAACGGGCTTCCCAAGACGCATCAAATCAAATCAATTAAAGAAGTCATCAGGTTCATTATTTTTAATTTTATTCTGTAGCAAAGAAAACCCAATACATTCCTAAAGTCCCACAATGGCCAGCCCTTAATTTTTATTTATTTGAAAATTAATTTGTTTAAGTATTAAACAAACGATTTTTCGTTTCCCTTTGCATCTCTCAATTCAAATGGTCTTCTTATATGCCAGACCAATTTCCCTACGAATTTTATAAATTGCCAAACAGCACTTGTTTAAATATTTTGAACAAATATTTTTTTGCTTTTCATAATTGTTTAATTGTAATAAATATTTCAAGTTGTTTTTTCCGCTTAAATGCCTTAAATATTTAACAGCAATCGAAATGAACAAAGAATTTTTGTTGTTTGTATATATTTTTCCCCTCCCCCCATTTGTAGAGGGAAATATTTTATTTTTATAAATATAGTTTTACATATTTATTGTATGCCCTTAAAAAATATATATTAAGTTCTTTTTTGCTTTTCGTAATTCATTTTACCCCGTAGTTGTTTTATTAAATATGCACAGTTTTACCAACTTTCGACGCTGATGGCAACCACATCAAATGATTGATGGGTTTTTCCTTCAGCGACAAGTGGTCACAAAATACTTGACATTTTTTTTTTCAATGCTATCGAAAGTTTAAAGCGTAACTTTTTTTTATATATTATTTTTCTCTGCTTCCCTTATTGATGCTGTTGTAGCTGTTATCGTGCGGTTTTCGTTTTTCAAATGAAAACTATAAACAAAACGCCGAAAATAAAACTCGAAATGTCACATTCACAAAGTAATTTCTACACATACATATACATTCTTCACTGTATTGAAATGTATTGGTTTTTGCTCGTGGAGCAACAGCATGTCCAGAAAAAAAGTAAAATTACATTTTACTTAAAATAGATTTATATGTTGAAGAACAAAATCAACAGAAAACAAAAGCAACAACAACAGCAACATCACCAGCAATAATATTAACAACACCATAAAAAGAAACCAACAACAAATAAATATTTATCAAAACCATTTGAAGCATGTGTTGAGTAGGGATGATTGCAACGGTGTGTGTGTATTTCTAAAGGCATGGAAGACTTAAGTATTAAAACAATTTGCTCCTCTTGAACTATTTAGACGGCCTTAAGGCCTTCAAACTGATTGGCGTCATCATGGCTTTTTCTTTAGCCGTAGTAATTATTAATCGAATATTAAGACGACTTTTGATACGATGTTATGGTCGACTATCGTGACAACTTAAAATTTGAATATTAAAAATGGCTCTACAGACGACTATCAAGAAAAAAAAACAACAGAGATGATTATGGAGTTAACTACAGTGTCGACTATCCATACGCCTATAGAGTTGACTATATATACCATAGAGTTAATTATCAAGACAGGTATAGAGAAGACTACCGATACGACTATCTAGACGACTATCGATAACTAAAGAGATGATTATGGAATTGAATACCGAGACGAACATGAAGGTGACTACTGAGACGACTATTGACAAGCCAATAGAGTTGACTATATAGCCTACACTGGCGGCTCTATAGTTCTATATATGACGGCTCTATAGTACATTATAGAGAGATATTATGTTCGACTATCGGTACTTCTATACTTTCGGCTATTGAGATTGCTATATTGTCGATTATCGAGACAACTATACAGTCGACTTTGATAGCCTTTGATTTTAAAGGCCACTTTTGAGTCATCTTCTAATCAACTGTTTTATTTTCAATTAACTCTACCCTCGTTGATTATCAAATCGGCTATAGAAATGACTTTCAAGACGAATATCGAAATCTTTTTTTTTTTAAGTCGTTATTGACAACAATCGCTTACTGGTAGTCACTTGATATTATCCAAAGCGTTTTTAAGTTGACGTCGAGTGCAGTTGACTCTGTTTCAGTCGACAGTATATTTTGCGTCGACTCAAATGCAAATTAAAGACAAAGTATTTCGAAAAGGTTTCCTGATGATCTGGCCTAAGCAACCAGCCGAAGTCGAAGGGATGTGGTCGTCGACTTACAGTGGCAACAACTTAAAATTTACGTTAGCATCGGTAAAGACAAACGAAATAGGGGTCGATAAAAGCAAAGACTATTGAGGTACTATAAGGATGATACTATGTTGACTATAGAGACGGCCATCGAGCCTTATCATAGTGACTACAGAGACTAACGTATCGTCTAGAGTAAACAGTTATGTCAAATACGCTGACGACTCTGCTTAAGAATATAGTCGATTATTTTGTCGGATATAGAGATGCCTATCGTCTTGTCTGCATATGCAACGATCGCGTCAAGTACATATAAAGCAACTTTTGTTTTAAATAAGAGAAGACTAGCAATAAAAATGTATTTTAATTTAAAAATTTGTGATATTAAGTAAAAAATTAATAAATCTGCACCAGTAAACAAATTAAGAGTATCAATCAAATGTATTTTAATGTAAACAACATTTTCTGTAGTAATGTTGTTAATATAAGTGAACCTTTAATTTAATTGATTAAACTTTTAATTAAAACTTATTTTATTTTCGATTAATGGTTTAATTGAAAAAAAATGGCGTGAATTTTTTCTGTGTATACAGATGATTACAGTGTCGACTGTAGCGGCGGTTATCGTATAGAAATAAAGGATGTTTTTTGAGCTGCGTGTGAACTTAAAACGGCAATACAAGACAAAGATTTTGTTGGAATGAAATTTTTTATTTCTATCTAGTAGATACTGTCATGTCATTTATTTTTTTATATAGATTATTACCGGCATATGTCGGTCGCGACTACGAGTTACAGGATTCATACGATCAGTATAATTTTTGACTACTTTTTCCAATAAAATCTGGCTATATGGCATCAAAGGTGGCTTAAATATTGGTTTCAAGAGTTGCTGGTTAATCGGCATAAGCCAATGACTTAACATAGGCCCATAAAAAGTAATCCACAGGCGTTAAATCGCACGAACGAGGCGACCAGTGAACAGATTCTCTTCTGGAAATAAAGTTGTAACCAAATTAATTTTGCAATAAATCAATTGTTAAGCGCAGTATTCGGCAAGTTGCGCCATCTTGTTTGAACGAAAAGTCGTTGAACAAAAATTCGGCCATAATTGTTCGATAACGCTCGCCAATCACTGTAAGGGCAGCTCCTTGCTCATTTCGAAGAGCCTGCACCAAACAGTGAATTTTAATGGATGGTGATTCGTTAACGGCTATAGGGTTGTCTTCGCTCCCAATACGGCAATTTTGCTTATTTACGTAGCCATTTTACTAGAAATGAGCTTCGTAGAATTGACGAACTTTTAACAAAGATTTTTTTTAAGTTTAACGATTCATGATGACATGGTAAGCCTTACTGAACAGAATTGTCAACACAGTTTGACATTCTCAGCAGTCAAAGCATATTACCGATAACGAAAGTTCTTCTGCAGCTAAAAAAAAAATCCTTACTTGTCGGCTATGCAAATGCCAATAAGAGAGGACTCTTGAGATACTATAGAAATGACAACAGTGTCGAATAAAGAGAGGTATATCCAGCTGTCTGTATGGAGGGAACATTATCTAGTTAATTATTTGCCGACTATCAAATCAATTAATGATTAGTAGCATGTCGTCTAGAGTATCGAATATCGATACGACAACCGCAGAAACAATTATGGTTTCTAAACGAGTCGACTAATTTTGCCGTCCAATTTGGGTCAAGTGTTGAATAAAAACATTTTATTTTTTAGCACGCGCTGACATTACATTATTGTATATTTGATGATGATGTTGGTTTTTTAGCCAGTTTCCAAAAAAAATAAAATTGATATTAATATATTTTTATATATTTTACATATAACTAAGTTTCATTGTTGCTTTATTGGTTTTAGTAATTTTAAATTTATTTCTCTTTGATAAAATATTACATTTTGTTATACAAAAAAAAATTTTTGTTTTTTTTTGTATAAACATAAATATATAATTTGTAAATTGAAACTATAAGGCCGTATGTTGTTTGCGCAGTTTGCGACAAATTAAGCCAGTTTTTATAATCGCCTGTAAATAAAAAACTTTTCTCCATAAACATATACATATCGCACTTGATCATAAAGAGGGTATTCACTTAAAATTTTAGAATTTTTAGTAGAAGCAAAACTACTTTAAATTTAAAATTAAAGGCATATGACAAATAAGTTTAAAGCCAACCATTTCGTTACTAAAAAGTAGGCAAAATAGCACGATATTTTTACAGCGCGCAGATATGAATATAGCGTGTCGATTTCTTCCAACAAGAGAAAAGTAGAAATTTTGGTTAATACCCTCTTTTTGATCAACTGCGATATGTCACAAATGTATTTTTTTTATATTATTATTTAAATTTATTTTAGCATAGGAGAGTTTTTTGGTGGTACAAATTTGTGTTTTTTATAGTTGTAATTTTGAGATCTTTTTTTTCGATTCTGGTGAATCTTTGGTTTTCGTAGATATAATAGTGTTTCCATTTTATACAATTTTATTAGTTTACAAAAAACTTATATGTAAAATTTCATTAACGTTTCCTTATATTTTTATTTGTTAAACGATTAAGTTTTTTTTCTGTTCATTTATTCATTCATTTATTCATTTATTTGTTCCCGTATTTTAAACTTTAGTTTAGATGTTTGTTTATGTAGTTGTGGCATTATCTGAGTTCTTGTATTTTCTTTTTAAAGCAAAAATATTAATTTTAATTTAACACAATTTATTGTCTGGTAGCTACAATTGTTGCACGTTGCTTTTAAAATTCAATATAAAAAAAAAATTTTTTTGTCACACTGTGGGTGTTATCAAATGACTTTATGATCATAATATTAAAACAATTTGTTGTCATGTTAATGTGTGGCAAAATATTTTTTTTGTAAAAAAATTAAATTTTTTTTAAGCAATTTTTTGTTGCTTTCACTTTGTTTGTAACTATGGCGGCGGCATCGTTTTTTATTGCTCTGGTGTTAAGTGGACTTAAATAGAAAAGTATTTATGAGTTGTTAAATAAATCTAAAAAAGTGGCTATTCATAAATTTTTTGTTTTCACTTTAGCGACTATGTCACAAACCATTAATTATTTTTAAAGACATTTGATAAAATTTAAATGTCTAGAAAAAAATAAAATGAAAATTGTTTAAAATAAATTCAATACAATGAATATGTAAATGACTAGAAAAAAACTAGAATATTTAAGGACTAGAATAAAAGCTTGTTCATCTGCCAATGGCTACTTTTTAACTGGAAGTTTATTGAGTAGATTAATTAATTTACATCCTATATAAAATAAGTACATGGAATATGAACAGAAGCTAAATAGCTAATTTACGCTTGATAGCCGGCCTAAATAAGCTATTTGCTTTTCTTAATATTAATTGAAGTTCTTTTTGGAAATGGAAGCGAATTCAATTAAATTTATTAAAAAAGTACATATATAATGCCTTTATCGTCGTCATTGATGACTAGCTGCCTCTATACCTGGGCATAGGCTAACTATAAATTGTCTCCATCCCTGTCGATGTGCGGCTATAGCTTTAAGCTCTCCATTGTTATATGAAGGTTCCTTCAAGACTATGAGGTATGGCTTTTTTTTTAGTGTTTGTTTTATTTTTTGGCAGTCCTGGTTTTTTGCCGTTTCTTGTAGGTTGTAAACAAGGGCGTGGTTGCATATTTCTCCAGGTGGCTTACGAAGGAAATTACCGATCTAACTAAATTTTCTTTTTAGCATTGCGGTGTTAACAAAGAAAAAATCGCCATTTTTTTCAATAAATCTATTAATAAATAAAATCAGTTTTAATTAATAATTTAATCAAGTGAATCAAACGTTACCTTATATCAACAACATTACTGAAGAAAATGTTGGTTATATCAACACAGAAAAAATTATTAAATTTCTCCAATCACCAAATTTATTCAAAATTCATAATATCAAGCAAACAAGTTGTTGATTTTGATTTTTACTAAAGATTTTAAAATTTTGAAAAAGTTTAGTTTTAATTAAAAAAGTGATCAAAAAACTTTGCCATTTCAAACAATGTGTTTATTTATTTAAATAAATATAGACAATTCCCAACAACAATTCTACATGTTTAAATTATTTTATTTTAAACGAAAAAAGTCAATTACGATTTTTTGGTATTTAATTAAAATTTTAATTGAAAATTTATTTCAAAACAACTAAAATGTTTATTAAATCAATATTAAATTTTTAATTTTCTTTCAACTAAATTAAATTTAAATACTTTTTAAACAATTTTTTTAATTGCTAAAAGAATTTTTTCTGTGAAGAAATATTTAATTTGAATTTAATTAATATCACAAACTTTTTAATTGAAATCAATTTTTATTTTTTTTCTGCGAATGTCTTTAACATCTGTTTTAGACCAAAGTTTTTCCTGTAAATAAAAAGGGAACTGAATTCTAAAAAAAAACTTATTGCACTGGACCAAAACATTTTAGGAAATTTTTCGAAGACAGTTTATCTATTTCCGAACGAAGGCTTCGTTCGCTTAACTTAAATTTAAAACAAAAAGAAATTATGAAATATTGTTTTTGCTTTACATGTTAATTAAGCGAACGAAGTCTTCGTTCGAAATCGAGGAACAGGCCATTAGCTTATTTCTTATAACTTTTGGAACAAACCAGTTAGAAAGCACACGGAGTACTTATTTTGTTCTAAAGCTGTTGGGAATCGAGTTCTATATCTTGTGCAGCTGCGTATACGCACCAACTGCCTTCCTACTTCGGCTTTTAACAGTTTTTCCCTTCTTAGTTAAAAGTTACGTAGTGACAAATAAATTTTTTAAGTAACCCTCTTAGTGCTTTTCTCAGCTGGCTAAGAAGATCAAGAAGCCAAATTGTTACTCAGATCCAGCTCGTAAATTTACTGCCCGTTCGCCGATATCGAACGTTAACGTTCGCATAGAAAATTACATTTAAAACCAAAACAACTTTTGAAATTTTGTTTTTGTTTTAAATTTTTTTTTCTATGCGAACGTTAACGTTCGCTTTCGGCGAACGGGCAGTTACATTGACTGACTAAGAAGAAACATTTGATTTGATTTGCAAACACATACGCAAAGTGCGAAATGATTTTAGATCGATTAAAAGTTTTAGATAGCCAATTAGTTACTTTAGAATAATTTGTGAACTAACCTGTACTTAACCCTCTAACGGTCGGAGAAGACGTTTCTAAAATGAATTTCCGAACTTTATTGTTACCAAAAATTAATTTAAAACAATTGTTAAGCAATTGGAAAAAAAGGTTTAATAAATTCCTTTAAGATTAAATTAAAAAAACAATTAATCTACGGTCACACTTATTAAATATTTGACCAAATAAGCATAACCACTACTTTTGTTAATAGTTATTTGGATTTAATGGTTTTAATATCACAAAATAAAACGAATTATACTGACATAGCAAAAAACTGTTTTATGTAAGATGTTGTATTATAAACGTTAATATTGGAATTAAATGAAATTCTATATTAGTTTGCCTGTTGGTGGCGTTTCAATATTCCAATATTTTACAAGTGTGACCGTAGCTTTAGTATTTTTAAATTTTGCTAAATACAGTACAAAAAAATAGCTGCCTTAAGGCATTTATGTTTTTATATTTGCATTTAGCATATCGAGGAAGTCTTTACTACTGATACAATATTTTTAAGTGCTTTATAAAATAATCACTTAATTATTTACGAGATCGGCTACAAGACTAAACTAAATCAAGTAGCCAATTTGAAAGTTAGGAAAAGTTTGTGACAGTACATTAGTTTTATAACAAAATCTTATATTTTCGAAAAAAAAAAACAAACTAAGGCGTCTATTGGACTCCTGTTAAATTAGATCCATTAGCATTTATTCAATTTGTGTTACAGTCTCACGAAGTGAACATGACAAATCTGCTCTATTCCTCTTAATATACTTTTATTACAAAATATTTTTTAAATAATTTTTATTGCAAATTTTCCCTTGACTTCAACTTTTTATGTTCATTATTATGTACTAAAATTTTGTTTTCCAAGTTATTTTTATACATCAATAAAAATTACATAATTATGGAATATTAATGTTCTGCACTCGTATGTGAGAGAGTGTGTGTTTGCGTTTTTTAATTTTTTATGAAAATAGGATATCCTTTTTTTCTCAAATTGTTGTATATAAAAATGTTATCAATTTGTTTAGTCTGGGTTCACACTATGAACATTTTCTTTCAGAATGTCTAAGTTTATTGGTGAGAGGGGAGAGAATAATATCATGTTCTCTTCCACTCTCACCAATAAACTCAGTCTTCCTGGAAGAAATATTTTATAGTGTGAACTCAGACTTAGCAATAAAAATAAAAAAGGAAAATGTTTGTTTCTTTATTAACTTAAATATTTTATTTGTTTAAAATAAAAAAATAAATAAAAATATCTCTAAAATTTGCGAGACTGTTTTAATGTTTTTTTTTTGCGGTTAATGGGCTAAGACAATGCTTGTGAATTGATTCTGTGTGCAGAGAATAAAAAAAAAAAAAAACAGTGGGTATTAAAAAAATCGTAAAAGAAAGAAATATAAATAATAAGTTGATTTTACATATCAGATAATGATACAAGTTTTATTTCTTGAAGTCTTTAGGTGGTCAAACCATCCAACTAAATCTCATACTCAACAGGGAAATCGAAAATATGCTCTAAAAAGGTTTTTATACGCATTAAATATTTAGTCAAAACTTAAAAATATGCTCTTAAGTGGTTTGAAATATGCCCTACAAGAAAAATGTCTAATTTCGAAACAAAACATTTAGAAAACATTTAGCGGCTACTCTGACCTTAGCCTATGAGTATACACAATAACGAAAAAAATAAGTAAATACTAAAGGCCCATCAATAATATACATTAGCTAGCTTAGACCCCTTTCAGATCCGGCAAGTTACTTGTGCAAGTCTCTTGAGCACCTCTAGGATTGGGGGGGGGGGGGGGAGGGGGGAATGAGTACAGACTTTGTTGTACTCCGTAAGTGGCGCAACTAACTTGCCGAGTCTGAAATTTGCCTTGCTGTCAAAAAATAACGAAAAGCTCGCAAATACATTAAAAAAAAAAATTATAAAACATCTTATTTCGTGTAGAATGTCCAATCTGTTTGGCACTTTGCTTAAGGAATTGTTAGTTTCATAAAACTTAACGAAAGGTTTACTTAAGTTCAACATGGTTTCACGCATTTGACTCACATATATTCGCACAGTTGCTCAAGGCAGCTCATGCACATTATGATTTGGCCTTTGAATTTAATTATTGTAATTTACTAATGAAATTGGCGAAACTGGGTTCATAACGCCCGACGTTAATCCTCTCCCTATAGGTGGTAGTAGCACTACCCACATTAATCTCTATATTCTTAGAGAGCGCACAACAGACCCGGTAGAGGCCTAGATGTATATCGTATTAATATGGGGTTGATGCTTCCTCCTCCTTTCGATCTATCCTGACCTAACCTAATAATGATGTTCACGAAACATTCATTATAATTTGTATTCTCCTCGTTTGTATTCATTATTTAAGAGCCGGGCAAGATGAAGTTAGTTTGTTCACATATACAAGAGAATTTGAACATTAACAACTCTGAAATAAAACAATCACTGAATTAATCTCGAATAAGTTCATGGAAAACACTATGATTCAAAACTCATTGTTGCCAGTTCTTCAATGTAAATTAATTGCTTCAATGTTAATTTTAAAATTTAAGATAAATTTAATTTCATTTTAAAAACATTCACTAAATTCAAAAACATTTTTCCGCAATGTGTTTTGCTTGGAAGTACATAAAAAAGTAGTTAGCAAAAAAATTCAAAATGCTTTACAAATTTCATATATTATTATAAAGAGAACATAAGGGAAAAAATTACATGAATTTACTAAAGTGGCAACATTGCTATTGAATATTAGTGAGTGAAATAAAAGCTATTTCATCGAACAATCTCTTTTTGTTTATGATATGAAATAAAATGTCTTCACTAGCAGCATGAAGACAGCAACGGTTTGTTCAGTTATCTCAATTTTATTCGGGCATGAATAAACATTTCAACATGTTTATGAATGAAGTTGTTCATGTAGCCCTTTATTAGACAAATCCTAACCTTTTTACAGCAACTGAAACTAAATTAGCTAAGAGTTGCCATATTTTCTTACCCACTGTATAACATTTTATAAAATTCTCTACCCCATAATACCCCCCCCCCCCCCCCCCCCCCCCCCCCCACCCTTCCCATTATGCTAGGCACTGTATATATACGATTTTTCGTCACATTCAAGTGGGTGTTGCGTTGTGTACAAGTTGATGTTTTTTTTTTCAATCTTTTGGCCCACTGCCAATTGACTTAATTAAATTAAACAGATTTTTGAGTTAGAAACAAAAAACAAAATATGAAAAAAAAACAAACAACATAAAACACCAAAATAATGCACGAAATTGAAACAAAAAGCAAATCCAAAATATTTAGAATAAGAAAAACGTAAATAACTCCAGAAATGCAAAAAAAAATTTGGCACAAATTCAATGTCGTACAAATGTTAAATAAACAATTTTAATGTTTATTTTAATATGTAACAAAAAAAAAAAAGAATAGCAAGGCTATAATAGAATAAAAAATGAGAAAAAAAAATCTAAATACGGAAAATTATTATAAAATATATCAAATAAAAAAAGAAAATGTCTGTGCAATTAGAACCTAAATAGACGGTTCCAAATTTTAATTAGGGGAATCACAACATAATCAAGAAAATATTGCTAATCGTTATCATAATTTTTATTTCTTATGTGATTTTTATATTTAATATAAATTCTATAATCTCTTTATAAATATATGAATTCTGCTGAAAATTATTTTTTTTTAAATTAATAATTAAACAGAAAACCACTTAGTATTAACATTTTTTGCATTCAAATTAAAACCACAAACTCACTTAATTCTGGAATTTTAAATAGTTATTTTCAATTATTATCAAATTGTGGCACATCTCATAAAAATACCAACGATGGAATGAAAACAAAAAAAAAAATTGATACATTAAAATATTTTAGTTTTTCGTAAACATTTGGGATTTAAATAACGATAATAAATTCATAGTATCATTAATATTATGAATATAAATTAAAATGTATACGGAAATTTATATAAAAATAAAATTAATGCAAATAGAAAAGCAAATTTCCAATGAAAATTTAAACTACAACAAAATTGAACTTTCTTTTTTAGCAGAAATAAAGAAAACTGTTGGATTTTAATGGAAGTTTTTGAAATTTTAATTAGGCTTTAGTTTAATTTTCATTAAATTATTTTTAGTAAAGGAAGGAATTTACAACATGAAACGAATAAAAAAATTTTGATAATTTTATTTCTGACTGAACACGGTATTCAACTCGGGTCGAATTTACTGTGCTGTTTCCAGGTGACAAGCAATTGATTGTGTAGTAAAATTTATATGAAAATCGCTCAGTTTTTGAGTGCTTTTCATATAAATTTTACTACACAATCAATTGCCTGTCACCTGGAAACAGCACATACATGTTTCGAGAATAACAACATTCCCATCATCAGAATTCTTTGCGTTCTACCGTTTGCACCACTGCCGCACCTCTCAGTCTATAGTCAAACATCAATATTTAATCAACGGTATTGGTGGATAGAAATTTTCTGTACGATTGGTTAAACATTGATGTTTGACGATAGACTGACAGGCGCCGAAGTGGTGCGGTTATTCTAGTGTTCAGTCAGGAATAAAAGTATCAAAAAATTTTAAATTTGTTTTCTGTTGTAAATTCCTCCCTACACTAAAAATTATTTAATCAAAATTAAATTTGATGGACTTAATTAAGCCTTATTACAATATCAAAAACTTTTTTATAATTAAATTTGACGTGAATAAAATAAATATTAGTCCTAAGCTGCAACAGTTAATGCTACTGCTCTTTTGAAACAAACTACAGGCTTAGCTACTACATTTGGCAGTAAATAGGCAAGTTGGCTAACTTCTTAGAGTAAGCACTAGTTTCCATATTTCTACATAAATTTACTGCAAAAAAGTAATTTTACTTAATTTTCAAAGGAAACTTAACTCTATTGTAAATTATCTGGAATAAAAAAGCAACCAAGGTGCTATTTTAGGCAGGCTACCAGGTTTGCCAATTGAGATGGTTAAATTTTTCTGGGGAAATTAAAGAAAAATCGTTTGACTTTGTTACTAAAGACATATAACTTAAAAATTACCCCATTAACTGCTGCATATCAATCCGAATACTAGAATTAGCAAAGTAGCCAATTGGCTGTTACCGTATAGCTACTGAATTATACTTTTGTTATTTATAAATAAATTATTAAATTTTTGTTCAAACAAGAAAGCTGGAGCTGGTTAACTCTATATCAGTTAAGTCTATGGTAGCTTATTATACATTTCGATTTAGCTCCTGGAATGCTCAATTTAAAGCTTGTTTTTATATTAAAAAATATGGGATATTTCACTAAACACTTTGTTAATAAATTCAGCAATAGACAACTTCATATTAATAAATGCACTTAAATAAATCAAGTAGGCAATTAGCTATGAAAAATAACTAACTACACTGAACTTTAATTAGACAATAATATAGTTCATGCAAAATCTATTGACTTATACTTTTATTAGTTTCATGGAAATTTTAAAATACCAAGTGACTACTTTAAATCGGATACTTAACTTTAGTAGCATACTAACTATTTAGAATCAGCTTTGTGGTCTATAAGAGGTCATTCAGACATTCGAGAAGTTTTTTGAAGGCAATAGAAAGTTTGATACTTTTAATGTAGCCAAACAGCTACTTGATTGGCCTTTGGAATCCAGAGTGATATAAGTAACTTCTTTGGGATACAAGTATACTCAGTTGCCTGCAGACTGCATAATAATTATTTGAAGTAATCAATTCTCTACATTTGCTTGGCTATTAGTATATTTATTAACATGCTAGGTAGCAGACTAGTCGTAGCAGCAATTTAATTGACCTTTAGAGTTCAGACCTATTAAAAACCTTTCTTTGGTATTTAAGTTAAGTCGGTTGTCAATATTTGGCATAGAAACTTTGCAAAGTAGCCAATTATCTTTATTGATTTGGCTATTATACACATAATTAAAAAATTAAATGGTCATTTTTTTGCTTCAGGTTAGATAGCACACAAGTCCTTGTAATGTTTAGTAAGTTTTATTATTTTTGTGATACGAAAAGAATCTATTGTCAAAAGATTCCCTTGAAATTTTTAACTAGCTACCTCAGATACGATTGGCTACTTTTGGCTAGCTCCTAGTTTCTTAAGCATAAACGAAAAGCCTGGAAGAATGTTTTTTAACTTAAAATTTTATTTACTTTCTTGACCATTACATCCTACAAGATAGAAACACAGAAAAAAGTGTTTTATCAATTAAAAAAAATGGTTTAAAAAGTATTTAAATTTAGTTAATGTGATAATTGAATCATTTTTTTTTTTTTTGTTGAAAGAAAATTAAAAATTTAATTTTGATTTAATTAACATTTTAGTTGTTTTGAAATAAATTTTCAATTAAAATCTTAATTGACTTTTTTTCGTTTAAAATCAAATAATTAAAACATGTAGAATTGTTGTTGGGAATTGTCAATATTTATTTAAATAAATTAACACATTGTTTAAAATGGCAAAATTTTTTAATCACTTTTTTAATTAAAATTAACAATTTCATTTATTGAAAATATTTTTTCAAAATTTTAAAATTTTAAATAATCAATATAATCATTTTGGTAATAGGTGCAAAGTCAACAAATAGTTTGCTTGATATTATGAATTTGGAATAAATTTGGTGATTGGAGAAATTTAATAATTTTTTCTGTGAACTTAAATTCTTGCAAGAAATGTTAAAATTACGAGTTCCTTAGCCAAATAATTAAACAGTTTTAGAAATTAATTAAAATATATCTTTTTAAGTTTCTACTGAATGCAAACATTTATCAAATTTATTTTTCTCCATTTTAGCCCCGCAACAAGGAACAAGAACAAGAAGTCTTGAACTGGATCTTCGAAGTTTTAGGCGAAAAAGTGCCCGGTGGTCAATATGAAGATATCTTAAAAGACGGCATTGTCTTATGCAAATTGATTAACAAAATGGCTCCCGGTTCCGTAAAGAAAATCCAGGAACGTGGTACCAACTTCCAATTGATGGAAAATATTCAAAGATTCCAAGCTGCCATTAAGAAATACGGTGTACCAGAAGAGGAAATCTTCCAAACTGCTGATCTCTTTGAACGTCGTAATATTCCACAGGTGACCTTGTGTTTGTACTCGTTGGGACGCACCGTAAGTAGATAATGATTTTTTATTTTCCTTAAGCAGGAAAACAATTTTATAACTATTTTCCTTTAAACAGACTCAACACCACCCTGAATACAATGGTCCCTCTTTGGGCCCCAAAATGGCCGACAAGAATGAACGTACATTCACCGAAGAACAATTGCGCGCCCACAATGCTGAACTCAACTTGCAAATGGGTTTCAACAAGGGTGCCTCCCAATCAGGTCATGGTGGTTTTGGCAACACCCGCCACATGTAAATTTTTCTTTTAATTTTCTTCATTATTTTTGTACTAAATTAAGTTTTTTACAATTCTTTCATTGTCTATTTTGTGTTGCTCACAATATTCCTTAATGAATTTCGTTTTTCTTAAATTTCATTTGTAATGTCATGTGGATTTTGTGTTTTCCTGTTTTTTTTTCTAATTAAGTAAAATAAATAAATAAATATTAATATAACAGAACAACAAAAAAAAAAAAAAAACTACAAAAATATAACAAATTGTTTTGTTAAATCTGAAAAAATAAATGGACCTTTTTTAATAGTGTCAAAATGTTAATGGAAAACCCATGGAAACATTTTTGATCAGAGATGGCAAATAATAAGAGCATTATTTAAAAAAAAAAGTAGCAACGAAAATATACTAATAGTCTAGTTGAAACTATATAGAACTAAGAGTTATTTAACTAATATTACTACTACTTCCTTAAAATTTTCTTAGGAATAGTTGAAGTCGTGGCAAAAAAATCAAGGGCAGAGAAGCTGTGTTTTTAGATTTTATTTGCTACTGGTATATTTATAATGAAGAAGCAATAGGTATAACGATAGTCTGATAATAAAATCATAGAACTTACAGAAACAGGACAAGCGAATTAAAAGCTTTAAATATTTTCATTAAAAAAAAATTTTTTTTTCTTAATATAAATAAGTTAAGACGGCAGTTTAATTTGCAATTTATAACAAATTTGTATTCGTATCCAAGCGATTTTTTGAAGCAGCCACATATTGAGTGCCGCAATATAAATAAATAGCGACATCATTTCTTTTTAAAAAAAGTAAATGGTTTCTCCTTTGGATGGTAAGTAATATCGTCATCACTTAAAATATTTTTGTTGTAATGAAAGTACGATGAATTCTAAATAAGTATGCAGCATTGTGCAACTTTTAAATTACAATTCCCAAAAAGCTGTTTACATTTTCTAAACAAATTACGAAAAACAAACTATTGCGAAAGTGTGCGCAGCTTAAAAATATTAAATAATATTTTATAAAATATATGGGCTAAAATCCAAACTTCATTAACATTTTATGCACTCTTGGCTTATGGTGTAGAGGTAGTAAATGAATCGACGTTGCCAGAGCAGATCGTATCTTCAATCAAAGTTAAACCACTTTGCTCCAGGCTTACAAATATGTGGAAAAAATCAGACACGCATTTGGAGCGGTTTATATCTACCAATAACAAAAGGTGGTAATAATAACGACGGTAATTCTTTTCGAACTTTTTTTCAATATGCCCAAAAATCTGCTGATATTACTGGACTAGAAGCCAGTCTTCCAAGTGATATTAGAGTCAATTAATTCAAACGTTAAAATGAATGTCGATAAATTTGAGGAGTATGTGTAAACAACAAGAGAATAATATGTACATTGAAAAATATCCATGGTATCCAATGCCCGTTACGATGCACACAATATTATGCCATGGAAAATATGTTTTATTTTCTTGCATTCTTCTCATCAGACAAATATCTGAGGAAGCTATAGGAGCACGAAATAAGCACAATAAAATATATAAAGAATAATAAACGTTAGTTTTGTATCGAAATGTTGGATTTATTAAAATAAATAAAAATTATTTAAAAAAGCTTATGACCTCGAGCTTGAGTATTTATTTCTTTGAGATTATATAGAGATTTAGTAACTCGACAAATCTCCAGAAGTCACACGAATACTGACTTATTGCATAGACTACTTATTTCGTCTGATCCTTTTATTGCTAGCCTAAGGAGTTCACCCACAACTAAGCGTAGCAAAAACTCATCAGGAGCACTTAATTTATTAGAGCAGGCGCAAATAGAAAGTCTGGAAGAAGAAAACTATCCTGACCCAACAAGTGACTGTGTATACATTTCTGAAATTAACTAGCCTTTTATCATTTTTTGCATTATGTTATTATAATAAGAAACACTTTTTCTGTTAATAATAATAAATACAAACAGATATATGTTATACATATATATTTTTATGATTTGCAGCATATTTATCGTATTGGAAGTAAAAACCGTTTTTATGAGCGTTTGTGTTTTTTTTTTTATGTCTCCTTAAGCTTATTACATCTATGTTATGACTTTTTACTTCTCGTATTACGATATAGACTAAACAAATTTTTTAAAAATTTGTGCTTTCTATTTATAATTAATTAATTTTATGGCCAACAAAGTGAAGAATCAATTTTGTCCACCTAAATTGACGAAATATCAAACTGTAATATGGTTATCAAAACAGTTTATCTGTTTACTACAAATAATCGTTTAGTTCCATGGGGCATGGATTTAATCGTTTAAAATAAAAAAATGTAAATTTGTAAATCCTTAGTTGCGAACTATCAACACCTGATCTATATTTATCAAAAAATAATCTTTAGTTCAATAATTATTACTTATTATAAAGAAAAATTATGGGTTTATTTCTGTCTTAGAAGGGATGTACAAAATGAATGGTGTGATTTGGACCACATTTTACCACAAAATCAATATTTGTCACAGTTTCAGACGAGTTTTAGTGTTTCCTAGCAGTGGGTTTTATATGGAACTAATACTAAAATATGGACCGATAATCAAAAAATTACTGAGTGTTATTTCTAGACATGAAAACTTTAATTATTTAATTTTGAATTTAAATGAATTTTAATTTATTCAATAACAATTTTAATTGAATCTAAAATGTACTTTAATTACTTGATTGCTCACCTCAATTATTTTATTAATTACACTGTGAAAACATTTGACACTTATTTTGTGACAAGCGGGGTACCTTGCGATTTAACCTAATTCGAGTACGTTGAATCCAGCGGTGCTAACCTTTTTTTTAGGTAAGCAGGTATTTTCGAGATATAAAGCGTTATTTCGAAAATGGAGGAGGTTGCGCAATATATTTTCGCGTCACTCAAAACCGGTTTATTTTATTGAACAAACTAAATAAACTGCAAAATTTACACATTCGTATGGTTGAAAATCTTAAATTTGAGACCTGCAGCCCCAAGGATGCCCCTAGATGGGTCAAATGTAAGACCACTTTCACCAAATTTTTTATCTCCATCATTTATTTCTAACATACCTACCCGCTATCGCCATTCCTCAAGGGGGCTGCATACAAAATTTTCAACACAGACTAAAAAAATATTGAAGAAAAAGCCCGATAACTGCCCCGGAGACGCCCCTAGGGGAATATAATGTATGACCGACCTCCATTAGTTTTTTGTTCTTGCCCAGGGCACGTATGTTTTTGTTCTTGCACTTCTTAGAGGGGCTCCCATACAAATATTGTGTTTTATGATTTTCTTAAATTTAATTAAAATTTTTCCTCTTTCAAGAATAAAATAAAAGCTGTAGACAGATTTTAATCATTTATGGCTTGTTTTCTTTGCAACTTTGTTTGAAACATAGCTGCATTTTACAATTTTCAAAAACGACTACGGATATAAGAAAAAAATTTAACCTTGCTTAAAGAAAATTTTATTTCGGAATTTTGGCTTTTTAGTTTGTTCCATTAACTAATCCGTTTTATATTGTGCAACATCCTGCATTTTCGAAATAACGGTTTATCTCGAAAACAAGAGCTAACGTAAAAACAAAGGGTTACCACCACTGGACTCAGCGTACTGAAATTAGGTTAAAACGCCAGGTGAATCAATTAACACGTTGTTTGGAATCACGCAGTTTTTTGATAATATTTTTAAATTAAATTTTTACTATCATTTAATGAAAAAAAATCTAAATTTAAAATTTTTACAATAATTTTGGTAATATGTTCAAAATCAGAAAATTGTTTGCTTGATTATTAAATTTTGTGATGTAAAACCATTTTTTTTTTTCTTTAAGAATTTATTAAGCAATAATTCCCAAGCTTTGCGAAATTTTAAAAAACTTATTTTTTTACCTGTCGGACAATTTTTATTTTGAATTCGCTACGCATTACGCGTTAGTTACTGAAGTAATCGCTTTTAAAATTAATGCTTTTTTGTTTTTGTTTTGTTGATATAACAAATCTTTGCTGGGTTGCAGATAAAAGTGTGTGGAAATTGTTCCGTGCTGCCTTCGTCTATGACATATTGATATTAATATTGTATGACAAAGTTTTAAGCGCTGAATAGAATTAATTTTTATATAGATCGGCTCGAGAATATTTTAACATAGAAATTTTAATTTTACAAAAAGTTTTCCGTTTGCAATAAAAAAATCCTTTATATCAAAAATTCTGAAAATTTGCCTACCGTTAAGAAAAGTATAATCTTATAAGCAAGAAAAAAATACAATTTTTCCATCTCTGTTAAATCACTGCTAAGGTGTAGTTGTACAGGTGATATTGTGTGAGTGTGAGTTTGAAACCTGTGTCAACACCTGCTTATATATAGATAAGCCTAATAAATATCAAGGTCAGTGTTTTAGCTTTCTTTCTTAAGCAACAAACAAACAACCTGCGAAAACCAACAATAACAAAGCTGTAGATACCAAATTGCTAGTATAAAACAAAATACACTCAACGAAAATTTATATAGGTATTATAAGGTACAGCTTGGCTAAAATTAAATTAGTTGGGAATCTTTTTTAAAATTCCCAAAAACTTACTTTTATTTAAAATTTTGTTAAAATTAAAACATTTTCTATCAAGGAAATTATTAGGTTTTTTCATTGAAAAGTAGGTCAGTTTCCATTGCCAGTTGCAATAAAGCATAGCTTCCAATGGTCTTGTAATTAGTTTCCGTTGTGTTACCATATGACACCCTACACTTCATAATCGTCAACATTATGCATCATACGCAGAAAAAAAATATGGTTTGAGGTAATCATATTCTAAGAGAAAAATACTATGGTTGGATTTTAACGATGTTTATGTTTGAGGTTACTATATTATGGTTAGATATGTCCATAATATGGCTAAATTAACAATTTAATCGCCTGATATCAACCATAATATGATCAAAATTAACCATAAATTGTTCAACACTACCCATATTTTGGTCAATATTAACCATTTTATGTTCAAAGTTAACCATTATAAGATCAAAGTTTTGCAGTATTCGGACAAAAGTAACCAAACGATGGTAAGAATTAGCAATAATATGGTATATGTTAACGATATTATCGTTATTTATTTAAGCCATTTTAGCAATTTGTAAATTTTAAATTTCATTTACTTTTTTAATCCTGTTAATAAGCTTTTTTATAAACAACCCATTTTAATTCATGTTTCAGCTTGAGACGATTTTCATTAGCATTCATTCTGTTTTATGCTAGGAACACAACTGAGGCGAACGACGAATTTTTGCCGCCAAAAATAAGACATATTGGTGTATATGAAAATGCACTCAATAATAGCGTCCGGCGAAATTCGTCTTACAACAGGTTTATTGCAATAGATTTATTTCTATTTCATGCGCCGGCGAACGACGAACAAATCAATACTAGGTGACCATATTTGGTTTTAGTTTAGAAGTATTTTAGTATATAAAGTTACTTTTTACTTTAATAATTGTTTTTTTTTAATGTTTAACATTTAAAATATATATACTTACCCCCACATTCAAAAAAGATATTTCGGGTTTATTGCAGGTTTATGACACGAATTTTCTATAAAAATTTGTTTAATAATCCTTTTATTAATCAAAAATATTCTTTATGAATATGAGGGAAAGTATTTAGCTATAAAAATGGTTTTGAGTTGTGTTTTTGATTGTTTTAGTTTTTAAGCATTATTTATTTTAATATGGTCACACTACTTCTCTCTCTTTGCATCACTGCAGGAGTGATGAACAGTTTGCAGTTTTGATGCTGATGCTTTTTTACTGCACAACAGCTGTGCAAAGTTTGAATTTTTCAGCACGAGCGAAATTTCAAAAGTTTCATAAACAAACATAAAATAATAATAAAAATTTTATCAATAACAGTGATGACAAATTTTATTGAAAATATTGAAACAAAATGGGACAGTTTTGCTATAAATAACAAGAAAAGCATCAAAAAAGAAAAATAACACGATTTCTTCTGTATCAAAAGTTATTGCATCAGAAAATTAGCTGATGCAATAACTGCAAAAATTTGCTGCAGAGCTGCGGCATCACTGCATAAAAAACTTTTGACCCATGAGAGTTATGCCAAGTTTCTTACAAGGGATGCTTTTACGAACATTAAACTTTACTGATGCGCAAATGATGCGCAACAACTGCATCTACGAACGCACCCTTCATTCAGTGCATGAATAAATCCCAATTAACTTAGATATTTTTTTTGTCTCTGAGAGTTCTTTGACCAAACAATCTAATGGCGATTTCTTTTCTGAGAAATATGTTGCATAAATGGAACATGCTCTATCTCTTTTGTGTAGAGCATGTACCATTTATGCAACATTTTTCTCAGAATGAAATCGCCATAAGTCTTAAGTCCGCGAATGCTGGAAGAAAACAGAGTAGATCTTTTGTTGATTCTTCCTATTGATCATTGCAACTTCTTTCTACATTAAAAAGGGAAAAAGTATTGTTTGTTCAACTTGCCTTATTTTCTCTTAACTTTTCGCAAAAAACAAACAATTTCTTTCAGTATTAATGACTGATGCTAGAATATTATATACTTTTCGTATTATATATATGTACATACATATGTATCTTATAAGCAAGCTGCAAGTCTTATTTATAAAAAAAATAATGACAAATGTATGCCCGAGTATTATTTACAAATCGTTTCCACTAATATAACTGTCAAGTCATGTAAAATTTTAGAAAAAACCACAAGAAATATAAAAGCCAAAACATGCCAACTCATACTGAAAAACAAAAACACACACAGAAATATATTCATTTAACAAATGTTGGCTTTAAAAGAAAAACAAATGTCATATTCAGTATATACACATAAATACTCGTACATAGAAGAAAACTACAACTTAAGATTTGGTCACACTTAAGAAATATTAGGCGTCCCACACGTAACCACTATTTTGAGAAATCATTCACAGGAAAAATTCTCGCAAATTTTTTTTTTTCAATCAAACCATTCATCATATATAAAATCACTTTAAATTAAAAATTTTTGTATATATCAAAAAATATTTAGTTGATATTATTAATTTGTTTACTGGTGCAAATTTAATTATTATCCCAAATTTTTAATTGAAATCAATTTGAACGTTTTTCTTTATTTAATAGATCTTACATCACGTTTTCTAGATCGAGCAGTATTTTAAAGGTTATCAATTCCATTCTAGTGCAATTTTTTTAAAATATATTTATATAAGTCGGTAAAGGGAAAACAGTTAAGAACACTTCCATCCTCTGTTTGTCAACCGATTTAAGCCGATTTGAAGGTATTTACTTACAGAAGTGCATGATACATATTTCAAGGGAAAGAACGGGTATATTCGATAACCTTATATCTCCAAAACTAAAAAATATCGTTCCTTACTAAAAAATATACGGGCATATGTCTGGTACTTTTTTGAAAATCGATCCTTCGATCCTTTTGGGGAGTAAACGGGTATAACTTGTACTTTGGAACTTTTTTGTCACCCCATCTATCCTTGAAACCACCAAACATAGAAATAAAGATTTAAACAAATTCGTACCTTATCTAAAGAATACAAATATGATATTGACACTTTTCCAAAACTCGAACGTTTAAGGGTTGAAATAGTACCCAGTTTTGGTACTTTTTATACAAAACATTTTTCTCCATTCATTAACACATACATACATATTAAATTATGTGCTCCCACTACAATATTTAAATTTTTTATACTTCAATTGGGAGGAAAAAGTATCAAAAAGGGGAAATTCAATTTCATTTCTTCACTATTCCGTGCTGCGTGTAGTAATTTTTGAATTTTCTATAATTTTTAACCAGGGCCTAAAAAAAACTGCAGTCGAAACCAAAAACTGTCGAAAAATAAACTAAAATTTGTGTTCAACTTTTCGATTTTTGAGTTAGACAGGGACTGTTTACATTTAATGATTCAGATCTAAAAGCTGAAGTTTTTTTGCCAATGACAAATGAAGAAGTAGAAAAAATGGCAGTTTTTCAACTCATGTGTTGTATACACATAATTTTATAGGTGCAGGGTCCTGAATGAATGAGAATATATAAAATGAAAAATGTTGGTACTTTTTTGTTCTTCAACTGAAACTTTTTGAATTTTCTTTAACCTTTATGTATGTGGACAGGTACCTGTGTACCTATTGCGTTTTCAAATCGAAATTTTTTATATAAGATTTTAGTCTACAATTCTACAATTTCATGAGAACTCCTAACTTTTTGTTATTATTATATTTTCATAGGTGTTTATATACAATATCAGTTGGGGGGGGCGTGGCATATCAATTTGCTTTTTGCACCCTTAATAGGGTGAATAGGTACCTGGGTACCTGTATACGTTTTATATGGAGGCACATGAAAAAAATTAATTAGTTGCTTTATTAACGTGTGATAATCAAGCAGAAAAAGTTGCGAAATTCAGCAAAAGTTGCTAAATTCAGCAAAAAACTTGCTGAGTTTATTAATTTTTTTTGCTAATGTTAGCATCTTTTTCTGCAAAGATCCTCCCAGCAAAAAAGTTGCTGATATTACAATTTTTTTTTTTTTTGGGTGTAGGATTTTAAAAAATATATGAAAAGGGGAAAACCAGAGTATAATTCTAATATTATATCATTAACCATCGATTTTTTGCACAATACAAGACAAAAAATAAGATTTCTCATACAATTTGCATGAAGGTACCCAGGTACCTATCCACCCTATAGAAGGTGTTTTTTTTTCCACACACATAAGGGTTAATATTGAACTTAGAAACATAAAATTAGACGCGCAATGTCCTGAGTGGATGCGAATCTATACGAAGGAATTTTATGGTATTTTTTTTTCTTCAACTGGTACTTTTTTAAGTTTCGTTAATATTAGACCTAGTTACATAAAATGAAACTTACCTTAGTAGAAGAGTATCTATAAGAGGGAACTTTGTGGTACTTTTTTGTTCTTCAACTGGTAGATTTTGAATTTCCGTTAATATTGTGCATAGAAACATAAAATTAAGCATGCAGAGTCCTGAGTGAATGAGAATCTGTAAGAGGGATATTTTTGGTACTTTTTTTCTTCAACTGGTACTTTTTGAAGTTTCGTTAATATTGGACCTAGATATATAAAATTAAGCAGGCAAAGTTCAAAGTGCATGATAATACTCGTATGTAAGAGGGAGCTTTTTGGTACTTTTTTGTTCTTCAGCTGTTACTTTTTAAATTTCCTATAGTATTGTACCTAGAAACATAAAATTGAACATGCAGGGTCCTGAGTGAATGAAAATCTTTAATGGGGATCTTTGTGTACTTTTTCGGTCGTTAATATGTACTATTTGAATTTTTATTATTACTGAACCTAGAAACATAAAATTCAACATGCGGAGAATAGAGTGATTGAGGAACTATAATAGGCTTTTTGGTACTTTTTTGTTTTTCAATTGGTACCTTCCGATTTTTTTTTATTTTATTGAATTTAGAAAATCAATTGTAACATTCACGGACTTGAGTGGAAGGAAGCAAATGGACCGAAGGTTTGTCCCTCGCCAAATCGATACACTTAAACGGGGGAGAAACAAATGCTCGAACCATAAAAATTCATATATACTTATGTGTATGTTTTCTGCGTATTTGCAAAAATAATTATGGTCAAATATCGACCGCTGGGCAAACACTAGTAAAATATTATTAACCAATTAAAATTTGTGCAAAAAGTAGGCAAATGGTTATTCAATTCAGTGGTCTTGCTTTTTACAGACTTTTAGACGAACATTTGTTTAGTCTGCATACATTTAATACATTTGTAGATTTTATGTACATATTTGTGTTTATGCAGATGTGTTGAAAAATACTAAAAATTCACAAAGTTTAATGCCACACACAGAATAAACATTGCCAACACTAACAACAATTTAAGCCCAGGTGAATATTTGGAAAATTTTATTTACGTATTTATCTTATTTTTCCATATATAAATATACATACAAACATATATATATATACATACCTATATACAATAAGTTTAATATTTCCCAGCGGTAAAACAAATGAGTAAAGAGGCCTAATAGAAGGCCTTATTTAGCAGATACAAGCCCTCCTCGTCGCATTCCATACTTATTTATGTTTTACGTAGTTTGTCATTCGGAGCGAGCCCTTCCACACTCCCTTTAATAACAAATTGGTTCCCTTCCCAAAGAAGGGAGAAAGGAAGGTCACTAAAAAAATAAATATAAAACTGATCAACTTCCTTTATCTCTTCTTAAAGAAGGGAGTAGTGAATGGGTACTGAATATTTTGGAAGGTCTTACAAAAAAAAAAAAAAAAAAAAAAAATTATTTCTTTTAGAAGGCATGCTTCTAAACGCAGGATATCATTCGAAGCGAATCTGAAGGAGTATAGAGGCCTTAAAAATGGCCTGCCACTGGCGGTCCTTTGAATAGTTACCGCTGAGTTGTTATATGCGATTTTGTACATGTTTTTATTATAAACATGTACTATAATAGTTTTTATATAATTTTTAGAAGACTTGCATAAACAAAAGTATTCATTTTAATAAAAATAAAATCGTTCATAAATATGTGTAGATAGCCTAGATACTCATATGTATACCGGTAACTTTGCACCAAACCAGACACGCATTTAAACCAGTATTCCCTCAAAGCAATTGGTAGAGTGTTTTTCGATTGTCTACGAAATTTGAACTACTTAGTCACATTTGGTAGTTTAAAAGTAGATTTTGCTGAATTTAACAACAACAAAATACGTTTGAATCGAATTTTAAGTTCTAAATTTTACTTTTTCGTCACTTTGAAGAGCTGTTCAGATAATTCTAACAGTAATACAATTATAACAAGGGTACGATTGAACATTGCCCAAATAATATTGACTTATTCGCAACGTTTTGATGTTAAATAGTGAATATCTAGTACAAAACCAAATTGCGTAAATTATGACAGTTAGTATTTAAATTGCAATGTGATCGGTGGCACGTGCGTGTGAAATAATATAAATTTAAAAAATTATGTAAACTAAAGGGAAATTTTAAATATTTGAAAAATGAAGAAGTTATAATATACTCAAAATTAAGTCCCCGTTGGATTGAAATGTAAACGAAAGGCTTATAAATGAGTGCACAAAATAGCCCAAAATTATTCTTCGGGTAGATTGGGTAAAATTTTAATAATTTTTCATATCTTTTAAAATTCTTTTAAAATTAAAATTTTTAAAATTCTTTTAAAATTTTTGTGGAAAATCAATGTTTTTATTCAATCAATTAGTTTTTCAGTTGAAAGAAAATTAAAATTTTAATATTGATTTAATTAACATTTTAGATGTTTTGAAATAAATTTTCAATTAAAATTTTAATTAAATAACAAAAAATCTTAATTGTCTTGTAGAATTGTTTTTGGGAATTGTCAATATATATTTAAATAAATTAACACATTGTTTGAAATGACAAAGTTTTTTGATCACTTTTTTAATTAAAATTAAAAATATCATTTATTGAAAATATATTTTCAAAATTTTAAAATTTTTAGTAATCAATATAATCATTTTGGTAATAGGTGCAAAATTAACCACTTATTTGCTTGATATTATGAATTTGAAATAAATTTGGTGATTGGAGAAATTTTATAATTTTTTCTGTGTTTAATTTTTCTAGTGAAAATCAACGTTAACAGTGAAAAAAATTTGTAAAATAAGCTTTGTAAAGCTTTAAAAAAGTTTAAATTTATGACTTTCTGTAAATTGTTCTAAAAACATTTTTCCACATTTCGTTTTTAACTTTAAAACATTAACAATTATTTTGATAAAATCTACTGTAGATTTTTTAATTTTTGTACAACTTGTACTCTTTTATTTTTTATTTTACTCAGACTAACCTAACAAAACAATCACAGATAAACACCTAAATGGCCAACTTTTTATTATAAAGAACAATAAGAAAAAGTTAAACTTCAAAAGAGTACTTTTTAGAGCCAGAGGCGATACTATTAAATTAAATGGATATTAATCGACCGAAGCGCTCTAATTCGTCATAAAATGTAGACACTAAGTAGATTCTTAATGAAAATATTACTATAGTGGGACACTTCCTACCGAACGATGTAACTACATCAATAAGAATTGAATAGCAAAAGCGATAGATTTTTGCTAAATGGGGACTCTATTCAGACATTTTTAGATCGAAATTGTTTGCAGGGTTTATATACATATTTATGTTTGTATGTATGCAAACAAAATTGTGTGTGTATGTTTAAAAATGATCTAAATAAAAATGATATCAATGGTCACGCAATTTATACAAATCATTGCCAATACCCAGTCACACATGTGAACAAAAATACTTAAATTCATATTGAAATATGCCATATTAGTATCTGGAGTATTTAGTAAATATTATTTTAATAAACACTCAACATCAACAAAACAAGACAATAAATAAATTCATCAAAAATATCTGTGTATTTTAAGGTTGGCTTTTTTTAGGAAATTTATGTTGATGATATTGTTTGTTGTATTTGGGAGGGGTATTTTTTTCTTTATTTAAATTCATTATTAGGTCAAATTGATTGAAGATTGTTGGGGGAATTATTAAAGATATAATCCAAAGTTCTTAAGGCATTTTGGTTTTAAATGAGGATATTATTTTCATACTAATCTGAACTTAGATACAAAGAGTACACTTTCAGACACTAGTGGTATGTATTGCTCATCTACTACTTTCGTATTTATTGTGGTTTTGAATTATTTAATTTAGACTGAAATTAAAGTAAAATTAGAAAGACGTTCTATATGAACAAATATGGAGTAGAGTTGAAGTAAGTAGGTAAAGTTATAGTAAATATAGTAGAGTAAGAGTAGAGTTAGAGTTGAGTTAGAGTAGAGTTAGAGTAGAGTTAGAGTAGAGTTAGAGTAGAGTTAGAGTAGAGTTAGAGTAGAGTTAGAGTAGAGTTAGAGTAGAGTTAGAGTAGAGTTAGAGTAGAGTTAGAGTAGAGTTAGAGTAGAGTTAGAGTAGAGTTAGAGTAGAGTTAGAGTAGAGTTAGAGTAGAGTTAGAGTAGAGTTAGAGTAGAGTTAGAGTAGAGTTAGAGTAGAGTTAGAGTAGAGTTAGAGTAGAGTTAGAGTAGAGTTAGAGTTAGAGTAGAGTTAGAGTAGAGTTAGAGTAGAGTTAGAGTAGAGTTAGAGTAGAGTTAGAGTAGAGTTAGAGTAGAGTTAGAGTAGAGTTAGAGTAGAGTTAGAGTAGAGTTAGAGTAGAGTTAGAGTAGAGTTAGAGTAGAGTTAGAGTAGAGTTAGAGTAGAGTTAGAGTAGAGTTAGAGTAGAGTTAGAGTAGAGTTAGAGTAGAGTTAGAGTAGAGTTAGAGTAGAGTTAGAGTAGAGTTAGAGTAGAGTTAGAGTAGAGTTAGAGTAGAGTTAGAGTAGAGTTAGAGTAGAGTTAGAGTAGAGTTAGAGTAGAGTTAGAGTAGAGTTAGAGTAGAGTTAGAGTAGAGTTAGAGTAGAGTTAGAGTAGAGTTAGAGTAGAGTTAGAGTAGAGTTAGAGTAGAGTTAGAGTAGAGTTAGAGTAGAGTTAGAGTAGAGTTAGAGTAGAGTTAGAGTAGAGTTAGAGTAGAGTTAGAGTAGAGTTAGAGTAGAGTTAGAGTAGAGTTAGAGTAGAGTTAGAGTTAGAGTAGAGTTAGAGTAGAGTAGAGTTAGAGTAGAGTTAGAGTAGAGTTAGAGTAGAGTTAGAGTAGAGTTAGAGTAGAGTTAGAGTAGAGTTAGAGTAGTTTTTTTGATTTCTTGCGAAAACAATAAAAAAAATATAGCGGAAAGATCTTTAAAGTAAAAAAAACCACAAAAAAATTTTAGTTAAGCATTTTATTAAATTAACTGCCAGTTTTTCTGAGTGTTTTTCATATAAATTTTACTACACGTTCAATCACTTGTATTGTGAAAACAGCACATTAAAAAATGATTTTCGTTTAGAAATTTATACTTATTGAAAAAAAAAAAAATTTGAGTTTTTTTATTGTTGTTTCAATATTAAGTCCAAGGCGAATTCAAATACAGGTGGTGTCGAAAGGCCATCTGATTTTGACAGTTCGGGCCTCCTTGATTTGATTTGTTAGGGTTTTGTTAGGAATGGTTGACATTTTGGACCGTAAACACTAACAATGCAATGAAAAAAACCCTATATTGTTTCTGTTGTTTTTGGATTGTTGTAGTTCCGACACCACCTGTAGTTGAATTCGCCTTGATAAAGTCCCAAGCGAAATTTTTTATTTTATTTTGAAAAACAGGCATAAATTTGATACGACTTTTTATTCATTTTTTTGTTTTAAAATTTATTATTTTTTTAAAGCATTCGCATCAGCTAACGTTGTTGAAAAAAGAGCTCAATTTGAATACACATAAAAAAGTTATATGATAAAGTGTAAATGAGCTTCGTCGATTGGACGACCAGTAACCATCTAGGGTTAAATAAAGAGAAGTTTGTTAATAAAATTTATTAAAAACAAATTTGCATATCACTAACAGGTAGGTAAATGATGCAAATCGTCCGTTTTTAAAAGGTGTGCTGAATTTCGAGCGATTTTTTAATCTATTTCTATGTTAAAATCTCAATTTGTTATTCAAAATACAGTTTAATTAACATATGAAATATAAGATGAATAATAATAGGTATATGTTCACAAAAATAAGAGGAAAATGAAAAAGAAATCTGTTTTTAAGGATACTGAAAATGATATTAGCGGTTTTAAATCTTTTCGTTTTTTAATTAAATTTTTACTCACATAGGTATGTTCAAGGCGAATTCAACTACAGGTGGTGTCGAAACGCCATCTGATTTTGACAGTTCGAGCTACTTTGTTTTGATTTGTTAGTGTTTTGTTTGGAATGGTTGTCATTTTGGACAGTAAACACTAACAATGCAATGCAAAAAAACCTGTGTTGTTTCTGTTGTTTTTGGATTATTGTAGTTCCGACACCACCTGTAGTTGAATTCGCCTTGGGTATGTTCCTGTTACTTTACATTTTCATGGTTAAACCCGATAAAAATTAACATATTTTTTTTTTTTTTTTCTCATTATTTATTTATTGAATCTTCATATATTAAATATGAACTAACAATAATTAATCAAATCTTATACTAATACTTTATTTTTGTCCTGCCAATGCTAGACGAAAATTTTTCTCTTCACGGTTTCTGTTCACATATGTAGATGTTTAGCGCTCTTCTTGTCTGATGAGTGCTGCTGTATCTCTTCTCCTTAATCTAGAGTGGCCGCTGTAATTTAAAATATTTCGAGCTAGTGGATTTGGGTGCGACTCAAGTCTTTTTAAATATTTTACTGCATACTTCGTAATAATAGTTTTTACTAACGGCACATTGAGATCCTTGTGAATATTTGAGTTTTTAACATACCAGGGAGCGGCTGTGATTATTCGAAGAAGTTTATTTTGTCGCCTTTGAATTTTTTCGATATTAGAAGCCGAGGCAGTGCCCCATAACTGAATACCGTAGCACCAAATTGGTTTTAAGATAGCGTTGTAAAGTAGAAGTTTACAATCGAGACTAAGAACAGAGTTTCTTCCAATAAGCCAATTAAGTTGAATTGCTTTTAGTTTCATTTGTGTTAGTTTTGCTTCTATATGGCATTTCCATGTTAAACGCCGATCTAGATGAATTCCGAGATATTTTACATGCGATTGTTGGGGCACTAATTGATTATTGATTTTAATAGGGGGACATGACTCCCGACGCAAGGTGACTGTTATATGTACGCATTTTTGCTCATTAACCTTTATCCTCCATTGTTTTAACCACTTTTCCAGTTCAAATATATGATCCTGCAAGTAGCGAGAAGCTTCATGACAGTTTTCGTGCACGCTTAAAAAAGCTGTATGATCAGCAAATGTTGAAGTTAGGGTGTGGTTGTTTGTTGGCATGTCTGAGGTATATATTAGGTATAACAGTGGGCCCATGATGCTTCCCTGAGGGACTCCAGCGTCAATTGGCTGAGGAGAACTTATAAAAGCACCTTCTTTAATAATAAACCTTCGAACGACTAAGTAGCTTTCTAACAGCTTGTGTATGTTTACTGGTAAATTTAGCTTCAATTTATGTAATAAGCCTTCCTGCCAGGCTTTATCAAAAGCTTGAGAAACATCGATGAAGAGGGCGAAACAATATTTTTTTTCTTCAAAGGTTTTTCTTATGGCGTTTACTATACGATGGGTTTGTTCAATTGTGCTATGTTCTCTTCTAAAGCCGAATTGATGGTTTGGAATACATCTATTTACATTTAAAATTGGGGTTAATTTTGACACTAACAGCTTCTCAAACAGCTTTGATATATTAGACAATAAGCTTATAGGTCTATATGACTCAACTTTTGTAGGAACCTTTCCTGATTTAGGTATCATGGTAACTAATGATACCTTCCATTCAAGGCGTAAAATAGCATTAAAAATAAAGAGAATAATTTTCTTTGCTATGCTGGGTAGCTCCAAAAGCATTTTGTTACTGATCTTATCAAAACCAGGGGCTTTCTTCGGATTTAAGCCATGAATAGCCTTTTCGATTTCTCTTATCTCAAATCTTAGTGGAACAGCTGCTCTAACAGCAAAAGGTGGTAACTCGACCGCCATATCGAGAGATGTGTGAGCGGTAAATACGGTTTTCAAATGATTAACAAAAAGATTTCCTTTTTCTATATCATTTCTTGCCCAACTTCCGTTTAAGTTTCTTAATGGTGGTTAAGTGATAACTGGTCTTTTAAGATTTCTAGCTGCACGCCATAATGAGTAGTCTGATTGTGGAGTTGCATCAAGTTCCTTAAGATATTTTTCAAAGGATGCAGTTTTTTGGGACTGCAGTAACTTTCTTAGCCTTTTTGTGCACTCTTTTAATAAAGTCTTAAGTTGGGGGGATCTGTGCAATTGCCACTCTCTTCGAACTCTCCTTTTTTCGGTCAATAGACGCTCGACATCTACAGAATATATGATATTGTTTTTGGTTTTTTTGAGAGTTGTGCTGGAATGTTGAACAGCAAGTTTGAGATAACTACCAAAATAAACAATAGCGAGATCCACGCTCTCCGGTGTGCTAAGCGGAATATTTTCTGTGCAATGGGCACTAAGATATTTTTTTGTATTTTAACCAATTTATTTGTGAGGGTGATTTCGATAAGTAGCCAGACGGCGATACGATTCTATTTGGAATCATTATAGTAACAATTGTAGGTGTGTGGTCGGAAGTTAATTCTAAGGAAGCCTCAACATAAATCGTTTCTGCGGGGATGTTTTTAACCACTCCAAAATCTATGACATCTGGAACTTTTTGCTGATCAGTAGGCCAATATGTTGGTTCACCGCTCGCGACCACATTTAGATCCATTTTACGAATTGTGTTAAACAAAACACGACCCTTAAGCGTAATAAGTCGTGACCCCCAGAAAGTATGTTTAGCGTTATAATCGCCAGCAGCCAGGAAGCAGGGTCCTAATGATTTGAAGTATTTATTATATTGGCTTTCTGATATTGAAAATCTAGGTGGGGAGTATAAAGATGAAATTACTAGGTTTCGAGATAATTCCTCAACGCAAATGGTCGTTGCTTGGAGATAATCTTCACGATGATCACACATTAAGTAGTGTTTTACTCGGGTTTTTATCAAAATAGCAGAACCTCCACAAGCTCTACCTCGAGGGTCCTTGGTATCATATAATATATAACCATTGACTTTAAACGTGTTTCTTGAGGTCAGATGAGTTTCAGAAACCATCATAACATCGATTTGTTTATTTTTAAGGAAGTATTCTAGTTCATTTTTATGTTGGCGGATGCCATTTGCGTTCCAAAGGCAAATTTTTAGACAGTTCATGGCTTATTTAGTACAGCTTGCAATAACATCGATTGCATTCTTAACATTTCTTGCATCATGTTACCCATTGTGTTGGTAAAATTGTTAACGGTTTGCACTAATGTTTCCATGGATTTTTCTAACCGAGTTAAATTAGAAATGGGAATTTCGTCATTATTTGGTAAATCACCTTGCAATGGCATATGATTAGATTTTAAGACATTAGCGTACGAGGTTCTGTTATTATTTGGCTGCGTTATTTGAACGCCGTTAGTGTTTTCTTGATAAGTTGCCTGCGTTTGAGGGGGATTAAGTTTCTGTCCAACAGAACGCTTGACAATCGAATATACCGGACATCCTCTATAGTTGGCAGTGTGATTACCACCACAGTTGCTACATTTTTTTACATTAGGGTCATTTTTTGACTTATCACACTGGACGGTACCATGTAGTTCTCCACATACGACACAAACAGGGGGTAAATAGCAGTATGACCAAATTCTTGGCAGTTTAAACACTGAACGGGCCCATTTCTTTTGTGCGGCTCTTCTATAGTTATTTTCCTGTACAGGATGTATTTTAAACTGTAAATGGGATGCGTTTCATTTTTTTTTTGGTTATCGTCGCCGGGCTCTAACTCCACTCGAAATAGTGGTTGGGGATTTTTTTCCCTATTTTTAATATTTGTAACATTTTTAATTTTGAAACCCTTTTCTTCTAAAAATGTTTTTATTTCATCTGGGTCCACGCATGAGTCAATGCCCTTTATCACAACCTGCAGACCTTTGCTGCTTTTCAGCTGGTAAGTAAAGAAGCTTTTTTTAAGTGCTTCAAACTTATTAATTAATTTACGAAAATCATTCTCATTATTAATCTGTATTTTTGTTTCGTTAATATTACCACGCTTGATTGCAGCTACGTAAAACGAATTTTCACCTATCACCGATATTAAACTTTTTATTAGCTCACTTGAGTTTTGCTCTCTAAGATATATCGGGGGTGGCTTCGACGATTTTATGACGTTGGGTGTTTCAGAAGATTCATCCTCCAGAATTGCAAAACGATTTTGCGAGTTTATTCTATCGAAAGATGGAACTTTCGAGGCAGAGGCAACAGCTGAAGAGGCAGGGCTGCGACCACGTTTAAGCACTGTTATATACCTATCCATATTAACTTGCACTTGTGGTTTTTGACAACTTTTTTCTTGTTTGTTTATCATTGCGTCTATGTTTGGGATAATGGTATCAGTGGTAACGCTTGTATTGTTTTCTGTTGTTGTGTTTAATTCCACATTGCTTTCACTAGCATGAATATCATTTACTTTTGTTGTTGTTTCATTGTTATTACTCATATAGAGTTGTTTTTGTTTTTTTCACAAAAATTAACATATGTATGCAAAGAGTTAGAGTAGAGTTAGAGTGGAGTTAGAGTAGAGTTAGAGTAGAGTTAGAGTTGAGTTAGAGTAGAGTTAGAGTAGAGTTAGAGTAGAGTTAGAGTAGAGATAGAGTAGAGTTAGAGTAGAGATAGAGTAGAGTTAGAGTAGAGATAGAGTAGAGTTAGAGTAGAGTTAGAGTAGAGTTAGAGTTAAATTTGCACCGGTTAAAAAAAAGTATCAATAAATTATTTTTTGATATATATAAAACTTTCTGTAGTAATGTTGTTAATATAAGTAAACGTTTAATTCACTTAAATTTGCAGTTAAAGCTGATTTTATTTTTGATTAATGGCTTAATTGAAAACAAATAGCGAGAGTTTTGTCTGTGTGGAGTAAAAGACGAGTCAGAGCAAAGATAGAGTTTTTGTTCAAGTAAAGGTAGAGTAAATTTAAAGTTGATTTGTACCTAATTAGAGTAAGGAGTTTGTATAGAAAAGATTAAGAATAGGTTATTCTAGAAAAGACTTTCCATAGATAAAGAATGGAATAATGGGAAATACAAGCGCCAAATATTTGGAGGAAAATTGTAATTTATTTTCGGTATCTTAACCAAACAACGACGTAAACCTCCTGCTCATATTTCCCTAAACAGCTGGCTAAGATTTTTTTCAGAAAATTTTTATATGTATGTGTATTATTTTCTTACTAACAAAACGATTCTTCAACTTACGCTTTTATTTATTTAAGAACCTTTAAAACAGAATTTCATATAATGGATCACCCGACCTTTTAGCGTCTTTCTTTGGTTGCATTCGACCGAACTCTATAACGTGTCCTACTTGTTTTCAAAAACAGAATTTTAGCAAGTATTTTAGTTATTTATTAGTTGTTTTATATTTTTAGGAAACAACTTCAGCTTAATGCAGCAAAAACAAAAAAGAAGAAAAAAACAACAAATGTAAGAGCTACAAGAGCAATTCATAATAATGCATTTATGTATGTATTAGTTGAAGTATTTTAAAACTTCTCACAGCATAAGAGACTGATGTATTAGTAAATGGTATTTATATAAAATTTATTTTTATGAATTTTTTTTCTCTCTCTATACTTTTGTTCCAACACAATAGTTGGTCATTCGTTTAATTTGTCAGTTATTAAAACAAAAACTCATTCATTTACTGAACCACTCACTCGTTTAGTCAGTCATTTGTTTTTAATTATTTTATTTTGTTTTAACTTTATTTATCTCCTGGTAGTATAAGTTGCATAAAGTCTGCACTCTCATAATAACCAACAAACAAATACAACAACAGTACTCGTATTTTGAAGAACCATAAAACGGTACAGAGAAATTCTTCTATATGTGAGTAAATGTATAATTCCCATAAAACCAAAACGAATTAGAAACAACTTGTAGCAAGCTTTGTAATATAAGCTTTTAGCTTGGAAAAGTGTTATGGTTACTATTAAAAAAGGCTTATGAAAAATTGTTAAGTAATGAAAACTGAACCTTTGCGATAATATTACTTGTCTATAATATAATGTTAGCTAATAAGTCTAAAAAAAGAATAAAATACTTTTCGGACTTACAGAAGAATACTTTACGAACACTCTGCTTATATTTATTTGGAATATTTATTATCAAAAAAGTTGTTTTTGGGAATACATAATTTTTTTCCGTTTGCTGATAGCTTTGGCTTTTCTAGAATTATTTCGGAGAACGTTTCCTGATGATTTGGCCTAAGCAACCAGTGAAATGCGCATAGGAACAGATTATCCTCCAACAATAAATTTCCGTAGTTTTATCAATTATAAAAAAGGGAATTAAGCACAACAAATAAAATCTTTTAATGGAAAAAAATTTATATGGAATATTTACAAAAAGTTTTTTAATAATATAATATTTAATTACTTTTTAAATTGTGCACTGTTTAATACTTTTTTTCAATTTAATAAAAGTTTATACAACAAATTTTGCGTGAAAATTTTCCTTAATGAACGTTTATTTAATTAAATAATCGTTTATGAATACGGGGATAGACAGAACCGAACTTTAAGCTATAATACAAAATTTAGACACGCGTCAAATAACAACTTACAAAATAATAGCCAGAGTAAGACATTTGCAACCATATTTATTGTCATGTTGTAGGAAATCTCTTGTGATAAGCTTATTCTACAACTTATTTACCTTTTGCTTGTGGAATGGTCTGTTGGGTTACTAAAGTATTTGTATGTGTTTCTGTTAACAGTATGTCATTTTAATTTGTTGTGCTTATCTCAGTATTTGTGCATTTATTTTATTAATTTTTTTTATTTATCCCTCTTTAATATTTGTACAATTTAGAACTTTATTATATTTCAATATGACGGGTATTCGTAGATACTAGTTACATACAAGTGTATTCAATTCCCTTTCAATTCATGTTCTATTTATTGATTTTTATTTATTACATTTCAGTTTTGATTTTTATATGAAATATTAGACACGAGTTCTTGCTATATATTTACAAATTTTGGTTTTTGTTTATTTTGTGTGCATTATTTTATTTTGGCTAGTAAGTGGTATAAATTACTAATGTTTATGTAATGTTTTTTTATTAAATAAGTACAAAAGCATTCAAGACGAATCTTAAATACCCTTCACCTTTACATCGAGTAGTTATTGGATATACATACTGGGTTTTTTTTTAAATGTTTACATATTTAATAACGAGTGTATGTTAACACAAATAATATATTTTACATATATGCAAAGACAGAAAGATTATAATAAACATTATTGATTTAAAAATAATATGACATTGCTTTTTATGATGTTAATGTTTAGAGAATAGTCGATAAAGTTATACATTTCATTAAAACAGCTGCATAATTTTCTTAGTGGATCTGACATAGCAAAGTTAGTTCGGCATGTCCTGACATATAGAGGACTGAAAAAACGAAGTGAGCGATGAGGGATATTAAAAGTTACGTTACTTAATAAAAATTCAGAATGTGTGCTACCATTTATAAGACTGAACATAAAAGATATATTAAGCATCTTTCTACGGCTTTTTAAAGTTGGTAAATTAATTTCTATAATTATTTCTTAAGCAGAAAATAAGAAATTGTTTTTGAACTGATTCAATATGATCATTGTGGATATTATAGATCGGGTCCAAATAATGCTGCCATATTCTAGAATTGGTCTAACGAGCGAAGTAAAAAGCCTTTTTCCTTTGCCCATCTTTTAATAAAAGCTAGAACACTGCGTGATTTATTTACAGTCATCGTTATATGTTGAATAAAATTAAGTTTTTTGTCTAACAATATTCCCAAATCCATTATTTCACTAACAGTTTGTAAATTACAGCCATCAAGAACGTAGGAGTAAGCACTCTTTTTAACTCTAGAAAATTGCGTATGCTTGCATTTTTTTAAATTTAGTTCCATCAGGTTAAGTTTACACCATTTGTTAAAACTATCCAGGTCATTTTGTAGATGTTGTTGATCACAAGGAAGTTTAACACTTAAAAATAATTTTACGTCGTCTGCATACATCAACACATTACAATGTTGAATTGCTTCAGGCAAATCATTAATAAAAAGAAGGAACAGAATTGGACCAATATGGCTACCCTGAGGTACTCCAGACTTTACATTGATTTTTTTCGAAACTGCAGAATTAAATTTTACAGATTGAGTTCTACACAACATATATGATTTGATCCAGCTCAGGACGTTACTATTGAAACACATGACGTCCAGTTTTTTTAACAAAAGCGTATGGTTGACTTTGTCGAAAGCCTTGCTGAAATCAGTGTAAATGACGTCAGTGTGGTGTCCGTTGGCAAAAGCTTTATTAACTAACGTTGTAAAGTGGAGAATGTTAGTCATAGTAGAGAATCCTTTCCGAAAGCCATGTTGCAGTGGTGACAACAAGGCAGAAACTTGATGAGTAAGGCAATCCATTAAACATTTTTCAAAAAGTTTTGGTATATCCCTTAGTTTAGCTATACCTCTGTAATTGCATATATCTGATTTATTTCCTGATTTAAACAATGGAATTATATAAGAATCTTTCCAAGCCTTCGGAAAGTAACCACAGTTTAAAGATGCATTAAAGATTATAGACAAAGGTGTCGCAATGGACACAAGGTTGATTTCCTTATTAGCTTTTTTTACAGCTGTCATTTGTTCTCATTGAACGAAAAAGTGTTAGCAACAAAGTTTCTTATCAAAGTTTTTCTTTCGAGTAAAAAATTCATTAATAAGATTTCGTTTTAATGTGCTAAATTCCCAATTTGTACTCTTGGTGAATACACTGAATTTTATTGTTGGTGGAATAAGCTATGCGCATTTCACTGGTTGCTTAGGCCATATCATCAGGAAACCTTTTGCCAAAGACTTAAGAAAAATTAGGGATATTATACAAATAGAACTGTAAACCGAATGAGAATTACAAGCCCTCAAATTTTATTTGTAAATTTATCAAAGCATAAACAAAGCAATAACAATAAACAGTAAGTTTATCTCTTCTTACATTTCCGACTACAATTGGTTAATTTTCTTCCAACTCTAAATTTTATTGTTAGTGGATAAACAAAAACAAAATTAACAACAAATTATTTTTTATAAGAAACAAATTTATTTTTACTAAAAAAAATGTCAAATTTTGTTTCAACAATGCAGTTTTTGAACAAGGGTTAACTTTATTTCATTAATTAAAAGAAAAATGTGCACCGAAGAACATGGATTACTTATCGCATCTAAACCTTAATCGGTATGTCAACGTGCGATAGATGATTTGTGCAGTTCAGACGTGGTGATTTGGACACGGAAGAAATAAAATTAAAAATATTTGGAGGTATAACCTCCATAACAAGGATTGTTGTCTTATTCAAGAATAACCTGCTTAACAAATTCGATTATCATATAGACATTTTCGATAAAATTGTACAATACGAAAAATTATTGCAAATATAAGAACCAAAAGCGCTAAATGAATCACTTAAAATGTCTTTCTAATTGTGTTGTTTTCCTCGTATCCTGTTCTAAATAAATAGATGTGCTTATATCGTTTTGCTTTAGTGAAAATGCAGTACCCGGTAGTTAGAGAAGAAAAAGTGCAGATCTTAACTCTTCCCAGTTACTTAAAACATTTGCATCCCAATCAAATATAGTAGGGATGGGCAAATTGAAAAAATATATAGATATATATATCGTATCGATATTTTTTAAGAGTATCGATAGTTATTACTTAAAAATATCGATATATCGATGTATCGAACGTATAAGGGTGAAATTATTACCAAATTTAAAAACTTAATATACCTATGTCAATACATATAAACAAACATATCACATGTAATTCCATTCTAACTTTTTATTGTTTCTTTTAATTTCAAATTTACTGCCTGTCCCTCGATTTCGAACGAAACTTTCATTCGCTTAACTTTTATTTAAAACAAAAACCAATTTGAAAATTTAGTTTTGAGGGTAAGTTATGCGAACGAAGTTTTCTTTTGAAATCGAAGTACCGGCAGTTAATTCTACAATAACAAAAAAGTAAAGAATACAAAAAAATTTTTATTTATTCGCCATTTGAAACCTAAAAAAAAATTATTTGGATTATATAATGCCGCATTATATACTGCTGGTAAACGAAACTTGTGACACATACTATACAAGTAAACTGTGCAATATTTTATGTTTAATATATAAGAACATGCTCAAATAAAAAAAATAAACATTTTTTTTATTATTAACATTCCAACTTTCATGAGACTGTTGCTGCTAATACGCCATAATTAAACGGTTCTTCGCATAATTCTAGGAACCAGAATATTTCCAGAATATTATTCCGCGCTTATTTTTTGTTGTCATCTCTTAAAAGCCCGAGACAAAACGGAACTGTATAATCTATGAAAATGTACAATGAAAAAATGCCGTTATTGTCTTAATATTAGTTAAAAAAATCATGTGATGTAATTCTTAAAAAACAACAGTATTGTAAGCAGTTGGGCAACGGTTAAAATGTTGAATTTTATTATAAAGAGATCTTAAAAATATCGAACTCGATAGTCGTAGATAAATATCGATGTATCGATATATGGGTATTTTTAATATCGGCGATAAATATCGATAATATTTTTTTTAAATATCGATATTTTGATATATCGATATTTATTGCCCATCCCTAAAAGATAGAGCTTTGAAAGTTGCAGGTTTGCAAGGGAAAAATGTTAAAGTTTTGCTAACGTCTGCTCTTTCAGTTCTGAAGTAGTTAGTTATTAGAACTGCAGGGATATTTCAGTTGCTGAAATTGATTACAGCAAAACAGATCAAATAAAAGAATAAATAAATATAAATTAATGCCAATTTTAAAATAACAATTTATTGGTAAATGACAATTGTTGACATTTCTCTCTCTCTCTCTCTCACACACACACACACACACACACACACACACACACACACACGAAAAGGTGTATTTTATTTCTTCTAATTTTTTTACTTAAATTTTCTGCTACTTTTTGATGTCAATTAATGTTTACATATTTGTTACACATTTACTAAATTTAAAAAAAATAAAGGGTGTTTTTTATAGAGGAATAGAACTTTGAAATAGGCTTAAACAAAGATCAATTTTTTAAATTGACATAAAATTTACTTTATTTGAAAGATACTCTTCTGAGATTTTAATTTAAATATAACCGCCACGGTTGGCTCGGACGTAGTCTAATCTGGAGGTCCAATTTTCGAAAATTTTATCGGCGTTATTGCCGATATACGGCCACAATGTCCTCCAAGTGGTTTATCGTTTCGGGCTTATCGGCGTAGACTAGCGACTTTAATATCCCCACAGAAAATGGTCCAGTGGCGTTAAATCGCACATTCTTGGAGCCCAGCTCACGGGTATGAAACGTGAGACTGTGCGGCTTCCAAAAGTTTCCTTCAATAAATCGATAGTGGAAGGAGCTGTGTGATACGTTGCGCCGTCTTGTTGAAACCACAGCTCCCGCACATCATGGTTGTGCAATTTATGAACGAAAAAGTCAGTAATCATGGCTCTATAGCAGTCGCCATTGACTGTAACGTTCTGACCAGCATCGTTTTTAAAGAAGTGAGGACCAATAATTCCACCAGTCCTTAAAGTACTCTAAACAGTCAGTTTTTCTGGATACACTTGAGGATTATCATCACTCCAAATACGGCAGTTTTGTTTATTGACGTATCCATTCAAACAAAAGTGAGTTTCATTGCTAAACAAAATTCGTATTTCGAACAGAACTGGAACAACTTGCCAAACCAAACCAAACTAAAAATAAATCACTTGGCAGCAGGCCATTGTAAATTCACCAATAGTACTGGGATTATGTATTTGGTAATAAATAAAGAAACAAATGGATGAAAAACAGGCATCAGAAATTAAGAACCGAAAACTTAAAATTTAAGTTTTTCATTTGAAAAATTCAAAACTCATGCGTACAAAATAAATTTTTTTTTGTCAGTAAAAAAAAAATAGGAAACACAAAAAAAGATATTTATTTTTAAAGTACAATTTGTGTTTTGTACATGAAAAGAAACAAAAAAAAAACAAAAATGTAAAATTTGAAAAATACACAAAAATGTTTTTTTTTATTTTTTTTTTGAAAAATATTTATCATTGGTGTTCAAAACATGTTTTCAACTGTACAAAAAAAAAATTATTTTGTTTTATTTGTTCTTCAAAGTTCAAAATAATAAATTTCTTAAAAAAAACGTTTTTGAGAAAAATTTTTTTTTTTTTTTTTGTTTTTAGAAACTAACAAAAAAACTCAATTTGAAGTTAAAATTGAGAATTTTAATTAAACTTTTAATATAAAATTGTGTCTAAAATTGCAATTGCAAAAAATCTTTAGAGACGCTTAATTATTAAAACTAGCTGCTGTTGCATTAGCTGCACCCGCAACACAGGTATCTGTGGAGACAGCCTTCAGTGCTTTTTATATATATGTTCCTCTAACTCCCACTGGAGCATAGGGCGCCAAAATTATGACCAAAAATAGAAGGAATTTAAGTTCTGAGCTTGTAGAAAATGTATTGTTGCTCAAACTCAACATCAAGCTAATTGATAAGATTACTTTCAGTTTATTTTTAAGCTAATAAGACCTAATGATATTGATGTAAATAAAACAAATTTATTACATTTCACCCGACGTTTCGTCACTTTTTTGGTGACTTTTTCAAGGGTCGTAAAATTTATATAATATTTTACATTAAAAACATTAGATTTTTAATAAACTTCAATTGCACACAAACATTTAACAAAAAACAGTAAAGCACAACTTAAAATTATTATTACAGAATGTTGTCAATATCTTCCAATATCTTTATTTAGTTCTAGGATAATCTTTATATTTTTTACTTAAATTTTGTACGTATCAGTTTAAATTTTGTCAATTAAAAAAATTCAATTTTAAGTTTTCGGTTCTTTTTTTTCATGTACAAGATAATATTGTACTGAAAAAATAAATATCTTTTTTTGCGTTTGCTTTAATTTTTTTAAATTGATGAAAAAAAAATTATTTTGTTCGCATGATTTTTAAATTTTTAAAAAGAAAAACATTTAATTTTCGGTTCGTAATTTTTTGTACAAAAGTACAAAAAAAAATATTTTTCTAAAAATCTTTTTTTTTGAGAACTTTATTATTTTGAACTTAAAGAAACAGTATCAAACAAAATATTTTTATCTATTTTTGGTTATTGTACAATTTAAAATATTTTTCACACCAATGATAAATATTTTTTAAAAACAAAAAAAAATACGTTTTCCGGTCCTTGCTTGGCAGCTGACAAAATGGCCGCCAACTTAAAGTTTTATACCTTTATAAAAAAACCCTTTATATATATATATATATTGTAAAGATTTGTAATATGCCATGTTAAAATATTGTTTGTAATTGTTATACAGTTGTGTTGACTTTCCTAAAAACAAAACCAACAAATTTATTAGCAAGACTATGCAATTGTTGTTTCTTCTGTTTACTTTAGCTTGTTTTTGTTTCATAAATATGTTGCATACATATAGGAGCACATATGAATGAATTAATATACATTTATTTGTCTATGTAGGTATTTGTTGTTTTTAAAATATATTTGTATATAAATTCATGTTCATGTTCATGTATTGGTTTTATTTCGCCACATACTCATTTAATATAAAGGACTTATGGTTTTATCATTTGTATTGTATTATTTATAAAAAAAAAAAAAAAAATTTAAAATGTTTTTCTAAATTTCTATTGAACATGTGCATGTTTATTTTGCATTTTGGTTTATATTTTATATGTTTTTAATATTCTGCATGTGTTTATGACATTGATGTTAAAAGCAATTAATATTTTGTGGCATAAGTTCGCATATCAGAAAAAAATAATATTTTTAGGAGTACATTTGTGAATTGATTAAAGTTTTTTCGTTGGTAAAATAATTTACTAAATAATATTTTCAATTAATTATAATTCGGTTATTGCAATTGTCTGTAATCTATGTATTGCGACCTAATTTAAATATTTTATGTACATTTTAAAAGGACTGTAGGAGTTTTTAATTCAATAAAATTTTTGTATTTAAGATTCAAAAAAATATATTTTTTGGAGGAAATAATTTGGAACTATAAACTTTTAGCGACCAGATTTTCTAAACGCTGTGATTATTAAATGTTAGAGGTAAAGAAATTTGTTATATTGTGTACCAGACTGTAAAATTGTGTTTAAGGCCATATTTAATACGTTTCTGCCTATTCGAGAAATTTAATAGTTTAAATATGCCCAATATTAAAAAGGTAACCCTTTTACGTTAATGGGAAATATTTTTCCCAAAATTCGAATTGTTAATTTTAGTAGCGAATTTTTTTTAAATATTTAGTAGATCTTGGCTGCGCGGGTCCAGACTGACTATTGCTTAAGGCCTTCGTTTGTATGGTTTTTGAGGGAAATACTTTCTGTCTTTATCTTTGCAGAAGTTTCCCTTTTCTATTGAAAAGGGAATTTGGATTACTAACAAAATTCGCTGGAAGGGTGATCCATAAAATCACAATAGCGGAGATAAAGAACTTTCATCAATTGTTGGCGAGTATGGCCTGAGGGAGGATCAGCTCTAGGTGCTCCTGCTACTCAACAGGTACTACTAGCAAATTTCTAAAAGCAATGGAGGTTAGATAGCGCCTGCTCCTGAACAAAGGGCAAGTGTATAATCTTGCGGATAATGCGCTTAAATTGCTTCCTGGCGGTTGATAAACGCACTGTTTGTCAGCCAGTGTTTAAGATCCACCATAGAGTAGGACTTTTGGTAGGTTTCCATGTTATTCTTTTCCACATCTGTGTCTGTAATAGCTTCTATGGCAAATCGGTGTTAATAACAAAGTTTTTTTTTCTTTTCTTAGAAAATATCAGGCCTCGTGACAACAAAGCACAATTTTTATTTTTTTGCTTTACTTCTTAAATTTAAAAACTATTCAGCTGATTGCTCACCGTAATTAATCCCGAATACGTTCCATTGATAAATTATTTGTGCGGTTCAGAAATGATGATTCTAAGACCTAACGAGCCAAACATGATAGCAGAGTCGGATATTTATTGATAATCGAAAGCTAAAAAAAATCGCTTATATCGCGAGCATGGAAGCAATTCACAAAAAATGCCTTATCGCAAACATGCTCTAAAATTTATTTGAAAGCGATAAATCGGCTAAAAACAAAATGTCGGGAAATTGCATAAATAGCGTTAAAAAAATTAGAGATGGCATTTTTTGGACAGATTTTCGATAAATAGCCGACGTTGACTCAACATTCTTATAAAATGCCAAATTTACGTCAAAGTGATTTTGTAGTCGACTTGATATGATAACCACTTAAAATTAATGTCGATATTGAGAACGACTTACATAATAGGGGTGATTATTTATATAACTCATATAAAAAATTTTGGATTTTTTGATATGGTTACTTGTCTTAAATATTCAGTCATTAACTTCGATAAGGTTTCTTGCCCTAAAGTAGCGGTCAACTTCAGGGATGTTAGATATGGCGTTTTTTTGCCAAACGTGGCGATGTTGTAGTCCATTTGGTGATGGAAATTTGCGTGTGGCCACTTGGCGATTTTTCGGGCGATATTTAAAATGGTTGGCGATTATTTGGGCGATATGGAAAATCCAATTTTCAAATATATTTTTTTTTATATCTAAACTTTTATAAAAAGTAAAGTTTTTTCTCTTGTTTTTAAATTTTATTTCATATTTATACATATTTGTTATGATAATGTTTTAAAATCTTTTCTATTTAGAATATTTTGTAAGCCATTGATTACTCTTGTTGCGTAAATAAATGAATAAGCATACTAAAATCGGGAAAAGAGTATATGACTGGCAATACGAAGGTTAGTTTTTTGAAAATTTAAAATGTTTCTAGATGATTATCTAAAAAAACATTAATGGGATTATTTTGTAAGTCCCCGCATTTTGCGTTGAGAAATTTTTTACACAAAGTTAATTTTTATACAAAGTAAAGGGTAAATATATGTTTTCAAAAATTCTAAGTGTATTTTCAAATATTAAAACATTTAAATTCAAAGTGATAAAAAGGGTAATATTTGCAAATTGCAATATTCAACGGAATTTTTATTAAAGTTACTAAGTTCACTAATCTCACGAAAACTGAGTTTTAAAATAAAGTTGCAACTTAAACATAAGCCGACGGGCATATTCTGACAATCGCAAAACGCTTAACAGTTGCGATTCTGACTTGAACTCGCATAATAGGTGATTGGTAAGTTGCAATAGCAAGACATCTGGCGTTTTCAAATTGCAAAAGTATGCTCAAGGGAACTGGAATATTTTTAAAAAACTATGGCAGATCGCAAGCCAAGCGCACGAGTTTCAGATCACCATTTAATAAATCTGGAATTTTGCGATCTGAATTCGTGCAATTGTCAGAACATGTCCTATTAGTTCAAATCTATAAAACTTAATTTATATTTGAGTTTTTAAAAACGCTAAAATGACTCTTGTTCACTTTTTCTTATTTTTCTTATTAAAATAAAATTTGGCGATTTTTGGCGAATTTTTCTAAACAAAAATTTTAGCGATTTTCGGTGAATAATTTGGCGACGATGGTGAAAAAAATCTGACAACCCTGGTCAACTTAAGTAAATTTCAATTTTGACATTGTTTTTAAATTTGGAATAAGAATATTATTTAGGGTTTCTTGCTATCCGATATAAATTAAACAAACGGATACTTTCGAAAAATATTTCTTTCTAATAGATATGATTCAAATAACCGGGTACTTTTGCAAAATATAAGATATAAAAAATTTTCTGTAGAAATTGCTGTTATGTATTACTCTTATATGTATTTCAAATTATATGTTTATTTTTTCGGGTTGCTCGTTAAATGTAACAGGTAAAATAGTAAAGTATTGATAGGATTCTATTTTTGCAGAATATTTTTTTAAGATGAAGTAAAAACGGGATTGAATAATGCATTTTAAGTTAAATTATATGGTTACTAGCGGGCCCGTTGCCTGCTTCGCACGGCAAAACAAAATAAGAAAAGAAACACACTTGTTTTTAATAAAGTTGGTTTTGTTCCCTATTATTCAACTTTTAATTCTAGTTTCTTTCAATCTTAGACTATGTATCACTTAAACTATCTTAGAGCTCTTTCGTAGACAACATTTTTGGTTTTGCCATGAGGATATTCTAAATCAATTCCGCACAATTCCAACGATTGCCCTTGCGCTTTATTTATTGTAATAGCAAATGCTAGACGTATTGGAAACTGTAGTCTTTTGAATTCAAAAGGTAAATCTGATGGAATCATTGGAATTCGTGGAATCAATTCATCTTCACCTTTAAACTTCCCCTTTAAAATTGTTGCTTCGATCAAATTGTTCATGACCTTTTAAGCCAGCAATAGTCAATGATTGGCCTTGTGCTTTATTGATGGTAATAGCAAAGGCAAGACGCAAAGGGAATTGGAGCCGCTTGAATTCAAATGGTAAATCGTTGGAATCGGTCATGCCGTTCTCCAGTTATGCGCTTAATAGAAAAAGTGGGCGTAAAAGTAGGCGTGGTAAATTTTTCTTTCGATGAAAACTTAAAGCTGATTAATACGAACATTTGAAAGAAAAATTAGTCAACTCGATAGAGCCGTTTTCTGATTTTAGGTAAATCGAAAAAAGTGGGCGGGGCAAAATTTTCTTTCCATAAAAACCTAAGTTGGACCATGGCGATCATTTTAAAGAAAAAATCGTTCAAATCGGTCAAGCCGTTCTCAAGTTATGGATTTTGCCACGCCCCTCCGCCCCCAGACCGAAAATTTCAACCAAACTTCATATAAACCATATATGGGCCACTGCCTACGTAGTGTATAAGTTTGGTTGAAATCGCACGACGCGTTTATGATTAGTTCGGCGACGTACATATACGGACTTATTTTTATATATATATTGTAGAAGATATATAGATTTCACTGATACAGCAACTATGCTCTAAGTGAAAATATAAACAATATATTTGGCCCTTAAAAAAAAAAAATAAATAAAAAAAACTTATTTAAATGCTTAAAAACAGCAATTTAAAAAATGTTTACGAGTAACGTATTTGGAGCTGCAGCCGGAAGGCATTAAAAGATGTTTTTGCATGCCCGAGATGCTGCTTTCGAATCAGAACTGGCGATTTGAAATTTTTTAAAACATATATCATGAAAAAAAATTGATTTCAATTAAAAAATGTGTGGAATGTAAGAAAAGATAAACACACTGTTTTATTGTTCAAATTTTGTTTAAGCTTTGATACGAGGGCGGATCAATAAGTCCTCGACTTTCTGAATGAAACACAGTTTATTCAAAATTCACTTTTTTCCATTTTTAAAAAACATCCACGAGGACGTATGTTTTGAACAGCTGTTAAACGCAAAGTAATTGACGGATCTTGCTGAAACTGGGCTGTAGTCTATTAACAGGTGGTACTTGATGGGAGCAGTTTTCATTTCTTATAACTACGAGGGAAATTCGAAAAGTCACGCACATATTGATTCACCCTCATATTATTGAAAATACGACCTTTTGAGTGTTTGTAAATCTCATTCCTTCTGTAGTCTTATTTGCCGGTATATGATTTGCCTGCTTTACAAAAAAGAAAAAAAAAACAAACAAAAAATCTGGGAAAAACGTTTCCTGATGATCTGGCCTAAGCAACCAGTGAAACGCGCTTATCCCACAACAATAAATTTTCAGTTGTTTTATCAAGAAGAAAAATAGGGAATTAACCACAACAAATCAATTATTTTAATATCATTGTATTCCCAAAAACAACTTTGACAATAAATGTGTAATATTAATTAAAAAAATTAATTAAATTTGCACCAGTAAACAAATAAATAACATCCATTAAACGTTAAATTTACTTGATTAACTGTTTTATTCACTTGATTAAACGTTTAATTCAGTTAATTAAATTTTTAATTTAAACTGATTTTTTGATTAATGCTTTAATTGGTGCAATATGTTAGAGAATTTTTTTTTGTAAATTATAAGCTACTAAAATCGGACCAGATAATTACAGGGACCAATTAGTTCATTTAAAGTGCGCATTGGAAGAAATTATAATAATAGCTAAAATGGCACCACTGGTCCTGTAAAAGCTTGATGTGATCTTGAGAGCGAATTGCAATGCGAAGGGATTAAAAAGCGGTCATAATATCCCGATAAAACTAAGATTTTTTGCGAAGTGGTTAAGTAGAATTCTTTTAAATAAATTTAACTGTTGAAGACTTTTTTTTTGCAATACTACATTGAAAACAGTACAACTTTATTAATAACATTCCAACAACATATTAAACGTGCCGTATAATGATGATACAACTTTCTAAATTTTCCAATTATTTAATTTCTATACAAATAGAATAAATTATAATTTTCATAATTACGTGTTTAAAAACAAACACGTAACTAACCAATAATGTTGCTAATATTAACTAGTGTGTAAAATTGTTAACAAAGTTACTTGCATTTTGAAAACTGAGTTGTTGCGAATATTAGATAAACTCAACTTCATAGTGATTATGCAAAAAAAAGAACAGGATAACACAAAACTATTCATACTAATACAACTTTAGATTTTAACATAATTTTCTGTAAGAACAATTTTCAATTACTCTTTGAAAATATAAATAAGCATAATTCTAATCAAATTAAAGCAAATTCACATTTGAGTTTCAGCACACAAAAATGCACAGGCACACACAGTTATGCAACTATCCAGTGGGAAAACTCAGAATATCTTCCGACATCAGGCCTAATTGAAGGCCTACTTACAAATTTGATTCAATTACCATTCTGCTCTAACTGCTAAAGCTGGGATCACACAATTTGACACAATTTTGATTGTGCTTTCTTTGACGCACAATAACGAAAATTTTACCAATTAAATATTCCTAATTCGCACGATTGCCCTGTTTTATGCAAATTAAATTGCCGCTAATTGGTGCAAAGCGATTTGCCGCAGCACCGTCACACGATTGTTCTTACTTGTGTCAACTGCGAAAACAGCTGTTGTGGCAGCTTTTTTATTTGTTTGGAAATTCTAGTTGGTTTGTTCATTAAAAAAAATTCAAACAAATTTTTGTTGAATAGTTTTATTCAAAAATTGTTAAGTAAAATATGTGAAATTCCAAAAATTAAACAAAGTAAAATTCTATTTTAAATACACACAGAAAAAATTATTAAATTTCTCTAATCACCAAATTTATTTAAAATTCATAATATCAAGCAAACAAATTGTTGATTTTGCAACTATTACCAAAATGATTATATTGATTACCAAAAATTTTAAAATTTTGAAAAAATATTTTCAATAAATGTTTTTTTTTAATTTTAATTAAAAAAGTGATCAAAAAAGTTTGCCAGCATTTCAGAATCTTTGGCGAAGGAAGCGAGAGCGGAAGGCCTACCCCGCGATGACAATGTGAGTAAAAATAAAAAAGATATGAGTATGGAATGGAGCGAGCGGGCCTTTTTGCATCCAAGAGAAGGAGTTCAGAGGACTTCTAGAAGGCATACGTACTCCTTCTTTTTCCCGCTGAGTACCTAAAAAGGCCTAAAGTTAAAAGGCCCTCTGATTTTTCCCGCTGGGTATATATTTTTGAAATGTGTGTGTATGTGATTTTTTATTTGTATGTGTCTGTTGATTAACATTCATAATTGGATGCATTCATTTGTAAAATTAAATTCAAAGTAACAAAAATGCATTTAGCATTAAAAAATCAAAAAAGAGGAAAAATAAAATTAATATTATTCATTTTTTAACATAACGGCATCAGTGCAGACACATTTTTACGCAAACATATACAAACTTAAAGTATGCGAATTTCATTCAATAAGTTTTTAAATACAACTGGGATTAATTTGGACAATTTTTTTTAAGATTATAAATAATAGAAAAAACAGTGTTTCAATTGAAAAATGAAAATAATAAAAAATAAATCCTAAAAGCGTTCTGTAAATCATCTAAAAAGTGTCAGAGATTTTGGTGTTTATTCATAATAAAATTAGCAATTTATGCAAAGTTTATTAAAACAAAAATTTACATAAATAATTTAGATTTAAAAATTTATTATTATAAAAATTTTATTTAATACAAAAATAAATAAGGAGATAAAAAAAGGAATAAATTTGATATAAATTTTTCATTCTTATAAAAAACATCACAACATACAATAAATAAAATTTTTTTTCATATTACAGTGGAATCTCTCAGGGCGCCAGACGCGGGAGAGACCATTACAGTATGTCCGTACAAGTGGAATGTGCTTTCAAAATAACTCCATGCTTTCCTTTAAAACACTCCCGGGACCAAGAAGCAGTGTCCGTCGAAAGGTGGTATCCGCTTGCAGAATGTGTCCGTTAATGATGATAGTACCGTATTTTAAACACATGTACTTTTGGAATAAAGAAAACCTTAAAAAAAGGTTATAGCCATGCTGTTCTATTTTAAACAACATAGACTTAATTTTTGCTGACTTATTTTTCCTTGAGCTAACAGAAATGAGTTTAAATTTTATGAATTTTATCTACCCCGATAGTCTATAGGGACTACTTTCAACTCAGTCCCGATAGTCTATAGGATTTAGGATAGATAGATATCATGTCAAACACAAAAAGATCTTAGGGAAAATTTGTTACGGGTCTTTAAAGCGGAACTTCTGAAATATTGACAGTCGATAGAGGTTATATTTTAAATCTACACAAATCTAGCGAATTGTCTGTCTTTTATTCAGTCTGTTTTGTCAAATCACTATGGACGACAATAGCGTTCAGCTGACCCTATTTTTTTTTTTAACAAAAACTCATCTTCATGAATGAGGCCCCTTTCTAGATGAATGGATATATCAACAAACTAAACTGTCCACTTTAGGATGAAGCCAATCCACATGGGATTCAAGATTGTCGAATGCATTTGGAAAAAGTCAAAATTGTATCTGGATTTTGGGCTAGCGGCGTCATCAGTCCATATTTCTCTGAGGACGGCCTTGGTCTGCCCAATAAACTTAAACGGCGCTAAAGGGTGATGGCTATCACATTTTACTACTTGATGTAACGAACAAAATGGTGAACAACCACATAATCAATTGCTCTATGCTGATACTACCTAGTATACAACGTTTTGGGAAAACAATCTTCTTAAAGCGTTTTTGAACTTTCATTGAATGAGGACCCTTACGAACAGCATTTCGCTTAAATATGTTCTGTATACAAAACAATATTTTTTTCCAAATTAGGCACGAATACAATTTAGAAATTTTCTTTTAAACCGAAGTTATTCAAATCAGAACTTCTGAAATTCCTAAATTATTTCGAATATCCACTAATAGAATCATACTTAGAATTTCCTTCTCCCCATTCTTATTGTCTGCCGAAATTGTCAAGTGTTCATTAAAAAGTATATTTTTAAAAAAGTTCTATAAAGAATTTTTTGAAATACCAAAATAATTTCAAATATAAAATTACTATGATTCTATAAGGATTCCCTCGAAACACGATTCCTATTTTGTTCAATATCTTTGCCATCCCATTTTTTCCAAATTGGTCATTTATCTCTATTTTTTTCTTTATAAAAAGTTTCCTTTTACAGTTCTCTGCAAATTCATCAGGGACCTTCTGATACATAATTAAAATGGCTATGAATTTGCTTACGAGCTGACACTTTTTTTTAAAGCAAAATTACCTTCTATAAATACCAACAGCAATCACTAACACCCTCTAGCAGGCTATAAGAAAAAAAAACGGTACCTAACCGGGCAATTCAGACCAACACGTGATCATCAAATATTTCTTTTCAATTACTTCTCGAGGGACTCAACTCGTTCAGTACAGTGGCGATATATTAGTCCTCTCTTGGACGAGCAGAATGTTATGGTTGCACCTCTAGTCCATAAGAAGGCAACGCCAACATCGCATACGCAGAATCAATCCCAGAGGTGCGTAACTATATTGAGAATAAAATTTAAGTACAATTTAACAAAAAAAAAAAATATATTAATTTTCCTAATTTCTACTAAACTTCCTGTGAATATAAGCCAACACGTACTTACTAAAACTACCCTCACTTAGAGGGATTATAAATAATTTATACAGATATAAATAAATATGTATAAACCGAACCATTTATTATTCTGTTTTCTTTTTTTGTTTTACTTTGAACAACATAAAAAAATCAAGCAGTTTTTAGTATTTAACAAATGTTCCAAGCTGATGTTTAAAATCAAATATTTACTAACTATCTTCCAAACATATAAAGAGTTTATTCCCTAACAATAGCACATACACGCACACATATTAAAATAAATAAGCACACAGACACACCAACTACAAAGTGTAATCAATACATATTAATACAGTTTAGAAAAATTCTTAACACGAAAACCGTGAGTTGTTAGAGCTTAAAGACCCAAAAGCACAAAAAATACAATTACATGTATTAAATATAAAATCCAACAAATACTTACACGTTGAATATACATGGAGAACTTCGATATGTAAATACCCTGCAAGCATTTGGAAGATAAAAGTGAGCGGGTGTCACTTCTTATACACTAATGGATAATTGAAAGAAGATTGTTATAGAAAATTTGTTGTATACTGATAGAAAAGGCATCATAACGCTGATGTATTTTGACATCAGTACTATGACAAGTGTCTTCGTTTTTTACCCCATGCCACTTATCAACATTGTGATGTCAGCCTTAACATCACTTGGCCAAATTGTCATCAGGGTAAACAATTTTAATTATGTCATCAATGGGATGACACATTGGCATCACAGAAATGACAAATCGGAGTCGGTTTTATAAAGCATGTCATCAGTGCGATGACAAACTGTCTTCAAATTGAGTCATTGTAAGTGACCTCAAGTCAAATTGAGATAATATCATTATTTATTTACCCGTTCCACATGTTTGTTTCACTTTTGTTGCATTCCGCCATTTGTTAACAGAAGAACTCTCACTTAAAAGACACCAGAAGCCTGCGTGATATGGTTTTCGTAATAACTCTACTTAAAAAATTTGATGTATTTAAATAAATAATTAAAAAAATAGTACGAGTATATGGGAATTTTTGCTTCTAATTTTACTGTTTAAACATGAAAGTTTGTCATCGTACTAATGGCATGATTTATTATGTTATCGTACAGTTTGTCATCGCACTGATGATATGATATATAATGTCCTCGCACTGATAACAGTTTGTCATCGCACTGATTATAGTTTGTCTTCGCACTGATGACAGTTTGTCATCGCACTGTCAAAATACATAAGCCTTATGACGCCTTTTCTATCAGTGTAAAAAACGATCAAAAAACTTTACCATTTTAAACAATGTGTTAATTTATTGAATTCAATATAGACAATTCCCAACAACAATTCTACAAGTTTAAATTAATTTATTTTAAGCGAAAAGTCAATTAATATTTTTGGATATATAATTAATATTTTAATTAAAAATTTATTTCAAAACAAATAAAATGTTAATTAAATCACAATTATATTTTTAATTTTCTTTCAATTAAAAAAATAACTGATTAAATTTTCACATTAATTAAATTTAAATACTCATTTTTTTAATTGATGAAAAACTTATTTCTGTGATTAATAAAGATAACTTATTTTTATTTCATAAAAAAGAATCCGAAGGTAAAACTGTTGCATACTTTTGTCTAATTTTAGCTGTTAAAAAACATCACAATTTTTTAAAGGATGACAAAAATGTAGACGCTTTGCTAACTAAAATAATCGAAAAAAGTGGTATCTTATAGACTAAACATCTGCATGAAACTTAATGATGATGTTCATGAAACCTACATTTTTATTTTTTATTCGCTTCGTTCGTATTCAGTAAGATGAATAACTATGACATGAGAGTAGAGTATTCATTTAATCGGGCTTTTGCTTTAATCGGCTAATCGCTCGATTAGTTAGCCCCGGTTTTAGTTTAATCGGTTAATTTTGTTATTGAAAGTTTTGTTTTATAAATTAAATATTAAATATTAAATATTCAATAAATAAATGTGCATAACTGAGCTACCTAAACAAGGGCGGCAAGCATTTTTTAAACATGAAAATTCTATTTCAAATACATTTTCAATAAGACAAATCGACATAGCGATTTGTCAAATAGGATTTTCCAGCCGGGTGGTGTCGAATTCGCGTTCTAAAGGTTTTTTTTAGTATAAACTTTATGCAAATGAAAAGTTTTGACATACAAAAAACGCTTGCCGCTCTTATTTAGGTAGCTCAGTAAGTTATTTATTATTTGGAGTTTATTAGTAAAAAAAAAAAAACAATAACATGACAAACAACAATTCTTGAACTATAACGAGTAAACAAAAAAATAGTAAAACATATTTTTTAATTAATTATAATCTTTTAAACAAATAATTTCGTTTAAATGCTTAGCATTTAAGCGATTCTTTTATTTAGTTTTTATATAGCTATTGGATAATACAGAATATCTAATTTCTCAGTCCTTTTCCTGGATTTATCTTAACATATAATGTCTTCCATTAGGCAATTAAAGTCCTCTTTTAATTTTTAAAAATTTTTAACACTTCTTATTGTTTCGGTTAATGCTATTAAAGGTCGGTATTCACTATCCTATTTAGTCGCACGATATGTCAAAAAAATCGTGTGTGCTTAAAATGTATGACAGTGTGGCTTAAAAATTAATTGAGTGACAGATTTTTTTGACAAGTCTGTCCGACTTGCAAATGTTTATGAAAATTTTCATAAAATGATAGATTATATGCGATCAGAGTTGCATTTTCTTGTAAAGTAGCTGAGTCCTTTGAGTTTGCATCTTTTTTGTGGGATAGTGTGGCATTGACAGCACATTTTGCAGACATTTTTTTTTATGTCGGATAGAATTCCGTCAGATTTTCGTGTGAATAAATCATACGAGTATGTAGGATAGTGAATACCGCCCTTAAGAGATTGGTATGAGAAAAAACAAATACCTAAACACATACATATAAAAAGTACGCGAATCAAAAAGCTGTGGACAGCAAACACGTATTTAAAATGGTGATCACTAACACCTTCTTTGTTTGTATGAAAAATAGTTTCTAAACGCATTCCTTTTATATATGAGACAAAACAAATAATTAAAAGTTCAAAAGAAATATGTTATGATACTAAAAAAAATAAAAATTTTGTTACATCGGCTAATCGGTTAATCGACGGAAATTAACCGGTTTAATCGTTAATCGGAAGAAGCCAATTTTAAATTAACCGTTCAATTAATCGGGTAGTAATTAATCGGTTCACAGATTAACGGTTGACCGAATGAATACCCTACATGAGAGCAATAAACACTTGCTGCCGAAGTTATAAAAAATAAAACGGGTTTATGAAATGGATTTTGTATGAAAATCCGTTTCATAAACCCTTTATTAAACTGCTTTATATTTTATAACTTAGGCGGTTGATATTTAAGAGACTAGTAAAATGAAAATAATTGGTTCAGTGTTGCCAGTTGAAGGAAAAGAAAAAGATTTAAGTAAAATAAAAAAACAAAAGTAACCATGAAAAGTAAATGCAACAAGATTAGGAAGTACATTAACATTAAAGTAACAAAAAAAAGAAGGTATATGGTTTTTAATGTTAATTAATTGTTTTCAATGTAAATTTAAAAAAAAAAATAATTTTATTTTTGAAACCATTCACTAACTTCAAAAACATGTTTCAGTAATATGTATTGCTTAGGTTAGGTTCAATGGGCAGGCGACACGAGGCCAGCTCACTTGGGTCCTTATAGCAATCCCTTTGTGATAACCTTAGCAAGTGACAAGAGAAGCCACTGCGGCATCGAGTCACCCCGACTCAATGCAGAACAGAATGATCGATTTCAGTCCCATATTAGGCATATAGTCCAGACATGGAATAGTTTTTTTTTTTATTTAATTTTCCAGTCTATAGTTTAAAAATCCTTACAGACATAAGTGCTTAAATAATAGTACATATCGTCAGCTCAGAATTGGTTTGGCGCATATGCCAAAAAGTCGGAGTGGAGAAAAACGACAAAGAAGATTTGCATGAAGATTTCTCAAAATGTACCCGATAGAATTTTTTTATATTTTTACCACTGCTTCCGGTATATGTTATGAAGAAAAATGTAAATTTTTGCTCACTTTCATGAATAAAGTTAGAATTTAAAAGTATTTTTTTGAAAATGAAAAATATTGTTTTGTGCCGCATACGCCACTTTTCTAAAAAAAATTTAAAAAATGGTTTTTTATGCTGCATACGTATACTTATTGCTGTGTATTGAGTAACTTATTGTTGAGATGAATGTTTCTATATTTACAATCTAATAAAAAGTCAACATTAATGAAATTTTTTTTTATTTGGTTTTATTTTACAAAAACAGAAAAAACAGTTCTACTGTTATGAAAAGGTACATAAAAAGCCACAAAGTAAACAACTTAAATAATACAAAAGTAAAATAGAATCAAGAAAAAACACTTAAAATTTAAAACTAAATATTGAGTAAATTTTTATAATAACTTTTATCAACATGTGGAAGATATATAAGCAAGTCTTTTATGTCTCTCTTTTTATCGCTGGAAATAATTGATGGTTTCGATATTTTCAAAACGTTCGTCAACAAATTCTCAGGAGTTTTCAAACAATTTTTTGATGCAGACTTAACCAAAATTGCATTTTTATATTTTTCCTCTCTCGTCGAAGTTTTATAATGTATACATAAATCATTATTTTTACTGTATAGAAGTACTTTAATTTTAGCAAAAGGGTGTTGTCGAAAGTCCATTTTATTTGCTACCAACGAGTATGTGCGAAAATCTTCCGGAAGCATTTCCATAACTTTTAATTTTGTTTTATTATTTGGCATTGTTTTAAGCAAATTTAGTAAATGAAGAGGACTATGAATTTCAATATTCTTTAAGTACCGGTCAATAACACCATGAACACAGTCCACTTTTTGAATTAAAGAATGTCCTGGCTCTGAAAACTTTTGTATTACGGTATCAATATTATTTTGTTTAATAAACATTTCGATTGCGGTTGAGTTAATTCGATTTTTATTTTGAGGAGTTTTTGCTGGAGATTCTTTCTTATTTATAGAAAGGTAAGCTTGTCAAGATTCTCGAAGCCGTTTTCTTACGTTACGTTCCCACAGTTCAGGGTTTGTTTGCCTTTTCTTTGATGACGAAGGAAGGATTCTGAATAACATATGAATGTATATAAGTAATGAACTTTTATTTTCAAATAAAACAAAATAATATTCAAGTATGTACCTGTTATTGTTTTCCATTTGTGGAGGGTTTGACGCACATTTAAACGGTAGCTTTTGAGTTAAAGATGTGTCATATAGGTAAGAATCGGTCCAATTTTCATCATCCTCAAAGTATTCATAAATCATTCTAAAAGCATTAAAAATTTAAACAAATATCTTAATATGGTAAAAATTTAAATAATACTTACTTAATTTCATCTGGAAGTGTAGGAGCTGGTGAAGAAGATTCCATTTTTATATTTTTTTTTTATAAATTTTTACTATTTATTAACACGAGGTGTTATTATTTTATAAAATTATTTTTCCCAAATTTATTTTCTTGTTGTCATTTTATTTTGCTTTTGCTTATGTTCTTATTATTATATTATATAGGTCTATGCAGCAAAGCAACAGTAAAATATATTTTGTACGTTTTTGTATGAAGAATTTGCTGCAATCGCCAAACAATGGCTTGTAGAGCAAAACAGTACTTAAAAGATTTTGAAACAGTTGATATGCAGCAAAATTAATGCTTTATATCTCAGAAACCATAAAAATTTTCGCGAAACAGGTTTTTGATTTAGAAAGAGGGTATTCAAAAAATATATTCCTCATACCTAACTCATTTTTTTTAAAAATGGTCAGTAGGTCAAACCAGTAATGAGCTGACGATATAATAAATATAGAATAATGATATTAACTAATTTGAATTTAAATAAACAATAATTTTTCTTTTTAAGGCATCATTACTATCAGAAAAGTCAATTATATTATATAGATTATTAAATTTCAAGCAAATTTTGATTGGAAGTATATAAAAAAAAGTAAAAAAAAAATCAAAATGCCTTACATGAATTTACTAAAGTGGCAACATTGCTATTGCGTATTTAAAAAAAATTAGGGAGGGTGAGAACTGTGAAACAAAAGCCGTTCCATCGAACGACCTCTTTGTGTTAACCATATGAAAAAAAAATGTGTTCACTAGTAGTATTAATAAAGCCACAGTTTGTTCAGTGATCTCAGTTTTATTTGAACATGAGTTTAAGTAAATAAACATTTCATTATGTTTATGAATGAAGTTGTTCATGCAGCCCTTTATTATAGACACTTGATGTAAGAAATTTTTTGATTAAATCATGATTTGTTTCTTTTTGTGCTTAACCATTTCGGATCCAACACTTTTAAAAATATTCAAAGACTCTTAAAAGACACTTAAGGTAGAGGATGCTTAGAGTTTTCTGAAAGAGTTTTATTCGTTTCTCCAAAAGACGCTTGCACGACAAACTAGCTTTGCTGACATAAGATTAGAAACATTATAGTTTAATGGTATGGTTAGCGAAAATATTATTTAAATGGCGATACTTTTTTCTGAACTTCAGCTGTATCAAAGGCTTTCAAGGTAAATGTATATCTTCATCAATACAAACGCACTTACAAGTGGTAACAATATAGCCATTTAGAAAAAAATACACTGTTTTTTTTGTGAAAAAAAAAACTATTCATTGTTTGGTTTAGAAGTGCAACAGTATATGAAAAAATATACACTCTAAAAACCAAAAATTACAATAAATACAATAGAAAATACAAAAAAAACACAAAAAACTGTATTAAAATAAAACTTTCTACATAAGTTTGTTATTTTCTATTATACGGATGAGTGTTCTAAACATTTTAGTAACAAGGAGCAACAAACACACACTCACACGTTCTCACATATTCACACACACACACACACGCACACTAACACTCGTATACATTGTTCTACTAAATAAATGAACGGTTGGAAACTTTGTTTCATGCAACCAAATGAATATCAAACTAAACCGTTGCGAATCCATTCGAATTCAATCGAACCAATACTTTGAAGGCATTGACTTTTGTAACTTTTCAACACAGCCACTTACACATACACAGACATACAATATGTATTTATGTGGCACATCCCTACCCAACAAACGCAAATTTATTGCTTGAAATATTCTTTGATATTAAGCTTTTAATAAGAAAATTGTCTTGAAAATTTAATTGAATTGATCTTGTTTTTAAAAAATAGAAAAATAAAAGAACATTTTCTCAATCTGAGGTAAAAAACTCTCCTTTAATAGTATCAATTAAATATTTTTTTATTAACAACATTTTCTGCATTAATGTTGTTGATATAAGCAAACATTGAATTCAAATGATTAAATTTTTAATTAAAAGTGATTTTATTTTTGATTAATAATTTAATTAAAAACAAAAATTTGCGGGAGTTTTTTCTGTGTATGTCATAATGTCCATCCTTATTTTCACATGCCACCATATATGTAAATACAGTTGAAAATTATTTAAATTTAACTTCTGTTATCTAACACATTTTACCTGAAATAACATTCGCAAAACATTTAAGATTCTGTTGAGAAAAAAATTATTTTCTGCAGTAAAGAAAAGTTTCCCTTTTCCAAATTAGTTTGCTATTAAGCCTGGTACTCTATTCAACATTTCACGTGAAATGTTGTCAAAACTCATATAAAAAAGCTGTTCGGAATTTCTATGAAATAATGTTGATAGAGTTGTACTCTGTTTAATTTGTGAAAAAGTTGCGAAATGTTTCTGGCAACATTTTTTTTACAACTGCGAAATAATATAAGCTGCACTTATTTCACTTGGAATTTTAAGCAATTGAGAATAAGTTTAAACTCAATATTAAAATGAGAACTAAAAGCGTAAATAACACAACTGGTACCAGTTTTCATCCAAATTTACTTTCATTTTACCTAATATTTTATTTAAAAAAATACTTTTTAGTAAAATACATGTTGTTTACATATTCAAAACATTGTCGCATACTTTGAAAGATTAAAAACGTCAAATTGTGCAAACTCTCGAGATTGGTAACTTTGAAACATGTCAAATTTTTCGCGTGAAATAATAGATGTTGCCGAAAATTTTTCACAAATTGGAACAGAGTACTAGGCTTTAGTTTAAAAAATTTGACATTTTAGAATGAGCTAAACTTATAACTTTCTGAACGTAAAATATAATAAAAATATACCGAGCCTTTACCGCAAAATTAGCTTAAGCGACATCATTTTCGATTTTCGCTTTTCAATAAATGAATTTGTGGGCAACACTTGCATCATCTCCTTAAATGTCATTGTCACATAAGGTACCCTTGTGATTTTATAGCAAAAGCAATTTTAGCTTGAGCGCCAACAATCATACAAAATGTTTATAAAAAATCTCAATAAATTATGGAGGTTCCAGCGAAACAGGTTTGTTAGGGAGAAACGTAAAAGTTTCGCTTACCATTTCACTTACGGAAGACATGAATTTTATATGGCGAGTTCCCACTTTAAATCAATACATTTTTGACACTGGAAGCGCTTTATACAGCGCATAAAAAATTATTGAATGTAACGATCATCTTTGCGCACTGAAACATACGAAGCAGGTAAGGAAATCTTCAAATTTTACTTATATTTTTTTTAATTTATTAAGAATTCATTCACTTACTTTACTGCATCTCTGTATGTCTTATTGCGTAGCGCATAAGTGTGTGCTTAATTTTTAAAATTTACCATTAGTGCTTGGCAAAATAAAAATTTTTTTTTATTGGGATAATAAAAAAAACCTTCTCCTGTAAAATTCTGTTTATTTCGGTTACGCTTTTTTGAGGTTTTTCGTCAATATTTTTTAAAACTTTCATATGTGTTTCTTAACTCTTTATTATCTTCATATGTGACGCGCAAAATAGAAAGGGACCTAAGGGTTTAAGTGTACCATCACTGAGCGTGTTGGTATTGGTGTCATTTGAAAGCGACACATCTCATGACGTCAGGAACGTGTTGGTCAACCTTGAAAACGCGCGTAGGTCGTCCCTACCTCTTGTTTTGTGTAGTTGGTTTTAACTGTTCCCTTTACCTTACTGGTCCCTTTCTCTATATATATATATAAAATTCACGTGTGACGGTGTTGGTAATTGAACTCCTCCAAAACGGCTTGACCGATTTTTATGAAATTTTTATTTGTTAGAGCATAGGGTATATTTCATATCGCTAGAGGGCGCAAAATAAGGCAAAACGGGTAAAAGCTCTCCCTTCCTATTTCTTCTTAACTTATCAACTGATTTTCTTGAAATGCGGCAGGAAAATAGTGTTACAACTGAAAGGAACTATAGCCTACAATTTGTATTACTGAGGAGGGCAAAGGGGGTAAAAGCTCTCCCTTCCTCTATCTTCTTAACTTATCAACAGATTTTTTCGAAATTTAGCAGGAAAATAGTGTTACATCTGGAAGGAACTATAGCCTATAATTTTTATTGCTTGAAATAAAGCAAGAGGGGTAAAAGCTCCCCTTCCCTATATCTTCTTAAATAATCAACCTGGCACGATTCGAAATTTTCAGGAGATGGTTTGTAAAGAAAAAAATTTTTGTTTAATCTCAGAAAATTTATGTTTGTAATGTATTGCATATTATTCACTTATCATTTTTTCTAACCATAAGCTAATTTAAGGGGAAACGTTAAATATTTAATATTTTTCTATGTATGAAAAATTTTTAGGAGAAACTCGAAGACCTAAAAACAATGCCTCCTTTTCATTTCTAATTAGTAAATTGCTTCCGACCAAAGCCAAACGGTCAGCTAGTATTAAATGAAAATACAGGATTAAATGAAATAGAAGTAACAAAATTTTATAAACTTATGATCTATTTTTACTTAAGTACAATATCATTTGCGATCAAGTCAAGCAAATTTACATTTCCCAATTTATCATTATTTTAACGATTATGTGATTTTTGAGTTTTGGATAAGCAAATAAATTTTTTTTTTGTTATACGCAGTTTTGAAATGTAAAATTTAATTTCAACTTAACAAAAAGATAAAATAAAAAAAAAAAAAAATTCCTACATCAACATTAAAGTTAATTTCAATCTTATGATTTTCGAATAAGTTCATATGACAAAACTATGATACGAGTACCGTAAATACTATACAAAAGTTTGCTGGGTATTTTCTTAGGTTTGTGCATTTGTAGTTTTAAAAATTGGATCTGACATTTTTAGCGTTTTGGCTTTTGTGCGATATTGATTGCATTGATTTTGCATTGTGGCCTCGTTTTTGTGTTTAAATTTCCAACATTATACAAATAGACTGAGAAAGAATAAAGTACTGATACACACATACAAAATTTACAGGTATACAAACACAACTTCAGACACATGCAATTGTTTGTCTTGTATGTGTACTAGAACAAAGATTTTTACAGTGGGGAGTAGAAATTGAGTACAAAATAAGTTAAAATGATTGATTTTAAAAAGTTTACACTTTGTAGGTAAGATATTTAATGTACAAATAAGTATCGGCAGTAACAAATCAGGAACAAATTCTGGCAGTCCTGATCGAATACTTTTTCCATTGGAAAGCAATTTTATATATAATTCTGTTAGTTGATACTAAGCGAATCGAAATTATTTTTTCAGTTATGCAAGTATTTTTTTGAGTTTAAACAACACTGAAAAATAATTTCGATTCGTTAAGTATCGAATGAAAAATTTTGAAAAAAGATTGCTTTCGAATCAAAAAATTATGCAATTTCGACTGCCAGAATTAGCCCCCAGATTTAAGCAAATAACTTTAATTTTAACAATGCAGAACTGCTTGCAAAGTCACTTGAAAACTGTAGCGTTTTTAGATATAGAACATGAATATAGAAAAAGTTCTAGTAAATAGATTTCAAGATTACGAAGGTTAAGAAAATCTTGCTGACTGCATTTTTTGGAACTTCGAAGATTTTTTATTGAATATTCATATCTTTTATTTTGATCTAACAAAAACACTGTGTACGAATTTGACACTGTTAGTGGCACCCTATCAGTGAAGCTAATTTGAGTACGCTGCATTCAATGGTGTTAGTCATTTTCCAAAATTTTTCGTTATAGTATTTTTTCACAGAAAAATGATTTTCCCGATCCTTTTTTCAATGATTCTATCAAAAGGATAGCTAAGATAAAATGTACAAGAAGATACAAGATAATAGTGTGGTAGTGTATAAAGCCATTCCTTAAAATTGAAGAAATAGAACTACTACAAAAAGCTTTATAAAATACATAAAATAAATTATTTCCTTTAATATACGGAATACAATGTGTTGTGTTGGTGGCAAACTGTAACAAGCTGGGCACCGGTATTGGTAAAGTTAATTCTCGTATTCTAGATTAAATTTTAAAGCAGCTGTAATTTTTGTGTAATGCAAATTTTTTTCGCAAAATGTTGTTTGCTTTGACTTTGGAATTAACTCAATATCAATTAACAAATTTTGCAAAAACATTTTTCAATCGAGCAAAAACTACAATGTTATGTGATATTGTATATATTCAATAGGGTTTAGAAAAATATTCAGCAGAGATAAGAAATTTTTTTTTTTTTTCTTAAATCGCGAAGAAAAAAATTATCCCCGAAAAAAAATAGCGAAAAATTTAATTGTAAAGAATTGATTTGATTTAAATTAAAAAGTGATCCTAAAATTATAAACCGACAAGCACAATGCAATTAATCAAATGTTATCCTAATCTTAAAGTTTATGTGTCCTTCCAATGCCGGACAAAGAATTTCATCATCGCGGTTTTTGTTTACAGACTTTTTTAACGCTCTTGTATTTTGAAAGATCCTGCGGTATATCCCTCTTCTCCTTTAAACAAAAACCAACATTATTGACTGGAAGTTTTTTAGCCACCACTGTATCCACCACTGAAAAATTAAACTTTTCACGTGTTTTCACTTGTGGTTATGTCTGTGTAAATCATTCTTATGCATTCGCAAACACATACTTACATCAATCCTGCCACATACACACATAAAACCACATAAATTGCAAACACACACACAAACTTGTAACAGGTATTAAACAAGTTTAAGTACAAGTATAACCTCAATACTTAATTTAGACAAGATAAATTCGCAAGTATTTATATGTATGGGAATATTTGTAAGTATAGATTTGTTAAAGTGTGTGCAATTATATGTTTGTGTGTCTGTATCTGTTTGTTCTCCATTATAAATTTAATCAGCACAAACATCAGTTGGTAACTAAAAAAAAAATAAAATATTTTTAAGTGATTTATAGTCAGTCGTTCGTTTGGATATTATCTACAACTTTTTTTTTTTTTGGTTGAGATTTTGACTTTTCCATGTTTTTTAGGAGGTACAATAAGCGAAAAATTAAAAAAAAAATCTATTTTTGAATTTATGTCTAAAGTTGGTGTTTGTTATAAATAAAAGTAAAAAAAAGAACTTGTAATCTAAAAGCGATTAGGTAGTTAAATTAAGGTAATTTGTGTAAATTTTACAAAGGATTTATGAAAGTGGCCCACAAATTAAAAAAGAAAAAAAATCAATACATGTACGATGTGCCTTTAATGGTGGTTATATTGTGATTTTAAAGTACAATATCTGTTTAAAAGCCGAAGTAATCTAATCTCTGCTTCATATTCAGCCATGTTGGATAGTAACAACTGGACGGACATACCTTATTGCAGGACGTCCTTCGTTTATAAATCATACACAAAAACTTCACCAATAAATTTTTTTTTGGGAATTTGATTTAAGCCACTGCAGCTTTGCAGATCCACACAGAAAAATTCTCGATATATTTTTTTTTCTTGTTTTTTTTTGCTATTAAACTCTTCTGCATAAAATGTTGTTAATATCAAAAAATATTTAATTGATACTAGTAATTTGTTTATTGGGCAAATTTAATAAATTATTTTATTAATATTACAAATGTTTTTAGTTGAAATCAATTTTTATTTTTTCCTGTGCATACAGTACATTTAGAGTGAGGGCTTAGCTATTAGAGATTTGTTAATTTTTAGCCATAGACAAGTTTTGTATATATCGGCCGAGATCACAGCGCCATGCAAAAGGTGCCCTAATTCGCGTACCATCCAAAGCTTTTTGTGGCCAAAAATTTATGATTTAGACGTAAAGAACATGTGATTTCAACAGGATGGTGCCACTTATCACACAGCAAGAGAAACAGTGGATCTTTTGAAAGAAAAGTACAAAATCGCATTATTTCTCGTAGAGGAGGGGTGAATTGGCACCAAGATCGTGCAATTTGGCACACTTAGACAATTTTGTGTGGATTTTTTTTAAATCGAAAGTATCCAGCAATAATCCGGCAACAGTTCAAGAGCTTAAAACAACATTATCGGGCATATATCAACCATTGACAATAGTTTATTGAAAAACATGATTCAGAATTTTGGTAAAAGATTGGGAGCCAGCCGATCTAGTAGCTGGGTAACTTAATTTTTCATTTTTAACTGGAACCTATTGGTAATAAACTGAAATAAAAATAGTTTTAATATATCAAAAAAAAAAAATCTTTTTTTATTAATATCTAAATGAACCTCAATTTTTGGACATCCTTTATTTACACAGATGTAAGTGCATATTTTTGTGGGAAACCCGTCCTGTGTTATAAATATGACTTTATTATAAGCGTTGATTCCTACTTTTACGGTGATTTAAGAACACGGTTAAGACAATTGCCCCTCCTGCTCAGCCTAAGCTTTAGCTCTAGGAAAAAATCCGCGCTTAACCTGACGTACATATTATCGCCCTCCTCAAGATTTGCTTTTAAGCGGCTTTTATCATGTAACTAATGATTTTTTTTATATAAATGAGTTTCTGATCAACCGGGTGAAAACTCTGTTTAAGTAGTTGAGCTATTTTATCTTCCCTCTAGATGTAGATCCATTTATCAATACTACGGTGAGTCCGGATTTTCTTGAATCAAGTACAGAAAGATTGATTCAAGTACGGATTATTCAATCGCGAAATACTCAAGCTATCCATATTCAATCCCGAATTCGTACTAAAAGTAATCCGAAAATGAGATTGATTATAGTAAAACTGAGATTGAATTAATCTCATAATGTACTTAAGTCAAGTGTTATACAGTTGATTTTCCCGAATTCGTACTTTAAATAAATCAAAACTGAAATTAGAAGAAGAATATTATTATAATTAATTTACTTACCTGTTTCACACCTTACAAAGTTCCAATTATAAAACACCACCATCATGCCCGATATGATTTTTACTTAGAAACAGGGTTTTCCATTTCTTTGCACAATTGTGCGCACCACTACTAACACATATTTTAATACTCTTCAATTCAGTCGTCGATGTGACTTCGACAAGTGTGCATGTCTAGCGGATGCTATATTATTTTGTTTCAGCTTACACTCAAAAAATATTGTGCGGTCAAAAATGCTTTTGGTAACATCCAATGCCTTGCGTGCAATTTTTATTTAGAGTTTAAATTTTAAGACTAAAATGTAGAATAATGTAACATTTCATAAGTTTACATGCAAAGCAAAGAACTTTGTAAAATGGTAATTATTTGAGATTTAAAAGCAATTTTTAATATTTCAGATAAAAAATTTCAAAATGTCTAACAGTCCTATGTGGAAGAAGCTGATAGTCACATTTATTATAGGTTTTATTTTACATACGTTTATGGATTCGGTTCTTATAATTTTACAACACTTTTTTATTTTTTCTTATGCAATACTAAAAATTATTATTATAAATTATTATCTGATCACTAATTCCACTAACACCGTGGTAATAGTTATAAAACAGATTACCCAGTTTTGGTGTTTAAAAATATTAATGTGTTCTTATAAAAAGAATTAAAACCTCTGCTATTTTTTTTATTGAGTGTGATTATACATTATGCTGTTAAAAAAATTGTATATTTATTTGATGATACGTCATTTTTAATTTTGTAAATAAGTTAAAATTATATAAAAATACATATGTAACGTGAATCCAAATCAACAAAACTTTCAAATAATATCTACATTGTTTTGCATTTAAGCTAACGATATGTGTTTTGTTTGTGAAAAAAATCTTTGATGCCTGTAAAAGGGTCCATTTTTCTTTCGTAAAAAAGACGTACCTAAATGCAGAAATTATTAAGAAAAAAATAGCCACAAGAATTTGTTGGTATTTTGTGCTTGTAAAAATATTTTTGTTTCTGTACCAATCGCGTCGGTAGTTTTTTTTTCTTTGAAAACACTTTTCTTAAGTAAGTAAAAATATTTAAAAAACAAGTTAAAAAATTCTTGTTTTCCTACAATTTATGTGTAAACCTATACACATAAAAGCAAATGTTACAACAGGTAAAATTTTTGGGTAAGAAGATGTGTTTTATTGATGTATTAATGAAACTTTATTCTTTCGCACTATTTTTATTGCTTACTTTTTTATGCTACAATAATATGACCGAGTCTAAAGAGTTAACCTTATTAATTTTTGTTATTTATTTAACGTAACTTTGACCTGTTATAATGACTTTATACATTTTTGCAGGCAAACTCAGGTGCGCATTTGGTATTTTGTAAAAAGTTATGATATACCATTAGCTAGAACTAAAATGTATGCACAGATGTTTGAAGTATGAGTAACCCAACAACGTGAATACCCTTTCTATTTTACTTACCACTATACCCTAACTTTTTACTAAAATAACTTTTTCACGTTATAATTCTCATGTAATTTATTTCATTTTTGAATAAATAGACCAGGGAAATCCATTTCTGTGCACAATTGTGTATACCACAATTAGGGAAAAAGTAATTAATTGCGAATTTTTTTCAATTTGTTTAGACTAAAGCACTGACATAAATGACCTGTGTGAACTTGTAATTTGTATTAGATGCGTAGACAGCGAATACACAATTTTTGAGTCAATCTGCCTGGCCCACAAGAACATTTCTTTCGAATATTTATATTGAAAACAAAAACAAATTTCTTATTTAATTAGATTTTATTTCAGCTAATACGGCCTAAAGTTCTATATGTAATTAAAAATGCATTTAATCCATATTTTCCCAACGTTTCGTGAATATTATGTTCACTTTATCAAGGGATTCGTAATAAGAATTAATTTTTTATTACATTGAACAATAATTTGTTGTAGACAAACATAAGAAACATTAAACATGAAATATTAAGTTAAACTTAAAAAATTATATCACAGGTTAGATATTGCAACACAGTAACTTGCATTAATATTTTGGGAACAAAATTAAAAATTTTTTGTGTTGATAGAAAATTTGTAGCAGCTCTTTACCAATTCAATGTCGCTGATTTTAAAACTACACTTTTTTTCTATCAGCTGCGATTTGCGTGCAATATTTATTTTTTATGAATTTTTAAAACATAAAAATCTTTAATTTTTTTACAATTGTTTGATAAGATATTTGAAACTGATTTAGAGTCAAAAAGCTTCCGAATAAAAAAAAAGGTGCAGTTTTAAAATCAGCGACATTGAATTGGTAAAGAATTGCTACAAATTTTTTATCAACACAAAAATTTTTTAATTTTGTACCTTTGTGTTATACAACTTATAAAATATATTACTTACATTTTATTTCGGCTGTAAATGAATGCATTCTCTCAATTTCTTTACTCTCTGGTACTCACTAATACACAACCAAAAAATTTTTGGAAATCCCTGCTTTAAAACAATGGTGGGCGCTCCATAGCACAATTGTGCTGAGAGATTTCACACGTATTCCTAGCCTCTTTAATTTAGTTTTCGATGAGACATCGTCGAATGCACATGAAGCGGATGCTTACATATTTTCTTATATTTATTATATTATTTTTTGGTGTGTACTTCTGCCATCTCACTAATACTAATAAGCATCAATACAAGAACAGTTTTAGTTGTGCCCAAGAATGATAGAAGAAAGATTACGACAACACGAACTCAAAAATTGAATTTTCTGCGCAGGTGGGTCAAATGACGTCACGAAACATACACGAATAGGTAACCCTAGCTTGGGTTAAGCTACGTCATCTAACGGGAAATCATGCGCATGGCGTAATCTCTTTTTATATCATTCTTGAGTTGTGCCCACTTCTGCTTTAAAAGCTTAATGTACATATTTAGCTAAGAATATAAACTTAATGAGAAGTGAGAAATTGAAAGCAAGAGAATTTTACTTTTTAAAGTTTAAAAAGTAAAATTGATTAAGATTTTAAAATGAAAATAATGTGTTTTCTTCTTGTTCTGTTGTTTTTGTTGTTTCTACACACAACAAGCAAATCGTTTTTTAGCTACTTGTGTGGTCTTGTTGTATTGGCTACAACAAATTTGAATACGTTATATGAGATTAAAACGCTCAGTTTGTAATTTTACTCTCAGAGTAGCAGTACCAACGAAAAGTTCAATCTTTTTTGTACTTGGTTTAAGAATTTTATACTTACTTTAAGAAATTCCGGGAATGATTTTCGAAAGTTATCCCATTTAGGATTGTTGTGAGTACGTTTTAGTTTTATTCGTACTTGAATTTTTGAGTACGACTCTTACTCAAAGCAAATATAAAAAGCTTAACTTATCCCGAGTGTTTTTCTTTCTGTGTACGTATACCGAACTATAAGACTTGTTTAAGGGCAAAATTACCTACTTACCCAAAGTTACAATGATCAGATGGTTTCTGATTTCAAGCCAGAGCCACCACATGATTGTCAAAAGGGCCTCAATCGCAACGAAGCCGAGGGTACAATATCAAGAAGGTGAAAATGCAAACACACTGCCACGAGCAAGAATTGATAACGGAAGGAGCCTTACGAATCCGAGGATTTCAGCTGTTAAAAGTCTGTCATTATTCCGCGTATTTTCATTTCATTTTTACAATGCAAAAGTTGTTATTTCTAACAAACTATAAAATAAGGACAATATCGGTTCTACGATGAGGAATATACTTCCATGATTTTTTTCTTTTCTTTATTAATTTTCGTTTTAAAAAAGTAAATAAACAAAAAATTTTTTATAAACACTAAAAATTTCATTTTGAGCTCCAACAGCTCACGCAACCACTTTAAACGAAATTTTACTTTTTATTTTCATGCACATGATGAACATTAGTTTTGCGTAAAGTTAAAGCCATAAATTTTACCAACACTTTTCAAATATTATGAGGATTTTTTTTCATTTCTAAAATATCAAAGCGTTAAATAAAGTTTGAAATTGTTACATTTTTTTCCAAAACCATTTATGCACATTTTATGGTTGCCTTGTCAGTTAAAGCGAGTTTTTCTGTTGGCATAAATGCATGAAAATATTAAAAAGTGACATTTTTATATTAAGAAAAAACATCTAGTGAAATTGGCAATTATATTCCTTTTAAATAGTTAATGTGTGAGTTTAGGACAGAGGATGGCTTTCACAGAAACCAGGGGACTAGTTATATTGGCCTTTCTCACTCGCACAATACGAGTGACGAAAACAGTCACCACTATGAATCTAAATGCTTAAATATTGGAAATTTTCCATAACACTCACTTGTAATTCACTTTCTCTTTTTCTCTCTTTAATCCTTTTTCTGCTTTGAATTGATTTAAACTTAAATCTCACATGAGCTTTTTTTTTTCTGCAGACAATTCAATTCATTTAACTCCTTTTGTTTGTGAATATTTGTGGTCTCGAGATACTATTTCATTTTATTTTTTAGAATTTTTGCGCTTAATTCTTCTGGGAAAATAATGTGTGTGTGTGTGCGTGTGTGTGTAAGTGTTTGTGTTTGTGTGTGTGTGTGTGGTTTAGACGGTGCAAAAATTTTACGTGTGAGCTAGAGTTTTTTTTCGCACTTTCTACTTGAAAAAAAGAAAAATATTTTTTGTGGCATTAGATTTTTAATTAAAATTTCTAAATTCATTTTGCTGTGATTATAGAACAGTAACAAACAATTCGGGTTAGAAACATAAAGAAATCAGAGTTCTTTTTTAAATGGGTTGGATAAAATTTTAAATGAAATTTAAACTATGTTGATCATTTGGTATTTTGTTTTACATTTTTCGGTTATTGGAAGAGAAATTTACGTGGCATAGAAGGGGATTTTAACGAACTGGGAAAAATTTGTAGGTTTTTTTAAATAATTTTCTAAATTTATAAAAGATAAAGAGTTGAAATTATATTGAAATTACTAAGTCAATATTATATTTAAAAATATTATATTTAAAAAAAAAACATATTTAAAATTTTAAAAACATTTAAGTTTCCTTTACTTTCCTTTTTGACAAAAAAAATATGTATTAACACTATCCTAATACCAAATATTTGTTGATTCTGATTTAAGGGCTAATAAAAAACTGCAAGTTAAACTCTATTTTCGGCTTAAAATGGCTTTAAGCCAGAGGTTGAGTTTAAACTACATATAAATTCAAGCTTAGTTCAACTAAACCAGCATTAGAGAAAAATTTTAATTAATTTTTCCATTTTGTATTTTTCCATTGGTTGTCAAAAACAATTTTGTAATTTTATATTTAATTAAAAAGTTCCTGAAGAAGATTTCCAATGGAAATCCAACTATTGTTGTGTCTTTGTTGAAGTTTTGATATTGTTACAAATAAGACCTGAGTATTTAAAATTCTTATTCACTTTATGGTCTTACTTGTATAATATTTTTAGCTTTTCTAAAGTATTTGGAAAAAGTTTCCTGGTGAGCTGGCCTACGCAACCAGCGAAATGCGCATAGAAACTGGCTTTCCCACAACAATAAATTTCAGTTTTTTCATTCAAAAATTGGGATTATTAGCACATCATTAATAAATTAATTAAAAAAATTTTAATTATTTTAATAACAAAAAGTGACCTAAAGCTTAAGAAATTTATTAAAATATAAAATTGATTATAAAAATTTATTTTTAATTTATTGAAATTTTCTTTTTTAAGTATGTTCATTCTGATTTTTAGCGACTTTTTTATTTTGCCGTTTTTTATTATTAATTTTGCGTTACTTGAATCTTAAAGCTTTTATTTGAGCGATAAATTAATTTAATTTTGTTTTTTTTTTGTTTGTATTTTTTTAAGATTTGTTGATTCGGATTTAGGCGATTTTTATATATTTCCGTTATTTGTTATTACTTTTGCGTTATTTAAGTCTTAAAAATTTTATTTTAGTAATACTTACTTTTAAAATTTATATTCACGCGACAAATTGAATACCTTTGTACACCCAGAGAAAAATTATGTTTAAAAATGTTCACCTCCAACAAAACTATTTTAAAAGGAAAATTTTAAACATATTATGTTTAATATAATCATACTTTTGTCACCGACAAACATATTATTGTTAAATTTGTCCTCCATCAAGAAGCCACAACCATATTATGGTTGCCTCCAAACATGTTTTGGTCAATAGTGACTAAAATATGTTTAACACTTATAATAGCATGGTTGGTTTTCAACCATAGCTTGTTGCTCTTGGAAAAGAGGAAAATAGTATTTTTAATTTAAAAACAAATTATTGTTATATTTAACCAGAACATGTTTAAAGACAACCACAATATGGTTGTGGCTTCTTGATGGAGGACCAATTAAACAATAATATGGTTGTCGGTAACAATAATATGGTTAAATTAAACATAATATGTTTAAAAATTTTCTTTAAAAATAGTTTTGTTGGAGGTGACCATTTTTAAACATATTTTTTCTCTACGTGTATTTACATTATTTTCCTTTCTTTTCCAATTTGTTGATTCTGATTAAAGCGTTTTTTTTTTATTTCACCGTCTTGTAATAATTTTGCTTATTTAAACTTATTGTTTCTTCGCCCTGAGTTGCTAGTGCTTTAGTTGATTAGTTTTTTATAATTAAAACTGTAATAAATATGAAATAAATATACATTTTTATATATATTCAGTTTTATGCTTTTTTGATTCTAATGTAAGCGTTTTTTCTTTGCATTTATTTTTCACGATTTAATTTTGAAAATTTTTATTTGAGCTTTTAATAAAACTTATTTTTTATTAATTTAATTTTCATTGGCTGATTATGATTTAAGCGATTTTTCTATTTTGGAGGTTTTAATTAGTTTTGCGTTATATGAATTTTCAAGTTTTAATTTAGTGATTAGTTTAATTTATTTTTTTATGGAGAGGAACAGCTTATCCTCCAACAATAAATTTCAGTATTTTTATCAATTATAAAAATAAGGAATAAATCACGACAAACCAAATCTTTTAATAAATAATTGTATTCCCACAAGCAACTTTGATAATAATTAAATATTTTGTAAAAAACTCTTTCGCAATTTTGCTGAATGGTGATTTTTTTTTTGTTGTTTTTTTTTATTTTTGTTTTTTTGTTCTTTTGTTTTCTTTTTGTCTGAACTGGAATTTTGCATCAGCATTACTAACTATTTGTTAAATCAGAAACTGGGTAAAAACCAGTAATACTTCAAAACAGGCAATACCCCTTAAAGAGCTCTTTATAAAGCTGTTTTTATTATTCAATTAAACCAGATACACGTATAAATTTGCATCTCTGTAAGCGAAAGGCATAAAATGAAAACATGCGAAGTCCTTTCCATACCCTTCACCAACAAAATACAAAATCATGCCTGTTACTTTTAGCAAAAAGTCATAATAAACATTTTTTTTAATTTAATTTCTTTAAGCACTTTAAAGCTAAATAAAAAAAATTTTATTTTACAAAAATATTTGGATTGCAAAAAAAATTGCTCAGATTTCTAAAATCTAAATAAAATTTTGTGTACAACAGAAATTAAAATGTCTGTAATAAACGATGTGTTAAAATATGTTTACATATTCTTTTTGCATCTCTACGAAATTTAGCAAATATTTCGTTTGTTGTATTTTTCTTTAATGTTTTTTTTTTCATTTATTCATTTACTTATCAACCTTCAACTGTCATAAAACATTTGTTTTCATTTAGGCAACTTTTTGCATATTGCGCTTTTAGGCCTTTTTCCATGACTATTTTTGCGCGGACACACTTTTTGTCAGACAATGATTGGTAACATGTTGTTCGTTCTACATTTAGTTGAAAAAATTCAAACAAAAAATCGTGCAGACTTTGAACTTTTTATGAAAAAAGAAAAAAAAAATTAAAACCAAACACATCGCAGTAACAAAGCAGTGCACAATGGGTTTAGGTGAATATATTCATAAACACACGACTATGATATAAATTTACTGATGTACGACTATATTTACTCTGTTACTTTTTTGCTTTTACTGCATACAAGCATGTAGTGTGTAGTTTTTGTAAGTGGACGGATATTGTACACGGCAATAAATTCTCAAAAGGTACTTTGTTTGCCTGTCCATGTGCACTAGAAAGGGTTTTTGTTTAGACTTTTGGAAGTCTGTTTACAAAAATGTTGGTAAACGTTTGCTTAAAATTTTAAACGTTTTATTTTTGATGCTTCGGAATATGTAGAATGTATCATTCAGTTACTGCAAATGGTACAATAGTCTTGTTAGTCATTGAAAAAAAGGTACTCAGGGCTCATATTTGCTTGTATATGGCAAATTCTGCGAAGTTTTAGAAACGGTGGGTTTAGAAAGTCAAATTTCTATTTTGCAATTAACTTATTTTAAGAAAACTTTTAACAATTTTTAACAATGTCTTTAAGTCGTTAAAAAGAGAATATTTTTTTCTTGAAACTGTTTATTTTCTAGTTCAAGTTTTTTTGAAAAAAATTTAGTGGAAATATTTTATGACTTTTTTTGAAAATGTTAGTGGCAAAAAAATTTATATAAGAGCAACAAAGTGTAAAACAAGCTATCGTGCTATATCCGGCTATGCCGAATCTTATATACCCTTCACCATGGAGCGATAAGAACAAAAGGTTATATAAATACCTTTCCTTTGATATAAATAAATCTAATTTGTACTACGCCCACTTTTCCAATTCCGCCCACATTTTGTCGGTTGTGTTTGAAAAAGCAAGATGCTTGTACCTAATTCGGAAACTTTGGCGCTTGCCGTTCTCTAGATATACAGAAATCTATAACGTATTGTACGGGAGGTTCCACTCCCATTTTCCCAATGCAGCCCACATTATGTCGGATGTTGTACTTAATTTGGGAAACTTAGCTCTTTCCAGATATACAGAAAAACAGGCGTATATCGTTAAATCAACAAAAAGTCTAAAATAAAATATTTAAGAAAACCAACTTATACAAGGTTACTTTCGGTGATGCGCATTAAAACCAACAACAAGCCCAGCGGGAAAAAGAAGGAGTAAGAATGACCTCTAGAAGGATGAACACGGCGTGCTCGCTTCATTCCATACTCATATCTTTTTTACATACGTTGTCATTGCGGGGTAGGCCTTCCGCTCTCGCTTCTTTGGTAGGTACATAAGAATGGCAGCTGGATAACAAAATAATAATTCTTTTACTTTTGCTTTGGTAAAAAACAAAACAGAAAATGCTACTCCTTCTATTCTCCCTTCTCATAGGAGCGAGTGTGGAATGGGTATCTTATCTTTTATACAAAATAGCCGAGGCTTCTTCTTTATCAGTTATATCAGAATGGTAATTGAATCAAAAAGTTTTTTAAGCAGGCCTGTAATAAGGCCTGACGATAGAAGTTATTCTGAATTTTCCCGCTGGTACAATAATATTTCATAGAATTCGAAAGCGATTTCCTATCAAACTCTGCCTTATAAAGCTGCTTCCGAGCAAGCAGTATTTTTTGCTGGGTGTTGATGCATTTTAGTTGGAGTGTATAAAATATATATGTATAATATATATAATGGAGTTTAATTTTCCCAGACTTTTCCTTATCCGGGAAAGCGGGATTACATATTAAATTTCCCCGGAAAGTCTCGGGAATTCTTTATATAAAACGGTGCAAAATATAACTTAAATTTTCTTTATTATTTTTAATTGACCCTATTATAATTATATTTTCATTATTTTAATTGAAATTATTTGAACAAAAAACCATTCATGAGATCTATTCAATAAGATTATCAATGAATTAAACGCAAAATTTGCAAAGCCAACTGCATTGACATAAAACCAAAATTGTTAAATTATTTAAGCAAAATATTACAAAATAATTCTTTTAAAATAGAAGTTTTGGACGGAATAAGCATTTACAGAATAGTTTGACTGCCTTTTTTAATTTTAATCAAGAAGAGTCCTGTCAATGAGAAAACTCGTTCCCATTCTACGGATGTTTGACTTTATAGTCAAAGGAACATTTTATAATTTCTAGCCACTCTAAGTTTTCTCAGCACTTTCTTTAAAAGCTTGTGATTCCTTTTAAAAGAAAATAATTTTCATTAAGCCGAATTAGCGTTAAATGCTGATTTTTCACTTTCGTGAAATACAGTTTCTGAAAAGGCAGTACCTTTTTAGAAACGTATTAAAAAAATCCTTTATGCAGCTGCTCTGCATATAAAATCAACGAATTTTTTTGAAGCACGTGGGAACAACTTTTTTTTGTTTACATATGGATGGCTCACAGCTGAACAGAAACCAGCCATGAAATATAATATACAAAAATACTTATTTCAAAACTGGTGCGAAATTCTCCGCCAAGTTTAAGTCTATTAAGTTCTGTAAAGGACTAAATCAAAAAGTGTTTCGTTGCAAAGGTAACGGTAATAAGCCCAAGTCAATGGCTTCAGAAATTAATGGCAGTTCACTTACTCAACCTCCAAATATTTTCAAAAAGTCTTTTTTGACTTGGTTTGCTGCAGCTATGAGCCTTTCATATAAATATAAACAAAAATAGATCTTTAAGAAATTTAAATTAAAAAAAGTAAGAAATTTCAGAGCATAAAACATTAAGTATTGCCTAACATATCGTATCCACGCTTGTCAGCCGGACACCAGAATATATATGTCGGGAATCGAACCCGCAACCCCGGTACTGATAAACTAGCACACTACCTGATAGCCTACCGGGGCACCCTTGACTTATAATATTTACAATTACATCAGCAATAAAGTTTCCAGAAGTTATTAAAAGCTCCCGGGAATTTTTCGCATACATTTCTGTGATTTTTCCCCCCAAAAAATATGCGGGATTCCACGATTTTCGTCCCGGGAAAACCCGTAAGAAAAACACAATATGTATGAGTAAACGACATACAAACAAATGCTTTTATATAAATAGAAAAAATATGTATTTATAAAATGTTAGATACACACATGTGTAGCTACACATTTGAAAACATCTACAATACATCTACAGGGTAGTCCAAATAAGACCTAGCAATGTAAAAAAGTAAAAATGTTTTATTTTGCAATGTAATTGTTGTTTATCCTTTTGCAGGTTTTAACTGAATTCTTGGAAATTTAAATGAATGCAAACATTACACAACAGTATGCAGCACATGCGACACGCGGTAATGGGCTGTCTGCTGAATGACTTCCCGTGAAACGATTCTAAGGGTCTATGCTGACGGTTCGAGGAAAAGGAGTAGAGCTGGCGGTGTTTCTGCATAAATTAACTCAATATGAAAGTTGCCTTTCGTCTGCCGGATGACCATATACCCTGCATGCGAAAATCTCTGCTGTAAGGCGTTCGGGTATTATTTTTCCCCCTAAGCTTTAAGCGAACTCTACGCTTGTCTGCAGGAGACCAGAGTCTCCGGCGGGAACGGAACCCGCAGCACCGGCTCTGCTAGACTACTTAACTACCAGCTAGCCTTGATGTCGGGGGATATATGTATATATATTCGCGGTTGTCTATACGACTTCCGTATTACCAAGTATTCGAGAGTAATGCTAATATGGGTTCCAGGGCATGCGAATTTCCTGCGCAACCGGATAGCAGATGAGCTTGCCAAGCGAGATGCTCGTCTGGATGATGCATTCATTGATCAATTCGTTGGCCGTCCATTGGCACACTGTAAGTAACTTATCAAGTGCGAGTAGAGTTATGACTGGGCATTGGCCTGTGAGGACTTATGCGAAAAGAAAAAGTCTGGGATTTAATGACCACTTCAGAAAATGTCATGACGAGGAAGAATAGGAAACTGTGTTTAATTTTCTCTGTCAATTTCCAGAAAGTCGGGACATAAGCAAAAAATGACTGGGAAACCGCTGTTTACTTGTTTGGATGATCAGTCTCTTCATAAGGAAGACAAAGTGGTTGAATTCTGCAGTGAAGCCCATTGAATAACAGCTCTCTAGGATGGAAATTGGCGCTGGGTATCACAAAGAGACCACTGAAGACCCAAATGAGCTGCCTCTCGATGATCTTACACTATTCTTGTCAACAATCAATTGCTATGGAGCAGTGAAGAGATCGTCAATATTAAAATTCAAGATCAGCTCCACAACCTTCGTGATTAGCAGTTAAATCGGCCGCTTTGCAGAACTGGATTCCGTGATGGACCGTCCTGGAAAAAGGCAACGTCGGGTAGAGTCTTCAAAATTACCCATCTGTCTTAGCTGGTTGTTGTTCCGGCCAATCGGGCATTTCCAGAACAACACTCCACAGAATTTTCAAGTTGAATCTTAAGATGCATCCATATCAAATTCAAATTGTGCAAGCACTAATACAGCAAGACTACCAACAACGACTAGAGAAGGTCTTATGTGGGACACCCTGTACTTATGTAGATGTAACTTAAAATTTATAAATGTATTCTGCACGTGTTTATGTTGCATTCTCCAATCTGTATGTTCGAGTCTATATGTATGTAGTCTCGTTTGTGTTACAATATCATCAACTATGATCAATGTTTGCTGCATGCTGTAATGCATCAAAATCCCCTTTGGTACTTAGTTTTGGCCCACATGTGTATAGAAGAACAACAGAAACAACAACAGCAACTACTGCATTTATTCGGTAACAATTGCAGCACCGCAGCAATAATGAATAGTTTTGCTGGAAGACGCTGCAAGGGATGAATGGATATGAATGGCAACTAAAGTAAAAGAAAAACGCAACTTAATCATTGAGCGAAATAAAGTAAATAATGTTTAATTTGTAACAGAAATTTCAACAAATACCCAGGTGGAGGGGAAAACATGTAAACGATTTATTTAAAATTTAAGAAAAATGAGAAGGGATTTTTTTTATTTTGGTAAGAAATTATTTAATATCAAAAACTCAAGCTTCTGCAGTTAGTATTTTCATTTTCAACTAATGACGTAAGTTGGTTAAATTATTCAAGTGAATTTAACACTTTCAAAGCAAAAATATCATTTCGAAATTGCTTTTCATTAAAATACCTCTTTTCTGTGTAACTGCTTAAGTTTTTTTTTCAGTTGTTGTTCTTGTTCAGTGCAGTTCAGTTCAGTTCAGTTTAGCAAAAAAAAAAGCTAAAAATGTAAATTCCTTTTGCTCGTTTAACTTTTAATCTTTATTCACATCTAAAACGAACAAATGTTTAGTTTTCCACTTGATTTCATTTCCTTTTTTAGTCATTTGAAGTTTTGTTGTCTCAACATTAGCTTGTGTTTTTAATTGTTTTATTTAGTTTTTTCACTCTACTTTTTTCTTTCTACCACTTTTGACATAATTTGTGTTTTGTAAGAGAAAATTTGTGTGTGTGTGTGTGTGCTTGTGTTAGACATCTTTTTGTCATAGTCGTTGTCCTGGTAATGTTGATGATGATGCAGTTGAATAAGTATGCGAACAAATTTACGAGAGCATTAACATGTTGACCCAAATTCTTTATACTAAATATGCATATTTAATTATGTCTTTAAAATATTAAAAAGAACGTTGTCATTAACTCCTTAAGAGAGTTAAAGTCTTTGCGGTGATATTTTAAGATCTAATTTGGTGAAAAAACTTTAGAACATCTAAAGTTTTTCAAAAAATTGATACTTATAGAAAGATGTTTGCCTACCAATTTATTCCCATTTTATGAAGATATTTATTGGATAGAAATGCACATGAAAAAATTGGGTCCTCGCAAAAAAAAAAATATTACAATATTGAAGAGCTTTTTAAAAGAAAAACTTAGAGCGCTATTCGGTAAATCACTCCATCTTGCTTAGATAAATTTTTCATTAGAATAATTTCTAAATACATGTAAATTAGCGGGGTCCAAAAAAAATTTAAGTAAATAAATGTCCTTCTTTGGTTCCTTTGTATATAAAAATATTTGTTAAGAAGTTTGGTGCCGATGGGATTAAGCAAAGTAGAGGCGTAAATCGTTTGAAAATTTTAATAATAAATACAAGGCGAAAATCTCACTTTTTTAGTTTTTGTCAAATTTTTTAAATTTCGTAAAAGTTTTGTTCTAGCTGATAAATTAATCGTCATAAAGATACAATTATGTTTGCAAAAAGTTTTTAAAACCTAAAATCGGTGTAGAACTAGCCCAGTAATAAATAATGTCCCAGACTATGAATGTGCCAATAACTACTTGAAAAAAAACAATTTCCAAAGTTGTTTGTAAAAGATATGCATATGTGCCAGAAAATACAAGTTCGAAAAGCTCTTTGTTAATTACTCAAAAATGTAAAAAAAAACCGTAGTTTTATTTATTTTTTTTTTTGGCCAAAATTTAATTTTTTCAATTAAATAAAAAATATGCAATAAAAACTTTAAGTCGAGCAGCTCTTTTAATATCTAACATATCTTTTCTTTAAAACTACCTTTAAATTTTCAATGTAAATAAAGTTTTCTGTAAAAAGGAAATTAATAAATAGCCTTTTATAAAAAAAGCTTTTGCGACAAAGATAGACTTTCATCTTTTGGAAAAAACATTTAAATTAATAATCTTTAAAAAAAAGCGACAACAATTTTTAGTTAAAAACAGAAAAAAAGTTTTTTATCAATTAAATAAATGGTTTAAAAAGTATTTAAATTTAATTAATGTGATGATTGAATCAATTATTTTTTTAGTTGAAAGAAAATTTAAAATATAATTTTGATTTAATTCACATTTTGGTTGTTTTGAAATAAATTTTCAATTAAAATTTTAATTAAATAACAAAAAATCTTAATTGTCTTTTTTCTTTTAAAATAAAATAATTAAAAATTGTAGAATTGTTGTTGGGAATTGTCAATTTTTAATTAAATAAATTAATACATTGTTTGAAATGGCAAAGTTTGTTGATCACTTTTTTAAATAAAATTAAAAATATAATTAATTGAAAAAATTTTTAGTAAGCAATATAATCATTTTGATAATGGGTGCAAAATCAACAACTTGTTTGCTTAATATTATGAATTTGGAATAAATTTGGTGATTAGAGAAAATTTTTAATTTTTTCTGTGAAGGATGTTTTATAGCTTTTCTTTACTTTTCAAAAACTATTCGAAATACTATTTAAAAACGTATTTATTCCCCCTCTTCGACTGACGTGGTTGTCTAACAGAAACCAATGAAAGAAAAAGGTGATTTCTTCCGTTCTTTTTCAAACATCGGCTTTCACGCATTCAGTACCTTCTTACTACGTTTCCATCTGTACGTTGGTGTCACAAACGCGCCGAGGAGAAAAGTGACTTCAAGAAAATCACGTCAATATTAAGGTTAGTGCCTGGGACACAAACATCTCAATATTTTTGTTATATTTTTGTAGTGCCTCCTAAACTACACGCCAACAAATAATTGTTTCGATATTTTATGTCTTTTATTATTTTCGTTTTGATGGGTCGCTCTAATACAAAAGATATTATTAACTGTTCTTAGAGAACATTATCTGGAACTTTTAAAAGCCGCAAAGAGCATTTTCTGAGCTTGGGATCAAATAATTTGACATATCCATGTCAGAATGTCTGGTTCAATGCTCTAGATAAAATAATTTTATTTTTCTTAAACTAATTAGCTCAGATGTGAACTCAACGTAGTGTAAAACTTGAAAAAAACCAATAGGAAATTTTAAATTTTTTGTTTTAATAATTAGTATTGTGGTTATTTTATTGAACTGTTAATGGTTTTTAATCCAAATTTTAGATATTTTTAATTAGGCTTAAGTTCATTGAATTTAATTTGCATTAAATTATTTTTATGAAGACAGGATTTTTACAACATGAAATTAATTAAAATTTTTTTTATTGATAATTTTTCATTCTTGACTGCGCTGAGATTTGAACCCAGGCGTTCACGGACAGGTTGCCCAGACTAGTTTCGATTGTAACCACACAATCTCTTCAGTGGGGTTTGCCGTCTTACTCACTCGGCTATTGCAGCCGGATGACATCAATAGTCAAACATCAATCTTTAAACCAAATGGTATTTCACCTTTGTTTTTGTATAGATTTAAGTTCTTATGGGCCATTTTGTGCCACACCATTAGATATGGTTAAAAATGAATTATTGTTTTGTTCTTAAAAATAAACTACAGCAAATAAAAAGCTATAACTTTTATCTAAAATAAAGAATAATTTCAGAAGGTTTGCAAAACGGAACTTGGAAAATGTAAGCCATCAATATGGTGTCAGAGGTTTAAAAACGATTATTTTAAGAAATGTACCCACTATTGAACATTAGTGGCAGTCAGAAAGCACAACAGTCAACATTCAACCACAAAATGATTTTCGGTTGACTGTTGTCTGACGAAAATTAGCGGCCACACTATCGAGCAAGGGAAAGTTTGTGCAAAGTTCTCATTCATGTTCGATAGTCTGGAACCCGCTTAAGGTTTTGTAACAAAAGCTTTTATTAACAATAAAGTTTAAAAAATTTATGTTTGGCTTAATAACAATTTCGTTTGTTAATAAAACTCTTTTTTCTAGGTTATACAAAACGCTCCTTGTTTGAATTTAGTTTCATGTTCCCAATGGTTTAAAACCACAAATTCTTCTTCATTCAAATTATGAAAACATCACTTCTTTTGACATTTCCTTTTTTTTCTTCATTTAAAATAATAGCGATTAAAATGTAAATTTAGCCCAGGAAAACAAAAAGTGAATCATAACTTAAGTGGAACAAAAAAGGGCATTCAAAACAATTAATTTTAAAACTTTTAACGCATTCAGAAAACTTTAAGGCTTTAATTATAAATTTAATAAAGTTATGCTGAAATTACAAACACAAAACCGCTCAAGTGAAAAGGGATGCAATTTCGAATTCATTTGTTGATTACTTTACAACAAAAGAACAATAACAAATAATTAATAATAAAAGTGCTGCTGGTGCTGCTGATGTTGCTTGCTGCACAATAGTAATAAACATTTATAACAATGCGGACAACGACAAATAAAACATCAACAGCATCAACAAAATTAAGCGAATTGCAACAAAAACTTAATTTTATTAAATTTTTAACAATAAAACTGAAAATAAGGAACTGTTTTTCATCAATATCATCCGCTGACACACACACATTCACATGATGACAGGATAGGAAAAAACTGGGAGTATAAATAAGAGGTAGTTAGGATATAGAGAAAACACATTAACACCCAAATGATACTTAAATATTCATTAGCCCCATTGTGATTACCCTAAAGGTAAAGAGGAATAATAAATGACAACGTTGCACGCATCCATAAATGAATATGTGTGTGTGTGTGTGTATGTAAGAGTGCAGGGAATAGTTCACTTAACAACTAGACATGCAAATACACTAACAATGATAATTCAGATTCACCGGAAGTAATCGTTGTCTCTGCCATCATAATGCACACATACACTTATTAGCGGTTTTTTATGCGTGCGTGTGTATTTGTGTATGTAAATAAGTAGCAAAGTGCAATCATACAAATAAAACAATACATGAGCTTTATACACAACATCAATATTTGAAATGAACACCTACACAAATGAACACATGTCGATGAATGTGGCAGTTGTGCATTCACTTGCATAAATGTGTATTTAGAGACAGTGACAAGCAAAAGTGTTCAATAACTTAAGACAGGCTTAGATATTCTATATAACTTAAGGCTAACTTTTAGGTTTAATATTAAATCACATTTATATTTTAAACCGTCTAAAATACAAAATTCTGGTCTTCGCTAAACACTGATGGGTCGATTACGGATAGTAACTGAGCTGAAGTTGTGTTGCCTGCAGTGAAATTAGGCAACGGCGATCATGTTAAAATATAGAAAAAACAAGTTTTTATTTTATATTTTAGCATCAGCGGCGTTGGTTATGTCGCTTCTGGCAACTCAACTACAGTTCAGTTGCCATCCGTAGTCGACCGCTTAAATGGCACTTAATTCACCTAACTGGTAGATTTAAATCAGTGATTAGAGTATCCAATCATTCGACGTTTGATTTTGTTCGAGTAAGGAATTAATTGATTTTTGAATTTTAAAATTGCTCGATTAATCGAACAAGGATTTGAAATTGTTCGAATTAATCGAATAATTCAAATAATTTTATCCAATGGGGGAAAAAATACATCTCCATTTGAATTGATACTTTTATTGTATTAATAAACAGAAAAAAACAATAAAATAAAAGTGTATGTAGTTAAACAATAAAACTTTCAACAATAAAACCAAAACAATCAAGGGAAATCAAGCAACAGTTTCAATATATTTAGAGTTTTATTTTCAAAGGTAAACACAATACGTCAACGATGGAATTGTGGGTAAATAGAGCGTGTTTTTAGAAATATACGGCTTCCTAATTTCTTACGACGTACGACCCAGGTGTGTTCCTAGCATTAGTTGTACTACGTATACAAAAAATTAATCGCCAATTTCACCAATTCTTTTTTAAAATCAATTCATATATAAATTATTTTTAGTAAAATTATATTTTTATTTGACATGAAAAACGAATTTTAAACTTAAACTTAAAAAAAAGAAGAAAAAGTTTTCAATGCACTAAAAAGACGAAAACATAATTAAGGAAAAACAAAATTAAAATAAACTATATACATAAGTATAAACAAAATAAACACTACTTTGATTTAACAGACTATAAAATTATCTGAAAGCCAACGATTAATGCATGCATTTGGTTAAGTACCAGGCGGGATCATTTAAATTTATTTGCAATTATTTTTTATTAATTTATTATATTTTTGACTTTTCAGTTACGGCACTTTATGAGAGGTACCAGCCAGTTATGAAAACCCTTTTTAACCAATTAATTGTTCCTGTAAAGATATGAACTTAAAGTATGTACTCTATAAATGGGACTTTTTATAAACTCTTGAAACCAGATCGGTTTTAAAATTTGTTTGATTCCAATTTCACTTGTATGTATTCGGTTTCCAGAACATTGCTGATAACTTTAACATATATACTTTTATAATCGCTTTTTAATTTTCTTTATTTTAAAGCTCTTCTCTATAGGGGTGGTTGAATTGTTTTTTAACGTATTAATATTTCTCGCCAAAAATCCGACTCTCCTCTCTCAAACAAGGACACTTAGCTTATTAAGACGGATCTAACGATATCTCAAATGTCAAAATTCAGCCGATTAGAAGATACAAGGAAGAAGATACAGAATTTGACAGATAACCCATACTCTGACCGTTCATGGTTTATATATTTTACAATTAACAAAATAATGTTTTAAGGTATTTAATCTGTTAGAACTAAAACATAAATATTTTTACATTAAAAGAGTAGAATTTTCTAAGAAACAAATTTTAATCGATTAATTGACAAAAACACAGAAAAAATTATTAAATTTCTCCAATCACCAAATTTATTCCAAATTCATAATATCAATAAATGATATTTTTAATTTAAATTAAAAAAGTGATCAAAAAACTTTGCCATTTCAAACAATGTTTTAATTTATTTAAATAAATATTGACAATTCCCAACAACAATTCTACATGTTTCAATTATTTTATTTTAAACGAAAAAAGTCAATTAATATTTTTTGTTATTTAATTAAAATCTTAATTGAAAATTTATTTCAAAACAACTTAAATGTTAATTAACTCAAAATTAAAATTTTAATTTTCTTTTAACTAAAAAAATAGTTTATTCAATTATCACACATAATTAAATTTAAATACTTTTTAAACCATTTTTCTAATTGATAAAACACTTTTTTCTGTGAATTGTTCGAGTTAGTCGTTATCCGAAATTGGCCATTTTAATTATTTGATCAAATAATGGCGGAAAAATTCCTCGACTAATCGAACAACGATTAATTGATTGGATACTCTATCAGTGATGCTATAGACTATTTTAAAAAGTACCTATGCAGCCTGAAAAGTCCCTACCTACGCGCTGAAAAAATTTACCCTACAGACCTAACAAATATTTCACGGAAAAATAATAAAAAGGGGTGACTAGTAAATTATTGAAATTTTAGCTTTATTTTTAATCAATTATATTTATTTACTAGACCTTATTTTTAAGATCGTTATCTGTATTATCATGTGGGAGTGATTAATCAAAGATAGCTAATTTCGACTAAAGGGTGGAAATTTAATTTTCATCCAAATTTTTCATTTTGGTGATTTTACTCCAAAAGTTTTGGATGTTCATATTTAACAAGTTATTAATTAATGTCCTGAAAAATTAAATTCTTGTAAAGAGAAAGTTCGAAAATTTACCTTAAAATCAAAGTTGAAATAGGGCAAGCATTCACTGAAAGAAATTAAACAATTTGGAAATGACATCACTGATTGAAATTCAATTTAACTTTTCATTGTGTATACCTTAGAAAGGTGGTTCCAATATCACAACAATACAACAACAACAGACAAAGTAATAACAGTCAGCTATTTTTCGAGACTACAAGGTGTTAATAAATGTTTTTTCTTTTTGATATATTTTTGTATTTAGTAGTGCTAATATACTTCTATCTTAATAAAATAAAACTTTTTAAATTAAACTGTATTTAAATACGAATTAAGTTAACATGAAAATTAACAAAATATAAATTTAAATAATATCATACAAATTGGACATAAAGGATAAGAAGTCATTTAACATGTGATTAGCGAAATAGAAATGAAAGGCCTGTTAGCTTCACAAAAATATCATCTATAAATTTCTCACTCTGGTATTTTACAAATAAAGTATGTAAAAGAGTTAAATATTTAATAAAATATGTTTTCACAAACTCCAGAAAAACACTTTTTTGCACAAAAAAAAATCATAACAAATATAATATTTTATTTGTTTCGCATGTGTAGCACTTCAATAACGAATAGCATTTAGATAGCCATATACAGAAGACAAAAATTAAATTATTAGAAGCCTAAACACCAAAATCCATTCCTGCTAAATTATTTTTTACAAGGGTTTTGTGACAAATAACTAATAACATCAGGGCAATACTTAGAACTAAAAAGCGAAGCGACAACAAGGCCTTCTCAATGTTACAATGGGCTTTCTGGATTTGGCAGCGTATGGTATTTATTTATATTTTGGACCATAGGTGGAAAAGTTTGTCATTCAATTTGTAATGTCTACAATATTGATATAAGACCTTATAAACAGGCATGTTCGAAAAATCGAAATGAAGTAAAATTGAAATCGAAAGCTGAAGAGATTTTTAGTGGCCGTAGTTTTTCCTGAGTTGTTTTTGTCAAGATAAATGGTTCCAAGGCGAATTCATACAGGTGACATTTTCGAGTCATCTGCTTATTGTTTATTTGTTTGTGTGTATAATGTCAAGCTTTGTTTATATTTTGTGAAAAAATTAGTTAAAATTTAAAATTTAATAAAAATCTAAATACTTGAAAAAAAACTTATTTAAATTTTATAAAACAAAAAAAAAGTGAATATAAAATATAAAATCACGGAATAAAAAGTGCGTAAGGAATAAGTGGAGCCACAATAAATTTGCAATACAAAAAAAAAAAAAGATTTACCTCCTAAAGCAATTGCGTATATTTTATAAACAAAAAAAAAATCCCTTGTTTATGTTTTCAACAAATAATTTTGACATTCACTCTTATTTCTTACAAAACCAAAATACAAAGTTATTTTTAAAAAAAGGGATAGCTAGCATAACTCTATCTCATGATGCGGTCACCTGTATGAATTCGCCTTGAGTGGTACTCAAAGTATGAAGTACAAAAATAAAAGTAATAGAATCTGGGAACTTTAGTTCTGATGTTGGGTTTAATTTTTTATTATACATTAATTCGAATGTGCATAGAAAAAAGTGTTTTATCAATTAAAAAAATTATTTAAAAAGAATTTAAATTTAATTAATGTGATAATTGAATCAATTTTTTTTCTTGTTGAAAGAAAATGAAAAAGTTATTTTTGATTTAATTAACATTTTAGTTGTTTTGAAATAAATTTTTAATTAAAATTGTAATTAAATAACAAAAAATCTTAATTGACTTTTTTCGTTTAAAATAAAATAATTTAAACATGTAGAATTGTTGTTGGGAATTGTCAATATATATTTAAATAAATTAACACATTGTTTTAAATGGCAAAGTTTTTTGATCACTTTTTTAAATAAAATTAAAAATATCATTTATTAAAAATATTTTTTCAAAATTTTAAAATTTTTAGTAATCAATATAATCATTTTGGTAATAGACGCAAAATCAACAACTTGTTTGCTTGATATTATGAATTTGGAATAAGTTTGGTGATGGGAGAAATTTAATAATTTTTTCTGTGTGTATTCTAAGTCAAATTACAATTTATAAAGCTTTTATACATTAATAGTCTTATTCCTTCAATATTTTGCAAGAATATTTTTTATGCACTACCATAATTTTGTTTGTTTGTATATTTCTATTACGAGGCTTACTTTAGCTATCCTTTGGCTAGCAATGAAGTAAATTGTGCACAAAAATGTATACAATTATTAGATACCAGCAGAATGTAATGCATTTGCTGGCCCGCTACGGCCTAATAAAAGGAATATTTTTATTACCTTTCTTTACAGGCTCGTTTTCAAAATCTGTTCCATTTTGGTTCTACTTCGTTTCGCTCTCTAGAACATACCGGTAAGTATACGGTGTTTTTTTCTAGCTGCATGAGAGCTAAATATGAAATTTTTGGAATGAAATTTTTTTTATTATAATCTGGCATTTATTTTTAAAATATGATTTCCGGTATATTTCCGCGGTGGCTACGAGTTACGTGGTACATTCGGTCAGTGCAATTGTTGACTACTTTTTCCAATAAATCTGGCAAAATGGTGTTAATGGTTGCTTGACTATTAGCTTCCCGTGCTTTAAAAATTGCTGGTTTGTTGGCATAAGCCAATTCCTGTATTTTAATTACCACATTGTTGCCAAATATTAATAAATATTTCACCGTCATATATGGAGAAATTTAGAGCGTTTGAAAGGAAGTGCTAAAGCAGAATCGACCATTTTATTCTGAAAGTGATAAGAACCTTTTTAATATTTTGAAAATAGGTTTAATCTATCAAACTAAATTTTTATTAATTTATTTTGAGTGAAGAAAGGAAGGAATTTTATAAAATAAAATGAACTAAGAAAAATTTTTTTTTTGATAATTCTTATTCCACAGAATGATTTTTGTTTTTACCCCTGGACCATGTTGAACTTACACAATAATGAAAAAAGGTCGTTTTTTATATATTTTTCCTCACATAAGTTGTTAATACAAATGTTAATGTCTGTATTTTATTTAAAAAATAAATTTGATTTATTATTTCAAAATTATTACTAACCCCCATATTCATAAAAAATATGTTTGCTTAATAAAAGGTTTATTCAACAAATTTTCATAGAAAATTCATTTTATAAACCTGATAAAAGCCTAAAATATTTTTTATGAATACTGGGGTAAGTATATTATATTTAAAACACTTGAGAGCCGGGTTTTGGGACTGTGTTTTATAAGTTATAATTAATAACTTTACTGTTAATGATAGTTAAAATATGTAAAAGCACTTCTTTAAATAAACGCATCAAAAAAAAAAAAAAAAAAAAAAAAAAAAAAAGTGTTCTCCAGTATTTAGAGCCTGAGATAAAATCCGAACTCAATATTTTCAAATATTTTCTATATCTGAGATTTATTTTGTTTTAAAATCAGCGAAATCGACCTATTATTTCACCTTGTGCCCATATAAAAATATGTTTTATTTAACGATATAGTGATGGGTATATATCATTCGGTACAGCTGAATATAGCACTTTTACTAATTATCATTGATAGCATTTCGTTGACATGTTTTACATTATCAGCTGATATTTTCAACAATTTTTTCATTATTCGTTTCTTTGTTCACACCCTTAACACAATTTATTTTATTTGTTGTGTTTGACCAAAAAGAAAAAAATTTTTGCTGATCACTGTTTAAGTATACCTCCTCCGTACATGGCCAAATATGTAAACAGATATGTATGTATATTTGTTTAAGTCAATGAAGCTTTAATAATGTGATGACAACTAATAACACTAGCCATCCACTTATTTATTTAAATGCACACCCACGTATACAATCATATTTCATTGGAATTCAGACACAATCGCTTACGCACACAAAAACCACCCATCCACTTCTACTTACATACACCTGTCTCATCTCATTTAAGTATCACAAATAATCACTAGAGAAATACGCACACACACACACACACACCCAACTTCACTTTACATAATTTAAACAAGTAGTAGACATCCATAGACATACCAGCGGTCAGTTACTAATACAATACACATACATTCATATGAAAGCTCATACATAAAAACAATAATAGTTGTTAATGGGCAAGAGTATAAAATGTAGTTGGGAATAAAACACATGTCGTTGTATTAAATTGCAGTGGTGTTGGTGTTGGCACCGGTGTTGGTGTTGGTGTATGCTTTTTGCTAATTGTGACTTTATTTATTCGGGTCAATTAATGTCAGCAACATAAAACATTGAAAATTATATTGTAATAACGACAATAAATGGTAATTTTTTCATATGAGCACAAAATTACTATTTTAAGTTTGACTTTAATTTTTGTGAAGGTTTTTTTCGTTCCAAGCTTAAATCAAGTTCTAGGTTTTGAGCAAAAACTAAAAGTCTAAAGCAAAAAATTATTTTAATCTAATAACATTTTGTTTAAAAAATTCATAACGTTGAAATATATATTCTTAATTTTCCCATCGTACATGTAAAAAAAGACCATGAACTATAAAAAATATTAGCAAATAATCAGGTTACCTTTTTAGACATTGAAGCTTTTGAATTTTCTTTAAACACAAAAGTCACAAGCACTTGTATGAATAAAACACGTTTAAAAAAATAACGCCAGCTAATTGCAATCACGAGAGCATTGTGATTTTAACAATTGTTCTAAAAACCCTAAAGGCCTTCATCGAATGACCTGAGATAGAAACGTGATAGGAGTATAATTTAGAAAATAATAATAAAAAAATTCACAAAAATTTTACCTTTTGTAAACTGAAAAGACGTATGATTAATATGAAATAATAATTAAAAATAACTCATACGTATGGAAATAAAAAAAAATTTTGTTCAAGCACAGATGTGCTACGATTCACGTAAGTAGCTGCCTTGTCATCCTAAGCCCACGGTGCTTTTAACAGTGGTGGACATAATGCATCTTGCAACCCCATATCAGTGCCTGACCACCCACACAACATAAAGAATCCGGCTGAACATACACTTGCCCCTTGCTTAGGAGCTTGAGCTATATAACCTCCATTGCTGAAATTCAGCAGCATCTATTAATTAGCAACAGTATCTAGGGAGTTTCGCAAGGAAGCCAAACTTTTTCACAATGCGTAGACAATCAGCCTTCAAAGCAGACTTTTAAAAACCACTTTTTCTGCGATTTTGAGAATTAACCACAGCCACCATTTGTTTTACCAAGGTGCCTTGCTAATAACCAGCTCAGGGCTTAAAGCCTAGGAGCCACTGGTTTCCGCGATGCCATAAGAATCTTTGGTCAACCGTGTTCACCCTTGAAAAAAGGATCACCTGCTAATTCTGTATCTGTCAAATGTCGAGTTAAAGCGAATCCAGTAAACCACCAAGGATGTAACATCAGGAGGTGATATATCAGCATAACTCAAGTTAGGGATCTATGAAAATTGTAATAATTTTAAAACTTAAAAAAAAAACAATTTGCTGCAAACAAGTGGATAACTAAGACCATCGAATTTTTTAAATTATTGTTGTTTAAGGCGCCACACCGGGAAATAAGGCCAATTCAGCGACAGTCAAATCTTATCTTCTCTGAATTATAGGGAAGGATGTAGGCTATGAGCACATTACAAATTGGGTAGCTATTTTTTATACAGTGGGCGCTATATATTATTAGGTAAGACCAATTTTACCGATAAAGTTCTTTAGCCTGCGAAAAACTCTTATCTTCTAAACGCGTAGTCTGATCCACAAAAAAGTTATAGGGATTGTTGAACTCTACAAGCTCGTCAAAATTAAGGCAGATATTTTTAACATACTTACTGGGTAATTAGAAAGGAACTATTTTGATTTTAAAATTCATAAGTCGACAACTGTCTCAGTTTTCAGTTTTATTTCTTTAATTGAGTACGTTCTTTTCAAAACTGGACTTCCACTTTTGTGTTTTTTAAAAATTTGAGCAAATAGTTTTTTATGAATGCAATTTCGAACTGAAATAATTTTTTTGACGAAATTTTACTCTCTTTTCTGGTGAAATTATAGAGTTTTGTCTCAATATTACTTTCCTTTTTTTTTTTTTGATGTTTACAAAATAAAAATCATTTCTATCGAAAGTTTAATAGTCAATTTTTTAAAAAATCTCCCCAATTATGTTTTTATTGCTTGCATAATCACCCTACATGCAGTATTATTCTCAATTAAACTTTAAATGAATCACAATTTAGCAGTTTAAATTCACAATTTTTAAGTTTAAAATTAATATTTAACAATGTTGGCGTTACCCTTTTAGTCACTTTTATACAATAAATCTGGTACGGCTTTAGGATGACTTATTTTTATATGATCTCTTTGACAATATCGATGATACAACGGTGCCTGAATACTTAATAGATCCCCACTTTTGATTTGTGATTAAAAAAACTTTTGAGTAAAAAACTAATACATTTAAGACTCGAATTTTTTAGTTGGTTTTTTCATTTAAAACAAACTTGAATTTTCTTTTGGCGAATTTTTTAAAAAAAACATTTTTTTACTATGCAGAAACAGTTTGAACACAAACCTCCGCAATCAAAAACGTTTATTAAATTTGACCAACGTTTATTAAGAAACATTTTCATAGAAAATTAGTTTGGTAAGCCTCAATTAAATTTAAAATATATTTATTTAATACAGGCCATGTACTCGTAGTATGAATCGTTTTCGTGGGTTTAACCAAATAATTTTTATAAATTATTTCTCTAACAAATTCTTACATAAATGTATTTATCCTCTCAATTAGTTAAGCTGTATTGAAGCGACTCATTAGGTCAATATCTAATATTTAAATACAAGATACATACATACATTTCAACTTCATTAGCAGCAATTTGCGGTAACAACCCAGTCGACGATTATATCGACTAATTAACTGCAAATTATGCAAATATATATGGTTTGCATCCGAAGGTATTAAAATGCAAATAGTTGCGAAATTAAAGGAGGTAACATGACAACGAAATCTTTTTTGAATAGAAAAAGATTTAAGGAATCAAGTTCCAGTTACTTTTAAATTAAACACAAACATACATAATAAATATTTATGCAAACCCCCTAAACTGATAGTCAAATATGTAAATATCTGTATAAATAATGAATGCTTTTTTATTTTGTAAAATATTACAGAAGAAATTGCATAAATTTGTATGCACATTTTTTGTCGCTTTTCTAGATTCTTCAATATCTAAAAGTAATATATTTTTATTCTTTATTGCTTAAAGATTTCTTTAATTTATATTTATTTGTACACGGAGATTACCTTCGACTGAATCAACATGTTGTTTAACTTAAAATAAAAAACAAATTTATGCAAAGGTAAAAAATGCTTGCCAAGGACACATTCATATATGAGCAACTAACACTAACTTTAGTGCTCATATTAAGCAAACTCCTAACTCACACCCACGTACAACGAAATTACAGCTCACCGTTCTACTTATATGCTAAAATTTATACAAAAGGATAACAATATAATCTTAGTATTTATAGTTTCGTATGAAACAGAACTAGAACAGGAAAAAAACCAGACAAATTTAAACAAACTACTCGTACATTCATTCTACCAAAAAAAATCAACTAACAAACAATGGCAACAAAAAAATGCAAATATGTATTATATGCACTCCATAAAAATATATGCAGAAAAATCACACACAATTGGTTACTACAGTCTAGAGGTGACGTATAGTGGGTTGGGGGATTGTTGCTGATATGAAAAAAATGTAACGATTTTAAAATCGTTACACACGTTTCCCATAAAAACCGCAACATTGTATGAAGTTTTATCATATAATTCTATTGCATTTAGTAGAAAAGATTAAAAGAAAATAAGCAAAATGCAAAAATGTGCTAACAAACTACAAAATAGTTGTGTAATCTCTTTAACCCTTTACCCGGACGGTACATATGTGCACCACTTTAAGTTAAAACATCCCTAAAAGCTTCGAATGTAATGTTGCTGGGTTGTAAAATTTACCTTTTAATCTTTAAGCGCTCTTGAATACATTCTAAAACGTTCCGTTATGTTTTTTCTTTTTTTTGTTGTTGTTTGTATTAACGGTGCCGCTTTTTATAAGTAACAGCGCTACCAAAGTGAACTGCATTGTTGGTTTTTGCATGATATTATGCGCGAATGTTCGAAAAACATTCAAAATAAAACGAGATTAAAATTTTTTCAAGTCTTTACAATTGCGGCAGGTAAGTTTTTATAAAGAAAAATTTATATGTACCATTCGTAACGTATCGTGGCACACAATTGTACCAGTAGTCCGACGAGTATGATATCCCGCTTTGAAGAAAATTTGTTGATTTTCTAAACGTTTTAGAAGATGAAGGTGATAGTGCTAGCAACTTAGAATATTTTTCCGGAGGTAGCTCTAAAGAATTTGTTGTAAGTGGAGTCTCAGTCTTCAGCGATATCAAGGACTTACCAGACAACGGTACCTCTGAAAAACTCGTATCAAGTGGTGTCTATAGCAATAATAAAAATTTAGCAGGTAACGTAGTGGTTGAGGTAAATAAGGCTAACAAGGAAGTACTTGTTTGTAATGAGTCAGCTAATAGTGAGTTAATTCTTACATCTGTGCATTTATTGGACACTATATCATCCCCAGCAGTTGGCACCGTAATGAAAAGTAGAAAAATATGCCTAAATTTTCGGCTTATTAACTCGAAAGATGAGTTCAAGTGCACTTTTTCTGGACTTCGATGCACAAAATAGCAAGAAAACGCAACCCAAAATAAGCATTTAAAGCAAGAACAAAGTCAAAAAAATTTTATAATTTTGTTGTTGCTTTTTATAGAAATTCATACTGCGTTTAAAAATTTCCAACGCCACAAGATATGCAGCGTTTGAAATTTTAAAATTCAATATTAATTTCTTTAGAAACTTTGTTTTTGCTTCCCAAATAATTTTTGGCGTTGCGTTGCGTTTTACACAATTAGGTGATAAGTCTTTATTACAAACCAACAGTTACGACTGTCACAAAAGTCACAAGAAGTCACTTTTTCACAAAAACTCACTTTTTCAAAGAAAGTCACTTTTTCACAGAAACTCACTTTTTCACAAAAAGTCACTTTTTCACAGAAACTCACTTTTTTCACAAAAAGTCACTTTTTCACAGAAACTCACTTTTTTCACAAAAAGTCACTTTTTCACAAAAAGTCGCCTTATCCACAAAAAGTCACTTAGTTCACTAAAATTCACTTTTTTCAGAAAATGTCACTTTGTTCACTTTTTCAGATATTCACTTTTTCAGAAATTCACTTTATTCACAAAAAGTCACTTTTATCACAAAAAGTCACTTTGTTCACTAAATTTCACTTTTTTTAGATAATGTCACTTTGTTCACTTTTTCAGAAAGTCACTTTTTCACAAAAAGTCATTTTTTCACAAGAAGTCACTTTTTCACAAAAAGTCACTTTGTTCACTAAAATTCACTTTTTTCAGATAATGTCACTTTGTTCACTTTTTCAGATAGTCACTTTTTTCACAAAAAGTCATTTTTTTCACAAGAATTCACTTTTTTTTCACAAAAAGCCATTTTTTTCACAAGAAGTCACTTTTTTTCAAAAAAAACTCACTTTTCACAAGAAGTCACTTTTTTCACAAAAAGTCACTTTTTCACAGAAACTCACTTTTTTCACAATAAGTCACTTTTTCACAAAAACTCACTTTTTTCACAGAAACTCACTTTTTTCAAACAAGTCACTTTGTTTAACAAAAAGTCTTTTTTTTTCATAAAAAGTCCATTTTTCACAAAAAGTCACTTCTTTACAAAATGACACTTTATTCACAATAAGATCGCATTTAATATATCCTTTAAAGTTATAAAACTCTTTAGTTAAACTATGATAATTCTAAAAATATCTCCTTTCCTATTTCCCATATCGCTGTAATTGAAATATTTCTGTAGCGCACAAACAGTTTAATGCTCTTATAGCTTCCACATCATAAATGTTTTTAGATCGTAGAATAATTTTTTCTATCTACTTTGTAATAAAATAAAAAATTAAAAGTTGCAAAAAATATGCAACAATTTAATTCCTTTTAAACAGTGACCAACAAAAGTCGACCCCAAGGTCTTGTAAAATAAATTCCCATTAAAAACCTGAAAAAGGTTAATATTATTTCCTTTAATTAATTACAGGCTGCAAAATGGGGAAAAAGCCGAAATACTTTTTTAAAGCTTTAAGTTGCGTTGAATCCGAATCTGTACTCAGAATTTCTCCATCACATCAGGTTTTTCTGACAACTTTGGTCAAAGTTTAAAAAAACCGGTTTATCGCCATATTCGAAACTTTATAGCTACGCGAATTAATCTTTATTTATAAAATCTGATAGGTCGTCTGAAAGTCCTACCAATTACCTCTAAAATAAATGTTTAACATTCGTGCAACCTTGTTCCTCTTCTGAGATATGTTGACCTGAATCCTATTTTTCGCTATAATTATGTTTTTTTTTGCATAATTTTTTGTGTATTTTTTTTGTAATTTTGACTTCATTTTTGTATGTTATTTAAGACTTTTAAATTGTTTTATATATTTTTTATATTTTATTTTAAGAATTTTTAATTTTCTTTTTTTTTCATTAAAAGATTTTGAAAAATTGTGAATTCCTAAAAACAACTTTGATAATTTTTTTTATAATTGAAGTTCTTGAAATTTTAATTAGGCTTAAGTTCATAAAATTGAATTTTCATTAAATTATTTTTAGTGAAGGGTGGAATTTACAACTACACGAAATAACTTTTTTTTTGATAACTTTATTCTGGATTGAACTATATTTTTTTTTATATATATATATTTTTTGTGATTGATAAAAAATTAAAAAATAAATCTTAATAAAAATACAAAAATTAAGTCAATATTATAAAAAATATTACAAAAAATTTAAAAAAAATATTGCCAAAATATTATGAATATACACACAATTCGTATTTTCAAACTTCTCAGAGAAAGAACATAAGTAAGACTTATCAGGTTTTATAAAAAAATATAAACTCTCGCTGGGTTTTTAAACTTTAAGGGAAGATATCGCAAAAACCTGATGTGATAAAGAAATTCTGAACACATATTTATATTCAACGCAACTTAGACCTTTAGAGTATACTCTGGTCCATGGGTTCATGTTTTTGGCCTGAGTTATTATCAGTGTTTTCGAAATGCTACTATTTTCTATGCAATACTTTTGCATAATTAAGACACTTGACCCCTAATTTGTGACACCCACTGTCTATTTGTTTAGAAGTATAAAAATTTCCATGTAAAAACCACATCCTTTAGAAAAACCACACTTACAAATTTGTTTATCTTTATTTCTTGGAAAACTTTACTTTACAGCAAATACTCTAGCGACTGCAGTTGCTTCTGCTTTTTCAAATTCCTCAAAATATTTTGGAATTTTATTCATTAAGATTTGTATACCAGCAGAATACCAACGTTTTTATTGTATACGATATTTCCAAAGCTGAAATTTGACTAATACCCATGCATAAATGCTTGGAAAAATTGTATGATACAGACAAGATACACACACTCAATATGAACTCATACTGAAGTTCTTTTACTAAACAGGTGTATTTGTATTCAAGTGGAACAAGTCAATTTGTAAAACAAATTTTGCTTTTATGCACTGCAACTACAATAATGATGGTAACTACCAAACACACATACAAATGCAGGCGAACACTGTACTTCACACTCATATAATCGGATATATTGAGAGAGGAATATGCTTAAATAAGTTACGTGTGGAAGAGCACAGTCGAGTTAGTGGTGTTATCAGTCGAAGTAGTCGTTTGTGCTAGTAGCAGCAGTAGTTGTTCATATCAGCCAAAAAGCAAAGACTTTTGACATTTATGGTAAATTTTCTGTTAAATGCTAAAGTTAGATTTGGTTAAGTTGTCTGTATGCGTGTAGCTCTATTATGAACATTTGTATTAGTGTGTCAGTGGCATGACAATGTTAGAGGTATTAGGAAGGATTGTATAAATATTACGGTTACATATATACACTAAGGAAGAAGATGAGTGCAACTAGTGCAAATTTCAAGAACCGTGTAAAACACAATATAATTTTTTTCACAATACTTTATTTTAATTTCAACAGAAGTTAATTATTTTAGAAAAAATCTTTTGTTGCTTAAAGACAAATTTGTTTCCAATTACTTACACAAAACTTTTCATTTAACACAAATGTCTACTTTCGCATGGTTATTCACGTTATATATGATAATTGGCTTTTTACACAAAAAGCCAGTTTTTACGTAAAACGTTCCTTTTAAACAAAAAATCACTTTTTACCCACAAATTCTCACCTTTAACACAAAAAGTCATTTTTTACACATATAATAATTTTTTACACATAAAGTAAATTTTTTACACAAAAATCACTTTTTACACAAAAAGTTACTTATTACACAAAAAGTCACTTTTAACACAAAAAGTCACTTTTTATACAAAAAGGCACTTTCGCATTTAAATTTATGTAAAATATTCTTATCTGGTAAATCGAATGATTAGAGGCCTTAGGGTGGAAACGACCTTATCCTATTCTCAAACTTTAAATGGGTAAGAACCTCATCTTTCTTGGTATGAAGTGGTTGTTACTTTTTTTTCACAAAAAGTCGCTTTTTTCACAAAATGTCATTTTTTTCACAAAAAGTCACTTTTCATACAAAAACTTACATTTTACATAAAAAGTCACTTTTTGCAGAAAATGTTTGTTCAGTCACATTCCTATAATATTTGCGGCAGTTGCTTTACGGAAAGTAGTTACTCTACTACAGCAGTATCTCATTTAGTGGCGTGTTCGTTGTAGCTTATCTTGTTGCTAAGACTTTATGTAAAATACTGTTGCTCTTATTAACCGCAATGGCTAAAACAGTTTGACCATTTTATATATATATATTTTTTTTTTTTTTTTTGTTTCTTTTCTTATTGTTCTCCCTTCTCTGCGAGTATCTGTCTGAATCATGTTTTATATAGTGGCTGTATTTTGTTTTGTTTCTGGCATTTACTAATTATCTTAAGCTGCTTAAACTGTTTTTATCTTCGCTTTAAAATATTCTTGAATATTCGTGATTGTTTTGAATTAAAATTTATTAGAAATGCATTTGGCCACAGTGGCCAGTGTCTGTCTGCAGACAATTACTTTCACGATTAACTCAGTTTGTTCTTTTAGACAATTGTAAGAAAATTTAAACTTCTGGTATACGGGCATGTTCTAGAAACCGAAATGAAGTGAAATTTAAAACGAACTTATATTTTAGTTAAATTTGTTTACAAAATAACACTTATTTTTCCTGGTTTTAAGAAGGGCGGTGTAGTCGTCAAAAAAAAATTCTAACTCCGACTCCAAACGCTGAAATTTTTCAATCCGAATTCGGCTCCAACTCCGAATCCTACTCCTACATTGATGCTAAATGTATATGACAGATTTGACTTTAACCTCTTTTTTCATGCAGTACCTTTTAAATAGTTAAATAAAGCAAGAAAATGATTACATAAAAATGTCTAATTGATATTTTTAATATTGCATCGCCAATTTCAAAAAATTTGTATTTTGGAAATTTTTAGAAAACTTTTTTAAAGTTGTTATGCCGAAAAATTTTGGACTCGGGGTCTTCGACTCCGACTCTGGTACACAACCCTCAAATCCGATTCTTCAATTCTTAAATCCACAACATTTCGATTTCTATAACATGCCCGATTATTAATTTTCCGTCCTAAGTTTTACTTTGAATTTTATTGTGTTTCAGATTAAGTTTCATAAACTACTTTTCATTAAACAAATCGATGTCTTAATATAAAAAAAAGCGTAACAATATTTTGTATTAATTTACAGAGGAAAGAAAGAACTGAATAAAATCCGTAGAATTTTACACATTGAAAAAGTTTTAATGCGATTTGTAATAAAAAGATCAATTAAATTTTCTAATAAAGCCCTCTGAAATTTAAATGAAATATGCATTTGGCATTTGTCTACCAGAATAAGCAAAAATCTTTAATTTGAGAAAAATTGAGTTAGGCCTTTTTTATATTAAGCCATCGAAATAACCGATTCAATTTTTTTTTGGAATACTATCAAAAACTCGAAAAAAAATTGTTTCGAAATTTAGTGTTGCTTTTTGCGCAAAACTCAGACACTTGTTTTTTTTTTTTTTTTTTTTTTTTTTTTGTTTCAATTGTTATATTTTTCTTCCTATTCCAGTTAAAATCTTAGGCACTCCTTCCCTGGACGCTTCCTTCTGCTGTGGTTTCGTAACTATTTGTGTTTAAAAAAAATATACTTTTGTTATCTCAGATACAACAATTTATGCAAACTGTATATAATTCTCATGAATGTTTCTAAATCTCCATTACTCCATTAATTTACACTCATAAAATTAGTACAGTAACTGACTTTAGGTTATTAAATTCGTTGTCCATACTGTTAAAATTTAATGAAAATATATTGATTTTACGAATCAATTTATTTTTTAGCATTTATATTTGTTATTCAAAAAACAAACTTCCAAAAAATAATGTTTTCTCGTACTATTATAACAAAAAGTAGTTTGAAATTTTGTCAGTTAAATTATACTTTTTTTTAACAATAACTGTTAATTTTTAAGGAATTTACTGTTAAATAAAAAATAAATTCAAAAATTTATGTAAAATACATTTATTTTAAATGCAATGTAAATGATCCGTTTTATCAATAAATTTTTAGTTGTTTTAAATGAATTTTCTGTGGGATTTACCTACATAATATTTTGAGTGAAGTAGTGTTATTAAACATTTTCTTATCTCTGCAGAATTTTAATGAAATGAAAGCAGTAAAGTACAACAAAAAAACAACACGAGAATCATCTTTTAAGAATTTGTTGCTTTTAATTTTAATTCGATTATCTTAGGAAAAAAAGAACTTAAAACAGAATGCTGTATACTGTGTATTAACCCCCCGAATTGTAATTGCATTAAATATCAACTATCCGGGAGAAAATATTGTGTCTCTTCTATCTAACAAATCCGTCGCTGAAGTTCTTCTAATTCAGCTTTTAGTTGCAGTTCAATTTAGTTCCATTCGTCTTTTGGTTCATGTCACAGAAACACATTTATAACGTCAAATAACAAGATTTATGCAAACGAAATGAAGAAAAAACACGAAACGAAATAAGGAATTGAATAAATAAATGACTAACTTGACTGAATGACTGACTGAATGTAGAAATATTCATTCGTTTTTAAAACGCAAGTAGAAAAAAAAACAATAAAATGTCTAGATAAATTTTTAAGCAATGAACTCCGGTATAAATGTGTTGAAAAAAAAGAAAAGAAACATTAACACAATTCTAAAATTGATAACATTTCTTGTTGACCTGGCAACCCAAAATGCTTGCAATACTACTTCCATCCATCCATCATTTATCACCAACAACTGTTTGCTGTTTTTCGTAAAAGTTCTTGTCTTTTTTTCTCAACATTTTTCATTTGCTTAAATAGAAAAAAAAAACTTTTTTTTTATTCTTCATTCAACTAAATTATCAATTGCAGTTAATTTCACTTTCATTTCGTAAAACTGTTTGTACAAGTGACAGTAACTTTATCCAGTGTGTAGTGTACCGAAATGCAGTAATTAGATAAATTGATTTAAGAAACTTTTAATGCATATGATATTTTTACCAGTTTCCATTTCCAATGAAAGTTCAATTACACATTTTACATTGAATGACAGAAAATATAAATTTAATCACAAGATAATTTTACTTTATATTGGCAATATGGACGGAAATATAAGTCTGAAATGATTTAAATAAATTAAGGGAAAAGTTTTTTTTTTCTTTCAATAAATAAATAATGGTCAATTGGCCATAAATTTTAAACTGAAAACAATTTTAACAGGGGTCATGGATATAAAACATTTAAGAGAATTATTGCACAAATATGAAATAAAATTTGTGGAAATAATTTTTGTATTCGAAGGAAAATATTGTCATTATGGAAAAAAGAGCTAAATTTTTTTTAACAAGAAAAGTACAAACCGGACCAGTAAAGAAAATATATATAAGTCATCGTCCAGACTTGCACCTTTTTTTTTGCTGCAATTTTAAAAGTTCTGATTTGAAATTGCATTAGTGTCCAGATTATGAAATTATAGTTTTGCCATTTTTGTATTTTCATCTTGTCTTTCCTCTTCTCCCTTTCATATTTTTTATATAATTACCATAGTTGGGGGAAGTGCACTTAATATTGATTTTTTATTCAGCAGTGCACTATCACTAAATAAAACTGAAAAAAAAAATTAGTTTGCACTCTTTTTTACCAGCTTTAGTGATGATTACTATTTTTTTAACTATCACTAAAAAATTTTAGTGATACTGCAAATTTGTTCACTATCACTAAACGAAGATTGAATGCAAAAATCTGCACTCAACTCAAATAGTGTAAAATTTGTACTTGCAATCAAAAGAGCTTCATGTAAAGAGACTCTCACTAAAATTTGAAAAATATAATTTTTTATGAGCATAAGTTTTGATTCTTGTTATGATATGCATAAGAAAGGAAATTAAACAACATGAAATTTTGTCAATAAGAGAATAATTCTTGACTTTAATCATGAAAAAATAAGTTTTTTGTTTGTAAATTTAGTGCAAAATTTCAAGTTGCACTCAAATGAATAAAGTACAAAAAAGTTGCAATAAACGGTTGATTGCTTTTTCTTAAATCAAACTATTTTTTTTTCGAGTGCAAGATTTTTTAACATCACTCATGTTAAGTGAGGATGCTTATTTTCAATTCATCACTCAACATCGACAAAATGATTGCAACTTTTTTGCTCTTCATTCATTGAAAATTAAAATTTTGCACTAAATTTATTAACAAAAAACTTGTTTTTTTTACGATTACAGCCATGAGATATTCCGTTATTGAAAAATGATTGACATGTTGTTTAATTTCCTTTCTTATACATATCATAACAAGAATCAAAAATTTGCTTATACAAAATTTAATTTTTCAAATTTTAGTGAGAGTCTCTTTACGTGCAGCTGTTTTGATTGCAAGTACAAATTTTACACTATTTGAGTTGAGTGCAGATTTTTGCATTCAATCTTCGTTTAGTGATAGTGAACAAATTTGCTGTTAAAAAAATAGTAATCATCACTAAAGCTGGTAAAAAAGAGTGCAAACTAATTTTTTGCAGTTTTATTTAGTGATAGTGCACTGCTGATTTAAATCAATATTAAGTGCACTACCCCCAACTATGGGTATCCACCAGTAAAACGTTTTGAATTGTTTTATTGGACTCCACCATTTACTGTTGAGGTTTTTTTCTTTGGTACTCCACCAGATAAGACACATTGAAATTATTTGATTATAAACAATTGCTTATGGGTAATGCTGAAACAGCAAGAATTGTAACTTGGTGCAGGTATAAGACGCCAATCTATTAGCCAGTGCGAGGTGAAAACGAAAAACGCATGAAAAGCAAAGAAACAAACACGGCATGTTTGTCCTTAAAACATACCAATAAACAGGCGCAAGCTGCTTCTTCACTCAGAAATTTATTACTTTGATGGAGTTACTATTTTCTGCTCTGATTTAAATTTTAAGTTAACCAATATATTTTAAATAGGAAATGTCATCTACGCAATAGTTATCATTTAAGCTTTCTTTTAGCTAACTAATAAAATGTGGGCCTTCATCTTAGTCTAGGGACTAGTCCTTCCTGCCCCGTTTAAAGCTCACACGCAGAAAAAAAAATCATTTTTTAATATTGTCCCGTCCAACAAAATTATATTTAACAACAAACAATTTCATACATATATCGATAAGCTCGACTGCAACAAAAAGATCAAAATCGTTAATACACATCACTGAGTACCAAACTTTACACATTTAATGCAAAATTACACAAGCAAATCGACAGAATGAATTCGCCTTGAAAACCCGTCACAGAAAAAAGTGTTTTATCAATTTTAATTTAATTAATGTGATAATTGAATCAATTATTTTTTTTAGCAGAAAGAAAATTTAACTCTAAATAGTTGTTATAGTTTTATATATACAGGCTTTCAAGGTCATTAATTTAATGTAAATAAAAGATTATTTATTTCATTTTCAATCAAATCCGACGTTTCGTTGGTATTCTTTCAAAACTTCTTCAGGGATTGAGTTTTATTAAAATCTGGCAACATTGTAAAAATACAAAGTGAAAAAAGTAGTTAATAATAACTATAATTATAATCTTGATGTTTGACAAATTAACTTACAATTATCTTTTTTCGTCAGTTTACATCATTTATAAAATATATCACAGTATTTTGTATAGGTGGACAACACAACACAAAACTTAAAATATTAAAATAAATATATGTAAATTTAAAAATTATCACAGAAAATTTGTCCTTTTTTAGATCACAGTTGTTATTATTACTAAAGTATTGCAATGGTGTAGTTTGCATTTGTATTGTCTTTGTCTTCTTTTGTGTTTATTGCACTTGTCGATTTTTGTTGTATTCTTAAGCTCTCCAACGTGTATCTCTTATTTTTCCCTTTTTTCTTAATCTAAAATTCTCACCCTTTCAAAGTTTGGCTTTATTTAACATTTTGATTTAATTAACATTTTAGTTGTTCTTAAATAAATTTTCAATTAAAATTTTAATTAAATAACAACAAATCTTAATTGACTTTTTTGTTTAAAATAAAATAATTTAAACATGTAGAATTGTTGTTGGGAATTGTCAAAATTTAATTAAATAAATGAACACATTGTTTGAAACGGCAAAGTTTTTTGGCCATTTTTTTAACTAAAATTAAAAATATCATTAATTGAAAATTTTTTTTCCAAACTTTAAAATTTTTAGTAATCATTTTGGTAATAGGTCCAACATCAACCACTGGTTTGCTTGATATTATGAATTTGGAATAAGTTTGGTGATTGGAGAAATTTAATAATTTGCTTTTGTGTTATGTATATTTCTTATTTGCAGTTAAACGGTTGGGTTAACAAAAAAGCAAAGCTTACCAATTGCTATAGTAAGAAAGAACCGGATGAATATGTATAACAGCACGTATCCGAGCGAGGTTTTTATTTTCGAACTTAAACGGTAACGATGGCAGAAAAATAGCATGAAAATGTTTTTGTACAAGCCTAAGCAACATCAATTTTCAAATTCGCTGTGAGTGTTTGATGCAAACAACTTATTGACTTATGGTGCCCATCTACTACACAGAATTATTGAGTACTTTATTGCTATTTTTATTTACACCATTCAATAAGTAGGAACAATTTTTCATTCGAATATATTTTTTATTTCATGAAACATTAGTAACTTACTTCTTAAATTCTGAAATCTTTAGAAAGTACACACTTTATCAAAGAAATTAAAATCAAATTTGATAGTTCTAAAAATCACTTTAACTCAAATCACATGTGTGATATTTTGTTGTTCCGTTTTTGTGTGTTTCGGTGAGATTTTTAACTGCCGAAAGCGCACCCAGAAACACAAAAATGGTATGGCTTTCAGAATACCACAAAATCACACGTGTGTTTTAAAAGCAGGTGATTTGAAATCACATGATTTTCGTATATCTTCAAAATAGCTTTGAACAATTATTTCGCGATGTATGTGTGTGTGTGCCAAATACATATGAATGATTTTGAGATCTTCACATGGACATATGGTATTAGTCTGGGTGAACAATTTCAGGGCTTACAAATCAAGTTTGACTGTGATGGAAACGGAAAAAAATGACATGAAATTAATGTTCGAAAAGCAAATCTTGACTGTCAAAATATAATGAAAATAATAGAACGAAAAGTAAAATTACACTCAGATTACACATGGAACTAATTACACATGGGCTTCACATGCAAGTAAAAAATACACACAATATGTGTTATTATAATAAGACGCTCTTTTGAAAGAAAAAAATTTTAAATTTATATAACTCTTTCAACTCCAAAACCGATTCAATAATTTTTATTCCGATCACCCCTAAAATCCATCATTCAAAGGGAAAATTGTAAGAAATTTCTGTTTTCTGTGACATCGCTGAACTTTTATAGAACTTTTTACATTGGAATCTTTTATTGCCGATACCAGGCAAAAGTGCCCGTTTAAAAATGAGTGTCCGATTACGAAAGATGAGCGTTAAGGGAGGTTAAACTGTAAGTTCTTTTCACCATATTTTTGCTAAATATTTTTATTGAAATCCATCTTATTTCTTTGCTTCTCAATTTTTCTTTGATATAAGAATATAAATCAACGTTGGCAAGCAATAAATTCATTTTACAATAATTAAAATTTAAATAAATATTTATTAAAATTTCGATTAACATCCTGAAATTCTATTTAAATAATCTCAAAAAAAAGAGAACTAATTTGAAACTAATTGAAAAAAATACCACTCATCACTTAAGCTGGTAAAAATAATGCTAACTAATTTTTTTGCACCTTTATTTAGTGATCGTGCAATGCTGATTTAAATTAATATTTAGTACACTACCCCCATCTATGTTAAAAACAAAAACAGACAAAACAGCCAAACAACTCAAGCTAGAAAATCTCTAAATGTTGTTAGACAAGTTTGTTTAGTAGGCAGACAACATTTTTCACTCAGATGTCGGATGGGGTAAGAAAAAGGAACTTGTAAAATATGAAGTATATTAATTCTAGATGGTAACTGTTCGTCGAATCGGCAAGCTCTTCTACACTTTATCATATAACTGTTTTATGTGTACTCAAATTATGCTCTTTTTTCAGCAACGTTAGCTTATGACGAGAGCTTTAAAAAAATAAAAAAAATTTAAAAAACACAAAACTGAGTAAAAATTCGTATCAAAACTTTTATATTTTATTCTTTATTTAATTTTATTTTTTAATAAAATGCTTAACAAAAAAATTGTTTATTCATATTTACTTTAAAAATCCTTCCGCTATAATTGTTTTTTTTAAAGTTCGTCGCTTCGATGAAGAGTAACTTGAATGTACAAAAATGAAAAGTAGCCTTTCAAGGTTAAAGAAAATTCCCTTAGAGTTCATGAAAACATCTTAATTAGGCACCTTTTTTATATATAAAAAAAACTTTAAGTATTTTTACTTTAGAAAATCAATTTTAAATTTTTGATTTTAAGCTTATTTTATTTTATTTAATGTCACGAACTTTTTGTCCAACTTATAAACATATTAAATTGCTATCACTACATTAAAAGACAACTCTGCATAACACATGTGAATTCGACACATACAAAATTTATGAAAATTATTTAATGCACACCAAAACCTTATGATACTACATTTTTGTTTCATACAAAGATTCCCATTATCTGTCCCAAGAACTAAAAAGTGCTGTTAAAATTGGGCTTCCTATTCACAAAGCATTGCCTGAGAATTTTACCCGGGAAATATGGGAATTTGTATATAAAGTCTTCGAAAATTAAATTTAAGGGTTTGATTGCTTTAAATTAGTGTTCGAACATACACATTAAATATCGCTCCTTAGTGTTCGGTTCGGTAGATTTGTGGAAATCACAAACATTAAAACATGGCCCAGAGCACTAGATTATGAACTTCTGGCAACAAATTATACCTGGAACGATATCTTTCGCTGTGCCAATAAAAGAGTGAGATACAGAAAAATAGTGGAGCCCCTACTCTACAATGGGAGAGAAGGATGATAGAAGAAGAAGAATATATAAAGCAACATAAACATAAAAAATCATTCCAAAACATTTCTATCGTCCTAAATGTTTTTCGACAATATACCCCATACAACAGTTTTTCCTACGTCTTGGTAATAAAAGGTGTAACAACTTTTACTAATTTGTTCTTAAACAAAATCATCTTCATTTGTCAGTTTCCCTAAAAAAAATCCTTCCGTTTCATAATGGGAGATATTGGAAAAATGAGAGACGTCACAGGTTCTTAAAGTAGGGCAGCTCGGGTAAAAAAGTATTTTCACTCTTTTTATATTTTTAAAAAATTTTTAAGTAACATAAAAATTATTTATACTTTTTTGAAATTTCACTTAATGTTAATAAAGTTTTTATTGCATAAATAAAAACTTATATTATTGACAAAAATTCAAGAACACATTTTTTGCCCCTTTTTTATCAAACAGTCTTTAACGAATTGTACAATTATTACAAATTTTTTTAATTTTTGAAATCTAGTCATAATTCCCTACCAAATTGATGTAAAATATAATTAAAAGAGGTGTTAACTGCAGATATCCCCATGTGTCTCAGTTATTAAATGGAGTTTGAAAATATGTATAATATGAATTATTTCCATTTTTTTCCAAAATCTCCCACTGTGCATTGCTTGTAACGCTTTTAAAAAACTGTGTTCTTTGTATAAATTTAACACAAAAACTGATTTATTCAAACCAATGCCTAAAATATGTTCATACGACTCACACTCATACCAACGTCGCGATGTCTAACACGAACCTGAAACTTTTCAACACACAAACTGTTCTCCTAAAATATGTTAATAAATCACGTGTAATCATCCAACTCACACATGCACAAATAAAATGTTAACTACAAGTTGGTCATTTTACTCAACGTTGAACTTTAATTTGCATGATTTGAATTGATTAAACTTTATGCGTATGATTAATTCAAGCAAAATAGTGATTTTTTCCAGTTCTCAGTACCAAGATTTATAAGAATGTTATGGAATCTTAAAGTGTTTTGGGGGGGAGGTATTTGTATGGGAGAGCTATGGTCGAACATGGACCGATTGCAATAATATAAAATTTGATAAGGTGATTTTAGTTGCAATAAAATATTTTTGGGTCAAATTTAATCTAAACATAGAAAGATTTTTTATGGGCACAAAGACTCTATTCGGGAAAGAAGTTTAGATGGGGGCTGTGTGAAGCTATCGACCGATTTTCACCATTTAGCCTTTATGGCAATTCAAACATATTAAGCCTTTGGTGCAATAGAGGCACAAATCAAATTTGAATTTTCTAGCACCTTAAAATTGTATTCTTCTCTCTAGAGTTGAGATGTTTGTATGAAATTTTTACAAAATATGAAGAAACGATATGGCTATGAACTCCACATAATAAGATAGTGAACGGCCCTATATTCCACTGGGAATTAAATATATTAGCTCATACAGGTTTTTTGAGTTATGAATAATTGCAGCGAAGGCTCGATATATATTAAATTTTCTTATCACCATCCGCCATATGGGCCATCCGCCAGATGGACGGACAGGTTTAGATTGATTCAGGAAATCCACTCTCTGGCAACTAAGGAAGCCTAGAAAATATTATAAATTTTTTTAATTTCATTAATTTATATTGGCTTCAATCACTCCTATTAAAAATTACACTTCACTGGAAATTTTTTAAACGATAGGTCCACATTTGCCTTAAAAGGAGTAGGTGATCAAATGCTCGGGCAGGTCTGATTTGACACTCTTACTTGATTTACTTTAAATTAAAGCCACACAAGTTACAAGTGCGCATTCATCAGTATTAAACCACACAATTCCAAGATTTTTCGAATGAAAGAAAGAGCGTGTGGTTTTCATTGTAATCAAAAGTCTTCCAAATAGAACAACAACAAATATCAATCTCATTATCCACATTTTCTTGCAAAAATCGGTCACCCATTTAATATAATAAATCTTGTATACCAATCTGCAGTATTCTTTTTACGGGAATTCCCGGCAACGTTTTCGGGTATGGAAACCCTAGTTCGAACTACTACTTGTATTAGTAGTTGTTGTTGTAGTTATGGAAATGTTCAAAATATTTTAACAATTTATTTAAGATGCATATGAATTTAAAGGACAAGAGTATTGAAACATATTTTATGCAAATAATTTTCGTAAAATTATACAGAATATTTTTTATATACCCATAAACATTTACGCATGCATTTGACTACATACACATGCAATATATCGCATGCATAAATTCTTAAATCTCTTAAAGTGTTAAAAGCAATTTGGATTTTTTTGAGGGCAATTTAAATATTGTGGAATTTTCTAATTAAACTTTTAAAGGGTGCTGGATAGAAATGTAAAAACTCGTTGGAACTTAAAATAAGTCATTAGCTAAACTTATAAACTAAGAATCAAAATGTTTGCTGGTCTTTTGCTGGATCATGTGTATGTTTTACGGAAAAATCTTCTAGACAATGTTCACATTATTTCACTTTCAGTGTTGAATTATGCAAAACAATGTTAATAAATTATATTTCATTTTATTTAAAATTAAAATTTTGCATAAAATATAAAAATAAAAAAAAATGGCTTAAATAAAGAATAATAAAAATAAATATAAAGAAAACTTTGTGTTATTTTAATGTCAAACATCTATTTAGAATTATGAAATTAAAAAGAAAAACCTTTTAAATAAACAACCAACCACACCCCTCCGCACCCAAAAAAAAAAAAAAAAAACTTTTTCCCAATGAAAATTTTATGTATTAAGTAACACATTTTAATTATAAAGAACACAGACTTGTAGCTTTTAAATTGTTTATCCAACAAAATATTTCCGAATTTAGTCTGCAACTTCGCAAATAAAATATTGCCAGCCGAAAAAGAGGCGGGAGAGGGCCAAATCATCATCTTTTAAATTTGATTCTTAATGCCTTTTTCATGTATTGTTGAATAATTTTTAGAAGTTTTTTTTTTCAAAATTATTGCCTCCTGTTTAAATCAAAGAAAAACTTGACACTTCCTACCAACCATTTCTGACACATCATCCGAAAGCGTTTCAGACAGTCAGCCGGCACTTTAAAAATAAATGAACGACAACAAAACAAAAAAAAAAAAAAGTTAACGAAAAAGAACAAAAGTTTTGCCTGAGAAGTTTGCCCTGGATTGTGTAGTAACAAAGTAAGTTGTAGTCCTAAAAAACAACATTGTGAATATTTATCAACTTTAATCGAAATGTCTGTTTTCGTTCTAAATAGATTTCTTACACTGTTGCTGTTATTGGATGGGCAGATTGGGCTTGATTCTCGTAAAATCAACTTCTAGACAAAAGTTTTTAATGTCAGTTTTTACAATTGCATTGTTTTCTGTTGTCAGCAGATTTTTTCTACGAATCAGTAAATTTTTTAAATTTTAAAATACTTTTTCTAATTTTGGTAAATTATTGAAAACTTTTAGCATTCTTAAAAGATTTAAGTGATTTATTTAATTGTTTTACGATATTCTTAAGTTTGACAAAACAGTTTGAGTCTTTGGTCGAATATGTCAAAATGGAGTCACTATCGACTCTACTTGCAGCACGCCTAGTCTTTAGGTGGGCCACCACGTAAACCAACCGGGTCTTCGAATTACAGGCAATGACAGAGAAGATGTTGCGTTGCCTCCTCAACTTTCTCGACGTCGCAACTTCTACACAGGTATTTATAAGAAAGAATTTTTTAATGCAAGCACCTTTCTAATGGTTAAATATATCAAAAAAAATAATTCCGTGAAAATTTAAAATCGATATTTAAATTTTAACACGTGCAGCATTCATGATTAATTTAGTTATTTACATACATATAAAAAGTAGACTGGTCCTTATTCTCTGGCTTCAATACTTATAAATTAGACCCTCTTAAAATGTTATTGTTAGTATAAAAATCTTTAAATTATTCAACTCATGTGCTCTTCAGTTTAACACAAGTAAATGAACAAAAAAACCAAACATATTTTTTTCAACTAAATCAATAACTGAGTATAAGTTCTGCTAATGCAATTTAGACTCTTGCCCTCACGTACAAACAATATACCAAAATAATTTAAATTATTATACACTTTTATACAATTTAAGCAAAGAACTTGAATTGAACTTACATAATAAATTAAAATCTACTTATTCATGGTGATCTGCAAAATATTACATCGCCAAATTCGAAGAATTTTTATTTTGGAAAATGTTAGAAAATTTTTATAAATTTTTTATGCCGGAAAATTTTGTAATCGAATTGCGAGTTTTTGTGGGAACTTCGACTCGGACTCTGGTACAAAAACTTTAAGTCCGACTCTACAGCTCAAACTGCGACTCCACAGCCCCGGTTTTATTCATATTTCGGCAATATTTTCAATTTCTTAATAAGTTTCAAGGTTTTAAGGGATTTTCAGATATTTCCGTTTTTTTTTTATTTCTTTTCAATATTGCAATAATTTTCACTATCTAATTTTTTCACTTCAATATTTTTCTATTTAGGCGTTTTTTTATGTGTGTTTAAACTTTTAGAATAAACGAGTATTAGATATTTAAATTTTCCGATTTCGAGGAATTTTCACAAATTTTCTTTAAATTAATGAATAATAATTGTTATTTTATATTGAACTGTAGGTTTTTTTTTTAATAAAAATTTAAATTTGATGAACTTAAGCCTAATTTAAATATCAAAAACTGTAATTAATTCATAATTATTTTTGTTAGGTTATTTGGTGATTTTGTGTGACTTTTTTAAGTTGGAAATTTTAATCACTTTTTTTTTGCATGTTTCCTAGTTTTTTTTTTTTTTTTTTTTTTTGCTTAATTTGTAAACTATATTTTATATTTTCGAAATTTTGGCATGATTTTATAACTTTCAGATTTGTTTTCATTTCCGCGATTTTTTTTTTTTTTTTTTGTTAGATATTTGCTTATTTTTTTTAACTAAAATATTTCGGCAAATTATCTTTTAATGTTTCAAGCCTTTTCCCAACTTGTGCAAATAAATAGTGGGCCTTTAGTGAATTTTTAACTTTGGCTTTTTTTAAGAATTTAGCTTTTATTTCAAAATTTAGTATTTTTAAACGATTTTCTCCGATTTTTATAAGTTTTTTTTATATTTTTATTTCGAGATTTGTAATAATATTATTTTAACGATTTTTCCAACTATTTCTTACTGACTGTTTGAAGAGCGCGAGGGTAAAAGTGACTCGCTTAACTTTCATTTAAAACAAAAATAATATTTTAAAATTGGTTTTTGTTTTAAATGTAAATTAAGCGAGTCGCTTTTGCGCTCGCGTTCTCCAAACAGACAGTTAGTTTCTTAATTTTAGCCACATTTGAATTAAAGCAAATTTCATTGTATTGTTGATTTTTTTTTTTAATTTCATAAATATTTTGCGATTTGCTGGATTCTGTAGATTTTGATTACATTTCTCATTTTGACGCATTTAATGTTATTAATATTCTTACGTTTTTAAAAATTTGTTTGTTTTTAACAACTTTTTACATTATTTTAATATAATCTGGGAATTATTTATTTTATATAAAGTCATTCCTAAAAATTTAAGGAATAGAACTATTACAAAAAAGCTTTATAAAATACATAACTGAAATTTAGCTCATAGAATATATTCGAAAAATAAAAAATGTTGAATATTATTTTAATATATAATTTTTCACATTTCCGAAATTTTTATACATAATTTTAATGATTTCCGTGTTATCTATCAATTAAATCAAGTGTTTTTATGCTTTTCTGCGCTGATAGTGTGAATTTAAACAATTTCCGCTATTGGCGATTTTTTCATAATTATACCGTCCACCCCTAATGGTAAAAGAGGGTATCCTAAGTTTGTCATTCCGTGTGAAGCTTTTTTTAAAATTAATTTTATACCGCATTATATATATTCTGGGTCCCTGAGTAATTTTGAGTCGAATTAGTCATGTCCTTCTGTCCGTCGATCCGTCTGTTAAAACCATTTCTTAAATGTTGGCGACTTTGTGCAAACTTGCCTTAATTTTGGAAACAGTGTTACTTGTTTTTACTACTTTGGCTTTGCTATTGAGAGGCTATTGGCTTTTGGTTCTTCTTTTCTTTTCATTCTATTTTTTCTTGCACTTTTTCCTCTTTATCTTTTTGGTGTTACAACTAACTAAACAAAACTAATACGAACACAAGATAATCACAAAGTGTGTGCTAAAGCAAGAACAAGAAAAAAATATAGGAAAAACTCTTAGAAAGTTTTTCTTAAAAAGCCAACAGAATTTGCATTTTACTTTTATGTAGACAATTAATTTTCAGCACTTTTTGTTGTTGTTCTTATTTTTTTTCTTAAATCTTCATCTCCTTTTTGGATTTTGTAGTTTTCTGTACATGATACAAGGACCAAACGACCAAAGACAGTTTACTCCCTCTTGGTGTTTTTTTTTTTTATTTTATATTTTTTAATTCATTCAAGAACTGCTATGAGAAAGAGAAAAAGAGAGATTTTTGTTTTCTGATAAAAATTAAACTTATCAATTAAATTGGTAGCATCTTGAAAAAGTTTTCCCAAGTATTTACTTGTTTAAACTCGTAGAAAAGGTCATTTGTCAATATTCTGGTTTTTCGAAACAAATTTATATTGAGAAATTTTTTTTTTTTTTTGTTTTGTTTTTCAAATTTACATACTTCAAGAATGGGGAAAAAGTTTTATATTTAAGTTTCTAAACTCGGAAAAAACATACAACAAAAATGCCTTTTAATTAAGTTGTTGTAACAATATTTTTGATTTCAAAAGGAAATAGTTAATTAAATTTTTAAATTTCAATTAAACCAAAACTTGCAATTAGTTTAAATATATAACACTTCAAGTTTAAAAAGCCAACTAAAATGGTAAACGATATCGAACTGTCATTTAAATATAGAAAGTCTGCCACTCAACATTTTTAACTCTAAATTTTCGTTTAAATTTTATTAAATAATTTATATTCAATTAAATTAACAAATAATTATATAGCACAGTGCCACGAAAACATAAATGTTTTTAGGGGCAGTCTATGTACACATGGTTCTTGTTTATTAAATTATCAAGCAGGTTATCCAAAATGGGGACATACCTGAACACCATTAACCCAGAAAACAAAAACTTGCAAAAGAGGAAAAACTTGACAAATGGTAACGCAGCTTTCAAAACAAATGCCATTTGGTCAGTGATGTCACAATAATAATATATTTAATGCCACTTTTCTAGTGATGACACTAAAATATTCCTAAGATGTAGAACGGAATCCAATGAGATAGGGACATCTACTAAAGATGTTATTTTTAGCTCTGTTCTCTTAAAATTTCCATATCTTTGCAAATAGATGGTAGATGTTAGATGTTGACAATTGAGAAAAGGCTATAAGGCGTCACAATAGATCATATTGGCCTCTGAGTGAGGATATGAAGATTAACTTCGCCCAAGCCTTTCTACCTTATATAACCTAACCAAATTAAAATATGTATTAGTTTTAGATAATTTGCCTTGGAGTTTGTTTAAAACTTGATCATCTTGACGCGCAGAAATGTTGAAAAAATGCAACCCAGTGTTATTCGGTGAAAATTTAATGCATAAATTTTATCAATTCTAATAATTGAAAAATTTTAAGGCAACTATTAATTAAAGAGAATAAACAAAATGTAAAAAAAAACCTAATGACAAAAACTCACCCAATGCTAAACAATGCAACAATAACAGTAAGTAACTAAAAAACAAATGTTAGGAACATAAAATAACCCACTCCAAACAAAAAAAATTTAAAAACTCCTAAAACCAGTCAACCAACATCTGTTACAACATTTAACGTGTTGTAGAACAAAAACAGCAAACATTAACTCAAATAGATATAAAAAAAAATTATAACTTTTATGAAAAAATATTTTTTATTGCCAGAATATCATGTTCTGCAACATTTTGGTCATAAATTAATAAATATTTCCCCTCTACCACTTCCTTAAACCCCTCAAAAGGGCTTAAACTAAACTGCTGCAAATAAGAGAAAAAAGGCTAAAAAAAACATTAAAACTTGACACTCTGGATCTTTGTAAAATATTTTAATTTTTATTAATAAGTTTTTTTTAAACTGGCCATAGAAATACACAAAAAAAAGAAAACGAGGCCAGAGCTGGGGGTTGGTTTAATAAAAAAAAATATTTCGGTTGTTCTAAAGTTTTTTTCTTCTTTGATTACATCCCTTTTGTCTGTTTGGCAGGTTATACAAACACTAACAATGTAAAAGTTGATAATAGCATCATCAGCAGAAAGTCACAAATAACAAAGTTACCTGATTAGGACACCGAAATAAACATTAAACGAAATCAGTTTTTATTACAAAACTTTTTATTTTTGAAGCCACAAGCAGGTCTACTAAAAAACGGTCTTTTTCACAATTAATTTCTGGTTTTAAAAAATAATTATTTCAGAAAATTTTTAAGGGGGGAGCAAAAGTTTTAATTTAGTCAATTTGAGCTTAATAGAAAGTTATAATATTTCACAGATTTTTGACAGGCAGAAGAGTAAGAAGGAGTGTAATTTTGGCAACAAAAAATCATAAACATGTAATACAAAACACTGAAATGAATGCTGTAGAATAAAAGGTAAATGAGTTTTGTTAAAGCTTTATAGAAAGTTTAAGTTTATATTCTCTATGTTCGGATAACGTTAATCTTTGCGAAGGTAAGTTCTTATTTACATTATACGATTTCGGTAGCTGCATCTTTTTCTGATTATTCTTTAAAGTCGCTTTTGCCTTTACATTGTGCAATTTTTCAGTGCAGCAATTTTGTCTGTGCAACTGAACTTAAATACATTTTAGGTCAAACAAGAGAACGAATAAGCGAACAAAACGAATCAAAGTGTACACTCGCAAAGGTACTCCTTTTAGTTCCTCCCTTCCCTCTCGTTCATAAAGTAAGAAGCGCAGCGAAAAAAATCGCACAATGTAAACGGCCACTAACTTCTCTACTAATTTAAATGTTTTTTATTTTAAAATGCGTTTCTGGTAGATGATGTTGATTTCTTTCAAATGCGCTAAAAATTTTTAAAGTACTTTAGATATTTCCTGTCGTCTGTCACCTGTCGTGATTAAAATGTCAAAAGATTTGTCCTTCTTAACAGTGGCAGATTTTGGAAAGAATGGAAATAATTCTGGCTTTTCAAACGGCAAGTTCAATTAGAATAACACTTCAGGTGACAGTTACGGACTTATATTTGAGTTTAAGATTTTCGTTAGGTTCCTAAAGTAGGGCACCGCGGTTATTAAAAAATTAAAAACTATCATTCGTTCTTAATTTAAACCCGATTTTAAAATATTTATTAATCAATAAAATGTTCTGGCCGAGTTTTATAAAAAAAAAATGAGCGACATGTTCTTTTAGTTTAAGAAATAAAATAACAATTTGCTATTTTTGACCGACCTTAGTCTTGTGTTTTTTAAATATAAGACTCGAATATATCATGATTTCTTTAATCTATAGTGACCTTCATGATATGTCTCTGGAGCCTAAATCCAAAAGGTAAGCTCGTATACAAGTCCGTAACTGCTACCTAAAATGCTATTCCAATCGGACCAGCCGTTTACGAAATCTTAAATTATTTCCGTTCTTTTCAAATTCTCCTACTGTGATAAAAATTTCCATTGAAATTTTATCCAATTTCCTTTAAAAAAAATGTATGAGAAAAACCTAAATCTTGAGGGAAAATCTGTTTATATTTGATTCAAATCTGTTTATATTTATTCGAAACCCTCCCACTGTGCGGTGATTGTAAAATATGTATAGTTAATATTAATTATACGTACAGTAACACTTCTAAAGTGATTTAAAGAAAACTTTTTAGGTTAAGAAGAGAGTAAAGAGCAATTAGATAACTAAATAAATAATTATTTTTAAAAATAAGAGCTAGACCAAAATTATTGAAATCTGTGATCACTTCTATTTTTTAATAAAAATTGATTTTTTTATGATTTTTGCATGAAAAACTTTAAATACGTTTTTCTTGAAAACTATAAGAGCCAGAGCAAAAACAATCAAAATCTGTGATCACTTCCATTTTTTTAATAAAAATTGATTATTTTTATGATTTTTGTATGAAAGACTTTAAATGCGTTTTTCTTGAAAACTAGAGCAATAATAATCAAAATCTGTATTATTCACTTCTGTTTCCCAATAATAATGGATTTTTATATGAAAAATTTTAAGTGCGTTTTTCTTGACAACTATAAAAGTTAGAGCAAAAGTAATTAAAATCTGTGATCACTTCTGTTTTCCAGTTAAAATTTACGTTCTTATGAGTTTTGTATGAAAAACTTTAAATGCGGTTTTCTTGGAAACTATAAGAGCTAGACCAAAAATAATCAAAATCTGTGCTTACTTTAATTTTCCAATGAAAATTGATTTTCTTATAATTTTTTTGTATAAAAAACTACAAGTGGGTTTTTCTTGAAAACTATAAGAACTAATAAATAAAAAAATTTTATTTTGATTAAAAAGCAATATTTAGATAAAACGTTTAAGTTAAAATAGTAATACATAACGTTTTTTTTTTTAATTAATTTAAATTGATCTTTTTTACAACATTTCAATTAAACTTTATTCTCTAAATTGATTGTATCTATTCAATTAAGTTATTAGTTCTAAATAAATCAATTACTAAAATATTACGAGTAATTAATTATAAATTTCTTTATAAATATTCCAATTTGCGTCAAAGAATTTTAGTTTTCATTGATATTTGAATTTTAACTATAAATGACACTTATTAAAAATAAAGTTTCATTTAATTAATTTTATTTGTATGTAACATCTAAATTCCTAAAAATATGCAATAAATTTCCAAATAACAGTATGTTCTATTACACATCCTACTAAAGAAGTAAATACTTTTAATTAAATTAATTGAGCAAACACTAGGAACTCATGTGTGGATGGGTGTGTATGTAAAATACATGCCTGGGCTCTTTTTATTGTTCTTGGCTAACAATAAAAATCATCTCTGCAATAAAATGCAGAGACCCTCTTAAGAATTTAACTTCATACATGATTATTTCAAGTGTCGATCCATTAAACAATGTCAATTGTGTATTTGATTTGACTCAATTCAAAACAGTTTGCATAACACCAGGAGTATAAACGATGTAAATTCATTGAAGCTGCAATTATTGTTGCTAATCCTTTTGTGGAAAAAGTTTAAGGTTAATTTGGAAGAAGCATATAATCTGATGTCAGTAACACTTTTTTGAAAACTAACTTTTTAAAAAGTAAAATAATGGATCTTCGTATATTAAAGTTTATAAATATTAAAAATATGTTAAATGTAAAATAAGTATTAATTAATTCATTTACTAATGACGTGCAAAACTCCCAATTTTTATTTTTGAAAAAAAACACTGAAATTTATTGTTGTGGGAAAGCCAGTTTCTATGCGCATTTCGCTGGTTGCTTAGGCCAGCTCGTCAGCAAAATTTTTCCAAAGACTTTAGGAAATGTAAGAAAAGATAAAAACTCATCACTGATTTATTGTTTGGTATTTTGTTTAAGCTTTGATATCGTTGCAAACAAGACTTTCTGAGTGTTTGGAGGTAATTCTCATTCCCTCTGTAGTTTTGTTTGCTGATAGCTTTGGCTTTTCTAAAATTATTTAGGAGAACGTTTCCTGACGATCTGGCCTAAGCAACCAGTGAAATGCGCATAGGAACAGCTTATCCTCCAACAATAAATTTCAGTATTTTTATCAATTATTAAAAAAGGGAATTAAGCACAACAAACAAAATCTTTTAATAAATATTTGAATTCCCAAAAACAACTTTGATAATAAGACTTTAGAAAAGCTAAAAATATTATACAAATAAGGCCATAAAGTGAATAAGAATTTTAAACACTCAGCTCTTACCTGTAACAATAATATTAAAGCTTCAACAAGTCCACAACAATAAACAGTGAATTTACCTTTCCCTCATTCCCCTACAATGGACTGGCTTTTTTCCAACACGAATTGTAGTTGTAAGAGGGTAAAAAGAAAACAACAGATTACTTAATAATGCAACTTACCATTTAGTTGTTGTTAACACATGAAGCCATTACTTAGCTATCTAAACAAGAGCGGCAAGCGTTTTTTAAACATGAAAAGCATTTCCCCAATATATTTCAATGAAAAAACCCGAACATAGCGATCTATTAAAACAGATTTGCCCACCGACTGGTGTTGAATTCGAGTTCTAAAGGTTTGTTTCGTACAAACTGCGTGAACATAAAAAGTTTTAACATTTTAAAAAATCGTTTTTCGCACTTATTTAAGTAGACCATTTTAACGTAAAAATATTTTAATGCCAGTTACACACAGCTCGTTTTTGCCACAGGCAGAAAAAAAGAATATGAGTAGCTCTCTCCTTATAATAACAGCCAGGCCTCCGATGTCGATCAACAACTTAAGCGATCGACAACAAGTCACTCATTATCGTTCTCTTAAGCGGCCCACTTACTATCGACCACTTACGGTCGACAGGTTTTACGTGTCTAACGTAATTCATTATTTTTTTTACAAATGACTGTCTTGCCAAATCATCAATCCGATAAAAAAAAACGCTAGTTTGGAAATAAAAATCGACAAAACGTATAAATTAAGCGAAAACATAGAACTCTGGCTACAACCAAATCAGAAGAATAGAAAACAAAGGAGTAAGGCTGGAACAGAATAAAGTAGCTGATGCTGTCGAATGCTCTGTAGCGCAACAAAGTTGAAAAGTCTAACTTTGCGCTTCAACTTCAACTGCAACGACTACTACAACTACGTATTCTGTTGACACTACTTTCAAACTGCCGTTTTTTAACTTTTCGAAGCGTGCAGCGCTATTCGTAACGTTGTACTACAGTGCCTATTCTGTTCCCCACTTAAACCAAAACCAAACAAAGCAGTTAACAAAAAATATAGAATAGAATTTTATAAAAAATATTTTAAAAACCTATTATTAAAAAAATATAATAATAAAAGAAAATATTTATAGCCTTATTTATAAAAAATAAAACAGGTTAATAAAAGGTTTATGAAAAAGATTTTGTATGAAACATTTTTGAAAGAACATTTTATAAACCTGTTTTATTTTTTATAAATAAGGGGGTTAGTGTTTGTGTGTAAAGAAAATTTTGTTAAATATTTTAACAAAATGCTTATGTCGATAACTAGAAAACAAATGACTGATTAAGACATTTATGATCGCATAAAATTTCTTAGTGGGCCGCAAATTTGTATGAAAGCTGTTACGTTATCGGTCGCTTGCATTGTCGAACGACTTTTCGTACTGAAAATTGTAAGTGGTCCGCAAATCAGCTGTTTGGTTTAAAAATGCAAGCGAAGGATAGCGGTCGACATCGGTGGCCAAGCTGTAAGTTTCCTTGGATAGTTTTTTCTTTAGAAAAAAAATAAATTTAAAGAGGATTTCAATTTAGTAAAATGTTAATTCGCGTTAAGCGGGGTACAGACTATCCAACATGAAAGGCAGCTTTGCTCAAATTTTCGCTTGCTTGATAGTGGGGCCGTTCATTGTCGTCAGTCAACAGTCAACTGCAAATTAATTTGTGGTTGAATGTTGACTGATAAACGTTTTGACTGTTACTCAACTTCGATTGTGTGTGTGTGCGCCTTAAGAAAACCTGACGTTTTTCCTAGTTTAAATTTCAATTAATATTAAATAAAAGTTTCTTGAGCTTTAGAAATAAGTAAATTTCGAATCCCTTATCTAGATATCGAAAACAGTTAACAAAAACTTATTTTATCTGCGTTAAAGATTCTGGGAACAAGACTCGTTCTCAAATAGGCAATTTACTGATAAACTACAGTCCCTCGTATATTTTCAAAATAATTATTGTAAAGTTAGCAAAATTCAAATAACTCCGCGTAGAGAAGTTTATATACTCATACAAGCATAGTACACGGAGAGAAAATATCTGATAAATCTGGATACCAAAAATCAGTTTTTATGACAGCTGCAACTATGTTATGATTTATTTAACCATAGAGATAGCTGTAATTATTTACATAATTGCAATAACATGTCTTTACAAAAAAAAAAAAAAAAAAAAAATCCTGGGTGTATAACTTACTAATAAACGCTTAAATCAAACAGATGATGTATCTCTTACATATGGTTTGTGTCTTTTATACCTAAGATAATATTTTGAGAGATAAACATTTCTCAATTATTCTCACTTAGTCATTCAATAATACAAAAAACTTCTTTTTGGGTAATCATAATTTAATTACTTTGACCATTAAAAGATCCTAGTCATTTGTTGGAGACATTCATAAAAATCTCAATAAAAAATGCAGCTTCCAACGAAGCACTAAAAAGTTTCGCTTACCTTATCGCTTACGGAAGACATGAACTTTTAAAGGCGAGTTCTCACTTTGAAGCAATACAGTTTTGACAAAGAAAGCGCCTTATTCAGGGCATGTAAAAGTTTGTGAATGTAACGATCAGCTTTGCACACTGATTTTTTTTTAACGTTATTCCTTTATATCCACCCTTACAAACCTGCTTCGTAGTAAGGGAATGTCGTAGAAATTTTTTATTGGGATTCTTCTTATTAAAAAAGTAATTTTAACATATCGAACCCTGTATGCGATTATATCGCAAGCTACAATTGATCTATTTTTTTGTTGCAAATAGGGTATTAGTGCTCGTTACAACGACGAACAAATTTATAGACCTTGAATTTGAACCGTTGCGGAGAAAAAGTCCGTCTAAATCCAAATAAATAACAGCACTGCTTAAGGAAAAAACAAGTAAGAGTGCTGTATTCGGCCGTGTCTAAACTTGAATACCGTCTTCCAACAGTCCGAATATTTTTTTTTGCGAGTGGTTTTTATATGGTATCTATAAAATAAGAGCCAATCTTTAAAAAACTTGCCCTCACATCATTAAAATTCGTTGCCTTACTTTAATAAAATATCATGATTTGTTTCAGAAATATTTTTTCCCCTTTAGTTATTCCACTTGCGAACTTAGGAAGAAATTTAATTACATCAAAGGTTTTGTTTATTTTTGCGTAGTTCACATATTACCTTTCTCCGCTAAGTATTTATAGGGCGTCCGCGAAGTCGGCAGCCTTGAGGACTGCATTGTAGAGGTGTATGACCTATCCAACTCCACTTCTTTTTAGCTATTTGGGTGGATATTGGCTGCTCTTTCTATACACTCCATAGTTCAACATTTGTTATTGTGTTAGGCCAAAAAATCCTACATAAAATACTCAAGCATTTGTTTATAAAGCCCTGTAGGCTCTTGATGTTGGCCATCTTCCAGGTTTTGCTTCCGCAGAGAAGAGAAGACTTTACACAAGCATCAAATATTCTTATTTTAGTATTTTGTGAGATCTGCGGAGACCGCCACGTTTTGTTTAGATGTCCAAGGCAGCTCTAGCTTTTTTTTAACCTGTTTGATACTTCTTCGTCGACAACCCCATCGACCGACATCATGGATCCTAGATAACAAGAAGATTTCACATATTGTCTGATATTGTATCTTGATATGATTGTTGAAAGTATTATTTATTGGCATTGATTTGTTTAAGAAATATTAATTTCATAGCCTGCGCAACCCACTAGAGCATTGACGTTACTTTGCATATCATTAAAGTTGTGTGAAATGACAGTCATCAGCAAAATCTAGATCTTCGAGATATTTGTTAAAAGTTTATACAATTTTTTTTATGGCTAGTTTTTTTATTATTTCATCTAGTTTCATCTTCCATTGTGTCTAACGTGAAGTATAGTATTGTTGAACAGAAATATTATTAGGCGTTTTAAAGTGATTAGGCTTTATATGTGGCCTATGGTAAATTATGGACCGATCGTCACGAAATTTGGTTTCATATGAAACTATAACAGACCAAATTTTACTCCAATATTATGATTCGTTACGGCCAAAGGCGTACTAAAGTGCTTTCCAGGAATAGGTTTTATAGTATATAGTAAATTATGGAGCCATCTTAACGAAATTCGACAGTGTGATTTCCGGTCGTATAAAACTGAGACATACCAAATTTTAATACAATAGCATTATCCGCTACGGCTTTACGAGTACCGAAGTCTTTTCCGTTAGTAGACTTTATATGGCGTCTTTGGTAAATTATGGACCGCTCATCCCGAAAGTCGATGGTGTGATTTCCAGTCATACAAAACGAACTTATGAAAAATTTTATATCAAGCCGTGCATTATCCCTAGGGTGTTCAATTAATCGGTGTATTTTTTGTTCGATTAAACGATTGATCGATATTTGGCATTTTTAACTTATTCGATTAAACGAATAAAGTTTTTAAATTAATCGATTAATCGAATAATTCAAAATCCAGAAATTTTATAAATTAAGATATTTTTTTCGATAATTTTTGAAAAAATTGGTACATGAGTAAATAAACATTATTAATTACAATGTTCTCATTTTCTCTTTCTGGAATGCCACTGATAAGACCCCTTTCAGACAGGCAAAGTTTACTTTGACAAAGTCTGTTGAATTCTCTTTTAAACTTTGTTTGGTGCTCAGACACACAAAGTTTAATTTGACAAATTTTTGTTTTCTCTTGTTTGAATATAATATATAAGCAGCGTTGCCAGAATGATGATTTTATCGTATTTTGGTTTATTTTTTTTAACAAAAATATGATTAAAGATTTTTATCTCAAATGATGATTTTTTATTTTTAGAAATTCTGATTTTTACTTTAATTTTGCTTATAGAAAATACACGATTATTTAAACAGTCAATTTTTAAAGAAGTTTTGCATCAGCTTGATGTGTGTTGGTGCTGCACACTTTTGTCCCCAGTATCTAGAATACACAAAATTGCATCATTATTTCTGGACATAAAAATATTAAAAAAGGCATATTATAACCTATTTCCAATGTGCGAAAGAATTCCTTCTTTCGAACATTACATTTAAAACAAAAACAAATTCTAAAAACTTTGTTTTTGTTTTAAATCAGACTGATGAAATATTTGAAAGCAAACATCAAATATTTCATTATCGTAGTCTGAACACAAAATATTTTTGAGTATCAAATAAAATAACAGCTGATTTTGAGCAAATAAAAGTATTTGCCGGCAAACAAATATTTGTCCAATGTGAACATAGTGTGAACACAAAAAATCAAATATTTTAGTAATTTATTTTATAAAGCTTTTTGTAATAGCTCTATTCCTTAAAATTTTTTAGAAATGACTTTATACACTACCAGACTATTATATTGTATTTTCTTGTTACATTTTTACCTTAGCTTTCCGTTGGATAGCAGTGAAGTATATTTATGTACAGAAAAATTTACAATTATTAGACACCAGCAGAATGTAATGCATTTTCCGGCCCGCTACGGCCTTCGTCAGCATTCTTTGTGTCACACTGGATAGTGATACTTTATAAATTGAATGTATTTAACTCAACTATTTTAACAAATAGATATTGGGAATTATTTATTTTTCATAAGCAACTTTTATTATATTCAACATTTTTCATTTTTCGAATTTATTCTATGAGTTAAATTTCAGTTATGTATTTTATAAAGCTTTTTGTAATAGCTCTATTCCTTAAAATTTTTTAGAAATGACTTTATACACTACTAGACTATTATATTGTATTTTCTTGTTACATTTTTACCTTAGCTTTCCGTTGTAATAATTGTAAATTTTTCTGTACATAAATATACTTCATTGCTATCCAACGGAAAGCTATGCTTGCCATGCGTTCAGACTAAAAGAAATATTTGCATCAAATAATTATTTAATGAAAATGTTCAAAAATAAAAATATATTTCTCAAATAGTAAAAATGAGCGCAAAAGATTATTTTTTTATTTTATTCTGTGGATCAGCATCTCTTATAGTGTTAGAACAGGAGAATGTAAGAGAAAAAAAAATGGAAGCCACTGGGTAATGGGAACATGGCTAAAATTTGCGAAAATTGCAAAGTTGGAAACAAACCCTAAAATATATTTAAAGTCGCTAAATCAGTTAAAAAACAATATGTCAAGAAAAAAACAAAAAAAAAATGTTGCAAAAATAGCGAAAAATTTAGATATTTCAAACAAGCCATAAAATTTATTAAAGGTGCCTAAAACTTTAAGGAATGGTAAAAATTGCTAAATTAGCGGAAAATCGCAAAAATTTGCTAATAGCGGCACGATAGCAAAGTCTAATAATTATAAAAAATCTTTAAAATTGTAAAGGATCCGAAAACTTACAGGAAAAATTGCTTCCATCCGGAACATGGCTAAAATTATTTGTCGTTCTTTGCTCTTACAATTTTTTTGTAATATCAAATAAATGTTTGCTCAAAAATTACTAAAATATTTGATTTTTTGGGTTCACACTATGTTCACATTGGACAAATATTTGTTTGCCGGCAAATACTTTTATTTGTTCAAAATCAGCTGTTATTTTATTTGATACTCAAAAATATTTTGTATTCAGACTACGTTAATGAAATATTTGATGTTTGCTTTCAAATATTTCATCAGTCTGAACGTACCTTTAGAATATTGATAAAAAAAATATTTGTGAAAAGAAAAAATGTATTTTTATAAAGTTTCATATACTGACGAATTATGTTTTTATGTATTTCAATTTAAATAATAAGAAGTATGTTTTTATAAAAAATAATAATTCTTACTATTTTGCCCTTGTTTTAAAATATTTAAATTAAGAAAAAAAAAATATGATTTTCCTCTTCAAAATATGATTTCTTTCGCAATATGACAATTTTTATTCCAAAGATTCTGGTAACGCTGTATAAAAATATAAAGTTGCAGCCAACTTCAGGTATAATCTACGAACGAAAAACAAAACGACTTTGCGAGTACGGCAAAGTATGTACTCCCCCGCTATACTCTTTTCCCTTCTCTTCTATAAAGTCAAGACTTTGCAAAGTAAACTTTGCTTGTCTGAAAGGGGTCTAATTAAATCAGAAGCAACAACATTATTCTGTAGGGCTTCAAATTTGTTTTTCATTGTTATGAGTTCGTTACTTATGTTTACAATATCCTCTCTTTGAGTATTTTCAACCTTTTTGACTCGTTCCTCAATGTCAATAATTGTTGTTTTCAAGCTACTCAACTCAACAGATAAAACATCAATCCGTTCCAAAATGTTCTTCTCACTAGTATTGTATGTATGTGTGAGTGTTTGAATAATTTGTTTTTTCTGCTGCTCTAGTTTGTCATCTAATAACTGCAGCCAATTAGTTGGTAGGGTGTTCTCTGCATTTAGACTTTGTTGAGGAGTTGCGGGTGAAGACGGCAATTTGCGAGCATTTTTTATTCTTGATGCCATTATGTATGTTGTTATTATATTATATTAAATGAAGCAAAAACCGGTTTTGAATAAAAGAAAACAACTTATTTTTATTTTTAAGATTCGTGTAATATAAATGTTTGTTTGTTTTGTTCGTGGTAAATTATGATACAGCGACGAGTCTTAAAACACTTCTACACAGTACCAAACATTAGCTCTCTACTTATTGTTGTTTGAATGTAATCTCTTTATGTTTTCAAGATTGTAAAATTTGTATGTGATTTGTTTAACAAATTTTTGTTTTACGTATTCATTTAATATTGTTCACAATTTTTGTTGTTTTATATGAAATGTTGGTTGTGTTTTCACCGTGTTTTTGAATTCTATATTACTTTTGTTATTTAAAAATATATTTATATTTAATTGTTATAATAATTATTATTTAGTTTTTTAATTGTTTTTAATTACTATTTAGAATGTGTTAATTTAGTTAAAGCCGTAAAATTTATATATTAAAAGGATAAACTTAAAAGGATAAACTTGAGTTTAATGTTGTATAAATATTTTGCTTTACTTGGTAGCCACACGATCAAGTTTTCTCTTTCCTTTTAATATGCCATACTCTCTCACTTTTTCTACTAACGCATTCACACTTTTTAAATTGACCACGAGATTGTTCTCAATTTTACCTCTCCACTTGTTTGTCAATTTTACGTTCATATTAACAACTGACAACAAATTCACTTTTGCGCTTTCTTTATAAAAAATATATTTCTTAAAAAAAGATGTGCTTTATTAAAAAAAAAATTGTGTTCTAAAAACTTCTTGTCCTTTTTTACAAAATACTTTGAGTCATACTTCTATTTTGAGTTGTTTCTTCGTCGGGAGCATTTTTAAAATTAAATTGATTGCAGCCTGTGACACAGCTGTCGATTCAAACAAGTAAAAAAAATAGGTAAAATTTAACGGATTACTGCATTATTTCAGTAATTTTTTCAGTGATAATTACGCCCATGTATGTAAATTACTCACTAAACTTTAAAAAAATTATACATTTGACAGAAAAACCGTATGTATTGTTATTCGATTAATAGCATAAATTTTGCGATTAATCTTTTAATTGAAATCAGCAATTTTAAATTAATCGAACAATTAATCGTCTAAAATTGTACGATTAATTGAACAAGAATTAATCGACTGAACACCCTAATTATACCAACATTTAAGTTAGACTTTGTAACGAAATTAATCATTTTTTAGGGTGATGGTTCCACATATCGAGTCATAACTCTTATCTTACTAAACCGCTTTTGTTGAATTTCAAGCCTAATGAGCTAAGGATGACTAGAAGCAATTTGACACCAACATTGTTCTTTTCTTTTACTTATAGACGGAAAGACGGGCGGACGGACAGACAGATGGGCATGGCTAAATTACTCAAGGAGCCAGAATATATATTCTTGTTGGGCTCGAAGATGAATAATAAAAATGTTTCACACGAAATGACAGGCTTTGTTTACCCTCATTTACAACTTATTGTGGATGGAATTATAATAGGAAACCTTCTCCTGTAAAATTTGCCTCTTGTCACATCCGATATAATCGCAAATAGGGCTCGATAGCATTCAAATAATGAAACAGATTCATTTGTTTTTTTTTTTTGCGTGTAGAAATTTGAAGAATTTTTAACAATTAAAATGAAGAGACAACAATTAAAACAAAAAACTCTACCAACTTACAAACGCAAGCAGAAACCAGGAATCATGTGAGACTTACAAATATTTCTTTATTCATTTATTAAAACAACCATTCAGGGGCCATAGAACCAACAGCAACCGGTAACAACAACACTTGTACAATAAAAGTAACAACTACAACTTTGTAGCTTCAGCAGTGTTGCTGAATGTTCAAAATAACCCAACAACAATATCAGCAGCAGCAAAATGATTGCAACATTTTGTTAAAATATGTATGTGTTTACGTGTGCCATTTAAAATTCCTAACAGCAGCATTTGTAGACTGAAGCTATTGCAGAATTTATGCTTAAGTAAAAGAAAAAGTGAGAGAGACAGAGAAAATGTGTGTTTATGTAAATGTGCTTTTATGCGTCTATATAATTCGGATCTGTATGAGAATCGCATCGTAAAGCAAACAAATTAATCAAATGTTCTTAAGGTGAATTACCCTTTAGCTAAATTATCCTGCTGGATTTGTTATAGATGTTGCTTTTTGTTTGTTATTTACTTTATTGCTTAGTTTTTTTTTTTTTTTTTTCGTTCAAAACTAAAAAAGATCTAAGGAAACATATACTTTGTGCATTTGAAAATCGTACATCATTGGCATACGAAGATAAATAAAGGGATATTTTCTGTTAGACCAAAAAGCAAATTGTTTACTTTTAACATTTACGAAGGAATTTAACAATAACAACAATAAAGATAAAGGAAATACACACTAGCACAGAAGTACATTTGAGAACGGAGAAGCCAGCTGAATAAACATTGAAAAAATAAGGCCTTTCAGAGGGCCTTTATTTATTGGTACTAGAGACCGGGAGAAATCCATTTAAAAATCAAATCACACTTGGGTTTTCAAGTGGTTGCACACAACATCCGTACACAAAAAGACTAATTTCCTAATTGTGTTAAACGCAACACAACGTCAAAAACTACATTAAAAGCAAAAACAAAGTCAACAATATTTTATAATTTTGTTGTTGTTTTCTGCAGAAATTCATATTGAAATTTTAAATTTCAAACGCTGCCTATCCTGTGATGTTGAAAATTTTACAACGCGTTTTACGCGTACTAAAGTGTTTTCCGAGGTTGTGCTTTATATGGGGACTGTGGTACATTTTCACGAAATTTTGTAGTATAAATTCTAATCATATAAACTGAATCTGTGCAAAATCTTTTATCAATATGTGCGTTCAGCCTCTATTTAGGTAAGTTTTTGTAACAAAATTGTAAATTTGTTATCTGGTGGTTCTACATTTGTATTCATTACTCTTATCCTACTAAACCGATTTTGCTGGAATTTTATACCAAACTGCTTTGAGCATATTTTCAACAGAAGAACAAACAGACGGTCATGGCTAAGTCTTCTTAAAATTACTCAAGGACCCATAATATATGTATGTGGTCTTAAATGGATATCTACTAAACAAGTTTTACAAAACTTAGTATAACCTCTTTACAACGAGTTGTGGAGTGTACAATCATTATAAGTTAAATCATGTTTGTAATAAATTCGTTTATAATGGATGTAGGGGAACAAAAAAGACTATTAAGAATGCAATTGTTTGTTCAAGCTTTTATATTTTTACAAGTTAGACCTGAGTGTTTAAAATTCTTAGTCACTTTATAGTCTTATCTGTATAATATTTTTAACATTTCAAAAGTCTTTGTAAAAAGTTTTCTGACGAAATGGCCTAAACAACCGACGAACTGCGCATAGAAACTGGCTTTCCCTCAACAATAAATTTCGGTGTTTTTATTAAAAATAAAAATTGGGAATTTAGTACGTCATTAACAAATAAATTAATAATAAATTTTGTATTCCCGAAAATAACTTTTGAAAAAATTTAATGGTTTTTTTAAATTTTTCTTATTAACAACCAAATTTGGACTGAAAAGTTTAGAAAAAATGCCTCACTCGTAAACAAAGGCCTGTGCTATAAATGGCCCATAGATTGTTGCCTCTTTGTTATTACAGACAATAGTCGTGCTATAAATAAATGCATTTAGTTTAAAGACTTTACCAAACCTTAACAAATTACGCAGCAAATATGTTATTCATGCTTTACGGTTTGATTTAGAACTTCAATTACAGTAGAATCTTTAAAGTTGTACAGAATTAAATAAATAAAAATTAATCAAGCTCGAGGCCAGTGTTTTTTTGTAAATAAATATTCCTTTTTATTTAATTCCGATATTTCGATCTTCGTTGAAGATCATTATCAGGTATTGTTTCAGTGAATTTTTATTAATACAAAAACTTAAAAATACATTGTGTACGTATCAACATCTAAAATAACACGTTGATACGTACACAATGTATTTTTAAGTTTTTGTATTAATAAAAATTCACTGAAACAATCCCTGATGATGATCTTCAACGAAGATCGAAATATCGGAATTAAATAAAAAGGAATATTTATTTACAAAAAAACACTGGACTCGAGCTTGATTAATTTTTATTTATTTAAAATTGGAAAGGTCGAATAATAACATATTTTATTATGTTGTACAGAATTTTTAGAAGATAAAATAGCCAACATTTTACATAAATTTTGCAAAAACAAAATTTTTCATGTTCACAGAAGTGCAGACGGATTACAATTTAGAGAATATGCATATAAAGCCTCTACAAATATTCGCAAATTTGAATTCGCTGTTTGACGTAGCCAACAAAATGGCCAGGACTTTATTACCTGGCTATGACGCGGCTATAACGCGCTTACTACTTGGTCTCTGTTGGAACCAGATAAGGTCGGTGATATCGGTTATTACGAGTCTCTGGGTGATAGGGAGAATGGGTCTTGACTATAATGACTACTGTAGGAGTTGTACGACGATGAGGAGTTTCACTTTCTCTACCAATGCCCCGGTCTTGGGGAATTAAGGTTTAGGCATTTGGGGATGTCTGGACGATATGTGTAATATGGGACTGAAATCGATCTCTCTCTTTTGCAGAGGGTGGCTCGAGGCTGCAGTGACTTCTGGGGAATAGTCTGGTGAATACTGGCTGACTCTTGTCACTGGCTAAGGGTATCACAAAGGGACCGCTATAAGGACCCAAGTGAGCCGTCCTTGTGTCGGCTGCCCATTGAACCTAACCAGAACTAGCCAAATCTGCACGTACATAAGAACAATAGCTACCTTGGCAACAACTTCCCAACGAATTACATTTCAAACCTAATCGCTTACTTGCAATATTACTTTACACCCATTCTCTCCTTATTAACATGGTAATTCGCATATGTATTTCCTTATTTTATAATTTTAAGTTTTCCAGAGTTGTTTGGGTTTAATGTAGAGCCACCGCAAGCCTAATAGTCCTTACACTCTTGATAGCACTGCACAATTTAAATCTTTGGAAATAAAAGTTTTCTATAGCGTGGGACAATTCTTTGGCTATGCGTGTTGCCTATTGGCCGTTTACAGCCATCATATATTTTCGTGTTTTGCGATGCGATTTCGCATAAATAGCATCACAAAAGGTAGCAACGACCTTATAATGGTAGCCGACATGTTAAATCCCGCTTTGATGTTTTCGACTGCAGCATACTGAGAATTTTCCTTAGTGATGTTTTCATTTGTCTGTAGTGAGAGCGATGCTTGGACATAACCGTATCGTATCATACGATTGTTATTGGCTCTTTTTCATGTTTTCAGTTGCCAATTCCACGCCAAGTGATGTCAAAAAACCAGGACGGCGGCTTCGAGCTTTTGTGACACTTGGATTGAGGCTTGAGAATATACAAAATGCACCTAAGTCAGCCACATGTTAAAAAAAAAAGGCCAAGGGCCAGCTATTTCTTTTAGGTTTAGTGCTATATTTCAACACAATACGATTCATAACATCTACTCCACATTTTGTTTTATTCTAATAATCATTAATGTCTTCTATTTTGTTAAAAACTGGTTCTCTTCTTTTTCTTCTTTGTTACAACAGATGAAAGTGTCCCGCTCTTACTGAAACTAAATTGTGGCGTTCCAAAATCATCCCTTGCTCTGTTCGGCTGTGGAGCCACCTAAACGCTGTGTTTCGACGAAGGGTACCGACAAGACTTATTTCACTCTTTGTGACGTAAAAACAAATTAAATTACTATATTTTATTCTATTGATTTCAAATCGGATAGCAAAACATGTAAAATATGTGATTGCCCTAAAATCCAAATGTGCAACACGCACAGAAAAATAATTGCTCCACACTGCACAAAACTTTAATTTCCTAAGGTTCATATTATGCAATGATACCAGGACAATATTAGATATTTAATTATTTATTATTTAATTCTAAAAAAAAATAGAAACAAAAACTACTTTTATCTTCACTATTTTTATACAAAATGCTTTAACTTAGACAATGGTACGCAGGTACCCTCATCAAGACTACGTATACAAATGTTGGCAGTAGGGTTAGAGTTAAACTTGTTTGACATTCCTCCGAAATGGGTTTAATGGCGTTTTAGATCGGTACGGCAAAATAAAGATTAATTATTACTACAAATTATTTCGTAGATTTTGTCATAATAGTATTTTTTTCAAGTCTGTAGTTTTGATATTTCATTTATTTATTCCTAAACTTATCTGAACATAATGAAACTTGGAATGGATGGAACGCAAGACTTTTATGCAAAAACGAAAAGCGTCATCTTCAAACCCGCATTACTTGCAAGATTCTTCTGCTTGCAAGATTTTGCTGCAATGCAGGAGCTTTCACTCTATCAACATTTGTAACAAATCCCTTAAGTACGCACACACAACCTTACTATATGGAAACATTCGTATACAGTGGAATCTCATGTGACCAGATGCCAAAGGGCAATTAAAAGGTGTCCGTATAAGGGGAATGTTCTGCCAAAAGAACTAAATGATCTTCTTTCGAAGGGAATTGTGCTTCGAAAGGGTCTGTCCGCGTTAGGAAGGTATCTGCTTAGGAAGACTACCCTGTAAACGCTTTTTAACGAACATGAAAACAAAGATATTGTGTGCCTGAACAATTGTATAAACTTTTCTTTTTTCAAGTGTGAGTATAATTTCAAACTCCAACTTTGTAATGATGGTAAGTGCTTGTGTGTATGAGTATGTTTTGTACTTGTTCTAGTATGAATACATTTACTGACTGACTGTTTATTCGGACAATATGATGAATGATAATCTTAAGCTCATGCTTTGGCTGTTGTACTCTACATTTACAATTGCACTTATACACAAAGATACACATAACGAGAAATAAAGAAGTAGAATTACATGCATGTAAACATTTTCCTTTATTTCTGTTGAACTTTTAACACCAAAACAAAACACAAAAAAAGACAATAGTTTCATGGCACACACTCAGTGCAGCTGAAATAATTCTAAAGTATAACTGGGTATATGTGTGTGTAATACTAAAGTGAATACACATTTACACTCCCTCAAATTTACATAGTTAAGATTTTTTTTTTCTCACAAGCAAAAGGATACATGAATGCTTTCCGTTCTGTTAAAACATTTATATTAGAAGTCATACACGAATTTCTATTTTATCCTTAAGACACAAATCTACACGAACACAGACATACATATGTGTACACATGTAAACACACACAAGTGTATTTCTGCAATTCTCTGCATCCATTCATTTTATTCTACTTTGTCCTTTAGTAACTATTTTTATTTTTTTTTTTTTATTTTCTGATTCAGCCTGTCTGTTGTTATTGCAATTTTCGGCTTGACGTTCTCATTATGCCTAAAGCCCTGACGAGAGCATTATCTTGTGTGGTCATTAGAATTACTATTTGCCTTTGTATTCGTGCTCTTCCTTTTGCAGTTATTGCTGTATTACAGTCCTTATCCTAAGATCACTCAAAGGTGCTGTTTGATTGTCTTAAGTTTTCTTCTTGAAAACAAAATAAACATACGACCGAAGCCCCAGTATAAAATCCACAGGAACATCTCATTGTCATTCTATGATTTCATGCTAACGACTCGGTAAATCAATTATGCTCTTTCTGCATAGATTTTGTCTAAAATAAATTTATTCAGTTTAAAATAAATGCAAATGATATAAATTAAATATTATCTTTGTGGAAAACCAAAACTAGGAAGAAAGCTGGTTGGCAAAACAAAAACTTTATTATAATTATTTCTGAGGGCGGAAAGTGCTAAAACTATTAAATTATTTTAGTTGAAGTGATAATGTTGTCGAGTGCAGATTCTAATATAATATAAAGATAATAAGAGATCCTTTGGTATGGAACAAAAAAGACAAATTAGAACTTTAGAGTGTTCTTTAATTTGATTTTTCAACAGTGTTGCCAGTATTGGGATTTATAGGCCCGATTTAGACATTTATCATCTTGCTTGTTCAGGCATGACACAACTTACCGATAGCTAAAGGTAAACTTTTATCGGCCATACAAAAACTGTTCCATTATTAAATATTTACTTTAATCTACTCTAATCCTACCTGGTAAGTTAAAGTAAAGTGGTAATAATGGCACACTTTTTATACGGCCGACAAAATCCTACCTTTTGCTTGCGGTTAGTTATGTAGGCTAAATTTTTTTTTTTTTTTTTTTATTAAAATTACACTGGTCTGCAATAAACAAAATATTTTAATGGGCTTGACTAATATTTCGCCCGAAAAAAGGCGGTTTTACTAATACATTTAATCATAACTTAAGATGGATTTGTCCAATTTGGATTAAACATTAACAAATTATAAGGAATTAAATACCCTTTAAATCACTGATAGAACATTTTCTTTTATACTTTAAAATGTTTTAGAGTTATTCAAATTTTTTTTCATGCAAAATTAGTAATTATTTTTAGTTTTCAATAATTTATAAAAAAAATTAACAAAAAATTTTACATTTTTATCATTTGCCATACAGCCAGGTATATTACGAAAACCCATGTGGGATTTGCATGTCATCGTACGTGACACTTGTACGCCTTCAGAGAGGTAGAGATTTTGAAGAATAGAAGTAACTGGAAAATAATTTTATCATTATGTTTCATTTAGAGGGTACTTTATAAAACAAAAAAAAAATGTCATGCGGAACCTTGTTGTCCAAAATATCGTGCAAACTAGGTGCATATCGTACGTGACATTAAACGCAAGTGATTTTGAGGTGAATGTTGAAAAATGCGAAAATCTAATAATTATGGAAGGTGGCTCTTTTCTTTAATTTATTAAATTAAACCAAATAATTTTCCTTCATAATCCGTAATTCCAAAAAAAAAAAAAATTTATAATGAACAAAATTTAATATCGTTCGTGACATATCGTACGGGACAGATTTTACTCTTATAGTATTTATATTTTATGAAATATATATTTTGTAAATATATGTTTTCAAAAACTTAAAACAAACAAGAAGCCCGACTAATAATACCATAACACACAGTAAATTTTCGAGAGTGTACCGTGTTTTGGACACATTGCCAATCAAGGACCCGCCGGAACAAAATTGTGTTATGGGGCTTAGATTCATGTTAAAGTTCTTTGTGCCGAATATTGTTTAGACCAACAGAACATTTTGTTATGGCATAGTGGCTATTGCAAATGTTATTGTAGCCAATTTCTATGTAAACACCCACATTTATAAGGAAATTATAGCCTTCAAAGCTTTTTCCGGGAGAGATGGGAGCTATGGTCAAATATGCGCCAATTTTAATACAATTTGGTAATATGATTTAGATTGTAGTGAAATAAGTTTGGCCCAAATTTAATTTAAATACCAACATAATAAAATGATACATTTAGTTGCATTTGAAGTACTGAAGCACAAACAAAAAAATATACCGCGTATCGAACTATATATTTGATTTTCTCGTGGATCGTGTTCATTCTTGTTTTAACATGAACCGTGATTGTAATGTTACAAATACCTGAATAGTTGATTGCCATCACAGATATAGTCAGCTTAAACTTTTATTTTTTGCTCTTTCAAAATTACAATTAGCTATAAGTACCTCTGCATAGTAAAGTTTGAGTATTTTTTCCTTCTACCATATTTTAAAAAAAATGGAAAACGTTTTTAATTTTTGAGTCGTGATTGACATTTTCATGGAAGACCCATTTATCATAAAAATCGATGGATAAATTGCAGTTTTTCATTATTGTGGGCATGACTTATCTTTTTCTTTAAATAAGACGGTTTTGCAAATTTATTTCATCATAACTCTAGAACAATTTGTCCGATTTGGAATAAATTGTTTTAATACAAAATGGGTGCTTTTTTTAATTTTAAATTTAATATATTGACTCTTATTCGACCATTGTGCAAGTCTTAACCATTATCCCGATTTTGAAAGTACATCAGTTTTATGCGGGGAAAATAATTATAACCGTAGATTTATGTTAGAAATGTTGCAAATTATAAAGATACCTACAATATCCAGAATTAATTTTATGTCAGACACTGAAAATGAAGCCCAAAATTATATACATTTAATTTATAAAAATAGAAACGGAAATAAAAAATTTATTTTAACTTTAATAGATTAGGTTTGAATTGGAAAACATTTTTGTATTTACTTGAAAATAAGACATTTTGTTAAATATGTCAAATTTATTAAAAAATTTTCATTTTTGCCAAGTGTTCAAGAAAAAATCCCTGAAGAAGGCACACAACGGAGTGCCGTAATATTGGATTCAATAAATTTAATATTTAAATAAAAAAGAAAAAGACCTCAAGCTTAAATAAAAGGATAAATTAAATCTTAAATTTTTATAATTTATCGGAAATCCTTGTATTTAACGAATAAAAAAAGATCGAAGAGCAATGCAAACCGGTTGTCAAATGTTTGTATAATTTTTTACCAAACATTCCTTTTTTTGAGCGACTAAGTTTTAATTATACAGGTGTCTTCACATAAAAAATTTCACCAAAAAAGTTTCAATAGCGGCGAACTAAATAAACACCTGAAAGAACAAAATCGAAATAATAAAAGCTAAAATCTTCAACAAAATCAGTTGGCATCGAGATTTTAAAAATTTTTCTTAAATTCTTAAATATTTTTTATGCTTCAAACGACATTTAACTAAAATAAATTATTAACTATTAAACTAATAGAAAAAAAATCCTACAACATTCTAAACAAAATTTTAGGACTTAAAAAAAATTACTAAGTCCCTAAATAAATCATCAAAACAAAAAATTCCAAAGTCAATTGAAAATTCTTGACATGATGTTTTATATTGAAAATTGAATTTACGTTACTAAAAACTGTAGCAGTTGGTGTGTAATTTTATTATTTAGTTTCGTCTACACAGAAAAAAATTAAAAATTGTCTCTAAACACCAAATTTATATCAAATTCATAATATCAAGCAAACAAGTTGTTGATTTTGCACCTATTACCAAAATGATAATTGTAAAATTGTGTATATTTTTTTCACCATATGATATTTTTAATTTTAATTAAAAAAATTATTAAAAAAAACTTTGCCATATCCAACAATGTGTTAATTTATTTAATTAAATATTGATATTTCCCAACAACAATTCTACATGTTTAAATTTATTTTTTTTTAAACGAAAACATTAATAAATATTTTTAGATATTTAATTAATATTTTAATTAAAAACTTATTTCAAAACAACTTAAATATTAATTAAATTAGTATTATATTTTTATTTTCAACTAAAAAAATAATTGGCTCAATTATCTCATTAATTAAATTTAAATACTTTTTAAACGATTTTTTTAATTGATAAAAAACTTTTTTCTGTGTATAAAATGAAATAAGAAAAAATAAATAGAAGAAGAAGAATATAATAATACTAAAAATCCTTAAAATATATATCAAGTACTTACTAATACAAGTAAAATAGATGTGTCAACATTTTTATGGGCATAATTTAAATTCTACAACACACATGAACAGGAAAAATTTAATAGTAACACATTTACCCTAAAAAACAGTTTTTTGTTGTAATTTTTTTAGCTCATTTTCTTAGTAAACATAAATTTTTTTAAAGAACTACAAAAATTTTGCAGATTTCAGAACATCTAACAATGGTTTAATAACTCATACATTCATACATGTTCAGTATACATACACACATACATCTTTACACACCCACTGATACGCTTTGAATTATTCATAAGTGTTACCTTGTGTTTTAGTACAACAGTAACGCAAAAAAAATATAAAAAATTGAAGAAAGAGGAAAAAATCATTTACCCCTACGAAAATCTCTGCATTGTGTTGATTTTTTGAATTAAGGACATTTTTTTTTGGGAAGCAAAATCCTTTTCTCGTTTTTTTTTTGTTTCTTTACATTTTGGAATTAACATTAATAAATCTAGTACACAGATTTCTGGTTGCTTAAAATTTTGTTATTATTTAAGATAAAGAGAAGAGAAAAAAGTTCTTTAAGCCGATAAATAACTAACACAATAGTTACCACATGGGCATCCGTGTGCTCAAAATAGGTTTCCATTTTAGGTCTATGTGGCCAAAAAAGCGTCGAAAAAATTAGTATAAGCCCAGATTCGAAGATTATAAGTTTATAAATAGAATAAGACTTGCATGGGGTACGTTGTGATTTAAAAACAACTTACTTTTATTTCATATTAACAGGACTCCTTTTATATATATATATATATATATTTTAAGGAGTTTTGACTATTTCGTGATGAGTTTTTGCATATTTTGGAAACAAATTTTAAAAGGTATTCTTTTTTAACTCGACTAAGGTTTTGCTCTTGGCTGTTTTCCTAAATTATACCCCAATGTGCAGTTCTTATATGTACGTGAGTGACACACACATATGCTCCAAAACATGCATACGCACAGAGCTTAGGAACTATCTACAAAAAATATAGAAGAGGGGACTGAAAAAAAATATTTCTGTTACTCATGACAAAACTTGAAACATATAAAACAAAAAACACGTGAGAGTACTATATTCGGCTGTAGCAGAATCTTTAATACCCTTCTCCTTACGTAATGCAACGTCCTAGACCACTTACCCACTAACACACATTGTCAAAAGGAATTTAAAAAAAAAAAATAAATAATATATGATAAGTAAATTTTTTCGTTTAAAACAAATATCTCTATTTATGCTGCAAATCTTGTATGTATTTGTTATGTGTTAAAGAACCGAACAAAAAAAAAATAAAAAAACTCCAGCAACGTCGTGTGGTTTTATGACAAAAATTATCTTAGTCGGTTATGGACTGAAATAGGGTTACAACTCGTTGACTCAGGTCGCAATTTGAACCCTTCTTTGGCGGCCTTTAACTTTTTAGGCGACTTTGAAATTTCTTCTAATTTTTCGATAATTTAGTTTGTTGTGACCTTTTCCCCTTTATTTACAAAAATTCTTCAAAATAAACAGCAGTGATCTTTATATTAAAATCAATCAAAAAATTATTCTTCTTTTGGCGACATCGCTTTATATATATTTTTTACATTGACATGGATAAAGTATTAGACAGCTTTTTAGAGAATTTCTACAAAAATAAATACAAATCGTCACCTAAAATGCAAAGGGGCGTAAAAACACTTTTTATTTTTTAATAGGAGAATTTCTTTCCTTTGAATTTCTTTCATAAAGTCGCCATTTTTAATCGCAGGGACCTTTTTTGAACATGTAGTTTTATAGGACGAACAAAAATCAATCAAAAACTCTTATTCGAATTTTTTTTGTTGTTACACCCTTTTGCATTTTAGCTGACGAAATATAAAATTTTTTGCAAAACATTTAGCCAACTTATCCTTTAGTTGAGTCAGAAAATGTCAACAACGCTACATTTTTATTTTTTGTTTTATGTTATTTATGTTTTCCTTATAACCCAGAAAAACGTCGCTTACTTTTTCTAAACGAATAGCTTTTTTCACTCATTATTTAGTAGCTTTTTTCTATAACTGCAGCTATAACTACAGCTATAACTACTTATTTTGTAGGCGAAGTTTTTACTGGGAAATAAAACCCATACAAAAGTTTTGCGACGTTTATTTTCTTAAACGACTTTTTGTGCGACCTTATTTTTATAAAACGATCATTTTATCCACTTTTAAAAAATTCCCAACGGTAACCCAGGACTTATCTGGCTGAATTTCAATAGCTAAATTTAACGGTGCCTATGTAAAAGAAATATATAACAACCCATTCCAATTATTTCTAGGTTTTTCGGAAACCCCATGTCAACAAACAGGCGGTCGGAAGGACTTCGTTAGTTCAGCTTCGCCACCGGCAAGGACCTAGAATAAATATACGTTATAGGTTCTAAGATCAATATTGTAGGAATTACAAGTGGAATGACAAACTTATACCTTTCCAGCTGTGGTAAAGCAAATCTGAAATTCTACAAAGGAAAAGAACGTTTTTAATCAACATCTTTTTCATGTTCAGTTGGTGTTATGCATGGGAGCATGGGAGTTTGTACAAGAGTGGGCGAATTCATTGTAAGTGGCGTGAAATAGCCTTCAAAGCGTCAAGTTAGTAAACAGCCAAATGAATGGGATCAAGTAACCCAGCAAATGATTTAATTTTAAAGTACTAACAATACTGATTTATAAAGGCCAAAACTAAGACCCGCAGCGACATGGCCTTTAACTTTAAGATTAGTTGCACTTTTAGAACGTAACTTTATTTATAGTTCCGAGAAAGTTTTATAAAAAAGTATGATCTGTATTGTAATTGACAATTAAATGGCTTTAGGCAATCAAATATGCTCTTCAAAATGTGAACGAGTTATTGAATTGTTATAAGTTCGGGGGGAGTCTCTCGCCTCTTCCTTTGCCACATTATCAAATCTTAACATATAAGAACTTTTTAAAATACACTATGCTAAAATTAATTATCATTTGCTTTGGTTCAAAAGTTTGTCTTAGAACACTTTTCACTTAACTGCAATAAAATGTTACAAGGGCAGGGAAATAAGTCCATGACATTTTGAATTTCCTGCACATTAACTGAAAAGGCAATACTGCTGCTGTTAACATGCATCCCCCGGTGATTGTAGGGTAACAGTAAAAGGATATTTCACCTTTTGGAGATACATCCTCTGAGAAAATCAGTTGAAGTCAATTCCTGGAATTCGGCAGAGTTTAAAATTGACAGACCTCTGAAGATCGCAGCTAACGCGTTCCTATCTGGTACCATGGGAGACAGTAGCCCCTGAGACCCTTCGTGTATTGCCTGGTGGTTGTGGTTTCGACCCGAAGTCGCGGGAAGGTGGATTTTAAAAAGTCAGCTTCATGGGCTAATTTTAGATTACTTGTATGCAAGTTCGGTCTGCTGGCGGATCTCCTGAGGTGCTGTTGGTATTCAACAGATGCTTTTGAAATGCTGATCCTACACAAGGGGCGAGTGTCGTCTCAAGAATATTTCACATATAGTATAACATCCTCCCGCGAAAATCAGGTGCACGCATACCTGAGATGTGGCAAACATACAAAATGAAACGGCTTTTGAAATCTTTTTGACATTCTCCTACAGTGCCATTTTATAAGGTGCTACGGCAATCTACAGCTCCAGGTGAGTGCAAGGCACCGTTAGTATTCTTATTGCGAGAAATGCGTCCTCCCTTTCAGTACGATTGTCTTTGCAAATGTCTTGCTTTTCTCATGGAGAGATGCTTTTCTGGAAACAGAATAGTACATTCTTGACGATGGGGTACTTTCGGGGATCACCAAGTAACTGTGGCTTATATTCAAAACCACGGGCAGGGAGACTTCAGCATTGTAGGAAAGTTCGGTCCGTGGACGTTCCTAAGGATCTATTGCTATTTATTCAACGAATGCTTATCTAGCATTGGAGGTTAGGCTCGTAAAGAAGGGACGCGTGTATAATTTTTGTCGGATTATGCCCCGAAAACTTTACATGTGTGTTAAGCATCCACGCAGACATGGGGGCATTTGATAAAAACATTAACCGTCATCCAGTAGTTTAGATCCAGCCTAAGGGTGGGGAACATGGAGCTCTTGTAAGTCTGCTTGCTCACAAGGGGCGAGTGTATAATTTTGCAGAGTTATGCACTCAAATTGCTGCCTGCGTGTCCTGGTTGCTTGAAGCAAAAAAGCTTAAAAAAGTTCCACTGATTATGATACATTAGACAGAACCTTCGTTACTTTTTTTCGGCAAACAACACGACTTTAATTTCTTTGTAAAAAAGTTTGCATGGTACGCAAAATATTTCAGTCTCTTCACTTACAAAGTTCAAAATCGTGCTTGTTTCCCCAAGCAAAAAAGTTAAAATGAAAATCTAGTCTTATGGTTTCTCTTGGGAGGGAATTTTACTCGGTTTAAATTATAAATTAAGCAAACGCAATGAAAATATTTAATCTAATATGTATCTTTAATTATTGAAAGTTCTTATTCCGTCAGGACATTTGTATTTGGAAATAAGTGAATTATTTAATAGAATAAATTCCTTAAATTTAAATTCCTAAAAATTTGGATTATAGGAATTTTTTAAACTAATGTCTCAATCCTCAAAACAAATGTAAAAGTCCCATTTGGTAATTTTTTAGTGCCAGGAGAACACTCTTAAATAAAATTTGTTTTCGAAATTTTATCGACCTGAGCCTATTGTATCAAAATCTTGAGTTCTGAATGGCTTTAATTTATTTTATAAAAATATAAAAAAGCTCTGTGTTTACATTTGTCCTTCAAATTGTGCTAAAAAGCTCAACGGAAAAAAGAAAGACCAATAAGAAAAAATCATAAAAACCCGGAAAATGTACTTTGGATAATTTTGGTTTAAAGATTGATGTTTAACTATTGACTGAAGGCCGTCACCAATGGCGGTGTGTGTAACACGCAGGGCTGTGTAGTCGTCAAAACAAAGTTCTAACTCCAACTCCAACCGCGGACATTTTTTTAATCCGAATCCGACTCCTACTCTTACATTAATGCTAAATGTCCTTGTTTGACTTTAAACTTTTTTTTAATGCAAAACATTTTTAGTGGTTAAATATAGCAAATGGTTAAATATTCTATAAACGTTTTGTATCGGTATTATAAATATTGCATCGCCAATTTCAAAGAATTTTTTTTTTTGAAAATTTTTTTCAATTTGTTAAGCCAAAAATAGTCGGAGCCGCGAGTTCTAATGGGTACTTCGATTCCGATTTCGCCTCCGACTCCGGTACAAAACCGTCAACTATGACTCCGACTCCTCGGCGCTGGTTACCCGGCAAAGATTTCTGAAGAGATAGTGTGGTAACTTTTGAAACATGTCAGCATGAACATGTCCGTGAACGTGGGTTCAATCCCCCGGTTAGTCAAGAATGAAAAGTTATCAGTAAATTGTAATTAATTTCATGTTGTAAAATTCCTTTCTTAAAAGAAACAAAAATTTAATTTGATGAACCTTAGCCTGATTAAAAAGTACTTAAATTTGTATTAAAAAGCATAAACAGTTCAATAAAAAAAACACAATACTAATTTAATCTATTAAAACTTACAGAAACCAAATATATTGCTGGGTTACCTTCGACAAAACTCCCAGAGAATGTGGGATGCCAATGTAAAGTGAACAAACTTTTCATAATGAAAATATCATCAACTAACGAACGAAATGCTGTTTACGAAGGAGTAATTGCAGAGATGGGGTGTGGGAATAAAAACGAGAAGAAAAATAATTGGGTTAGTGAGTAGAACCGTTGATATAACTGCTACTGATGTAACTGTTGTTGCTTTTACTTTTATTGTTATAAAAAAAAAGCAAAAACAAAAAAAAATTATGTTTGTAGCTGTAAAACACAACATATTATTTACACGCAGTCATCTACACATTTATACATGTATAAGAGTGAAAAGCTGTCAGTGTAGGTGTTAGTGCATATAATCGTGTTTTGTAAATGTCCTTTGAGAGCTGTTTTATTTTATAGGCCATGTTTGTCTACAGGATGGTTGTTGTTGGCTGTTGATTTTCTTCATTGGTAATTTTCTTCTTTTTTTCTGTTTTTTTTTTTTATTTTAACAGAATGAGTACACAAAGAGACCGAGAGAGTTGGCTTCAAAAAATTGCAGAAATGTTAATGTTTTTTAATGCAAAAATGTTATTTTATTTAACGAGATCATGTGGTAATTTTTCTTTATTGTTATTTTATAAATTTAGTTTTGTATTATTATATTTTTTGTTAATGTATCATTTTGCTTTATCTTTCTTCCTTGTTTCCATAATCTTTTAAGTAAATATTTTTTATTTTCTTTGTTAATACAGATTTATTATTATTTTTTGTGCAATATATTTGATGCATCAATATATTTGATTATTTATCCACAAAGTAGAAAAAAATGCAATAAGATAAATTGCATTTTCAGAATCAAATTACAAACTCTTTACAACTTTGTATCTATCCATCTCTTTCAGTGTACAAGGATGATTTGATATTAAGACTTTTATTGGCATACACTAACAAACAAAGAAATAAATCAATGTGCATGAGTCAGTGGTCAGGCAGCTTTGAAGGAATTGAAACTTTATATCAAGAAATACGGTATGTAATTGATCTTTGTAGATATTAGAAATCATCCTTTTAGATTTTAAAGCCACTGAAACTCTTTCGCAGAATTGTTTTCTTTTGCCTTAAATGCATTCTTTCACAAACTGGATTACATTGTATCTATTCGTAAAAGTATTGCATTTACATTACTATTAGCTTTATAAACATTAAACTAAAATACAAACATGATTATAAAAAGATATTGGATAATACATATTCTTAAAAAATTAATTTTCAAAAAACAAAATGGTTTTTTCTTTTTCTCTGCTTCTCTTTAAAGAGAAAATGATTAGCATTAATTAAATTCTAATGCCATTTTTCTCCTCTTCCCATCATCATGGACCCCAGCAACTACGAGCTTGATTCAGTTGTCCTTTCAACAACTTCCATAAACAATTGTTGTTTTACAGATACTTTTCTTTTATAATTAATCTGAAATTTCAACTATGCAGACATATAAAAATTTTAAAAGGCCTTTACAGAAGATAAAAAGGTCTTTGGTAATTTAATATGAAACATTTGTATTTGTTGTGGCTTTTTAAAGCTCTAAATCCTCTTAGAGCAGGTATTTTAAAAATGCAGTCAGTCATATTACGGAAGTGAAAAAAAGAAATGACTGCATCAAAAAACGGAACAATAACAAGGAATCTTACAACGTTGGTCTGTCAAGGTTATGTATTATTTAAACGCAAACGTATTAGTATAAAATAGGCTGTCCAGGAGTTACTGAAAAGTTAACGAAATTGTATTATTCGTATTTGCTTTTAATTACATGCTTTACGTATATGATTTATTTTTTACCAAGTCGTGGACAATTGCTAATTTACCTGCACAAGCTAATGACAGAGAAAATAACCGAAAGATATTGAATCACATGATCTAAAATGCAAAAAAAAAAGTGCTGCCCTGGCAAATTATTGAAAAACGCAAGTCAATAAAGAAATCAAAAAATTGATATAACAGCTTAACCACAGATTAAACAGTAAAAAGTGTTTAATCAATTAAAAAAATGGTTTAAAAAGTATTTAAATTTAATTAATGTGATAATTGAATCAATTATTTTTTTTTTGTTGAAAGAAAATAAAAAATTAAATTTTGATTTAATTAACATTTTAGTTATTTTGAAATAAATTTTCAAGTAAAATTTAATTAAATAACAAAAAATCTTAATTGACTTTTTTCCTTTAAAAACAAATAATTTAAACATGTAGAATTGTTGTTGGGAATTGTCAATATTTATTTAAATAAATGAACACATTGTTTGAAATGGCAAAGTTTTTTTAACACTTTTTTAATTAATATATCATTTTAATAAATATCATTTATTGAAAATATTTTTTCAAAATTTTAAAATTTTTAGTAATCAACAATATAATCATTTTGGTAATAGGTGCAAAATCAACAACCTGTTTGCTTGATATTATGAATTTGGAATAAATTTGCTGATTGGAGAAATTTAATAATTTTTTCTGTGAACACACAGATATGTAAAAAGTGTCGTGTGAAAAAGGCCCAAATCAGTTGCGAGGGCAGCTTTCTAAGAAAGAGACAACAAGCGTTTTTTGGAATTGAAGTGGCAATTTGTAAAAACAGGCCGCTACAATCAACACAAATTGCGTGATCAAAACCAAAACAACAAAATACAAACCACGTTTAACAAAAGCATTAGTTCAACAAACGTTTTATTTTGTGCAAAAAATTTATTTAGTAATATTGTTTTGTTTTATAATGTTATTTACTTACTTAAATATTATTTACTAGTGTTGCGATTAACTTAAAGGTTAATTTTTCCAACAGTTTTGCAAATAAATCTCAACTAAATAAATTTTTTTGTTCATTGTATTGCGGCATAAAAGATGGTTCAAAGAGAAATGAAAAAATTCCAGCTTTCTAAGAAAGAGACAAAAAAATCTTCCGTCTGGTGACATTTCTATGTGTAATCTGTTGCGTCACACGACTCATCGTTGACAAAAGCTTTCTTGTCAACCTCCTACCCTTCTTCAATCGTGCACACTTTTCACATCTATGATGTTCGTAGGTCAACTTGATCCAACTGTTACTTAGAGTCTATCACTTAGAACCTGTGACAATATTAGATTATGTATATATATACATATGTATAGAATTTAACATCACTTAACTTAGTTATCTTCCTTAGGCCAGTTCACAAAATACACAGACAAATTTGCAAGAAGGTTCCAAAACTACAACTATCACTTTGATAACAAAACGTTGGAATTAAATAAAATGTAGCTCAAATTGCATTTGCGTAACAGGAGGGGATTCACTCGTAAACGACAAACTTTTTATTGTATGCCAAGAACTAAGGCAAACAATTAATGATGTTTTCTGTTCTACAAAAAAAATACCACCTTGTTAAAAGGTACATGTATAAACTGTCTTGCCGAACCTGTAATAATGCAGTTTTTTATTTGACGAGAACAAAACACAAAATTGGAACGCCAAAAGTTTGTTCTTCAAAATATAAAAAAAAAATATACATACAACATCATTTGTTAATAGATTGATATTAAATAAATATATAAATGAACTAAATTAATGACGAAATTCCAATTTCTGTAGTATAGTTTTTTATAAAATATGTAAACAAGAAAATACCTTTGCCAAATTGCTGATTTATTAACACCAAGTTTTTCAGATTTCGTGATTTGACGTTTTTTTTGAAAAACAATTTTATAACACCGAATCCACTTTAATTTTTTATAACTTCATCTGGTAACCCTATGTACACCCAGAGAAATAACATGTTTTAATATGGTCACCTCTAACAAAACTATTTTTAAAGAAATTTTTAAACATATTATGGTTAATTTAACCATATTTTATGTCATCGACAACCACATTATGGTTAAATTAGTCATCCATCAAAAATGCACAATAATATTATGGTTGCCTCCGAACATGTTTTGGTTAATAATAACTAAAATATGTTAAACACTTATAATAGCATGTTTGGTTTTCAACAATAGCATGTTGCTCTTGAAAAAGAGGAAAATACTATTGTTAATTTAAAAACAAATTATTGTCATATTTAACCAAAACATGTTTAAAGGCAACCATAATATGGTTGTGGCTTCTAGATGGAGGACCAATTTAACAAAAATATGGTTGTCGGTGACAATAATATGGTTAAATTAAACATAATTTGTTTAAAATTTTTCTTTTAAAATAGTTTTGTTGGAGGTGACCATTTTTAAACATATTTTTTTTCTGCGTGTGGGGTAAAAATTAATTAAACATTTTGAGGGTGCAGAATTACCCCAATTTTAGGGTGATATTTCGTTATTTTTAGGGCTATTTTTCGTTTTTTCTTTTGGGGTAAGTTTTCATTAAAAAAAAATCGGCTTATAGCGCTTTTTGGTCAACATTTGGGGTCAATTTTCACCAAAATTCACACTTGGTGAATAAGGGCATACTAAGTTTGTCCTTTCATGTGAAACTTTTTTATTATACATCTAAGACCCTATAAAGTATATATATTCTGGCACCTTAAGTTATTCTTAGTCGATTAAGCCAAGTCTGTCTGGCTGTCCGTCTGTTGAAGACACGCTCACTTTCGAAAGACTTAAACGAAAAGAACAAACTTGGTGTCAAACTACTTGTAGTTACTAGGGAGATCGATTATTCGACTTTTTTCAATAACCGGTTTTCGAATATTACGAATAGTTGCTATTTTAAAAAACCCGGTTTTCGGTTAAGCAATTTTTAAATAACCGGTTAACCGGTTTTAATTCGAATACTTAAAAACACAAAAATCAAATAAGTTTTTAAAATAAAACGTTAATTTGAATAAAAACAAAACCATTTGCACAGGTAAGGAACCAACAAAATACATGATATGACTTAGATCAGACCTAACAAATATTTTACAATAAAATCCAAGAAAAGTGGGACCAGTCAATTGATCAAACTTTAGCTAAATTTCCACAACATTTTTTTTATTGATTTACTAAACTTTATTTGTAAGAAGATATTTGTATAATGTAACTTAGAAACTGTTGAAGGATATTTGATCTAGACAAACGTTCTGAAAAAGCAAATAAATGATAGGAATTTTATAAAGTTATTATTCGAAATATTCTCTCAAATTTATTTTGAATGGCTTTTAATTTGTTGGTGGTTAGGCTATCTATATAAATCAACTATATTTTTCCAAAGTTGCAAACAAAACCTCTTAGCCAGGATTATCTATTTCAAATTACTTTGTTTCAGTATTATAGAAACGAATAGTGAACTGAACATTCTTTTTGTGTAAAATATTAGTCAATTCACCGACTACAATTTAAAACATTCCATGACATTGTTTGATTTCTTCAATTTTGTTTTTTAGTTCTTGGTGTTTTAATAAATAAAATTGGTGGACAATTTTCCCATATCGTTGATTCCACCGTAATGTTGTAGTTTTCACCTTGAAGAGATGCTAGAACTATATAAGAGTTGTTAGTGCCTTAACGGGCATTTCGTCCTCGGCAACACAACGGGCTAATATTTCACCCAATGATTAATTTTTGCAGCGCATTGTAGTAAAGTATTATTTGTCGTCTCCTTAAAACTACTTCGAACGGAGTTAAGTTTCATTTGGATCACATTAATGTCTAGCATTAAAGGTAATTAATAAGTCGTGATATGGAAGAACCATTGAACTTATCATTTTAGGGCACTTCAAGCACCTAACTTTGTCTTTTACATCGCGTTCGAAAAATATCTAGAGATAATCTTTATATAAAAATATATTTAATTTTTAGAATACTCTTGCACAAATTACTATTTACTTTTTAACTGCACACGTTTTTGTAATATTTTGAATAGTTTTTGGTTTTTTATTCTACAAGAACACACGCTTTTATAAGCGATTTGTATTTACAGTGTTCATAAAATTTTTTGACCTTTGTTACATTTTGTTATGACATTCTTCATAAAAAGTTTAAGTTTGGCAAATATTCAATAAGAAAATACTTAAATTACGGGTACATCTACAACAAGAGTAAGGAAAATGTATATAAATTACACATAACTAAAATAACCGGTTTATTATACCAAAATAACCGGTTTATTCGATATTCGAAAAATGGGCATTTTAAAATAACCGACTTGGGCAAAGCTAAAATAACCGGTTAAAACCGGTCGAATAATAACCGTTCGATCTCCCTAGTAGTTACCATAAGCAGTTTGGGATTGAAATCCAACCAAATCGGTTTAGTAGGATCAGAGCTTTGATTAGAAATCTGGAACCAACATCCTAAGAAAATGATAATTTTGTCACAAAAACTAATATAAATGGTAGAATCATGCACGGTAAATTTGTTGAATACGACTAAAAATCATACTGTTGAATGTTGAGACGGCCGGTCCATAATTAACACTAGGCCCCAGTACGCCTTAAACCGTAATAAACAAAGCTATCATAATATAATTTGGTATGTCACAGTTTTATAGAACTACAAATCACAAAAAAAATTTTGGGCCAAAAAATGTGATAATGATGATTTAATTTAAATAATGAAAAAAAAAATCAGCTTTAACGATATGTTGAAGTTTTCACTATAAGCTGTTGAGACAGCTTAAAGTGAAAGCAAGCCATTTTTAGTCGTAAGGTGTTAGCAACACTGAAATTAAGTCCACAAGATATATCACGCATTCCTTTTTCAACCGAAAGGAATTTATTATTACAAAAATAAGCTGAAAAAGAGACTATCGCTTATTTAAGAAATGCTGGGCAAAGTTTTAGATGCGCTTCCGTATGTGTGTGCGTGTGATTGTGGGGATTTTTTTTATAAAGTTTCAATACATATGCAAAGGTATTTGTTTTTACAATATGTGCAATTTCATAAAACTGTCTACCATTTCCGTTTTGTTACCGGAAGGATATTTATTTATTTTTTTTTCTGCTTATAGCTGCTGCCATATTCATAGAAAAATGATTTAGTGTTTCTTTAGTGTTGGTCAGTATTCGAGCTATTTCAATGGGGACGAGATTGTCGTTGTAATTAAATTATTAATAAATAGATGTAACTGTATTTAATTCAGAGAACACTAAATTGCAAGGGCAAAATGAAATTTTAAATATGAGTTTCGATTTTACATAGAAATTTATTGCTCAAAGAAACAAAAAAGATTTTGCAAATTTATTCGATTATAAATGTTTTTAAGAAAATTCTTTAACATTTAATTAAATATCAGCTTGCAGTCATAAATTTTTAATGAATTCAGTTTAGTGTTTATTTATGTACAAAACATAAGGAATTCCTCATGAATTTTTCAAAGAGAAGCAAATAGTTGTGCATACAACTCGAGGTCAAATATAATTGAAAAAGAATTAAATGTTCAACAAAAAACGAAAATGATAAGAATTTGGTTTGATTTTGTTTTTCGATTTCGTTCATTTAACAATAAATAGCTTGTGTTAACGTTGTTGCTCTTTTTGCTGCAATTTTCTTGGCTGTTGCTGTTGCTCCTGTTGTGGGTTTTGTTGATTTATCAGAAGAGAAAGAAATATGCCACTAACACACCAACCAATAATTTTTCCTTTTTCGGTTAGTGCTTTTGTTCTTCTCCTTCTTTTTTGTTTCATTCAAAGTGGTTGCCATTAACAAGGCCATTGTTTTGACTTGACCAGCTTTTAGTAGAAGACAGGGTTGTTGTTGGCTGTATAATGGCATAAATAACAGAAGTGTTTACGTTTGTGTGAAGGAGAGAAGACTTTTAAAAAAAAAATCCTGAAAGGAATTTCAATTAGAAATAGAAAAGTATTTAAAAAAAAGAAACCAACACATGCACAAATAAACACTACAATAGCAAACTGAAAGCAACACAAAAACCAAATATCGATTTGTATTTTTTTTTAAGTTTTGAACATATTTCAAACTGGTTGCAAGATTTAAAGTCATATTTTGGGGCACAGTAAAAACTATAAAGAAAAAGAACGCACTATTAGTTTGATAGGAAATCGGTACTATCTAGTCATTCGAAAAAATGATTAACACCATAGCAAAACGACTCGAGAAGAAACTCCTAATAATAAAAAAAAAGAGTCACAAAATGTCATACGGTCCGCACAACAACAAAATAAATACGAAATAAATGCCCTAGTAGTTACAGATAATATTAATTAACATTTTCCAAAAAAAATTTCAAATAGTACCCCCAGAATTCGTTTTTCACAAACACTTTAAAAGAAAAAAACTGCTTCATCGTTTTATTTCACAAAATCGAAAAAAAAGAAAAGAAAGAGCAAAAGAAACACAGAAACCCCATTGAAAGAAATTCACAATTTTAATTGAATGCAATTTTTAAATTTCATTGCCACAATAAGTTGGCAGTTGCTGCACGCCAATACTAAAAAGCCACAAAAAGAAAAATAAAACTGGTTTGAAAAATAGTTTTGAAAAAAAGCAGTACAAAACGATTAAAAAATATACAAATGCCAAAGTGGCTTAAAAAAACTGTGTATAAAACAACTGCAAAATAAACACACTCCCACACAAGTACATGTACAAAAGCTCATTTCCGCTTCCGTTAAAAAAAAAGGAAAAGAAAAGAAAAAACGAATAGGAACAACAAATGCAATTATTTAACTATGCAAACAATAGAAATAATTTATTTTCTAAAATATCAAATAACCACAGTCATATTTATTAATTAATAAATATATATTTTTTTCTGAAAAAAACTGAACTCAAATAAATCGTTAAATGTAAAAAATGTTTGCTTTTTCGTAACCTATTTTTTTAGAAAAAAACTCTTTTATTAAAAAAAATTCTAATGGTTTTTTTAAACTTCTTGGTAAAACGTACTCATTTTATAAGTACATTTCTAAAAAAAAATCACTTTTTTGTAAAAAATTCTTTTTTTGTGGAAAGATTTTTTTGTATATTAAAATAAGTTAAAGATTTTTAAAGAATTTTTTTTTGCAAAAAGATTAATTTTGCAAATCTTTTTTCTAAAGTGGTGTCTTTTGCAAAAGGGTACTTTTTTTAAAACGGTACTTTTTGAAATATACTACTTTTTGTAATAGGCTACTTTTTGTAAAAGTCTACTTTCTGTAAAATGCTACTTTTTGTATCCGGTCCTAGGATAATGGGGCTGTTGTCTAGAAATAACGCCCTTCGTGCATTTGGTGTAGTGTTGGAGAACCTTACTAATCAACCCTTACTAAGGGTTGAGGGCCACTCGAAAACCAAGATGAAAATTTTTCTTCCTCTGTTAGAAGTCGTACCTGGGATGCTGGGTTTTGTAGGCAAGAAATTTAATCACTATACCCCGGCGCTACAAAAAGGAGCCATTTGTAAACACGAACTAAAAGGGCGCTTTTAGCGAAAGTGTATTTTTAGTGAAAGGGTACTTTTGTTTTTACGTTTTGTGAAATGGTTTTTTTTTAATTTTTAAAAAGTGCGATTATGTTGGACTATTTGGTTCTTTTTTAAAAAGGTGTTTTTTTTAAATAATCATTTTCTCAATAAGCAATTTTTCGATCTTTAAGAAACAAATATAAAAATGTTTGCTTCGTTTAGTAAAAATCTTCATTTAAGTTAAAAAGAAATTTCTTGTTAAAATAACTTTTTAACTGCTGCGGTACTTTTTAATAAATTCTATGCCCATGGGAAATTCTAGGACTAGCAGGCATTTGAATCTTCTTAAGAGCTTTTTGTAAAGGAACTTAAGAGATGAACTTGCATGGTTTAATTTTTAGAACGGTCAAGTTCAGTTCAAGTCAGTCAGTTCAGTCGCATGCAAGAGATCCCTCTGGCTGAAGGGAGACAATTGAACAGAAATAATTTGTTATATCCATTGATATGGTATTTTATAAGGGTCAAATTGGCCAGTGATATCAGCACCCCTTAAAAGTTCTCCGCAAATAATCATTTTTTTTTTACATTCCTGAAGTAAAATTCATTAATTCAGTTTCATAAAATTCTATTTAAATATTGAAACTGACTAACGGCCAATTTCACCACCTTCAGTTATAATTAGCTGGAAGTTAGAGATATAGTTAGTGTTAACTGAACTTGGTGAAATTGGCCGTAGGCCGGATAATCATTAACATCGTTTTAAAAGGGCAAAAAAGTCAAATGTCTAAAATTGCAATAAAACGAAGGCTTTTGAAAGGCCTCTTAAAAAAATGTCTTTGTCTCGTAAAACAAAAATATGTTTAAAACTTCTACATCAGCAGAAATATCGTTTCAAGCAAGTGGTTTATCTAACCACTCCTTTTTTAAAAATCGGTCAATATACCGACATCAGTATGTTATAAAATCTCTCTTACAAAATAGTTAAATGCCGCCAAATACACATTTTGTAAGTCTTAGAATGAGAATTAAAATCGACAAAATTAGTTTTTATAGAAACTAAAACTGTAATACGAGTATTTAATCTAATGAGAATGAAGTTTATACGACTTCCTTAGCTAATTTCTTTGAGATCAGTCGTCTACTACAGTCTAATCAATTTAAAGAAAATTTATTAAATTTTCAGGATAAATTTTTTTATTATAAGTTTTTTTTAACAATAAAGTTTCGCAATAAATATTTAAAATAAAACAAAAGCACACGTCTTAGTAGTAGTAAAGCGTTCGTAAACATAAATTATGTTAAAATAAAAGGAGTAAATAATGGGGTTTTGTGAACAAATGCAACACCCATCCAATCAAACTCATTCAAACGCATACACATTCAGACACAAATAAAACAATGCACAACAATAGAAAATATTCAAAAAACGCACATTTAAACTCTCATACGAATGCATAAAAGAATTGAAATGAGTACTAAATAAGGAGTACCAAGACCAGTAGTTCTGAGCATAATTTTGAAATGTTGACGACAAGCGAAAACCATTTATCTTAGATATTTTCTTATCTTAAATGGTTTGTAAATTGTACCTCGCTGTTTCTAATTAAATTGGGCTCTAGTCAGTTTTATGGTTGGATTTATGTCCTGTGAAACATTTTGTAATTAATGAAAGGACAATTTACTTCCTTTTCAGACACGCACATGTCAAAATAACTATTTCTTTATTAATATATTTATAAAATGTTCCGTGCCAGTTTAAGAACACCCTTTAGAACTACAGGGATGTTAAATAAGTTCTAATTTATTTGTTTACAAAAACACATATTGTTTGTGTTGCTTGCTCTTGTTGCTGTTGATTATAAAGCATAATGTTTAAGGCAGATAAAAGCGATAAATTATCAACACTTTTACTAGAAACGCAGAAAAAATTGCTTATTAAAAAAAAGTACGCTGCAAGCAGTTTTCCAGCAAACGCGTGTGTGTAATTAAATGTTTATTATTAGAATGTGTATGCGAGAGCGTAGAAAACTTTTTGTTTCTTTTTACACTTAGCGAAATATTAAATTAGTTTTTGTTTTGTGTCTTTAATTTATGCAAATGTTTAAGTTTTGCACGCAAAGCAATCAAAAATTTTATTAAAACGATAAAGAAAGTAAGAGATACAGGCAAAATTTAATCCACTGGTAGAAAGAAATCTAAAAAAAAATTGCTTATGAAATGGTTTAGATAATTTGCTCAGCTGACATGAACTTCCTCATAAAAATAAATTGAATAAAAAATAATTAATAACAAAAATAAATGGTAAATGATTCAAACTAAAGTTACATTTTGATATAACGAATTTTCGCATACACAACAACATCAGAATAGGAACAAATGCAAAAGAGACATTAGGTGTCGTCAGTTGGTCTTGCGAAAGATCAAATGCAATATGTGGTGGCCCGTTTCTAAAATCCAGCAATAAAATACTCAGAGTTGCCGTTTGATTTTATAAAAAGTCACGGTATTTTACGTGTGCTCGCTCGAAATATTATTTGCAACAAATTGTAAGTTTTTGTAAGCGTTACGATAAAGTATATAAGTTTTCGCTGCAATTATTAAGCATAAATCCCGTTTATAGAAATTATTTCCATAACGTTTTATCATTTTACGCCCTACCCTTTTTAGAATTTTGATGTATTTCAAGTCGTCATAGTTTTCGAACGCGTCATGGTTAAATATTTATCCACGACTAAAAATTACAATGGCTTGGTTTGATTTCATTTTCTGCAAAACTTAACCAAAATGTTAACGAAATCCTAGATTTTATTAAACTTAAATTCACCTTTGCGGTTTTTACAAAAAAAAGGCATGTTTTTACTAAAAAGACAGCCGTTTTTACTGACTAGATACATATTTTACTAAACATTCTTAATTAAAAGTCCTTCTTTTGCAATAAAAAAAACGATATATTCATCAGTAAAAAGGCAATTTTTATACTTAAATACTTAAAGGTCATCTTTTACACTAAAATGTCAACTTTTTACCACAAAAAAAAAAATTACTTTAATTTAACGCAAAAATGTCACTTTTAACCCAGAAAGTCAATTTTTACCGAAAAAGACCCTTTCAAATAAAGGATCTTATTTTACAAAAAAAAAAAAAAAAAAAAAAAAAACACCTTTTTAACCAAAACAATGATTATTTTACCTAAAATAGGTGTCATTTAACCAAGAACAAGTTAGGCTGGGGTTTTCAGATCTAAGTTAAAATAGGTTTAGTTAATCTGAAATTAGATTTGTTCAGCCGTTACAAAGTTTGTATAAAAAAGTTCGACGGAAAAACTAAGTTATGCTTAAAATAATGAAAAAAAAATCACATTTCGCCGGAAAAATCCGAGTTTCAATCTACGTTAAACTAAGATTAAACTTAATCCACATCTCAAAAATACGGCCTTAGAATTCAGTATTCGGCTATGCCGAATCTAACAGCTTTACATGGGCCCTATCGTAAATTATGGACCGACCTTCACGAAATTTGACAATTTGATTTCTAGTTTAATAAAACTTTGGCTATTGACACTATTCGTTACGGTTTTAGGCGTACTAAAGTTTTTTTCCAGAAAAGGGTTTATATTGGGCCTATGATAAATTATGGACCGATCTTTACGAAATGTAACAGTGTGATTTATTTTCCTATACAACTTTAAAATACCAAATTTAATTTCAATAGCATTATTAATTCCTATTTTAATGTACTACACTGTTTTCTGAGAGTAGCCTTTATATGGGGCATATGGTTGACCGATATCCATGAAATGTTGTACTATGATTTCAAAGCATATAAAACTAATTTGTGCATAATCTTATATCAGTCTGCGTTTTTCGCCACACTTTATGTTAGTTTTTGTAACAATATAATCAATTTTTAGGGTAGTTGTTCCATATTTGGATTCGGAGCTCTTATCCTTCTGATCCGATTATGCTTGATTTCAATTCAATGGTGCTAAGGCAAAGTATACACAATTTGAAATCAATAATGTTCTGTTCTTTTGAGTTGTTGGAATGTGAGAGTGTTTTCATTAGATGGACACATGAACAGGGTGAAATCGACTTATTCAAGGACCCAGAATATATAAACCAGTGTTTAAAAATGCTTGACTATTTTTAATGTTTTTGTAATTGCTTAACTTAACTTAAGAAAAAGAACACAGTAAAAGCAAAAAGCAAAAGCAAACGCAGAAAAAGTGAGAGTAAATAATTTATTTATTCTCACCATGTTTATGTTCTCAGCTTAAAAAGCCAGCCAAGCAACCACTTGAAAAAAAAAATTGCTGTTGCTGTAAGTAATAAGTTTTTGTTTATTTTTTTTTTGCTTTGGCTTAACTGTAAATTGATGTGCTTAAATTCAGCGAGTATTAACTTCTTTGCTGTTTTTGACTTCATTGCTGTTGCTTGCTGTTGCAGGCGTTAGTTTCCTAGAATATATACATAATTACATAACACAAAATAAACAAATTAGTTTAAAAAAACGTGTAGTTTCATTTACGTATGTATGTACCTATTTATTAAAAAAAAAAAACGCAAAATACCAAAAAAATTCGAAACAAATTCGACAGCAACAGCAAAGAAGTTAACTTGCTGACTTTAAGCGCATCAAAAGCAAAAAAAAAAACAATCAAAAACTTAATACTTACAGCAACAGAAAATTTGTTTTCTTAAGTGGCTTCTTTGCTGACAGATTAAGCAGAGTACATGCACATAGCGAGTTTAAACAAATTATTTACTCTCTTTGTTTTGCTTTTGCTTTTTTGCTTTTGCTGACTCGTAATCAAAGAGTTAAGTAAACACTTAGACACACAGTTTTTTAATTTGCTGCAAAAAATGTAAACAAAGCAAAAATGTGCGACTGTTGCTATTTTAAAGCAAGCAATTTAAACACTGATATAAACGAGTACTTTACGAGAACTTAAAAGAATATTAAAAAAGTTTCATACGTAATGACAAACTTCGTATTCATTTCACTAGTGGTGAAGGATAAACAAATATAAGTAATTTTTCACAAAGAATTAACTTTTTTAACCCTAAAAACACTATTTTGCCGAAAAAAAATTATCCTATTATTGTACAAATTATCTTATAAACCGAAAAGGAAGTATTTTTTTTGCAAAAAAACAACAGTTTTCCTCAAAATAAAAAGCTTTTTTTCAACAATGAAATAACTCACTTAGTTCTTTAGCCAACTAAAATAAAGCAACTAAACAAAATCTTTACAAAAAATAATTAAAAATTAAAGGTTTTTTCATCACAAAAATATCAGACAAAAAAAGTAACTTATTTTTACAAAAATTTATTTCTTACAAAAAAGTCAACTTTTAAACCAACAAATTCACTGTTTTATCAAAACAAAAGGAATTTTACTCTACTCAATTTGGGACCAAGGCACAATCATAGACCTGTCAGAACAAGATTAGGTTAAAATGCATGTAAAAGTTCTTTGTGCCGAATATTATTTAAATATCTTCATCTATATGAGATTTTAGGATGGGGGTTTATAGGGGACACATGGTTGCTTTAGGACATACAAGCACAGCATTATGACATAATATAGTAGCCATCGTAAAAGTTATTGGAGCAAATTTTTAAATCAATAACAATATTAATAAGGAAGCTATGCCATTAAAAGCTACGAGTTTTTTCGGCAGTAGTATTTTTATGGGAGCTCTGGTCAAATATGCAACGATTCCAATAAAATTTGGCTAGTTGATTTTGATTGCAATAAAACAAGTTAAGACCAAATTTAATCTAAATATAAACTTAATAAGATAGTTTATAGTCACAAGAACTCTATTCCAAAAAGAAGTCTGTATGGGGCCATGTGAAATTGCAATAGTCTTGGTCATCATAGGTTTACATGGACAGCCAGCCATCCCAAAGGACGTGCGAACATCCTTAGATCGATTTGAATAGAGATTCTGCGTTGATCGGTATACTAAAAAATTAGGACCAATATTTTATAGTGTTACGAACATCAGCATAAACGCATAATACTCTTTCGACTATTGTGGTGTGGGTTAGTGATGGACATTGAAAAAACATCAATGTTTTTGCTGACTTTAGGAAAAAGTATTAAAACTTAAAAAATGATATTTTGCTTAAATAATATGTTTGATTATTTATTTTGCTTGAATTTAAATATTTCGATTATAATTATATACATAGTTGTGGTTTTAAAATTATAAAAAAATATTATATACCCCAATACTTATTATCATAATTTGTAAAAAGAAAAGTTTGCCTTGTCTTCTGCCAATCAATCTGTTTCTTTGTCAAGTCGTCACTTGTGTCGCATGCGAAAATAGTCCTTCTGAGGGAACCGTATTTCCACCATCGTCGGATATTTAAAGGCAATTTTGTATAGGTTAGGAAACTGAGTTTTATATGGCTTTCGAAAGTCAAATGGAATTTTATTCAGTCTTCCAGCAGGAGACATCAAATAAAATTAGAGAATATATCTTCGGATTTATCCCTCTTTCTGTTCCGTGTACCAGTTTGTAATGCCAAGGCCATACTGAAAAGGTGTCTTCTCTTTTATCAGCCTGTTCAGAGTTAGACTCAGCGTCAATTTTTCTCAAATAAATTTTAAACAATTCCTTGATTTTCGACACAGCAGTGCTACAAGCTATAAAATGTTAGCTAAAACAATAGGAGCTGCATGATCTATTAAACCCATGCTTTTGGACATATTTTGTAAAGCCAATTTTTGCACTTCTTTTGCCCCAGGTTCTTCTGCAACGACTGAAGTAGTATTGAAACGCATACAACGGACTCCGCTTTATTGCACTAAATAAAAAAACATCGATGTTCATTCGATGTTAATGAGTGAAAAAACAACGGGTTGTTTCGATGTATCGATATCTTACATCGAGTGTTTTTAAAACTTCGATGTATATTGCCCACCAATAGTGTGGTTATAAAAGGACTTTAAAACTAAAAGTAAGATATATATCAAATTGACTGGCAACCAAAAAAAATCATTTATTATATTAGCAAAAAAGTATTTTTTTTTTTTTTTTTTATTCCATCAAAAAAAAATATATTTTTTTTTTAATTTGTACCAAAAAAGCTAAGTTTTACAAAAAAAGGCAATTGGTGGACGATATGCATTGTTATTCTAAACCCACTCGATGTGAGTTATCGATATATCGAAACAATTCTTTGTTTTTTAGCTCATCAACAGCGAATGAACATCATTGTTTTTTATTCGATGCTTTGAAGCCACAAATATAAAACAAGAGGATTTATATCGGTATCATCCACTATTTGTATTCCTTGTGCTTCCCCATGGAGTTTACACATGCAAGTGCAAATTCGAAAAACTCAATACACTCACACATTTTTACTAACACCATCACATTTTTCGTACTTGCAGACCAACTTGCAAGAGAATTTGCTTGCATGTAAATTTTTGACACTTGCAGCAAGTAAATTGATAAATAAAGAAACAGTGTTACCGTGGATGCCTTTTGTATCAATTTACTAGTGCTTAGTAAAAAAAAATTGTGTTTATAGCTGATTTTCTGTGTGTTTATAAAAAAAAAAAAAAAACAAAAACACTATTATACACCAACACATCTTCATGGTATTTTAAAACATAAATTGCAAGCTTTTCAAAACAAAGTTGTTAATCAAAATATTTTCGCAGAAATTTTATGATATCGGTAACTACGGCAATACTGGATGCACATATTTTAAAAATAAACATACTATTTTCATCAAGATGGACCAAAAATAAAATAGAGAAATAATTAAATTATTTATATAGAATTTTATTAAATAAATTTCGTGATAACATTAACATGATAATGTTTTTTAAACAAAAAAATAAAGCTTTTTCATAAAATGCTTTCGCTTCGAGAACATTTGAAAATAAACTTGCAACTGACTGCGTTAACGTTCAAGCTACTTGCAAGACTTGAGGCTATTTCTTCGATATTTTCGTTGATAATACATATACACTTCTTGCAAGAAATTAGTTGCATGTGTAACGGCAGGGTTGAAAAAAATTCGAAACTCACATTATTCAATACTAAAAACTTAAGCCAGGTATGGGAGTTCTAACTAGATGCGCAATGGTAATGAGTATTTATTGATAAGCAATTTTAATCATTCGTTTAGAAAATAATTTGAAATTAATTAAACATATATTAATCATTAAGAAGAATTAAATTTGTGGTTTTAGTATCAAATTCTAGAAAGGTTTTTAAAAATTCACCAATCCAATCGAACATTTCCAGGCCTGGCTTGAATACAAAAATTTTCAAAACACATAGCAATCAAGCGTACAAACAGACAACAATGTTGTACGAACTTTACCAGCAACAATATTGCATATATATGAGTATACAACAAATACGACGTTAAAACGAGCGTGTGAATTGTAAAAATCGTCAGCTCATTATTGGTTTGACCTACCGACCATTTTTTAAAAAATTTAATTCGGTATGGGGTATATATATATTTTGTATACCACCTTTCTGAATCCAAAACCTATTTCACAAAACTTGTTATGGTATCTTATTATTTAGTTTTGTTTTGCTCTACACGTCACTGATTTGCAAATGCTGAAAATTCCTCATACAAAAACGTACAATATAAATTTCAATCTTGCTTTGCTGCATTGCTGTAAGAAAAAAAGAAGAAATTAAAGAATAATCCAAATAAAATCTCAACAACTCAATACACAGCAGAAAGTATATGAATGCAGCACAAAAAGCTACTTTTTAAAAATAAATTTAGAAAAGCGGCGCCTACGGCACAAAATAATAATTTTCACTTTCAATAAAATGCTATTAACCTCTGAGTTCGTTTATGAACGTTCACAAAAATTTATATTGTTCTTCAAAATATATGCCAGAAGCAGTGGTAAAAATAGAAAGAAATTCTACTGGCTATTTTTTCAGAAAACTTCATGTAAATCTTCATTGTCGCTTTTCTCCACTACGACTTTTTGGCATATGCGCCAAACCAAAAATGAGCAGACGCACTATTAAATATTTTGAAATAATTGAATTGTAAAAAGATGTCCGCACTAAAATTAAAAAATGTTTGTACTGTATTTTACGATTTTTCACCAAAAGTGTCTGGCAAGATTCAACAAATGCAGATGGGAAAAACGTCAAACATTTAATTTTTCTTAAAAAATGATTCAACAAATTAACTTATTTAATCCCTATTTTTTATAAGCTACATTCTTGTCTATTATGTTACAAAAAACATTCTATGTATAGAAAACAACGAAGTATTTTGCGAAATATCGATATAAAATCGATGCCTCGATGTTTTTTTGTTAATGTCCATCACTATTTTCTTCCAAAAAAAGAAGTCACTTTAAATAAGTCACTTTATTGCCAAAAAATCGAAGTTTTCTACTAAAGAAAATTTAATTTTCAAAGAAAAGTCACACTTTTATAAGTGTAAAATGGTTTTGTATTTAAAAACTGTTTTGTTTAAAACTCTTTATGCTCAAACACAAGCCAGTATGAGTCTTCTTGTGTATGTTTGGGTGAAAAAGTTTGTGAGTGGCCATGGAAGTTTAAAGAACAAAACAACAGCAACAACAAAAATAAAAGAAAAGAAAATATTTTACTCCTTTTAAAACGCCTTTTGTTTTGCAATACAACAAAACGATAGATAATTCTTGTACTGTTTATCGCTATAAAGGATAAAATATTAGTAGTTGTGTATTGGTGGTAGTTTTCTATTATCTAAAGTTGAGATATTTGTTTGTGCTATACACTCATACATACAATCCTTTAAATAAACTTTAAATGGTTTTTAAGTGTGATTTTGTAAGACAAATGTGTGAAGATGTGTGTAAGAAAAAAAAGAGTGTTTTTGAAGTATGTGTACGAGTATTTATGGTGGGGTGTTATCACTTTACACAATGTTCTATTTTTTTTATTATTTGTTGTTGTCATTTTTTACACATACATCAAATGCAGACAATAACTTAAAATCAGCTTTAAGTTTTGGTTTGTTTTCTAAAAAAATAAATTTTATTTAAATACAACAACCTCTTGCAAAATGTATTTCACTAAAATTATAACAGCCTTTATCATCGACAAAGTTTTTTGTTTTAAGTTTTTTATGTAAAACTTTTAGTTTTAAAATTGTTAAAGCATAAACTAAAAAAAAAAAATAATTAAGCAAAAGAAAATGATTTTTCGACTTTTTACAATGACAAGCAAAACGAATTTTTTCTTCTATTTAGAAGCAGACATAAATTTTGCCTTCAACTAGATTTCTGGGCATTGTTAGTAATGAATTGTTCAACTCTTAATTAAAGCAAAGTTTTCCAAAAAAATTACACTTATTTTCTCTGGTTTCCGCAAGAGCCTCATTTAATTGCTTTTAAAAGAAAACTCCTGTACTGGGTCATTGTAAATCAAGCGTTTAATAATAATTTTAAAAACAAATTTTTCCTACTAGACCACTAATCTGGGATCTCACTGTTCCACTTATGAAAGAGCAACGTATTTATTGCAACAAAAATATTCATTCAACAGACATCATGCATACCCAACCAAGAACAGAAAGTTAAACTGGCCTATAAATTACAAAACTGTCCATTTGCAAAAGTGCGTGTTAAAGATAAAAAAAAAAGATATTATATGCCCCTAAAAAGCGGCACTACATTTTTTGCCTTATACAAACTTCGGAGCAAAAACAGAAGAGGGAGTTCTTCAAAACAAGGGCAAATTATTGTTTTTATGGTTTGATTAATTTGTAATAAATTTTAAAATATTACAAAACATCAATACAGTTATTATTCCTTCTTTTTTTATTTGTTTTTTTTTTTTTTTTTTTTTTTTGAAAATATCAATAGAAAAAATTTATTTTTTATACTAAAAAATCACCAGCATTTAATTAAAATTATCTTCTTTTAACATGCTCTATCACACTTACAAGGACAAGGACAAAAATAGAAGGACAAAAGAAAATAAATACTCCTGAGTTCTGGAATGGTATAAAATGAAATAAATGTATGAATACGTAAGAAATATTAAGGAAAAGAATATATTAAATGAAAATTAATTTAAGCTCTTTATGGACTTTTATATTTTATATTTCAGCTTTTCATGGTAAGTTTCAATGAATTTAAATATGAAATTGACTGAGTTTTATGCTTTCAAATTATGATGCAGTTTATAAACCCAAACAGGGCAATTACAGCGAATTTAATTAAAACCCGAAAGCTTTGACCAAATAACCAACTTTTCATCCAGATATAAAGCTTTTTACTCATGTATGCCCCAAGCGGACGTTACGTACAAACACTAGAAAACCTCCTTACGTCACTACTATGAGGTGATCCGGAATAGATTCCACGATGCCGTTAACCGATCCTGGATGGATAGAACGGATTAAAGGGTGTCTAGGGTATTACGGCCCGGGTAGATGCAAGGGCAACCAATAGTCTATTAGGCTTGGGTGGAAGTAGTCTCAGGACCCTTATGGCGTTTTTGACGGATCATTTTTCTATTTGGGCTTTATCGAGTAAATGGGACAATACCATACCGGACTTCTGCAGATTATGCGATGATGCTTAGGAGCTAGAGACGATTGAGCATGTTCTTTGCCAGTGTCCTAGAATGTAGGGTCTCAGGTAGAAATGGCTAAGAGATAGATTTCATAATGAACTGGGCAGTATTGATGAATGTAATCCAGTCGATCTTCTGGGGTTTATCAGGGATATGGAACGGTTTTTTCTTATAAGCCGACTGAAGGGATTATCTTATTATTTATCTTAAAACTATCTGTCAACTCTTTTCTGCTTTTCTTTTCTCTTTCGTCTACATCCATATTGAAAGGATTCACAATGGGCCGAATTGGTCTCCGCGTGGAAGTGTGCCCTTAGGCGCATTGTCCTTACCTCACCTTATTAAATTAAATTGTGAACATACATAACAAAAGTAGCCGAAATTAGGGTCTACTAACTGTTAGTACATACCAAATTTTATTTTTTATATAATTTTGGTAGTTGCTTCAGAATGTGTTCTTTTTTTGAAGCTTAGCGAATATCCTTCCCAAGCGCGAAAGGATAAAATAAATAAATATCCTTTAAATGGTTTTCTTAAGCTAAAGTATAAATCAAAAAAAGTTAGTTAAATTATAAACGATTGATTTTATACTTGGCTTAAGTGCTGATAAGTATCATTACCGGATGGCCAATTATGGGTTAATGTCATTTCTGGGTCTTAATGTTTAATACAGTATAAGTTCTTTGATTTTTTTTTTTTTTTTGGAATACAATACGTTTATTTGTGTATACCTAATGCGCTTTCCCCAAAATAAATTAAATCTACTTATATAACCACTGCCTTGACAACAAATAATATTTAATATTTATAAATAAAGATTATGAAATAAATAAAAAGGCTAACAAAAAATCTATTCGTAGTCTTCTCAATAACACATGTGGCCCATTTAAGAAGAATATAATAGCGGCAACAGCAACATGAAAATTATCTATTAGTTTTACGAATAGTGACAAATAAATAATATGTAAGCTTTGAACTATTTGCTAAGAAATAAGTTAATGGGAATGTCCTTAGCATGCATATCTGTTTAGTTTCTGGTAAACCAGAACCAGCACAACAAAAAACAGCCACTAAAGCGAAAATATTTATTCACACGTATAGATATGTCTCTTTTTAGCTCTATAGTTGTATCGGTACGTTAAAGCTCGTTCGTTTTTTGGGCTTGATAGAAGGTCCCATAAATCATGTGATTTTTCTATTTATTTTAAGGCTTAACAGTCATTTGCCTTTGTGTAAATAAATAAAATATATATGTACGTGTGATTGCCTATTTTTTCTTTTCAGTTTCAGTATCCCATATATTAAATATATTTAATAAATTTCCTTAAGAATTTCACAAAAAAATATACTCAAACACTAACGACCCCAATATAAATATAAATAGTAAATACAGTGAACTCGCGATAATATGAACATCCCAAAATATGAACACTTATATTCTTCCATTGACTACTCTAAAATATTAACATGTGCGAAAGCTTTAAAATATGAACAACTTATAATTATATTTTTAACGTATTTTATCTACGTATACAGGATTAAGTCTAAATCAACAGGGTGGTGGATAAATTTTGATTCAACTGTATAATAATTGGGAAGTTTTTCTAGCTGCTTGCTTTAAAATTGTCTTGAAATGTCAATCAAAATGTCTTGCATACACGATTTAGTTAGTGCTCATATTCAACTAGAATTTCATATTCATCTTTAAACATAATTTGAACGTGAATAGTTCTTAAATATGCACACAAAAGGCATAAGTTTTTAACTTTAAAAAGTCAGAAATTTTAGAAGATTTGGGATATTTAGGAAAAGGTGTTAGAGTTACTAATTTACCTTTTAAATTTGTGGTGGAATATTCTACAATATGTGGACAAAAAATAAAAATCCTAACAATACGTTTATTTGACCTGGAAAAAGAAAAACGTGCGTCCATCCGAGTACCCAAAAATTGAAAATGCGTTCTGCGGATGGTTTTTGAATATGAGAGACACGGAAAATATTTTTGAGGGGAAATTAGTAAATATATTCGTAAATATAAACAATCTTGCAAAAGCGAACTGGCTTGGTTTTAGTTAGTTCATATTATCGCGAGTGCACTGTATATTTAATTTTCAGCAGGCTTAAAGTTGAATACAAAAATTCGTAGCACAATTTTAGGCAAATAAACTTTTTTTGTATTTCTTCAAGGAAACCTCAAAGAAAACTTCTTTAAAAGACTCAAACTCTAAATGACAAATAAAATGTGCACAATTCTATTGAAATTGTCTTTAGAATTTATTTCGGTTTTTATTTTATTCCACTTTTATGATTGTTTTAGCGATTTTCTTCACCTTATAATTGAGCAAAAAAGAAAAAGCCCACAAAAAGTTTTAGTGTCCTAACAATTGGCTTTCAAGGAAAGGAAAAGTATCATAAATTATTTACATTTTTTTGTTCGTTTTCTTTTAACCTGCCTAAAAGTATGCTCTTAGTTGTTAAGCAACAATTATTAATATATTTTCTGTTGTTTTTCGGTTAAAATTTATAGACTTTTTGATTGTAGAGCAATTAATATGATATTAAAAGGAAATTAATTCAAATTAAATACATATTTAAGCATAAAACAAAATAGAAGCCCACACCTTTTCTTTAGTACACTCTTACAAATAAAGACGAAAATACACGCATTTAGTTTATACATACAAAAAAGGAGGTGTGCAGGCATTTTTTTATCGTGTATTTGTTAGTTTTATTTTCAACAAAATATTTTGCCTAAAGTTATCCATAATAAAGAAGTAGTTTATATTTAATGTTTCTATTAAAACTTTTTGTTGGCCTCATTTTTGTTCAAGAAACAAAATTATAATACAATAATTTATGCAGAAATTTCAATATAAACTCAAGGAAATTATGAATTCAGAAAACATTTTGTAAAAAAAAGAGTATAATTATCCTTAAGAGAATAATTATCCTTAATTTAAGATATGTAGAAGATAAGCAAAGTGATGGACTTTAGAGGTAAAATTCCTTTTTATGTCTATTGCCATTGAAAAATTAGGCAGCATTAAATGCCTTTAACAATTTATATTTGACTGGTTACCTTTAATCTTACAATGTTTTAAAATAGATCAATCTGTAATTTTTTTGCGAAAATATCTATTTATTGCTAAAATCCTTTTTCTGAATTTATCAACTAAAAGAGTATTTATTTATTTTATTTATTTAATTTTCCAGTCTATAGATTAAAAATCCTTACAGACATAAGTGCTTAAATTATAGTACATATAATAAATATAGAATAATGATATTAACTAATTTAAATTAAAATAAACAATAATTTTTCTTTTTAAGGCATCATTACTATCAGAAAAGCCAATTAGATTATTTAGATTATTAAATTTCAAGCAAATTTGACGAAAAGAGTCGTTGTTAGTGTAAACAGAACGGTAATACGTTAAATTTAACGGCTGAAAACTTCGTGTAGGTCTCACAGGAACATTAAAGTTAATTTTGCTTAACAAGTTACCGGAATCGATATCACCGCGTATTAGACCTATTAAAAACGAAATACTAAGCATTGTTCTTCGGCTTTTTAACGTCGGTAACTTAATAAGACCAAGTCTGCTCTCATATGAAGGTTGTGCAAGCGTATTCCATCCAAGACAAAACAAAATAAAAGGAACTCTTTCTGTACAGATTCAATGCTGTTGATATATATATTAAAGTATGGATACCATACAATTGATCCATATTCCAGGATAGGGCGAACCAGAGACGTACATATATAAGTGTTTAGTGACATATGGATCAATATTTCATTAAAATCTTACCTCTTCTTTAAAAGCTCTTTTTATACACTCCACCATTAGTGACGAATGAGGGTATACTTAGCTTGTCATTTAGTAGACTAAGCCATGTCCATCTGCCTGACCGTCTGTTCGTCTCTTAAAAAGACTCTCACTTTGGAAAAACTCGAAAGAAAAGAACAATGTTGGTGGCAAATTGTTTCTAGTTATCCTAAACAGTTTGGGATGAAATAGCAAAAAAATTATTAATACAAAAGTTGTTTGCAAATCCAAATATGTGCCATCTAAGAACATTAAACGTTTGACGTGAAGGTGCGTGTGGTTAAAGTTACACACATAAAACCAATAAGCCAATTGTGGTTTTATTTTTCAATTTTTTTTTTTGTTTTGGCCATAAATAATTATTTTTTTTTGATTTTTATTATAATTTTTGCAGATAGAACTATTTTTTGATTACAATACAATTTCCACTTTATAAAACACATGATCTACTATGCATTTTAGTGATATAAATACTCAGTTTGCGATTATTGACTTTGACGTTGTTGCAGCAAATAAGTGATATAAGCATTTAAAGTTCATTTTCAATAATTGCATTTTGAACGCAATAAAGACAGATTTCTATTTAATGCGCCAGTAACGCATGGCCTTTTTCAATAATTTTTCATTTATCCCTGAATTACTGTATAAAATGTTGCTTAATAAAAAGAAGCTAAGAACTTTAAGGTTATTAAACAGGCTTTAATTGCAGAATATTGATATCGATATATTTTTGCTAAATACTGATTACTGTAGCTAACTTTTGTTTTAGTTTTTGCACTTGTACCCCTTTTGTTCTTAGCTCCTCATTTAACCATAGAAAGATAACACTATGCTAGTTGAAAAAACAGACAAGCCGGGCACATGGCGTTTTAACATAATTCGGGTACGCTGAATCCAGTGGTGCCCACGGTTTTTTAAGATTGGCTCTGGTTTTCGAGATATACCGTTATTTCGAAAATGGAGGAGGTTGCACAACATATATTAGCGTAACTCAAAAACGGTTTAGTTTATGGAAATTACTAAAAAAACGAAATTCCGAAATAAAATTACATTTTAGAAAAATAAAACTTTTTTTCTTATATGAGTAGTCGTTATTGAAACATAATTTTTTTTTGAAAGAAAAATTAATTTTTTTATCAAAATTTCGAAATTTTTGTTTTTTAAAAATTCATAAAAAATTGCAGCTAGGCTTTTAATTTTTTGCAGACATATCAAAACCGAAAACAAGCCATAAATAATTAAAATCTGCTAGCAACTTTTGATTTTATTCAAGAAGTCGACAAATTTTAATTAATTTAAGAATTTCATAAAACGCAATATTTGTATGGGAGCCCCCCTAAGAAGTGGCGATAAGGGGCAAGTATGTCTTGAGAAAATGTTAAGGACAAAAAATTAATTATGGTCGGTCATACATTATATACCACTAGGGGCGACTTCTGGGAATTTGTGGGACTTTTTCGCGTTTTTCAGTTACGCGGACATATGTTGTGCAACCTCCTACATTTTCGAAATAACGGTATATCTCGAAAACCAGAGCCAACCACTGGATTCAGCGTACCCGAATTATGTTAAAACGCTAGGTGCCCAGCTTGTCACGAAAAAAAGTGTCAATTTCTTGCACAGTGTAATCATATTAAGACACACGTTAAAGATGATCATGTGTAAAACTGACAAATTATTTTAACCTGCTATATTGTTGATTAATAAAGAACAAACTAATGTGGGTTATATTTTAACATATATATATATATATATATATATATATAATAAAAATACTGAAATTTAAGATATGTTTATATATGAAATGTCTGAAGTGCACAGCAACGTATTCCTGCTAACTAATAAGAAATAGCAATATTTCGAAAGTGCATGCGCAAAATTTACGCAGATTATCTTTCAAGGGTTAATTAAACAAAAGTAAATTTTTCAAAGTAAAAAAAACACAAGTACTAATATTATATTAATAAACAATATTTCGCATTTAAACTAACAATTAAATTTTTACAGCATATTTGGGGGGCAATAGTTAACAGAAAAATAAAGCAGCAGTAATTGTTCTAAGGCGCCTGTAGATTATAATACATTTTGAAAATCAATAATAAATTTCTTTTATATATTCATATTAACATTTCTAATTCTTAGAATTTACGAAACTTTATTTTCACGGTCTTATTGAATTATTCATCGGTTTAAATTACTTGTGGATTCATTTGTGTATTAGTATATTTTTAAGGGCATTTTAATTTGTATGCCAGAGCAATAAATTGTAATTTTTCTTTAACAAAAAAAAAAAAAAATAAAAAAAAAAGCCGAAAAACTTTTCTATTAATTGACCATTATTTGAATGCTCGTTAACTATAAATTTAACCTTTTTTTTTGCTTCTTTCGTTATTTTGTTTTAATTTTTTGCTCGCTTTATTTTATTTGTGTTGTATAAAAGTTTTAAGTGAATTTAATTTTCAAACCCCTGCCACTACAAATAAATATTTTAATTACTCTCCTGATGTTGGTCGATTTTATTATTTTATTTTTGTTTTTTTTTTTTTTTATTATTATTCGGATTCTGTTGAGTTTCTCGTATAGTTTTTTTTTTGCAATTTTATATATAAAAACAACAAGGACAGCTGCAAATGCGGGTTTAAAATTACTGAAATATTTTGTTAAAGGATACCAGTAAAGACATGGGTAGAAATCACAAATGGAAAATCTTATTTATGCTTGTTTCAACGTAAATTTTTAATTAATACAATTACTTAGCGAAAGTAATTGTATAAAAGAACTTTTACCGATGAACGTTGCGTGGCGTCTAATAGAGCATGATTTTAAAATAAAGAACCGGGTTTAGTAATTGAATCGGAAGAAAGGAGGTAAGCGAGAATTGAAAGTTCTTAGGTTTTTATATGAATTTGCTGCTCTCAACTAAAGCTCAATAGGGAGCAGATTAGAAATGTAATCTTAGTGATAACTGGGCACTGGCCTGTAGGGATTCATGAGAGGAGAATAGGCCTGTAATTCAATGACTACTGCAGAAGTTGTCATGGTGAGAGGGAAGAGGACATTGTATTTCATTTTCTGTGTCAGTATCCTGGATTTAAGTGTAGTAGGGAGACATGTCTTGAAAAACCATTGTTTGTCTTTTTAGATTATCTATTTGATATAAAACTAATTTTGCTGTCTTGCTTCCTTAAGATGACGAATTGGTTGAAAATTGCAGTGATATCTATGGACAAACTGCTCCTTAGGATGGGTATTAGCGCTAGATATCACAAAGGGTTCACTTGATGGATGCCCAAGAAACCTAACCTCAATTGAATCGTAAGTTCAACCGAACAAATAATTGAAATTGGAAAATATCATCAGGAAAATTTCCCAAATAAAAATTTAGAAATTAAACAAAGAAAAATGCAAAAGTTCGAAATATTCATTAAATTTGAAAATAAGGAATTTCAAAAAGAAAAAAAAACAAAGCAAAAATTGAATAATTCATAATTTTAAAAAGCAAAATTAGCAAAAGTTTCATTTGGTAAAAAAATTTAAAAAGTAATTTAAGACTGTTTCTTTTCTTACGATAAGTGTTATTTTACAATAAAATTTAAGTTTGAAGAAAATTTTAACGAAACAATTTAACAAAAAATTTAACATTGTAGATTAAAAAAAATTTATAAATTGTTTAAGAAAAAACTAAAAGGAATCAGCAAAATGGAAGAATTTTTATAAATCTCAATATTTTTTTTTTAAGACAAATTTGAAATAAGATAAGCGAAAGTCTCGCAAGTCACTTCCTTTAAATTAGAAACTCGTAGAAATCGGAGTAATCGTCAAAAAGTAAAAGTGTCGTAAATTCCTCCGTCTAAATTAGAAACACGTAGAAATTTGAGTAATCACAATAAGTTATAGAAAAATCGTTCAATCAAAATTATATAAAATCACTAAAGACGGCAAAACATTAAAAAAATATTTTTTTTTTTAATTTACATTTATTTGCAATCTATTTACATATAAATAATAAGCAAATCTTATAACTATTTAAAATATTACAGAAGCGTTAAATTCCAGCGAACTTAACAAAATACATATGTATATATTTTTTTTTTTTTTATACTTTTTATTATATATTTCTTTTGTAACCAATTATCTATGTAAATACTTAAAATCTCAATTTATTAAAGGCGAAGGCCTTGGCAGCCAGTCCTTTTCTCTTTATACATTTTCTGTAAATTAAATTTGCATTAAATAAATATTAATAATAATAATAATAATATATTTTTTTTTTGCATCTACAAGCTACTTAAATTGTTGTTGTAAGTCACGTAACAAGCCAGTACATGAACCAATTTTATTAAAAATTTAAAAAACAAAATTTCAAATCAAAGAAAAAAGTTTTTGATCAATTAAAAAAATGGTTTAAAAAGTATTTAAATTTAATTAATGTGATAATTGAATTAATTATTTTTTTGGTTGAAGGAAAATTAAAAATATAATTTTGATTTAATTAATATTTAAGTTGTTTTGAAATAAATTTTTAATTAAAATATTAATTAAATATCAAAAAATTTTATTTGATTTTTTTCGTTTAAATTAAAATAATTTGAACTTGAAGAATTGTTGTTGGAAATTGTCAATATTTAATTAAATAAATTAACACATTGTATGAAATGGTAAAGTTATTTGATCATTTTTTTAATTAAAATTAAAAATATCAAAATATCATATTGAAAAACAAATATTCACAATTTTACAACTTTTAGTAATCAATATAATCATTTTGGTAATAGGTGAAAAATCAACAACTTGTTTGCTTGATATTATGAATTTGGTATAAATTTGGTGATTAGAGAAAATATTTAATTTTTTCTGTGAATCTCACAAAAACTTATGGCAAAACTAAAAAATTTGAAAAAAAAATTTTGAAAATCTTCAAATTAGAAAATTTAGGTCACTAAAGTTAAAATATCGAAGGAATCTTTTAACAGAATTCTGGATATGAAAAATGACTTAAAATGCAAAACTTTGTTAAACAAAAAAGATATTTAAAAAAATCACAGTCAAAAAATCGCCAAAATGTTAAAAAAAATCACTTTAAATATTCGAAAAAAGAAGCCGGAAACTTCAGTCGTTGAAAACTTCACACGAATTGTTGAATTTGAAAATAATCAATAACAAATAACCGGTTGTTCTTGATACTACATCAGTCTGACAACCATCCAACTGACAAACTCAGACAAATACACACACACACACATAATTTGCATCATTAGCAACAAAATACATACAGCTGTTGTGTTCAAAACGAACATTCGATGCTATAAACGCAAATTTTACGCACAATTGCTGTTTAATGTCACATTAAAGGTTTGTTGGTTTCAGTCTTTCCGTCGAATCAATTTAAGTTTTTTTTATGCTGCCTGTCTGTCTGTCGTCAACTATGTGAAAAAAGTAGCAACAACAGCAATACCAATATAACCATTAAATGTGACAACAACTATAACAAAAACAAGCCGAAAAAAGTGAATTTAACGTCGAAAAAAAATTACAAAACGGAAATCACTTGAACGGTTATATGGTTCGATGATGACAATAACAACAGCAACAAATATTGCTCCATACCATTCATTTTCACAGACAACTTTAACGATGCTGCTGACGTTGATTATAATTATAAAGAAACGCTCACACACATAAATACGCACTCCCAAACACACACATTGTCGCACGAGTTAAAAGTCCTTGCTATTTAAGCTGTTCTTCAAAATGTACGAAGTAAAAGAAATCCAACGCCAAAAAGTAGGCAATCAGTGGTTGGCATCAAATTTCAATTTAAAATTAAGTGTCATTAATGAATGGTCTGTTGTCTTAATTTTTTTTTTCTTTCTCTGAAATTAAGTTTGAACGTTCATTTATAGTGCATGAGGAGACTACTGCAGTAATACTTTTTGATATATTTTCTGCAGATACTTGAAGCCACTCTCTCCTCCTCTCTCTTTGTTTTTGTGCTACTCTTCAAAAATAAATACTCGTTTAAACATAAATTTATATATTAAAAAATAAACTCATTCCCTCAATCTTTTTATTTCCTCCACCATCAATAGTGTGGAATAAGGGTATGCTTAGTTTGTCATTCCATGTGAAACTTTTTTAATATTCATTTAAGACTCCATAACATGTATATATTCTGGGTCCTTGAGTAATTCTAGGTCGATTTAGCCATGTCCGTCTGTCTTTCCGTCTTTTGAAAACACGTTTACTCTCTAAAGACTCAACAGAACATAACAAAATTCCTGTCAAATTCTGTCTAGTTCTCCTAACCAGTTTGGGCTTTAAGTTCAGCATTATCGGTTCAGAAGTAAGAGAGTTATGAACCAAAGGGTGGAGCAATTTTTTTAAAAAATTTATATTTTTGTTACAAAAACTAGAATAAATTGGTGAAAATTTATCATTTCATTTTGCACAAGTTCGTTTTATATGACTGGAAATCATACCTTAACATTTTGTGATGATCGGTTCATAATTAACCATAGGCCCTCTATTAACCCCACCCTCGGAAAATACTTTACTACGCCTTAAACCGTAATGAACAAGGAAATTACAATAAAATGTGATATTTCATAGGTTCATACGTTTTTAACTACTCCACCAAATTTCGTGAAGATCGGTCCATAATTTACCATAGGCCCCATATAAACCCCACTCTCGGAAAACACTGAAGTTCGCCTTAAAATAGTAACGAATCATGATATTTCAATAATATTTGGTCTGTCATAGTTTCATCTGAAACCACTCCACTTAATTTCGTGAAGATCTGTCCATAATGTCCCATAGGCTCCATATAAACCCCACTCTCCAAAAGCACTTTACTACGGCCAAAATCGTAACAAAAAAGGAAGCTGTAGTAAAATTTGTCCTGTTTCATACGATTAGAAGCCACTGCGCGAAATTTAGTAAGGATCGGTCCATAATATTCCATATGCCTAAAACCGTAAAGCCTATAGTACACGGCATGTAAAAATACACATGCGCATGTGATTCTGACGTAATTTTGACGTCATCACACAACACGCAATGTTTATTGTGGCTTTGCATTGACGTCAAAATTACGTCAGAACCACATGCGCATGTGTATTTTTACATGCCGTGTACTATAGGCTTAACGAACCATAATATTTCAGTAAAATTTGGTCTGTCATAGTTTCATCTGAAACCACTCCACTAAATTTCGTGAAGTTCGATCCATAATATCCCATGGGCTCCATACAAAGCCCAATCACTTTAATGAAACAAATCATAATTTTTTTTCTTTAACTATAGGAAAAATACTAAGATTATATTTTATAGAGGATACCTTATAGAGCCCATTCTGAAATATTGTGACTCTTGGTGGAGGTTATTAAAGATTCGGCATATCCGAATATAGCACTATTACTACTTTGCCTGTGTGACTGAGTTTGCGTCTGTTTGAATGCGTGTGGGTGTTTATTAAAAATAGCAAAAAAAAAAAAAAAAATATATAAACCTTAAAAGTGTATTAAACTTTATCGTATTCTGTTTTTTTTTCTTATTCTCTAACTATAAAAACCATGAAACAATAAGTTTGCTGAATTTTACTTGCCAGAGAGACACACAATTTGATAGACAGACATTTAATTAGAGCTTCAAGTAAATTTACATTTTAATTGTGTAAATAAAAATACGTTTCAATAAGCGCCTTTGAAATTGGCACAAATAACCTACTCCGAAAAAAGTATCAAATATCTTTGAAATTTGTAATATATTCATGCGAAAAAATGCAGTTATCCCTCCGATAACATGGTATATTCGTTTCGTATAGTAACAAACTTTTTGTAAATTAAGTGTTAGTAGAATGCCATCTTAAAAAAGGATCGACGGTACATTCAAGTGTCCTTGATTATTTTTGTAAAATTGAAGAATTAGGCGCATAAAAAATATGAGGGTAGCTCTTTTAATTTTGGTAGATTTGTACAATTCTGTTCAAAAGTTACTTTTTGTTAAAATGGTGTATTTTTAAAAAAGTTAAATTTTGAGAATGTGGGAATTATTGTTGCTAAATTTTACCAAAGGTTGTCCTAAGAAAAAAGTATGTGAAATATTAAGGGAAAAGGGCTAGCAAAAAAAAAGCTTTATAAATTGCAATTTGCCTCAAAGAGGCACATTCGAAAACAATTTTAAGATAAAAAAGTTCGCTTAGCAAGAACTGTACTTTTTGTTAAACAATATTTGCAAAAATTGTACTTTTTGTTAAAAAGGGATTTTTAATTAAAGTCTTGGATATTTGGATCTTTTTGAGTTTAATTTTCCTTAAATTATTGTATTGAAGGAAGAAATTTTACAACATCGAATGAATTAAATTTTTTTTAATAATTTTTATTATTGACTGAACGAGGGCTCGAACTCGGATCGGGATTTTTGTTAAAAACGTTCATTATATATAAAAGACACTTTTTGTATAAAAGGTACTATTTGTGAAAAACATATATGTTCTTTGTTGATCTGTACTTTTTGCAAAAAAGCACCATGTGGTCAGAGTATTTTAAGTTAAAGAAAAATAAAAAAAAAGAACTGTTTTCTTAAACTGTATCAGTTTGAAACTTTTTTCTTAAACTATATTTGTGTGGTAACACGATAATTGTTGAAAGGAATATTTCTTGCTAAAATATAATTGTTGTTTTTGATAAAAAAAAACATACATATTCGTTAAAGGGTCTTTTTAATATACATATCGTTACCTTAATATAAAAAGGCCCCAACTCATTATTTTTGGAAATCCGTTTTTTTATTGATTATTGTAGAATGGTTGCTAATACACATTCTATTAAAATTTCAAGCAAATTAGATTAAAAATAAAGAAGTTATAAGCAGAATACAAAAAGCCCTAACTCATACACACAATTTTTCTAAAGAAAAAAAGGCCTAACTCATACACACAATTTTTCGAAAGAAATACATATTATGTATTTCAATCTGAATTCCTCGTTTAATTTTAATAAAGATGTTTTTTGACAATGGTTGTGTAGCTATATTATTTCAGCTTTTATTAAGTTTTTTCCTTTTCCTGTAAAAAGTGTTTTTGATGAGTTGGGGCCTTTTTATATTAAGGTAACGATATATACTTATGTAGTACTAAAAATAGTACTTTGGCTTAGAAAAGGTACTCTTCTAAAAATGATTTTCTAAAAAACATATTTAATTAATTCCAATTACTTTCAATAAGAAAAATGTGAATTCTTTGAAAAAGATGCATATCGTTACTTAAATTTAGAAAATCAGTATCTAATAGTGTCCGACCGAACTAACTTTTTCAGATCGAATCCGAACCCCAACTTCGGTAAATTTTGCAAAGTTCAATAGAACCCGTACTTTTTGTCATAAAATCTGTGCAATTGTACTTTTTTAAATGTATTTATTTAAAACAAAATGAAATTAAGAAGATAAATTACACTTTAAAGTACACAGAGCGAAAAAACACGTTAAAAAATTATGATTAATACCATTTAAAATGATAACCAATGTTGTTAATATTTCGATTTTAACAAACTGTTGTCAAATTGGTACAAAAGATGTTAGAAAAACCATTTTTGTCATTATTCGCAGATTATCGAAATAAAAAAGTGCAAATTTTTATAAATAATTTAAATAAGTGAAAAATAAGATTAAACTTGGACAGTGAAAAAATATAATTAACTGCGACGTTCACATTTTGTTGCTACGGAAGAGAAGAAAACATAAATTTTAAACTTATAAAAATCGACGACGACGATAAGGAATTGAAGACTCCTTGTATCTATATATAGACGTTATTTAGGATTATTTAAAAGGTAAGTAAAAATATAATAATATGAAATTTGTAGTTAATTTTAAAATTCCTTTATTTAAGATGCTAATGTGACATATAGAAGCTTGCCGTTTATAAATAAACAAGATGTAAAGGAAGCTGTACCAAACTGAAGTCTCTGCGCTGAACTCAAAGAAAAACTCTTTTCATGAAAAAAGCACAAGTATGTGTGTATATCGCACTGCAATTTTGTTTTATTAAAAAATTATTTGCAATCTTTGTTTTGTTGTTTAAAAATTTAAATAAATAAATATATTTCATTTGTGTTTTTATTGCTACACACAGAACAGTGTGTTGTCGAATTAATAATTGAATGTTGTCAATAAATTAACAGTGTGTTATCAAAAATGAAAACAACTTGTTGTCAAAATTACACCATTATGGTAACAATATTTTAACATTTTGTTGTCAGAATGAGACCAAATAGTGGCAATATGACAACAAGGTTTTAAAAAAACGTTGATACCATTCATTATCAACTTGAACACAAACGTAGTTGCCTAACTTTTTATAATGGATGGTATCAATTTTGATATTTTTATACCGTATTTTTCCCTCTGTGTAGTAAAGGTATTCTATAGTTAAAAAATTATAGAAATTATAACAATAAAAGAGTGTAATACACACGCAGAAAAAAACATGGTATAATACTGCCGTGCTGAGGAAATGCCTTTTTTAATTTTAATGCCGAAAAATTCCTTTAATAATTTTCTATTCAATTATTATAAAATACATCGTTAGAAATGTTAGTTTGCAAATTATCTTAAATAAATAACAAAATACAAAAATAAAAAATCTAAATATCAGTTTTCTCTGGTTTTCATTGTTACACTTTACTGCCTTTTTCCTAAGCACAACCGTATTGAACAGGAGTTCAATATAGAATACATATCTCACTTGATGAACAAGAGGGTATTAACTCAAAATTTAATTTAATTTTCAGTAGAAGCAATACGAATTTTAATTTAATATTAATGCCAAATGAAAAAGAATTTTTAAGCCAACCGTTTCATTACCAAAAGGTAGAAAAAATAGCTCGATATTTTAACAGCGGGTAGATATGAATTTAAAAAAAAAAATTGAAAACATAAAAATTTCGAGTTATTTTTACATTATACAGCTACTGTTTTCCTTAAAAGGGACTTCTTTTAAATGGAACGTTTTCAAGAAATATAATTTCCCCGAAATAAAAACTTTTTAAATGAATATAAGGATCTTTTTAAAACATCTTTTTTAGAGATTTTTTTTAAGTTACTTCTTTGAAAAAAAAATTTATTTTTAGGAAAATTATTTTTTACAATAACAGTGTTTTTGAAACAGACAACCCTCCTATATTAAAAACACACATTCACTAGAGAAACAGCGTGATCGAAACTTGCCCAGCAGAAAAAAAATCGTTTAAACTACTTTAGTCTCGATATACATACACACATTCATATACGTCTTGGTTAAAGTGTTTTAGTTGTTTCTTATATTTTTTTTTTTTTTGTTTTTTAATTTTCCAAAAAAAAAAATATATATAAATAAATAAAAAAAAAAATTCTTTGAATGAAAAACGGTCGTTGAGCTTGACGCTAGAAGGCGTAAAAGTATATTTATTCCAATCTAAAACTCATATCTGCTAACGCCGAGACACTGTCGTCATAGCAACGATTATAGAACATCGAGCTAAAATAGAACTGCTGCTTTTTCGACTGATGAGAACGATGACATAAAATCACCAGGCAAAAATTAAATTAAAAAATCAAACAAATGTGCTCAATGACATTTTATTCCATGGAAAAGCGCCTCAACCCTCCAACAAATACTATTTTGCTAGGCCCAACTGCTGTGCTGTAAGTGAGTAACCAGCCAACCACTGTTACTTGCTTTTTTTTTTTTTAATTTGTGGCTATGATCTACTAGTTACCCAGTTCTCTAGAGATTGTTTTTTCTTTTCTTTTTTTTCTTTTTTTTTTTTTGCTTTTTTCCGTCAACACACAGGCTGGTTTTTGTCTCTGGCTGTGATTGTGTTTTGGCGTTTGTCTGTTTCACATAAAATTGTAATTTAACCCGCGTGTAGCATACTTAATTGCTTTTTAATGAATAAAAAGCAAAATTATTCCACAACACACGCTCCAACTACCGCAGAGAGCTTTAAAGACCATCATCCTTTAAAAAAAAGAATATGTTCATTTTAAATGACAGCAGAAAAAAATTCGCAAGAAGCAGCAGTTACTAAATGGTTAAAAAAAGAAATCATTATAAAATCTCATGTGACAGTAATAACAACACATTAGCCGCCACCAATGTGTCGTTTATGGTACGTAAAATGACATGTAACAACAACAACTACAATTATTAAAAAAAACGAAACTGTTGCCACGACGTCATCAGCACTACATTTCGCAACTACAATCCTCCGTCTCATTAAAAGAATTACCTCTAGAACGAACATCCCCACGAGTTTAAGTTGAAATAGACAAATTTTTTAGAGCAATAATTATTTAGAGCAAAAATACTGTTGTTAATTTAATAAACAAACTATTGTCAAATTTAACCATAACATGTTTAGAGGCAACCATTACCATAATCTGGCACTTGATTGAGGACTAATTTAACAATAATATGGTTGTCAGTGACGATAATATGGTTAAATTAAACATAATATGTTCAAAACTTCTTTGAAAATTGTTTATTTTTTGGAGGTGACCATATTTAAACATGTTTTTTCTCTGCATGTGCATTTTCTAAGGTTAGTAAATTAATGGGTATTTTATTAAGTATTTGTAGTTGTAGCGGAATCATTCATTCGTATACCTTCTTTGGGGAACACTTTTGTTATTTGCAGAGGCCTTGTTACTTACGCTGTTTACAATTTTTATCCTATACGATCTGAGTTGTAAATATTTCTTGAATCACTATACACAAATTCCTCTAACACCATACCGCTCTAGGATTTCTAGGAGATTAAGTTGTGAAAGCGTACCAAATGATTTTCTAAAATTAATAAATAATGCCAAGCAGTGGGTATTTTCGATTAACGATTTATTTGTATGATTTGCAACGTTGCCCAATAATTTATTTACATCTTTTCCAGTTGAAATCCGTACTGGCTTGGATTAATAATATTGTTCCTTTTTTAAAAATTCATTAACCCTTCTGAGGATGTGCCCATGTTCTGTAACTCCCGCGGCGAGAAACTTTTCGACTGAAATGTAAGAAATGAAACAAAAATGCCATAAATTGAAACAAACAGCTTTTTTCCTCACTTAAATGCGTCTGTAACGTTTTTGGCAAGTAATAACTGTCACGTAAGGAATTTCTCTCCAATATACTGAAAAAGTGTGTCTGTAAAATTTTTGTGAGAAAGTTCCCGCTTTGACCTGTCAAATAAACTCACGCATAAAAACGGGGTGAGAAAAAATTTTAACACTAAAAAATAAATTCTGTAACTTTGGTGAGAATTTCTCGAATCGAAAACAGGTGAAACAATATATTCCATCGTTTCTCGAAAAGTTAGAAAAAAGTGTGTCTGTAACTCATGTCGAAAACTATCAAAAGAGATTACATCGTAACGTTATAAATGTCATAATATTCCACTCGAAGCCGATATGAAATTGCAGATGTTGAGAACGCCAGTTAAACGTTTCGTTGACGGCGACCAAATTTTACTAAAATTGAAAAAAAATTTTTTTGTTCTTTGCAGATTTTTCGTTGTTTAATTATTTTGCTTTTAACATTTTTGAATACTATACGAATGTTTTTAAAGCAATTTTGTAATCAACAAACATTAAAGTTGCACTTTATAAAATTTTTTTTCAATTTTAGTAAAATTTGGTCGCCGTCAACGAAACGTTTAACTGGCGTTCTCAACATCTGCAATTTCATATCGGCTTCGAGTGGAATATTATGACATTTATAACGTTACGATGTAATCTCTTTTGATAGTTTTCGACATGAGTTACAGACACACTTTTTTCTAACTTTTCGAGAAACGATGGAATATATTGTTTCACCTGTTTTCGATTCGAGAAATTCTCACCAAAGTTACAGAACATGGGTACTGGATAGTCTATATTTGTGACAGTCGTTTTAAGTACCATATATAAACATCGGTCGAACTATTGGCGTTTTGAATAGCATATTGGGTTTTTAGCGCTATTGATGCAAATGAGCATTACTTTTTAAGTCCTTTGACCCTATATTACACCTGCACCGTTTTGTTACGTTTATTTTAGTTAAAATTCTGAACTCTGCTTTTAAATAAAAATTAGACCTTTTTCTTTCAATTTGATTGACGTCCGCTAAAATTAATTATATTCCATTTAATATCACCAAAAGTATTTTGCATTAAATTACCTTTTAAATATTTTCCTCATTAAGTTTAGACCTTTAAATCGATGCTCAAACTATCGCCTACAAATATTAATTAAAAATAAATTAATTGAAAAGGCACACAGACATTTTGTTTGTACAATTGCGTTAAAGCTGTAATAAAACATTTAAAATCGATAGCAAAAATTACGTGAAATTATTAAACAATTTTATATTAATTCGAATGTGTATTCTTAGTCAAATTAGAATTTAAAAAGCTTTCATAGTTTAATAGTCTTATTTCTTCAATATTTTCCACGAATATACAAACAAATAAATTCTTATAGTGCATAGAAAATATTCCTGGAAAATATTGAAGGAATAAGCCTATTAAAGTATGAAGGCTTTATATATTGTAATTTGACTTAGAATACACATTCGAATTAATATAAAAATTTTTGATGAAAATTAAACTCAGCATTAGAACTAAAGTTAGATTTACATATAATTTTGGAATTGTTCGTTTTGGGATTTTTCATAGCTAGTATTCTTACATTATTATTAAGCTATCTTACCCTTTTGTAATTATACACACTTTAATTTTTATATACACATACATAGGTTCATATATTAATTTATTTATAATTATTAGTAGAAACTTGTAACCGATTATGGCCTTTAAAGGCTAGGTTATAGTATTGTGAGAAATAAAATAAATAAATTATTGAGCAAATTTTTTATAAAACGATAATCGAACATAATTTATTTCCGAACTTTCTTGTTTTCGACGTATTTTAAAAAAATACTTAAAAGCGTTAAAAAAACGTCAAGCTTCTAGGAATTTGTTCGACTACTTTTTAAAAGTCTTAAATATTTTACTTCAAGAATATTTTTTAAATTTGTGTTTTCATTAAAGAAAAAAAAACATTTTACTGACGTTATTCTAAATGGAATGAATATTAACTTTGAGAAATTTTAAAATGGCAGATAAATATCTTCACTAAGCCCTTAAGATATGCAATTAAAAATGTCTAATTCAAGAAATTCTTTATAAAAGAAAAATGTTTTTAATATGTGTGTTGTATTACATATGCATATGTTATTAAATATAATGAGATAAAAAGAAAGCTTATAAAAAAAGAAACTCCGAGGGTGGATTAGAAAGTTACTATTTGTTAAAAGATATATTAGTATTAAATCTAATAGACTGTAGAAAAATAAAAAATAAGAAAAAAAATCGTAATAAAAATCGAGAGTAGGACTTTTTAAAATCATTTTTACCCTAATGTCACATCGCAATGATTAAGTAAGACTTCTACCACCACAACCATAATATACTTGCATAAAGTAATTTTATGTTTACAACATAAAATAATATAGTTGCTTGTAAAATCATATTCGCAGTTTGTTTATCTTTTCATATGGTAAAACGAACCAAATGTTTTTGTTAATTTTTTTTTTTTTTATTATTCCTAAAACTAAAGTTTTTGGCTGACTATTTAAGTCATATTGCCAGGGTATCCCACGAAATTTTGGAGCCTCAACCGCAAGTCCTCGTTCGACCTAAACCTTCGTATAGGAAGGCGAGAGCTTCCAGAATCCACTCCAGAGTATTTTTTGGTCTCCACCAGTAAACGTCTGAGTTTCATATGGTTCTCCACCAGTCACATCGAGTTATAAATGGTTCTCCACCAGACAAACACGCTTAAAAATTTAAGGTTTAAAACGATTGAACCAAGTCAATGCTGATAACCACAAAAACTGTAATTCGGTACAGTTATACGACGCAAAGCCATTAACCAATGCGAGGTGACAACGCAAAACGTACGAAAAGTAAGCAAGCAAGAACGATCTGATTGTCCTTAAAAAATAATGACAACGAGCACGAGCTGCTTCCCCACTCAGAGCAGTTTTACGAGTTTGTTAAATTTTTAACATGTGAATGGTCACGGAAAACTATACTGATTTTTAAGCATAATATTCGAAGTTATAATGGTTACCTGAGTTATATTTTAGGCACCGCAGTTGTGTTATGACATACATCGCACACTAAATCATACACAACTCAGAATTTATCACAATAGTTTTTTTTTAATAAGCCAGTTCATACATAAAATCTATCACGACCACGAAAATTTCGTTTGCGTCACCGTCATTTTCAACTTTTCTTCTTAAAAATTTGTGAAACTCAATTTGATTAAAAAGTTGCAGTCATGGTTTTGAAGCCAGTTTTCTGCATTTCCTTATCATTTTTGAATTTTTAAATGTGCCATTAAATAATTCAGTATGCGATATGTTTACATATAAAAAAATTTATGTCTATCATTAATAATACCTTATGGCTTGTACAACCAAAAAATGTTCAGGTTAAAGTATGAGAAAATACACAAAATGTTATATTAAACTTTAACCAAATGAAAGGTAATGCAAAAAATCTGTCGCTGTGTGCAGCAATGATATGGTTGTTTTAAACCATTGATTTCAAAAATAAAATTGTAGTTGTACTTGTGAGTAAAATAAGTTAAACTACCCATCTTACCATTCCTTAAGCGAGATATAAATGAACTGGAGAATGAGCTTGTAAAAAAAAATTATTTTTGTGTTTACTTGCACGTGTGATCATTGGCTTAATCAGTCGTTTTCGAGGTCGTGGGTGGTAGCGACTGCCCGTTATCTTGAAATTGGTGCGAGTAGCTTTCTTATATTATCTCGTAAACTAGAAAGAAAACGAACATTTTGTTAAGAGCATTTTTATAGATACAAATATTATATAAAAATCCCTCAAATAAATTATTGTTTTAAATTGTATACAATTATATAATTAAAAAGTTATACAACAAAATATTAACCCCCATATTCATAAAAAAATATTTTAAGTTTATAGAAGGCTTATGAAACGAATTTTCTATGAAAATTTGTTTAATAAGCCTTTTATTAATCAAAAATATTTTTTATGAATATGGGGGTAAAAATTTAGTGATTTTTTTCATTCTTTCTTTTTTTTCTTTCTTTAAATGTTTTGTAACATAAAACATATTGAATGTTGGAAAAAGCATTGTGCATTACAAAATATTTTTCCTATATATTTTATCTTTTGGTGGTTATGGCGTGTTGGGTAGTAAAATAAAAAACAAACAATACATAATATATACATGTGTAATCGTCGCTGACAAATCGACTACTGAATGGCAGAGAGTACGAATGTGTGTGTTTTTTTAGCTAGCACAATTGTAATATAAAATTGAATGAATTTGACATCAATGCTGTAAACATTCAAAGTACTGACTTAAAAATAATATCGTGGCATTATGATCACATATATGTTAAGTAAGTTTATACAAGGTTATCCATTTAATGCTTTCAAAACCGCCAGTCTGGCAAGGCTGCCAGCTTTTAAATATCCGTCATCTTAAGTGTCATTTATTTGGTGAAAGGTTCGCGATTTACAAATATGGTTCGTTTAACAACCGAAGAACACGTAAAAATAGTTAAAAATTCAAAAGTGGTGGTTCAAAGGTGGCCATTTTTCGAGCATTACGGGGTGATAATGGTCGTCATAATCGACCTACTGTGCAAGGAATTGGCAAGATTATAAAGAAATTTGAAGAGACTGGTAGCGTTATAGGTGGAGACAGGTCTGTGCATCATCGCACTTTGCGAACTACCGAAAATATTGGAAGAACCGTTACCGTCAATTCAGAGCGCTTTCGACTAATCGACTTTTATTGACCTGCAATTGAGAATTTTGAACTGGACGACATGTGTTGTTAAAAAGACGGTGCCACGAGCCACACAACACGACAGATTTTGACTTTATTGCATGGGAAGTTTTCGAAACGCGTAGTTTTACAATTATGCGGCGTCAATTAGTCACCAAGATCATTCGATTTGATGCCGTTAGATTTTTTGTAGGGCTTCTTCAAAGACGCAGATCATTCTTTCACGTTGGAGCATTTGAAACCCAACATTCGTCATGCTACCGCCAAAAACTCACCCAAAAGGTCCGAAAAATGGTCTAAAACTACTAAAAAGGATCGACTGCTGCAACCAATCTGGAGGCACTCATATAAATGATATTGTGTTTCGTACGTACTGGCACGGTCCAATCATAATCTATATTGAAATAAAAGTTGCATCGAAATCGTAGCCTTTTTGCCCTATGTCCTATGCTAATCCTGCGAAACTCTACGCTGGTCTCCAGGAAACCAGAGTCTCAGGCGGGAATCGAATAATGCATAACTCATTGTTTATTTTTTGTTTTTTGTCAGTTTACTTCTTATTTAGTTACCTGAATCCTTAATAAATATTATTTTTTTTGCGAAATTCTCTAATATTCGCAATTTAATAGAAGCGTCCTCTAAACTTCTCACACCAACCTCCTGTTATAAACAATCTTTTAAATAAAATAGGTCTTGAACATGAAAACCGCGATTAAATAAAATTAAAACAGCTCCTTAAAAGAAAAACAAGAAGCAAACAAATATAAAGACCTTTTTCATCCTTTTTGATATAAAAAAAAAATAAAAAAAAAATCACGTAGTAAATTTTTCAGCACAATAAAGAGCAAAAAAAATTATTTCCACTACGAATAAATATGCAAAAACCGAAAGCAGAAAAAACGCAATTATTACAATTTAATTACTGCAGACAACAATTGTAAAAAAGCGTATAACATGTGAAAAAAAAGAATTTTCATACGACTACACGTACAGCCACACACACACATACACCAATGAAATAAAAAGTTATTTCACAACACTACTACAGATCCACAAGTACACACACTCTTAAACTTTAACGAACCAACAAAAGTGCAAAATGCATACAGCATATAAATATGGTTATAAAGACACACAAACATATGTATATATGTTTTTATAATCATTAATCTGTATGTGCAAATTTGTATGTATTTATGCAAGTGAAAGTGTGTATGTGTGTCTCCCACTGCAGTGCAGTTGCAAGTATTTTGAACATAAATACATGCGATTGTTTCTAGGCTCACGTGTTAATTTGCAACATTAGCAAGAAGCGTAAAAGCAAATCGCTTGAATAGGGTTTTATCCAAATACATATGAACACTGACACATACACACTGTAAGTTAAAACTCACATTGCACATTTTTAACGAAACTACAAAACTTCATTTAGAATAAAATTAAATTTTTTTTTTTTTGACTTGTTAGCCATTTTTGTTTTCCGTGAAACGTTACAGGAATTCGAATTAAGCTCGAAAAGTAATTTGAATGCCTGCCTGTTTGTTTACTGGAAAATGTGTGAGTGTAGGCGTATGTGTGTGTGAGTGTAGGCGTATGTGTGTGTGTGTGTATAACTGTTACGCAAACGCATTCACGTTTAGCTTTATAAAATTATGTTTGACATACACCCAAAAAAAATATTTCAGAAGAAATACTTAAGAACTCTTATAGTCGACTTACTCTCTCTTTTTTAATATCTAACTTTTTTCAAACTATAATTTGTTTTCAGGATTATTTTAAATGACGTTGTGGTTGGTAGCTTAGCACATGTTACGCGCTGCTTTCTTCCTCTTGCTATCATTCTGCAACGCTGCCAAAATGTTCTATAAAGTTTGCTTGTACATATGCATATGCTACCCTAATACACATGTAGTAACACGCACACACTTTTAATCTTGAAAAGCAAAGAAATGTTAGTATGAGTGTAATTATAATTATGATTGTGGATAAGCAATAAAAACAAGCACAAAATGTTTTAAGGTTGTCTAAATGGATGACTACAACAACATATGCACAAGCACACACATACACACGTATTTGCACAGACAAAATTGTGCAAGTTTGAGCAAACAACTATTCATGTTGAAATGTTGTACCAGGCTAGATGACTTGGTTAAGTTTGTTGGCTGTTTTGTGGGGGGTTTTTTTTTTTTGGCTAGCAGGAGGGTGTTAAGGCCAAAATATTAACCAACATCTGCATTTGTGTAGACGTTTATATAAACGTCCCAGTAGAATTAAAAACAATTTTTGTTGGATTTAAAAAAGATGACACAGCCAAGGAAAACAAAAATGGTTGTAGAAAATTTGAAAATATTATGGTTAATTTTATCTTAATTTTGCTATCACAATTATATTATGATAAACTCAGTCCTTTACAATTCTACTAGAATTAACAGTTCTAGTGACTTATTATACCCCAGACAATGTTATTTAATATAGACATTTACCATGTGCGTGTCATTCGAAATAATACTACTGACGTTGGTTCTATTGAGAATGTGGTTCTTTTTGGTAGTTCCATATGGACATTGGAACCATAGAATCACTAGTACATGTTACTAAATCTAGTCTACACTTTTGGCACTTTTTTCGAACTTACTTTCAGTTTTAAGATTTTTACTTAAGCCTGGTACTCTGTTCAACATTTCACGTGAAATATAAGCTGCACTTATTTCACGTGGAATTTTATGCAAATGAAAAAAAGTTAAAACTTAATTTTAAAATGAGAACTGAAAAACATAAATAACACAACTGGTAATAGTTTTTCATCCATATTTACTTTTATTTTTACTTAAGTTTTTATTTAAAAAAAAAACTTTTTAGTAAAATACATGTGGGTTTTGTTTACATATGCAACACAATGTCGCCTACTTTGAAAGATTAAAAACGCCAAATTGTGCAAACTCTCGATATAGGTTACATTGATGTATATCAAATTTTCGCATGAAATAATAGAAGTTGCTGAACATTTTTCACAAATTGGAACAGAGTAATAGGCTTTGCAGAGAAAAAAGTCAATTAAAAAAAATGTTTCAAAAAGTATTTCGATTTAATTAATGTGTTTATTGAATCAATTATTTTTTAGCTGATAGAAAATTAAAAATATAGTTTTGATTTAATTAATATTTAAGTTGTTTTGAAATAAATTTTTAATTAAAATATTAATTAAATATCAAAAAATAGTAATTGACTGTGTACTATTAGGCCTACACAATGCAGATAAGATAAATAAATATTAAAGTATAAAACACAAAAACATTCATTGTCATATTTAACAAAGTTGTACAATATTCAATGAGATTCGGTGCACTCTGACACTAATTTGTATTAGTTTTTTTTTTTTTTAACTAAAATATCAGTTTTCAAGGGACGTTGTTTCACATTTGGACTCATAACTCATCAAACCAAATGCCCTAAAAAAAAAACTAAAAAAAATTAGCAACCAAATTGTTCTTTTCTTTCGATACATAACTGTAATTTAAAAGAAATAATTCCCAATATCTATTTGTTGAAATAGTTGAGTTAAATACATTCAATTTATAAAGTATCACTATCCAGTGTGACATATAGAATGCTGACGAAGGCCTAAGGCGAAGCACTAATGCATAATACCCTCTCCACTATTGTGGTGTGGGTATAAAAACTTATAATCAAGGCCCAGATTTTTATCCAAATGCATATTTGTTGCTGTCTGATATCAACATAAACTAAATCTCTTTGCGAATCATTTAATTTTTAGTAAAATGGCTTCGATTTGTTAGAGCGTATTTTGCTTTAAATGCATATTTTTGAATATATTGCTTTCATTGCATATTTTTGTTGCATATTTTGAAAAACAAAACTTTTGCGATGTACCGTGTTGCAGAAGAGATAAGAGGCAACTGCGATGATATTGGTTTATCGATATCTTATGGGAAAAATATTTTGCTTCGCGACTTACCGCATAATAAGCGAAGTATCCTGATTTACTTCTTCCTCCACAGCCTATAACAACCAGGTGGGGAACGTGGTTGAAAAAAGTTATGTATTATGCTGAAAACTTTGACCAATTCAAGGATGTGATGGAAGGTTTCCACGAAGGTGATGCAGTTTTATTAAAAAAAGCCAATTTATCAAATATAAAAGCTCAGATAACGTTTGTGTCTTCAGATTATGGATTTGTCTTTGAGACTATTGTGAAATTAGAGAAATCTAGTTCATTGAGAAAACAAATTAAATTAATTAATAGTGCCATAAATAAAATGTTTGCAGTGGTGAGTAACTTAAGTAAGCAATTTCGTATCAAACTTGATAAAACTTTTAGAAAAATGAAGGATTCAAAACAATAAAATAAACATTTTACGAAAGCAGCGCAGTGGAATCTTAATATACCACAAAGGAACTATCAGCATTTAATCATGTGCCGATCACATCCGTCGTGTTGAACGGTCATTTTCCATGTTTAAAAACTTTTTAGGCGAACCCCATTTAAACATCCCTGTTCTGAATGACAATACTTAATATTAACGTCTCATACCTCTCTGTAATCAACCGCCAAATGATTTGCAAATTTCTAGCAAAGCGTGAAGATTTTGAAAATTACTGAGGGAATATTATTCGTACATTTTTTAAAATTTTATATGTAAACTTTTTTTATTTTTATTTTTATAAAACTTTTTTTTACTCTATTTACATATAATTTATCAATGTAATTTTAATGTATAATTTAACTTATCTAATTCTATTACTGTAAGTTATAAGATTTTGTGTCTTTTTGTATTAGAAAATTAAACTAATATATACAAATACAAAAAAAAAAATCTTCCACAACACTTTTTTCTTCAAAAAATAGTTTTCTTTCTAATGGCGGTGAGTGTTAAACGGCAAAGATTTCTGAAGAGATAGTGCGGTTACTTACGAAACATGTCAAATCAACCTGTTCGTGGGTTCAATCCCAGTATAAGTCAAGAATTAAAAACTATCAATAAATTTTAACTCATTTCATGTTGTAAGTTCCTTTCTTCATTAAAAATAATTTAATGAAAATAAATTTGATGAACTTGAGCCTGAATAAAATATAAAACAGTCAAACAAAATAACCATAATACTAATTATTATTTTTTTTTTTTACAAATTTAAAATAAAATCCAAACAAACATTTTTTTTTTAATAGAAAATCCTTAAAAAAATTTCTTTTTAATTAAATTATTTTTAGCAAAAAAAAACAAAAAATATTGCTTTCACTTCCCCCTCGAAAAATTTCCTAATTAATACTTGAAACGGAAATGCCAAGTTTAAGACAGTATAAATCAACATCATTTTAAGACCACAACAAAAAATTGCTGCTTATTATGCCAACAACTTCCTTTGCTCGAAAAATGTTGCAGGGGTAAGAAATGTATTCCACTTTAAAAACAATTTACACCCCTCTTTAAAAATGCACCTTGTGCATCTGTGTATGTGGGCCAAAAGTCCAGTGATAAATTTATTTTTGTTTTCTTTTTTCATTGCTGATGGTTTGTTTTTGCTGGTGTCGCTGCTGTTGGTGCATTGTGTTCCTGGAAATGTTGCTTCAAGGAAAATGCATTAACATATGTGATGAGTGTTTTGTGGTAAAATATTTTGGCGCGTTGTTTTAGGGTTTCAAAAATTTTGCCATATTTGTACTCCGTTAGTAGCAGTTGCTATTAAAAGGGTATGAGTGGTTATAGTGGCCCACAGGCCTTGGAATACAATGACCGTCATATTTTATTCTGGCATGTTTGTAAATGGAAATATGGTTTTATTTCGTTTTAGTTTTCTGATCCACAATTACTGTGAATTGTTTTACAGAGAATAGTAAATTAAAGTTTTTTGCACAAAAACAAAACAAAAAATACAAATTACAAATATGTAACTTTTTTTAAAAAAAAATTTTTTTATTAAATTTTGTTCTATAAATTTTGACTATTCAAGATAAAATAAACCATTTTCAGCACTCAGCTCTTGTTTATTTAAATTTGTTGCAAATCAGAAAATTATAAATATTAAATTTACTATGAAGAGGAGTATTTTTTCTTTGTATGTAATTGTTGCTTCAATATGATTTTTACGCTCTCATTTTTTTACATTTAGTATTTATATTAAATCCTTTAGGGTATGCTATAGAAATTTGTATTTATTTACTTACTCATGTACTAGTATGCATATATGGCTGTGTAAGTATGTAGTTGTTTGTTTATATAAACAAAAGAAAAAAAATGCTAAAAATTAATCCCTTCAATACCAACAACTAGCAGCGGCAAAAAAGGGGGGAAAACTAAATTTTATTAAAATTAAAAGAATTTTTTGCTAAAATGTTCGTAAATACTATTGGGGTAAGTGTTTTGCATTAAAGAATAAAATTTGCTTAAGTAGGGATTGACATTTGAAGGGTGTTTTCGTAGTTGTAAAATGTTAAAAATAAAAAATTCTACATCAAAATAAAAGATAACATTTGGTAGTGTTTTTTTTCTTTTTGCATTTTGCAGTAAAATTTGTGTTTATTTTATGGCATGTTAATAAATAAATTTGCATAAATTGAAAAGCATTTTAAATTAATTTATTTTATTTACTAAAAGGATTGTTATTTGTATTTTAACAAATTTATATTGAAAACTAGTTGCAGAAGAAAATTGGAAAGAGGTTAAAGATAAACAAGGTTCAGTTCTAGTTTTATTCGTTAAAAAAAAAAACAATATAAAATAAGGGAGAAAAGTATATGAAATTTAAAACCACAGTTGGTAAAAATTCGCTTTTGTTTACAATGGGCAATAATCGATTTAACCCATTTTCAATCTGGTCTTACCTGGAACCACGGAAATCAGTAACCTCTAGGGCATACAATTGGACCTAAACTGGTCACTAGTGAGGCCCTCTTGGAGACTACATAATGGCTGTGGCTTAAACCCAATATCGCGGAAAGAGAAAAATGCCGGAATTAATTTTCGCCTGTAACCTAGACGTGTGTTCGGTCTACTTGTGGATCTTTCTGTCTTTCTATGTTCTGTTGCTAGACAACAGAGGCTGATCTGCAGTAAAGGTTAGACAGCATTAACACCTAAGCAAGGGGTAGAGTCAACTGTATGCTTAAACTGGTTTTCTTGCACAAACGCGATCGTATTTAGACTACATTGTTTTTGGATATTTATGGAATATACGTAAGTCAACCAAAAAAAATTCTGCGCCGAAACCGCTAATGAGGACCAGGTGAAATAATCGACTAATTTGGGTAATTTTCAATAATAACGCTCTTCTAAAATTTAAAGTATAAAGGGAAACAATTTCTATTAATTTGGTAGAATCGGTTTGGCTGCGGTATCGTATCAAAGATCTTATCCCAGAGGGAGAGGGAGGGTGCCCCGGTAGGCTAGCTGGTAGTCTATCAGTACCGGCCTTGCGGGTTCAATTGCCGTCAGAAACTCTGGTATCGTGCAGACAAGCGAAAAGCTTCGCGGGATTTAGTGTGAGAATAATAAAAAATAAAAAAATAAAAAAACGAAGAGAATGCTTTTCATGCAGTGCTCTGCTTAATGGTCACTGTCGTACCAAAAATCTTAAGCCCTGGCGAATTCCTAGTGGAGTTAATAAAATTGTTATTCTCCATTACCCCCTTTGGGAACATCTGGCTTCCACAAAGCTTCTGCATCTTATAGGATTTGTTGCCGTTGTTTTTGCATCTTTCAGTATTATTAAGTACACTGTGAGACAAATTGTAGGGGTCAGTGATCGGGAAGGGTTCAAACTACCGCGGAAAGTTATATCGGTAAAAAAGAAGTTATACGTGTCCCGGCGTTTCGCTAAGTCACGTCTAGGAATCGAGATATCGAGGTTTGAAGTTAGTTACTATCATATAGGGGAAATTGTCACCTTTGGTGGTCTTTTTTTGAGTCGAGAACAACTAGTCCGATTTTGCTGAAACAAATTTAAAAAAATTAGGAATTACAATTCCTTTAATCTGTTATTACAACGTTTCGCTACATAAGCAACAGTTTCGCAGTTATAAATATATGTATGAAGAAAAAAACTATTTTTTGCCTAAAAAATTTTATTTTTTTATTTTTAATTCATAAAAAATCCAAAACGGTGAAAAAAGTGTCAAGTCCTATTACTTTCACGTAAAGTCGCATTACCTTTAAACAAAATGAGACATAGATCATGAAAATCGATTGACGCGTTTCGCTTTTATTCACAATTAAGTGAAGGTATCTCATTTTGACAAGAATATTGATTTTATGTTTCAATGAATTTGGATAATACTTATTATATATTATTTATTATAATTATTAACACGTAAAATTAAAAATTATTACAGGTAATTATTAGGTTATTACATAGATACATCTATCTATCTATCTATATATATAAAAATGAAATTATGTGTGTTTGTATGTTTGTATGTTTGTATGTTTGTCGCTTTATAGACTCCGAAACTACTGAACCGATTTTCCTGGAATTTTTACAGTAACATAACGTGAGCCCTAAAAATAAAATAGGCTACTTATTTTTTCGATAGGGGCAGGGGAATTGGTACCCCCCATAGGACGCCAATATTATACTGAACCGATTTTCCTGAAATTTTTACAGTAACATCACGTGAGCCCTAAAAATAAAATAGGCTACTTATTTTTTCGATAGGGGCAGGGGAATTGGTACCCCCCATAGGATGCCAATATTATACTGTACCGATTTTCCTGAAATTTTTACAGTAACATCACGTGAGCCCTTAAAATAAAATAGGCTACTTATTTTTTCGATAGGAGTAGGGGAATTGGTACCCCCCATAGGATGCCAATATTATACTGAACCGATTTTCCTGAAATGTTTACAGTAACATCACGTGAGCCCTAAAAATAAAATAGGCTACTTATTTTTTCGATAGGGGCAGGGGAATTGGTACCCCCCATAGGATGCCAATATTAATTATCGCATATCTTAAGAGCCGCTGCACGCATTTTGCTGAACTTTTTGTAGTAGGATCTTCTGAGCCCTGGAATTGAAATAAAATAGCAGCGGGGGTATAGGAATACCCCATAGGACGCCAATGTTTAACATCGCATATCTTAAGAACTGTAATAGTGAGAATGTTCAAACTTTCTAAAAGTCACTCTTATGGTATACTACACTTTTGAAAATAAAAATAAAGCGGGTAGGCGCAGCACAGTGGCGCCATTTGAGTTTTTTCGTTGCAAAAATCATATCTTTTGAACCGAATAAGATAATTAAACAGTTTAAACAGCATATGATAGATAACTGTTCAGCCTATGAAATGAGCGTTTGGAAAGGGTGCTACGCTTTGTAGGGGCCTACTTATGGGTTATCAAAGTTAAAATTAGTAGAAAAATCAATTTTATGGTAACTAAAAAAAATTATTTTTACATTTTTAGATTGTTTTTATTTTTTTTCTTTAGGGTTTTATAATTTAAATTATTACCCAACAAATTAAAAAAAAAATATTTTTTTTTTAAATTTATTTTTTCAATTTTCTGTAAAATATTCATCACAATTCGTAAGAGAAGGTATATCTAAAAGACTAACCATTTCTAAACTATAATTATTTTGTAACTCTATTCGTGACTTTACATGCCGCAGGGAAGAAATATGTGGATCGGAAGATGCTGCCAACATGTTGAAGAGGTCCTCATTTTGCCTTACCCTTGATGCTTTGAATGTGTTCTGCAATCTATATTTTTTATAAAATTTTTTAAGAGACTCCTGTGCTTCTTCAGAAAGCTCTCCAATTGGCAAAGACTGGTACTCAATTTTATCTTTGTCATGCGCCAATATTTTATGGACGGTCGGGGTCAACTTCTTCTGTGGATACATTTCTATTTTGTAGAATTGACATTTTCTTTGCAGTTTAAAACATCCAAGATCGTTCCCAATCTTTTCACGATTTGATTGTCAATTCCAGTGATTCTAGTTACTGCCTCATCATTTTCAAAAAATCTCCTAGAAGTGTTTCCATCGTTTGAGTTACCGTATCCGTGCTTGGGACAGTCTACTTTTAGTCCAACTTGTTTAAAAAAAGCATCCTGTATTTGCTTCTTTCTGATCTTTTTCTTATCCTTTATTGATGTATTTTCATCGAAGTTTTCCTCCTCTTGTGGTAGGGTATACGCCAGATTTAGCAAGAATTCCATACACCTTATCCTTGCGTGCAATGGTGACATTCCATATTCGTAATCCTCCTCAGTTGTAGAATCGTTTTAATTACCAAAGACTCTTTTTGCAAATCGGGCATGACATTGTTGAGGTTGTTCCTGTAAGTTCGTTTACGACTTTTCCGTCAACCATGGTCAGGTGGAACTCGTAATTGCATTCAATATATTTTCCTTCTCCAATTTGCAGCTTTGTAGGCTTAATCTTGCTTATTTGTTCTTCAATGTCCTTCACCGTGGTCCTTATGAGTTCTGCCCATTCCCTTGCAAACTGAAACATTATTGGTCGGCAATAATGCCAAAGTACTGTTTAAGTGAGGTACGTACCTGTTAATTTCAATGAGTAGTTTTTTTCAAACTATTAGATCAAACTACTGTCAGGCCAAACATATAAGGGATGGACGCCATACAATTTCTGCAACCATGTCTTTTTAACCTTTTTTACCTCTAGAAGCCAAACGGGCACGTACGGGCAGATAAAACCTTTTGAATTATATAAAGAAATAATCAAAGAACAGGTTTTGCAAATATGGCAAATATAGAAAAATATAGATTTTTTTTATTTTCCATCAAAGTTGAAAAATAGTGAAAAAACGGATAGTTTTAAAATAGTGATTTACCAGGAGAAACACAAAGCAAACAGTTAATTTTTTTTTTATCATTATACATTTAATAAATACATCAATCAAAACAAACAAAAAATAAGGCGATTCGTTACCTATTTTTCGTGATATTACACCTGAAATCGCAACAAATTGACTAAAAATTGTGTGTTTTTTTGAAAACCGAAAGTCGGTCAACTTTGAACGGTTATATCTTCTAAACTAAAAATGTGATATTATTAAGAGTGGCATATTTGAAATCGTTGAAAAGTTTCCTATAACATGGGTTTATTCAAAACTTCGTCGGCGCTCATGAAAATTTTGATTTTTGCAACCTCGTCTGCTCTACGGGCGCCACTGTGCGCAGGGGGGAAATACCTCCCATAGGATGCCAGTGTAGCGAAGCGCACCGGGTTAAGCTAGTAGGTTATAAAAATCGATGAACGCAAAACTTATTTTCGTTTGTTTGCGCCCTTTACTTTCTTGCGTGGTGGTTCGCCCACTTGTTCAGAGTCTGTATCGGATGAGGATCTGTCTTCATCTGGAAAAAACCAATTGTATTTAAACAGTCAGTTTTACATGCGCATGTGGTTCTTACGTAATTTTGAAGTTATCACACAACGTACAATGGCCATTGTTACTTTTTTATGATGTCAAAACAACTGCAGATTCTCAAGCACCTTTAACTTTTCACATTCTGTGTATGCTAGGCATTATTTTACTTTGTATCAGTTTCACTTCTGAAATTGTTTCATATAAAAAATGCTTTAAGGGAAATGGAGAATAGTATCAAAATTTAGCGGCTGGCTCAGCATTAGCTAAAAATAAAAGATTTGAGGCTTTAGAAAATAATGAAACCTCTTGGTTATCTATAATTCTTCATACTCGATACAATGCTCGAATATTTTAAAGACAATCCACTTCAATTATATCGAAACACGTCTTATTGAGTTACTTAACATGTCTCTGCATTCCGAAAGTGTTGAAAATACGGTCGTCCCTACAGGTGGTACAAGTTCTGATAAGTCTATAAAAACTTGCGTTTGGAGCGTTTGTGAAGAAATTAAAAGAGCATCCGAGGAGGATTAGCCTCTTTTCATCCTATGCTGTGATTCTGCTAAAAAAGAAGTCGAAAGATATTTTAGATGATCTATTATTTCTAGAGACGCAGATTCGCTTGTTTTCGGCTGCAATGATATGTTAAGCCAAACTTGAAGAACAATGCGTATACAGGTTTAAGTTTCAAATAAGTTCAGTCACAACTGAGAGAGTTTTTGGCACTACAGGTCCTATTCAAACGGACTTGATAAATCGTCTATCTACGCAAAAGTTTTTTAACCTAAAATTTATTAATGCCAATTTCAAAGATTAATAATTAATTCCTTACGCTGTTATTTTTGTAAATTTTTTTTTATTAATTGTATGATGAATTTAAATGTAATTCTCATCTTATTATATTTTATATATTAACAATCCCTTTAGTCTAATTTCTTTGACCCTTTTAATATTGTTTTTTCTGTAATAAATTTTCAAGCTCTTCGTCTTCTTTTAAAAAATATTTATTTATTGTGTATCCAATATTTCGTTATCTCAATGGATAACTTTTTCAAGGAATTTTATGTAGCTTAAAATTACAGACATTTAATTTATAAGAATAATGTGGTGCTTTTACAACACAAGTGATTGAATGTGTAAAAAAATGTGAAAGCAGTACATAAGATAGGAATTTAAATAAGTTTATTAAAATTTAATGGAATAATTTTTGTTTCCTGTGTATAATTTTTATTATTTTTTTTTCACAATTGACAATTTTGTTTTTTCATTAAAAATTTTGTTCTAAAAAAATTTGTTAAAAATTTAATTTAAATTTGAATTCAAATTCAATATGCGCGTCGGTATCGTTATCGACGATATTTTATTTCGAGTATCGGCCTCCCTAATTTAAATATCTTGTTTTTCTTTATATTGTATAAAAATGTGGTATATTCGAAAATTTCGAAATTACCTATAAATATAGACAAAAATGCTAATGTATTTTGATATTTTAAATATATTTATAAATGTTTGAAAACGTTGGGCTTATGTTCGATATGTTATCAAATGAGTTTTAAATTAAGTATTAAAATTGTTTAATAGAAATTTTGTTTATTTCGAAAATTGAAAATTAAATTTGAAATTATGTCTATTCATGGTTTTTTTTTTTTTTTTTTTTTGTTAATTTTCAGTTACAAATACAATTACAAACTATTTTCAAATTTATTTTATCGAGCAATGGTAACTTAGTCCTTCAGTCCGTTGTACAGTGTGACGCTCTCCTACATTTTTGTGCAAAAATATAAGGAGTGGTCGTAGATTATCGCCCACCGCCCATACAATACTAATCGATTTTTTTTTCATAAATGTTTTTCTATCCAAGCAAAAGTCTTCAAACTTGGTATATACTATGACTAAAATAAGCAAAAAAATGCATGCCAAGTTTCATCAACATCAAATACGCCCACCGTCCATATACCAGTATAAAACAAATGTGTCCCAACTAATCAAATATCTTAATTATCAACTATTATTTCTTTAACATCATCCTCTAGTTCTAAAAGATTTTTATGAGATTGACGACTTATCCTACTTATATACAGATCAGATGATACAAGCAAACGATGCAATATATCGGTATTTGTTAAGGTTCTATTCAACTTTCTTTTTCTTCCTCGAATAGCATACCAAAAGGAGTACTGCTGTATCATGTATGTCCTTTCCATGTATTAGCATTTTATAGAGAGTAACAGGCATAAAGTTCCAGTTATATTTTTTTAACAAATACCTCAGTCTTTTCCCACGCAAATTTTTGCAACTTCCCAGCTTAAATTTTTTATATTTAACCATTTTATTATACTTTTGCTATCAAAAATTTGATAATCAATTCTTTTACCTATAGCATAAAGTTTTGTTTTTCTAATTTCGTTATGAAGTTCTTAAGAATTGCTGTCAATAAATTATTTATAAATTTTTGGTATAGATAATAACTACAATATCATTATAAAATGTTGACGCCTAGATGTATGCTATAGATTTTATCACAAGCCTTCACTGCAATATTCGTGACTTTTTTCAGAAGTGTTAAGTTTTAAGATGGCAAACCACTCTTGAAAAGATTGGTGGTTACAATCGAAACATGTCAGGGCAATCTGTCCGTGAAAACCTGGGTTCAATTCACAGCTCAGTCAAGAATAAAAAATTATCAATAAATTTTGATTCATTTCATGTTGTAAAAATTCCTTTCTTCATCAAAATAATTTAATGAAAATTAAATTTAATGAACTTTAGCCTGAATAAAATTTTAAAAAATTGGATTAAAAGCCATAAACAGTTAACTGAAATAACCACAATACTAATTGTTTTCTAGAAAATTTATAAGATTGTTCAGAGATCGGTGACGGTCGTTGGATTTTTTTGCGTAATTCCAAGGAGTGCTCTTTTATCTTTCGCTTGGTTCAAGTAATAAGTCAGAGGTAGCCGGAACTCACTTGTTTTTTCAAATTGCAAACGCTGAATATTATAAGGCCATTTTAATTCGCTTATTTCTTCTTAACTAGATATGCAATCCAAATAATTTTTTTTAGTAAAAAAACTAAGGTCCTGTGTTTTAATAAAAACGGCATTTAAATGTTAACACTGAAAACATCTTCTACGCACTAGTTTCTGCGTTTTATGAAACTTTTCATCAGTTTTCAGGGAAAAATATTCGAATAACTTTATTGGATTTTTTTATTGCACAAATTGTGACTTTTTACAAAAAACCGATAACTCTTAACAAAACAGTTCTTACTAGAACTGCATCATTAGATTTTTGAAAAATCTTTAATAGTCGAACAATTGCTTTTGTGCAACCAAAATCCATCTATGCGTTGTAATGGCCAGAGTTTCTAGTGGGAATCGAACTCGCAGCCCTCGCTCTGTTAGACTACTTTAATACAAACTAGGGCACCCAGTATTTATCGATTCAATTATTTGGTTAGCCAAAAAAAATGCAATTTTATTGTTCACAAAGATCTCTCTTAGATCCTTTAATTAATATTGTAAAACCAACTAAAATCTTCTTAATATATACATATATACAATATATATTTTTTTTTTGAATACCACAATAAAATCTTTTGACACCCCACTGTTCAGTTTCAGCCTTAAAATATGCAATTTCATGCAGTTATATTTTTAAAGTAAAAAGAAGATAGTAATTCATAGACTCACACTCAGCCATAAATATATGAACAGATTTTGTTAATGTAATTGTGAATATTTAGTTGTTGTTTTTTTTTTTTTTTTTTTTTTTTTTTTTTTGTTTGTTCAAAACATATTCAAACTTTATGCTTTACAAATCTATGCAAAAAATAGTTGAAAGTGTTTGTGTGTGGGTGTATAAAAAAGTTATTGTCGCTTTTGCAGTTTGCATTTGTTATGTTTTTTTATGTTTGCTACAGTTTAGTGGAAGGTGTTTAGGAAACTGGTGAATTGTGGGTGACAACGGAATATTCCGCATAAAAAATGTCTGTTTGTCATTATGTTTTATGCAAATTCTTATTGACCTTCATATTAAATAACTTCGTTTGCTAGTTATTAGTAGGGATTGACGATTTCTAGCAAAATTTTTGAAAAGTTAAGTATCTGTTCACAAATTTGTTCAGAAATAAAAAAAAATTTTTTTTTTTCTTGTAATATCTTCGTAATCAGCTGTGTAAATAGGCGTTTCTCTTTGTCTGCGCAAAAACTGAAAACTGCTTCTGGCAAAGCGATATAAATGTTAATCAGAAAAAAAACTTTCAAAATTCTCTATTACTTTTACTTATCATAGATTTAGTTTTTATTTTCAAACTGTTTTAAAAGTTTTCTGTAGTACGCCAGCCTCAAAGGCCTGTTCTTTCGAGCAATGAAAACCCCAAAAAAAAACAAATTTTTAAATCAAAGTATTTTGCATATAAATGTCTGAATACTCATACACAATTATACAATGTGCAATTTTTTTTTTTTTTTTTTTTGTTACTGCAACATGCCTCTGTCACAATAAACTTTATGCGTATATTTGCCAAAAAAAAAATAAAAAATTACTCTATACGAACAAAACTGTTTATACCAGGAAATAGTTGGGGCTTTTTTCCTGCCATACACGTCTTATTGAACAGAATGCCTTCATACATATGTTTTCTTTGCGAACAAGCCATTGTAACAAATATCTATGACACAAACATAGATTTTATGTAGTAGTTTTTTGTTCCAAACTTTGTTTTTTTTTTTTTTTTTGAACATATTGCCTAACATTTATGCGGGAAGCGAGAAAGAGAAAAAGGGAGATAGAACACCATAAAACTGAACAATTTACTGTAACTGGCGTCATAATGGCTTTAAAATTTAATATAAAATGTTTTATATGGTGAGAAATAGAAAAATTGCTACAAATTTCTATTATCTTTTGGCGTCTTTTAAGTAGCGAAGGGAAAACAAACGCACAAAGGGTAGGAACAAATGCCAAAAAAAAATGAAAATAGTTTCGTAAACACTTGAGTATTGAATAATTTTTATTAAATTTATGGCCTACTTTTAGGATGTTACTTAAATAAAAAAATATTCTAACATCAATGTAAGTTATTTAGGCAAAATTTTTTAATAAAAGTCATAAAATCTAAAGCCTAATTTTAGGCTGGAAAACAAATTTCATATTATAAAATTAAACATCCTGAACACACATGCCACCGCAAAACCTTTAAATTATCTGTTATTTAGAAAAAATTGTTTTATTTTCTAAGCGTGGCCGTAAAAAACCAACAACACCAACAGCCAAAACTGTAAATAAAAAAATAAGCAATCTTGCAGTTGTTATTGTTGCCGCATGATAATAATAAGCAACATATTTTGCCTCCCAGGAGATAAAAGTCCATGAATATAAATTTCTCTCTCTCTCTCTCTCTCTCTTTCTCTGTATACTAGTCTTCTTCTTAAGTTTTACGTAGCAAACATGAGACGTTGATAAATTACAAGAGTTTAACTTGATGAGGCTTATAACACATACACACACACACACACGAAAACACATACGTGAAGTGATTGGGAATTAAGTTAAGTAAAGAAATCTTAATCAAAGAATATTTTAATTTAATATCCGACAGAGAATTAAAAAGCCATACGAAAAAGTGTGTGTTCAGTTTTGGTGTGCCAAAAACAAAAGGTTTAAAAAAATTTAAGAATTTTAAAAATTTTGTTCGAACTGATAAACTTTTTATTAATATCAAATTTTTCTTTTTAATATTTAAACATTTTTCAAATTTGTTCCAAAACTTTTCGCTAATAGTTCGTTCTACTTCTTTAGAATTTAGCATTATTTGAAAAATATTTATAAGATTTCTTTTTATAGAATCTGGGAATTATTTATTTTCAAAAGCTACTTTATTATATTCAACATTTTTTATTTTTCGAATTTATTCTATGAGCTAAATTTCAGTTATTTATTTTATAAAGCTTTTTGTAATAGTTCTATTCCTTACATTTAGCTCATAGAATAAATTCGAAAAATAAAAAATGCTGAATATGTTTTTTTATCTTAATACTAACGCGAAGTTACCCGAAGTAAAACAATCGTTGACTTTAAGATGTAAAACTTTGTAGCATGAAAGCTTAATATTTATGAACATAAGTATTTAGTAAATAAAGACAATAAAAATTAAAAATACTTTTAACAAAAAGTCCAAGATTTTACACCTTTCGTCCCTCTCAGTCAAAACGTTCAAAATGTATACTCTAGTTTTATATTCTAGTAAAAATTAACAAACTTTTTAAATTTCAGATCTCTGGATGATTTACTTTATAGAAAATTTAAATTCCCGTTATTTATATATATATATAAACGTTTGTGCCTTGTATGTGCTCTTAAACTCAAGAACCGCTGGACCAATTGGCATCAAAATTAGACAATAAATTATCCTTTCCAGGAGCTAGGTTTCTCTTAAGTTTAATCCCGGTAGGTGGTGCTGTTGTCGTAATATAAAAATTTTTTTATTTATGGTACGATTTGGCTGAAATTCACAAAAAAGTACCAATAATACAATTTTTACTTTTTTCCCCCTTATTTGTAAGCTATATGTTTTAAGTCATATATTTAGCTCATAAATATATCTTTGTAAGAAATTTTTAATCAGTATATTTATAACAACAGATAATAAAATTCCTTTTTTACGCCGTTTTCTGTTTTAAGTTTGCGCAATTTTTTATTTTGAATGAAACCCTTTTAACAAAAATTACCAAGAGTACGAATTTCTACCCTGTTTTCTCACTCAATGTACTTTATTTGTTCGCTGCCTTTATGTTAAGGAACATAGGTTTTAAGTTCTAGAAAAGTTAGTTTAAAAAAAACGGCGTCACAAAAAGTACCAATAGTACGCATTTTCAGCCTTTCTGCGTATTTAAGTTAAAATTAAAATATGTATGTCTCTGGTGATGGTTTAAGCATAACGTAAAATAAAGTTTTAAATATTTGCAGTATAAATGGGTGAAATAAAAAGTATTCAAAATTATTATTTTTACCCACTTAAACACCCTTAAAGGTCGCTTTTTAATTTTTGTGGCACTAAAGAAATTTATACAAGCAACAAATTTTTATGTAGGATCGCAAATTTATTTAAAAAACGTGTTTACAAAAAGTACCAAAAGAACGAATTATAACCCTTTTTGGCCCTTAAAATAAAAATTTTTAAACCTTTTTCCGTGGTAAACTAAAATAATGAAAATAAATAAACTTTTTAAATTTTGCAATCTAAAGGGGCTTGATTAAAAAGTACCCGAAATTCCCTAATTTTACCCTCTGATTTGTCGACCTTCAAAATGAACTTTTTATGTAACATACCGACGTAGCTATAGCAATTCAGAAAACTAATCATTTTGAATTAAGGATCTCAAAATTATTCGAAAGAAAAAACGTGTTAACAAAAAGTACTAAAGTACTAAAAAGAGTTTTTACCCTATTTTCCCCGTTTTGGCAAAAGCTTTCCCAATCTATATCCCTTGTGATTGTCTTTTGGGATTGATTAATATGTACCTAAAATTCCCCTTTTCACCCACTTTTACCCTCTTAAGCTAAAAGAATTCGTACGAAAAAAATTTTTGGATTTAAGATGAAGGATTACTTCCAAAAAGTCGGTTCCATTTTTGCACTCTTGACCATGTTGTCATTTTCTGGTTCAAAATTGCGATAACATTCTATCTTGGTACAGAACTTCTTGAAAATCGATTCAGCCGTTTGGGTGTGATTGCGGAACAAGAAAATAAACTTAAACCTCATTTTTATAATTAATAAAAGGATTTTTTAATATAAATTTTGTTTCTGATTTTAGATAAAATATTTGATTTTCATTCTCCTCCACAAAAAAAAAAAAAATCTATTTTTGCAAAATTTTTGTATATATTTTTAAAATAAATTAAATCCCTCTCTTTCATCTAAGCGTATTATATTAATTAAGCTTGTTTTACTTTCAAACGATTTTGCCACGTCATTAACAATTTAAGACAGTTATTATTAATAAAACTTTTTGCTGTTTTTAAAATTTTTAATATCAATTTTCAAATTTTTTTTTTAATTTAACGTTTCTTAAACTTTGGCCCCATTTTTAGCTCATTGAAATTTGTAGGGTGGCTTGAGAACACATTTTTGACATTTCTCATGAATAAGAAAACTAAAATTTGTTTTTTCTGGTAAAAAAAAAAACAAAAAAAAAAAACTACACTCACAATATTATTACATTAACGGTCTGTAGTTTATTTAAGAAGAATTTCGTGCAATAATTTTAAAATAAATAAACATTTAAAATTCCCAGCAAATTTATTTTTAACTGATGCTAACACTTATTCAAAAAAACCAAGTGCACATTAAAACGGATTTTCGGCTGCATTTAATATTGTCCGTTGATAACGTCAAAAGTATCCTGTACACAGAAAAAATTAAAAAATTTCTCTAATCACCAAATTTATACCAAATTCATAATATCAAGCATACCTGTTAAATGTCGATTACGATTAGTAATCAATTAGATTACTTTTTAAAAAGAATCGTAATGATTATTTAACTCTATAAGAAAAAATTTCTGATTACTAATTGATTACGATTACAAGTAATCAAAAAATAATCAGAAGTACCGGCGATTACTACAAAATTATCAAAAATAATCAAAAGTAATCAAAAAGTAATCCGATTACTTTCAACGATTATTTTTGATTCTTTTTGATTACTTTCAAAAATTGCGTATTCATTTGCACTAAAATTTTTTTTCGAAACAGTTGATGACGTGTTTAAAAATTTCATAATCAATAAATTTTAATATATTTATTTTAAAAATAACACAAGCAACATTAACTACAGCACGTAATTCAAAATAGATGAATAAAAATAGTTCAAGAAATAGTAAGTTGTAAACTTATTTATTAAACAAAAAAAAAAAAAAAAAAAACAATAATATTATAACAATTTTTGGTAATAAAAAAAAGACAAACAAAAAAATTTTGTTAACGAATGCCGAGCAACGATTATTGGCCGAATAATCGGTCGGACACTTATAATAACATATTTTTACAATTGGCATTCATTAAAACTAATTTTTCAAAGGAAAAATCAGATAATGATTGTCGCCTTGGACTGTTGACGATCCCGGCAAAAGAAAACAGTCGTTCCACTGGAGCTTAAGATGTTAGGGGAGTATTTAAGTATATAAATGCTTCCCTTAGCTAACCTGAGTGAGAGTGCAAGAGTAAGATTTTTGCGTGATTGTTTCGTGACTCATTTAATATTCTGATAAAAAACTTTAATGGGATTAAAATTTTTTTTAAATATTTCCGAAATTATTAAATACAAGTGAAAGTAGTAAATTATTGAAAAAAACATTTTTGATAAGATTTTAAATATATATATATACATATACAATATATTATATATATATATATAAAAATCAAAAGGCCACCCAAGTGATCATGAGTATAAAAAAAACTATAACGGTCCCATCTCAAATAATAATAACAACAATAAATACCTCAAGCAATTGTTTTCAATTGCAAAAAAAGAAATTAAGAAAAATGCAAGCAGAAAATAACAATAAATTCGATAAACAATATTCAGGGACACACAAGATCTTAACATTAATTTTTTGCCTTTTAACCCATTCTTAGCCGGGAACCTAATTAATATGGATATATATACATAAACCATTTTTGAATATGTTATATTATTACATTAAGTATCAAGCTATTAAATATAATACCGATCAATATGATTACATTTTTTGTTTGGTAATAAATAAATATAGTCAAATATTGGTCCAATTTTAAATGGATAAAAGTGTTCGCCAGTACATTTTTGAATAATGGTAACATTTAACTGTTTCCATTAATAATAATTGTACGAATGAATACGCAATTTTTTAAAGTATTAAAAAACAATCAAAAATAATCGTTGAAAATAATCGGATTACATTTTGATTCTTTTTGATTATTTTGTAGTAATCGCCGGTACTTCTGATTATTTTTTGATTACTTGTAATCGTAATCAATTAGTAATTATGCAAAACCAAAAATAATCGTAATTGTAATCATTACTTTACCCTTAAAAAAAAAAGTAATCTAATACGTAATCATTACGATTACTAATCATTATTTAACAGCTATGATATCAAGCAAACAATTTGTTAATTTTATTTCTATTACCAAAATGGTTATATTGATTACTAAATGTTTTTGAATTTTGAAAAAAAAAATTTTCAATAAATGATATTTTTAATTTTAATTAAAAAAAAGATCAAAAAAATTTGCCATTTCAAACAATGTGTTAATTTATTTAATTAAATATTGACAATTCCCAACAACAATTCTACATCTTTAAATTATTTTATTTTAAACGAAAAAATTCAATTAATATTTTTTGATATTTAATAAATATACTAATTGAAAATTTATTTCAAAGCAACTTAAATATTAATTAAATCAAAATAATATTTTTAATTTTCTTTAAACTAAAAAAATAATTGATTCAATTATCACATTAATTAAATTTAAATACTTTTTAAACCATTTGTTTAATTGATAAAAAACTTTTTCTGCGTACGTAAAATTAAATAAAGTTATAATATAAAATAAATGATAGTTCACTTAAAGAATGATTTGCTTGTTTTGTGTAGAAACAACAACAATACTGCAAGAAGAAAAACATACATTATTATCATATTTAAAAAGCAAAAAAATTAACATTTTGCTAAATTATTTAGTTAAATACATCATACTTTTAAATTACAAAATAAAAATATATCGGTTCTGTTCCTTCATATGCATTTTCTATTATCGAAATTTTTTGCCCAGTCCTAAGAAATTTATATCGAATTAAGTTTTTGTAAAATAAACGGTTTCTGAAGAATTTTTTTATGTTTTATTTTTGATAGTGATTTATTTAAAAATGACCAAAAAAAAACTAAAAAAGATTACAACACTCGTTTGTAAGTTCAAATATTAAGAATAAAATATTTATTGAAACACTTAGCAAAATTTTTAATCGCGATGTTGTCTTCAAGCTTTGCCATGCTAAAAAAAACACATATGTTTTAATAAAAGCGAAAGCAATGAACTGACACAATATCTCCATGTGAACTAATATTGTTTAAGTCTCTGCGCTAGTTATATTGCCTAAATGTTGAACGTATATTTCTAATGCACTCTACGGCCTTGTGTGGCAATCGAAGATCGTTTCAATTTGAACACTTAGAAAACATATGATAATATTTTGTAAAAACACGCGTTTAAATAAAACCAATTAAAAATTATTAGTGTGCGTTTTTCGCGTGCATATAATTTTTTTTTTTTTTAATATTTACATGCATATTTTAAATATTTTTGTGCATATTTAAAATTTCCCTGATTCTTAAGTATTTAATAATTAATTTTAAATACTTCAAAATCCTGCTACTTTACAAACATTCTTCTTAAAAAACAACAATGATAATAAGCCAGAATGAGAGTAAAAAATATACACACTAACTTGATATGTGGTCTCCAAGCTGATTAACAGTTTGTATGGTAATATTTTATTTAATGCTGAAAAGCATACTTTAAGGCTTATTAAAAAAAAATGTTAAAAAAGAAAAAAATACAAACCAACAAGAACATGTAAGTAGCTGTAAACCATCCAACACAAGCCCTCCACTCACTCAACCAGTTTAATATACATGTGAATTAAAATAAGCAGAGTAAAAATTCTCCTTGACCTTAATTTAATTACAGATGATAATCAGCACAACAACAACTAAAAAAAATATAATTTTTATAAAATTGTAAATGAAAAAAAATAAAAAAATAAACTATAGGATTGTTTTGTTTTAAAACCCCTTGTGGTCATCAACACTACTTTAGAGTTCCAGTACATGGAAATTTCATCCTTTTTTTGAACAAGTGATAATCACAGTTATCTTATGGATATACAAAGTAGTAGTAGTGACTACATTGTGAACACCAAAACTACTTATTTACTTATTTCTTTATCGAAATGAACATCAATACATATTGCAAGAGGCGTAAAAGCCGCAAAATAAAAAGTCAGAACTTGTATACAAAACAAGAACCCAACGTAAAACTGAGATGGAAAAACAACAAGAGCAACAACTACAAAAAAAACACAAACACAAACCAAACAACCGGCCAGCATAATAAAAACATAAAGAAAAATTAACACTACGGCTTACAAGGACTTTATAACAACACTAAGTGACATACAACAGTAAAGCCCTTAGCCACACACACACACACAAGCACATAAATTCCTACACACATTTTCACACAAAGGAGATCAAATCCCTTACACCCATCAATGTTGTTCTCGTTTTTGTTGTTACCGTAGTTAGTTAGTCAATGATGGTTGCCAATCATTGACTTTTGTTTGGTCGGTGATACGAGTATAAATGTGGAAGGAAATAAAAAGCGAAAATACCAACAACCACAGCAACATAAACAGCAACCAGAAATAAGGTTCAATAAGCTTTAAAAGCCCTGCAGCGACAGCAACAACATCATCAGCAACATCATCATCAGTAGTCTGCAAGAAAATAAAAGTGACAAGTCGAAGATAAAAACCAGCGAATATAAACGCAAACAGGAAAGGGTGCGGTATGATAAACATTTAAGATGATGTTCAACGGCGTTACAACAGTAAAGACCCAGCAAAAAACAAAAAAAAAGCCCCCCAACCTGATATAAAGAAAAAACACACGACAAAATCCACATAAAACATTTAAAACTACAACGACCGTAAATTAAATGCAGACTATATGGAGAAAAAACAACAACAATTCCAAAAAATGCATGAGAACGAGAGGCAATAGAAAGACATTGAAGAATAAATAAATCAAAACCCCAAAACTCTTTTTTCCAACACAAACAGAAGTAAGAGAAAATTTGTACATATAAATAAAAACTTAAGCATACTTGCAGGCTAAATAAAAATAAAGAGAATGTTAAACACATATATATTCCACAAGTACAACAAAATGTTTTTTTATATTTTTTTTTTTGTTGCTAAGAAGAGAGAGTAATTTATGCAATATATGTTTACTTGCTTGCTTTTAGATTAAGTATATTTTTAGGCTTATTAAATGTAAAAGTATTTGACATTATCTGTATTCCACCGCAAAAATGTTGCTACTTTTCACGTTTTATACCTCAACACAAATGAGCTTAAAAAAATTAGTAGTATAACTTAAGATAACGATTTTATTGAAATAGTTAGCAACCATAATTTTTCAGATACTGAGAGATATTATAAAGTTGCAAACGTGTCGGCTTGTTAAGGAAAACAGAGTGTTGGTGGTAAATTGTTTACAAAGGGCGAATACATATAAATGTCAGAAAATCTTGGCAAAGTGGAAATTCATTAAAAATATGAAATTATTTAAAAATATTTAGGATAGTGTTGCTGTAGACTAGTTGATAGTGAGCTAGTCCAACAGTGCAGATTTATCGCTAGAGACTCTGGTATGTTTAACTAAAAGTGGTTAAAGGTCTAAGTTACTCGTGCGCGGTTAATTAAGTTAGATTATAATTTGTAACTCTTAATAAATAAATAAATAAAATTTTCCAAAAATTAAAAAATTTTATAAAACCAAATTCTTGTAACTTTGCAATTTTAAGGTTTTTTTTTTTGGTTTTAAATTTTCTATTTTATAAGAAATTCTTAACAAATAATTTTTTAAAAATTTGCTATTTTAAGGAAACTTTTTAAAATTTTTTGAAAATTCGCAATTTTTAGGAAATAAATAAAGCTAGGCACCAACAGAGAAAAAAATTTAAAAGTTTCAATTAAAAATTAAATCAAGAGAATTAAACGTTAATTCAAGTGAATTAAACGTTCACTCAAGTGAATTAAACGTTTAATTGATATGTACTATTAATTGGTTTTCTGGTGCAAAATTAATTAATTTTTTAATTAATATCACAAACTTTTCAATTAAATTTTTATTTTTTTTCTGTGAAAGGGACCATTAAAATCTGTTCGCAAAAGGGAAATGCCTCCTCAAAAGAACACAATGCTTTCCTTTATAACGCTGCCGGGACTCGAAAAAATGTCCGTCTAAAGGGGGTATCCGCTGAAGGATGCCAAAAATAGGTAACAATTAAATTCACTTTATCATTCTGCGCGAGAATTATAGAACTGCGCAAGAGGGATGGACCTGTGAGTTCACCTGCTCCATATCCAGGGCACTTTGGCCTGGTTATGATGAACGGAGAACCAAATCTCTACTTAGGTTCAATAGGGACCAAATCAGGACTGTGGTGTCGGTCATGACTGGACACTTGCCTGCTGGGACTCATGCTAGAAGAATGGCTCTGGAATTCAATGACTACTGTAGACGCTGTCATGATGAGGAGGAAGAGGACAGTGTGCTTCACTTTCACTGTCAATGCCCTGGGCTAAGGGGCATCAGGTAGAAATACCTGGGAGAGCCGGTGTTTTCTTGTTTGTAGGATCTATCTAAAATACAACTAAGATTGCTTCTTCTCTGCATTGGATGCCCCGGTAGGCTAGCTGGTAGTGATCTAGTCTATCAGTACCGGGGTTGCGGGTTCGATTCCCGCCAAAGACTCTGGTCTCCTGCAGACAAGCGAAAAGCTTCGCGGGATTTAGTGTAGGAATAATAAAAAAAAAAAAAAAAAAGACGTATTTGCTAAACTCTGCAGCGACGCCATCTGAGTAGCTGCTCTTTGGGATTGGCATTGGCGCTGGGTATTACAAAGGGACCGCTGAAGGACCCAAGTGAGGTGTCTCTCGATGGCTGCCCGTGGAACCTTACCTTACCTAATTCATTTTATAACATTTTTAATTAAAACTACTTTTATTTTTAATTAATGCTTTAATTAGGGCAACATTTTTTTCTGTGTAGTAAAAGAGGAGCGTTGGGAAAATCGGACTGATTTTTTATTTTCGCCAAAATGTTGGTATTTTTCATTTCTCATATTGCATTATTTATCAAATAAATACTAAAAAATTTATTTTAAAAAATATATTTTGTTCAAAATTCTTTAAATGTTTTATATTCCCAAAATAATAATAAAATGAAAAACTATTAGCTAATTCACTAAGTATTATAAAGTGCAAGTTACTAATTTACTATTTTAAGCTCTATATCACTGTTATGAACAGCCTGTTTTGCTATCCTACGACAAATTAGTAAAAACGTTAAAATGAAATGATAAAAAATACATAAATATATTTTTCTTCCTAGTGAGTGTTAAAATAATTAATTAAAGAATTTATTGACCTATGGCCTATTTTCAGGATAGTATTTAAACATTATGTTAATTTTAATGTAAACTTAAATCGTATTTAAATACAGATTGATTTATTGAGTTTTTTTTTGAAAAGTCTTCTTTAATTAATATATTCCAACAAAAGTGAATTTATTAACAAGGTGGCCGTAAAAAACAGCTGTATGATTTTGCTTTGCCTGTTGTTGTTGTATTGTGAAGATATTGGCCACCTTGCCAATTTATTACAATGGAAACTTAAGTTGAATTTAAATGTACTAAATCGGTGAATTTAGTTTTATTTGAGTGTTTAGTGAGGAAGAGAATTTTGTATTTAAGTCTATTTTAAACATAAATGTATTTTAATATCAATCATGAAAATTTACCATTAAAACTTTAAACAAAGAACAGCTCAAAAAGCAGCACACTGACAATACATAGGGAACAAATTTGTATTGTCATATCATATTTAAATTTGAAAAATAGATTAACATTTTTAAGACAGTCATGAAATTATAGAAAATATTTACAACCAATATGACAAAATAGAACACTTTGTGAATTTTCTTTAAATCGGATGGTTTGAGAAAAAGTTTTTTCATTTCCCCAATTTGTCATATTTTTTAGTACACTTCAAAACATTTCTTATTACACTTCACGACGAAGAATTTGGACATTTTTTGATTAATCCTTTAAAGGACTTTTTTAGTTTTTTGTTTATAACTTTCTTAATAATTGGCATTTTTATTTCTTCTTCAAAGGACTCTTTTTTAGTTTCTTTTGAAGTGTTCTAAAATTTCACAAATTTTGGGATGGAAAAAAGTTTGTTTAAGCCATAAGTTTTGGCGTAAAATGCCGCTTTTACGAATTTGTTTTACAAATTTATGGAAACTGGAACGGAATTTGTCTGCTTCACCCCATGAATTTTTTCAATAACAGCAGATATTTTCACCAAAAAGCAAAACAAATCTCTCCACAAAACTTTGAGTTCATTTTGTATTATAAGATCAGTTTTGCAAAACGGTGGAAGAGACTGCATAAATTTTGAATGTTCTAATAGTCATTTTAGAAAATGCAGTTCAAAAGAACTATAAAGACTATAAAAGAACCTGTTATTTTAGTATCTGAATTAAATTAAAACTTTCGTTTTACCCCTATCTCGTAAACATGGGTCGAAATTGCCTAAATAGATCTCATTGCTTATTATTTTCAATACTAGTCAATGAATTTTTTTGAAATTAATGTAAAGTTATTTTTTTATTAAATATGTATCTATGTACAAAAATTTAATTTCAAAATTTTCTGAATTAAAAATGTAAGAAAATTTTCCAAAATAAAAATTCTTTGAAATTGGCGATGCAATATTTAAAATATCGATTCGAAATTTTTATAGAATAATTTTCTTGCTATATTTAACCATTTAAAAAGTATTGCATTAAAAAAAAAATAATTTAAAGCCAAATAAGGACCAGTCTCGTATATATTTAGAATTAAAGTTGGAGTCAGAGTTGGAGTCGGAGTCGGAGTAGCAATTAAGCAATTTCAGCGGTTGGGGTCGGAGTCAGAGTAAGAATTTTTTTTTGACTACGTCATAGCCCTGTTAAGGCAAAATAAAATATTGAAAGAAATTTACACCTTCTAATACATTTATACAAAAATCATTCCGAAACTTGCACTAGATGCATTGAATGTAAAAATAATAAGCAGAATTAACAAATATATGATGAGCTTTCTAAATTGGGCTAAATTCACCCACAAATACCAGGATATGGGTTACAAGTTTAGCGTAGATTGACTACATTACTTATTTATTTTTAAAAAATCTCTTATTCTTTTAATTAAATTCTTTTAAATAAAAATTTTAAGGTTTATTACTTATTAAAGCTTTAATATGCATTTTGCTAATAAAATTAATTTTCTTAAATTTCAAACACTAAAATGCGTCGGAATTTTTGTAGGGAACACTTTTTGAACGTGTAGGAAAAAGTAGAATGTTTAAGTTAGAGTAGATATTATTAAAAAAATCAAATAGCACCACTGCCGTTAAGGCAAACTACACTGTGTTGCAAAAATTGGCTTTCATCGAAAATTTTGCAACTTGTAGGAAATTTTAGAAAAGCATTTTTAGTGCCAAAAGGTTTATGGGAAATTTTACAATATAATCGATATTTATTGTAAATTTAACTTAAATTGTATAACAATAGAAAATCTTAAAAATATTTTATATCAGTATGAAAATTTTGTAAAAGTCGCAGGAATTCTTAACAGTTTTTTTTTTAATGAAAATTAAATTTAATTAACTTTAGCATAAATAAAATATTAAAAATTTGGATTAAAAACCTTAAACAGTTCAATAAAATAATCACAATACAAATTGTTAAATAGCTCTATGTTTACATTTGTCGTTCAACGTGAAAAAGAAAAGCAAAACATGAAAAACAGAAAAATGTACTTGGGACTTCAAGAAAAATTCTTGTGAAAAAGTATGAAAAACGGAAGAAAGGACGAACATGTAAATTACCTAAAATATATAATTATTCAAAAACAAATTTCGATTTACCAATTTGGTTTAAAGATTTATGTTTGGCTATTGATTGGCAGCCGCCTTCGCTGGTGGTGAGTGTTAAAGCGGCAAACACCTTTGAGCAGATTTTGTGGTTACTATTAAAACATGTCAGGGCAACATGTCCATGAATACCTGGGTTCAATATCCAGCTCAGTCAAGAATGAAAAATTATCAATAAATTTTAATTCATATCATGTTGTAAAAATTCCTTGCTTCATAAAAATAATTTAATGAAAATTAAATTTAATGAACTTTAGCCTGAATAAAATATTATTATAAATATTAATTAAAGGATTGAAAACCTTAAACAGTTCAATAAAATAACCACACCACTAATTGTTTTCAGAATATTAAAAACGCCTGGAAAAGTTTTGAAATTTTAAAAGAATGCATTCTTAAAATAAATAAATAAATTAGTTTGACAAAAACAAAAAAAAAAAAAAAATGCAAAGCCCATTTTAAGGGAAACGTCTCTTGCAAAGAGCGCAAATTTTTTTTATAAGAGTAGTTGTTAATAAGCTCTTTAAACAAGAATTATAGTATATGTTCAGGCTTTTTATAAATAAAAGAGTAAAACAAACTTTAAGGTTATTTGTTTTATGTCACTAACAAAAAACAAAGAAATAAACAAAACCAAAATTTGTGGTAAAAACTAAAGAAAAACTATGAATATGTTTGGGAATATATACATATATAAACTAGTAAAAACAGTAATATCAATTCAAAAAATACGTTAAAAAAATGTTGAAAAATTCTTAATTTTTTAAACACGGGCTTTGTAAAAAAAAGCTGTTTTTAAATATATTTTTTTAATTAACCTCATTTTCTTCTTCTTGTTGTTATATTCATAAATACTTTTGCTACTTTAATCCTTAAATTTTCACAAATTTTTATTAAAAGTCTTACCAATTCTAACGTGTCTTTAGCGACCATTACCTTCCATAACATATCATTTCATTCAGTGATTCTTTTATTTTCCTTTTACTGCCGTTTGGTTTAATAATAATAAAATAGCAAAAAGAGTGTATTAGGGAGAATGAGAGAGAGATTATGTGCATGTATGTGTACTTATCACTTGAAAGTAGTATAAAAATTAAGACAATAACAAAGTTTTGCTTATCAAGAACGTATTCCCAAAAAATATACATACATGTAAACACACATACATACACACATTCATACATACATACAAACAAAATTCCACACTAGACCACAAAGAAACAAGCGAAAAACCAAAATGTCAAAAACAGCTGATTAAAAATTCCTTTAGACGCCACATCTTAATCTACTGAGCGATAGAAGGAGAGAAAGTACTCTAATTTTCCCTAATTCTCACTTTTATCGTGATACCTTTTATGCTGATTTCTTCCTTCCAGTGACTCAACAAATTGTTTGTTATATACAGCATTCGCTATTAAAGGGCATCAAATGCTAAATAAAACCTGCGCTTTTAAATTTTATCCTTCGTTTAGAGAGTTGTGGAGTTCGTGAGAAGCCAAAATGCCATCCACAATTCAAAATGAAGTAGACATTACTACTAAGGATGGCCTTTTTTCTACTTTTCTATATGAAAAAAAAACTTTTTATGCTGTGTTTGTGTACTTGAAGACGATGACAGCCTCAGTCGTTGGAATACGCTCGTTCAAAACGCTACTCTAAACTTAGAAAATCCCTAAGCGTACGGTTTACTTTTTTCTGTTAAAAATTTAAGAAAAAATAAAGATAGTGAAAAATTATTGTAAAACCAAAAAGAAACCTTCTACGAAGTTTAAAGAAAGAATATTTAATTAAAAATAAAATCTAAATAACAAAGTTTACGGAAAAAATAAGAAAGAAAGAAAGTCAGTCGTTACTCTCATTTACCTACGCCAGATTTTCTCGGTCGGGTGACTTGAATTTTATTATTAAAGAAATCAAATGTAAAAATTTTGTAAAAAAAAAGTGCGTGAAAAAATTTCGAACATTGAAACAACAACAAAAAGAATAAAGTATATTTATATAAATTAAGTGTTGCCTATCTTTTAGGCTAAAAAGTTTATATTTATGTTTTATATTTTTATTTAAGGCCAGACGCTTAAATATTTCAAACTAATGTTCCTTGAGTTGTACTCCATTTAAAGTATATTGGCATTTAGCAGCAAATATCAAAAAAAAGAAGTAAAAATGGCCAGATAATAACGTAAAAACAACCATAAAACACACATGTGTTTAAGTTGTTAGCATTTAAATCCAAATCCTATTTAATAAAAAAAAAACATGCCACAAAAAAGTGAAATACTAAACTAAAGAGAAAAAAATATGTCATAAAACCATTATGTGAAGTTGTTTAGCAGCCATTTCAATGTATAGAACAGTATAAAAACCAAAACAAGTGTATACATTTAGGCGCCTTTTGTTTTAAAACAAATACCACAGTTTTTATCATAAATTGTGCAGTTAAGTGACCGTATACAATATTCTAAACAAAACCGCAATTTATTTAAAAGAAGAATAAAAAAAACCTTTTGGAAATAAATGCCATAAATTTTAAAATAAGGCGTATACTAAAGCAAATATTAATACAACTAAAGTGGTGCAGTTTATAATAATAAAAATATCAAAATAAAACATAAACAAATAAACATAAATTTAAAAATATAAAATAAATAAATTTAAAGGAAAGCTTACAAACTAACGATCTAAGATGAAATAGTATTTTTTCTATCAGCATATAAAATTTAACAATGTGTTTAGGTTTTAAATAACGTAAACTTTTTAGTTTTAAAACAAAGCTAAGCTTCAACACAATATCATAATTCTTTACGGTTTAATTCGCGTTAACCCCTTACCTACATTCATGGGTCAAAATTGCCCATTTTATGGCTTATTATTTTCAAAGCTAGTCAATGATTTTTTTTTTTTTTAATTTATGTACAATAATTTTTCTATTGAGTAGTATATAAAATGTCTGTACCAAAAAAGTTACGCATTTTGTAAACATGGGTCACAATTGACCAACACTGTTAAGTATAGAAAATATTCAAACAAATGTGCAACATGTAAAAATCTTTTCGAAACTTGCATTAAATGCACCGAATATAAAAAAAAAATAAACAGTATTAACAAATGTATAAAGGACTTTCTATGCTGGGAAAAATTGACCCACAAACACCACATTCGTTTTATTTTTAGTATAGATTAGTCAATATACAATATGCAAACAATTAAACAGGATGTAATAGCTTTTTTTTCAAATCATTCCTGCATTAAACAAAGTAAAAATAAACAGTATTAACAAATGCATGATGGATAAACTTTCTACATTGGGCGAAATTGATCCATAAATATCACATGCGTTTTATTTTCATAGTACAGGATAAGGTTTAAAGTGTTGTCCGAGAGTGGATTTTAAATGAAATTCGGTAGTATCACCTTTTGTCTTATAGAACTAGGATGGACCAAATTTTACTACAATAGCATTATTGGTTACGTTTTTAGATGTACCAATGTGTTTTCCGAGAGTGGGCTTTATATGGGGTCTTAGGTAAAGTATAGAGCGTTCTTAACGAAAATTATTTTTAAAATTTTTAGTAATATAAAAAATTATTGTGCAAACTTGAATACGTGTATTCCGCCATCAATTTATTAGTTTGAATTTGTAACAAAATTATAAAATTTTAGTGCGGTTGTTCCACATTTGGGTTCTTAACTCTGTTACTACTGAACCGGTTGTGTTGGATTTCAAACTTTAACTGCCTAGGACAACAAGAAACAGTGGGGCAGCAAAAAATATATTTTCTTTTGAGTCGGTTGGCGCAGAGTGTAATTTTAACAGACGGACAGACAGACATACGACCAGACGGAAATGGCTAAATCGACTTAGAATTACTCAAGGACAAATAATATATATAATTAATAGGTGTCTTATATGTAAGTTAAAAATTTTTGACACGAAATGCCAAAATTCGTATACCCTCATTCACCAAACGTGGTGGAGGGTATAAAGATATAGAGTTTAATGAATTACAGTAGAATCCATCGCGACCGGACAGTAGAGGGACCACTAAAATACTGATTCACAAGGATAAGGGAATAAAATAACTTAATATATACCTTCCTTTAGAGCTCTGACGCGACCGGAGAACAGTGTCAGTCGAAATAGAGTGTCGGCTTAACGAAGGTTTTTGTTAACACTGGACACTGTATATATATTAGGTGGTGTATGGACGAATATGCACAGGCCGTCCTTCCACCTTAAATTGTTCTAGGTATTATTGTAAATGTTGTGTAATATATTAAGATAAAAGGATAAGGTAAACTGGCGCCGGAACGACGTTGATGTTTGAAGGTGCATTTACAAGGGGAAAATTTTTTTTTTTTTTAGTTTTTATAAAAGTATTGCCATTAAATAATTGATTTTGCAGTTATATGTAAACGAGTCGAAATGTGTACGTAATTATCGTTCTAATGTGATACAAAAACAAAAGTTTAAAGTTATTTAAACTCCTCCGGCCATTAACGTGTCTCAGGCCACCCAGAAAAAACTTGCATTGCAAAGTAATGAGTTAAAAAGCTATTATAACTGCTCTTCACTACTTATACAATGGCATTTTAACTCATTATTTTAACATGGTTATGTCATTGGAGGCAAGTACTTACCACCCTCCCTTAAAAATAGGGAGTTAAATAAGTCATTACCACGTTCGCTTAAAAATAGGTACTTCACATTGGTATCAACAAAACTGATTTTGTCAACCAAATTGTTTTTTTAATTTAAATTACTTTCTAATTTGAATACCCTGCATTAAGGACATCAATTAAGTATTTATATTATTCATATTCAAATCTATTACAAATAGTTCTTCATTTATAAGAAATAAAAAAAACAAACTGTAAGAACAAATATGTCTTTAAAATAAATTTGTATTAGATTTGAATAAATAAAATCTTAAATGCCTTTTTTATATGAATTAATTATAAATTTCGCTAATAGACAAGTGCTTATGTATCAGATTATATGTCAGCCATTACTAAACTATTTCTATGTAATGCAGATGGTATGAAGTTGTCATTGAAAAGTAAGTTGTTCAGTAATTGCAAGTCATTACCAAGTTTTTGCTAGGACCAAATTAACATAATTTAAGAAATATTTGAAAAATAGCAAATTCTTACTAGAAAATTTTAAAAAATTTTATTTTAAATTAAAATATACCCGTATTTACTTGTGTATGAGTTTTTGTCTTCCAACCAAAACCAAAATAAATTATATTTTAACGGAAGTTTTTTTAATTTTATTAAAGGAATTTCATAATTTTTTATCATCACATTGGCATTTACTGAGGACATAATAGAGAATTAAAATATAAAAAATATGTCAATACCTCCCATAGTTTTTCCTTATGTGCGGTTTAAGTTTTAAGGTTTCCGAAAAAACTAATTTTTGGCCATATTTTAGCGACTGAGCCCACTTTTCATGCTATTATGAATTTTAAGTAAAACTTATTCTAATATTATAGTCCATATAATTTTAAATATACTCTGAAGGTTTTACAAAATCGGAAAACACAAACTCTAAAATCATGAAGGACAACCGTCAAATTTTGACATATTATGAATTTCTAGAGAAAAGATAGCGAAATTTTGTATATTTTTTGGATTTTTATGAAAAACCCTAAAGTCATATGAAGTAAAAACAGTGCAAAAAGGGAGATTAACCCTTGAGTGCACCTGGGGTCAAAATGGTCTTTTTAAACTTTGGAAATTCTGTCAATTTGAATGGTGCTATAACTCATTTGATGTATATTGATGTCGCTAATAAATCCACGCATTTGTTTTATTGTATGGCGTCGAGGGTGTCGGTGCGGTCCAGATTCGCAAGTTCATTTTAAGTAGCACTCTAATGTATATACAATAAAAAAAAAAAGATAAATCCCTAAAAGACATTTTTGGGCCATAAACTTTTATGTGGTTTTATTTTTTATTTAAATATTTTTTTTATAACAAAACTGCCAAGTGCAGATTGTATTAAAATTTTATTGCCTATTTTTTTGGCGAGAATGAAAAGAAATTGTAATGTAAAATTAATAATGCTTCAAAGTATGCCAGTTAATAAATCTGAGTTTATAACTTTAATGTTGATGACAATTGGATATTTTAAGGACACAATACTCACATATTTTTCCTTCAATATAAATTAAAAAGATAATATTTGTTTTTAAGATGAAACTTTAATATATTATTAAAAGATTAACTGCCATTTCCATAAAAATACTTTTAATATAATTAAGGTTTAGAAAACAAATTTTCTATTAAAATGTTTTTTAAATTTAACAATCGTTTATGAATACGGAGGCAGATCACTAATTATAATTTTTACTATTAAAACTTCCTAAAGATATAATCAGTATACAACTTATATAATTTAATATTTTATAACTGCGAAGTAAAACATATTGGACATGCCTGGTTAGATTTTGCCTCTGTTAAAAAATGTTGGACTCTTCCATCAATAAGAGCTAAATCCAATTTGTAGAATAGCTCGATAATATTTCCTTCTTCGAGCTCTTCTTTAAAACTTGTTAAGTTTGAAATTTATTTTTTTAAACGGCCATCCTTCGCTTATATAACATCTTCGGTTTCTTTAAAAAATACAAATCTTTTGAGCGGCTATACGTGATAGAGGGCCGGTAATTACCCCACAGTATTCTTCGTGAAGATTCTGTCAGTCTTAGTAGGAGGCTGGTAGCCAAAGAGAATGAATCAGTTGTAATGGTGGTCCAGGTTCAGTATTGGCCAGTGCGGCTATCGAAGCCACAGCTTCCATTTTAATTGGTTTGGTTCTATTACGACGGCAAAGTTTTCTCATTTTGTTAAGCTCAATCTGGGCTTTTTATTGACTCTAAAAAAATTGCAACTAAATCTTTGCTGTTACGCTTACGAGGAGATGCAGCTGTTGAACGAAGAAGTAACGTGATGTTATCACCTGTTTATGATGATAAATAGTCCGGCTGATTACTCTGCTCGCATTCCGATTTTTCAGAGAACAGGAGTTTCTTACCTCCTATAGTAAAGGGTGTTAAAAAATTGAGGTATAATTTTTATGTTAATAAAAAAAAACACAGTTTTTAGATATTAAAAATATTTCTATTTCACTTTATTACAATTAGGTTCCGGTTAAAAATTAAAAGTTATGTCGGCCAAGTGACCCTCCCCCCCCCCACTACTGGCTCTACAGTCTCCCAATCTTTAACCAAAATTCTCAATCACGCTTTAGAATAAACTGTTGTCAATGGTTAATATCGATAATATTGTTTTTAAGCTCTTTAACTGTTGTGGGATTATTGCTGTACATTTTCGACTTAAAAAAAAGAGAAAAACACAAAACAAGTCTAAAGGTGTCAAATCACACGATCATGGTGGCCACTCCTCACTCCTCCTCTACGAGAAATAATGCCTTTTTGAACTTTTATTTAAAAAGAGTCTGTTGAAACGACATATTCTCTAAGTCTAAATCATAAATATTCCGCCACAAAAAGCTTCGGATCATCTCCCTGTAGCGATTTCGATTTACCATTGAATTTGGATACCCTTTAGATCTGTGCTTCTGAGCTTTCGTTAAAATGTGAATATTTGAAAGTAATTGTGAAATTACTTTTAATTAAGCCAATCAGAATATATTTGCTCTTCGGCAGCATTTTTTTAACTGTTATGAAAAATATACGTGCCTTTTTCACAAAATTTTTTAGATCTTTATCTTCAACATTTTTTATCCAATTTTATGTATGAAATAGTCCTAAATAACTTGCTTCTTTCTTATATGGTTAAGCGATTTAAGAACTGGCATGTGCTAGAAAACAATAAATATCTCAGACAGCTCAAAGATGTTCAAGTTCATGTTAATAAAATAAGCACTTAAGTCTTCATTCTTGCTTTTAAAACAAATTAACTTGGACAAATCTGGACATTTTTTTAAAGCTTACACATATTAACAGAAATTAATTTTAAATTCCTTATAAATTTTTCTTCTGGTTTGTCTGTTTTAATTGAGAACATTTTACTAATTTGTCATATATTTGATTGTTTGTTGACCAAAAACATTAACTACATACCAATACCTTTATTCGCCATTGCTTAAATGCTTAACATCTTTATAACCAAACTACGCCACTTATGACTACATTTAAAAGGAACAACTCAACACAATTTTGTACCTTAGAAGAGAAAATCACACAATCATTTGCAACCACAAGCTTTGTTTTTACATACTTTGAAGTGTAGCCCAAAAAGTTGCAGTCACATATTACGCAAAGCAACAAGTCAAAAAATTCCAATTTGGTGACTTTCCGACTACTGTGCAATGAAAAAAACATTGAAAATCTTTGGTTTTCTTTTTTAACAATTTTGAATAAATAGAACAACATTTTGCTTAAATAACATCATACCAACTACTTCACAAGGACAACCCATCACCCTCTTAGTTGTATCATATTAAATAATTAATAAACAAAAAAACTTTAAGATTTTCACTAAAATTGTTTTCTTTTTTTTAAATATAATATGGGAAATTTTCTTTTTTTTTATAATTAACTTAATTACTAGTGTTTGCCCAGTAGTCGAAATTCGACCACAATTATGTACGCAAATATAAAGAAAACAAACATACAAGTACAGTAAGAGTCAAAACAACGTGTACAGTTGCTTTCCAATACAAAGAGTGTTATGTTAATACCAAACATTTTTAAATTTCTATTTTGACAAATTTGATCCGATTTCAAGCTTTCTGTCATCTGTAAAAAATACGTTGCTCCAAAACTTTATGAACGCATGTTGGACACAAAAAAACGTGATAAAGGTAGAAATAATAAATTCCACGGAAATCAGTGAAGCGGGATAGGGTTGGTTGACGTACTACGTCCTTAATCTGCTGGATAAACCCAAAAGTCGGTCGATGTCAATCCAACTAAATATCTGGGAGCATTTGAACAGACAATAAAAAAAAAACATAAGCAACAAGAACTTTTTAAAGAAAACTTTACAGGAAGAGTGACCAAAAGACTATACTGAGCTAACTTTTAAATGGGTAAAATCGATGGGCATGAGAGAAGAAGCCATCTTAAAAACTAAATGAAATCAAACAAATCATAAGCCACTTAATTTGCTTAGTATTTTAAAACTGTACTCTTTTTTGACGCCTTAATAACAACGTAAATTCGTTTTTAGTTGCAATGTTTTTGTTGTTTTTGAAATATTTAACATTTTTTAATTTTATATTGTAATAACATTGTTTAAAGTTTTGTATATGACATCAAACTTCTAAAATTTAATTTCTTTTTTACTAAAATAACACTTTTTATATTGGAAAACCAGCTGAACACTTTATTTTGACGCTCACGGTATATATGAATATACATGTTCCGAGAATTCGTTTTTTCCGTCTTAGTGAGTCGATTTGGCGAGGGTTCCAATTGAAAACCCAAAAAAGTACCAAAGACTTTCTTTTTATAGTTACTCAATCACTCTGGGCTCTTCATGTTGAATTTTATGTTTCTAGGCTCAGTATTAATAAAATTTAAAAAATTAACAGTTAAAGAGCGAAAGAGTAACAAAAATATCCCCCCTCTTCTTATAGTTACTCAGTCACTCTGGGCTCTGCAAGCTTAATTTTATGTTTCTAGGTCCAATACTGTGGGAAATTCCAAAAGTACCAGCTAAAGAACAAAAAAGTACAAAAAAGTTTCTCATCCACTCAGGACATTGTATGTTTAATTTTATGTTTCTAGCTTCAATATTAACGAAATTTAAAAAAGTACCAGCTGTAGAACGAAAAAGTACGAAAAAGCTCCCCTTTACATATTCTTATTCACTCAGTACCACGTGTTTGTTATTGTATGTTTCTAGGTCCAATATAACGAAAATTCAAAAAGTACCAGTTCGAGAACTAAATGTGCCAATATTTTTCATCGAATAGGTTCTCATTCACTCAGGACTCTGCACATATAATTTTATGTTTCTAAGTTTAATATTATAGAACATTGAAAAATTACCAAATGGAGCAAGAAAAAATGAAAAAAAGAAATTAATTATCCCGGATTTGCCTTTTTTGGTACTTTTTTTTTCTCCCCATTGACGTATCAAAAGTTTCAATATTGTAGTAAAAGCCCCTAATACATTTGAATGAATGGAGAATAATGTTTTGTTAAAAAAGTACCAAAAATAAGTACGATACATTGTTTTTTTTTTTTTTTTTTTTTAGATAAGTTTCGAATTTGCAGACGCCCGAAAAATTAATGGCCTTCGCCACCATGCGTTGCGTCTCAGGCCTGGAACGAAACAAAGTATTTGTAGAAGTAGCTGAAGCTGACGAATGCTCTGTAGCCCCACAAAGTTTAAAATTTCGAACTTTGTGCTTCAACTGGAACGAACGCCACAGTACTTTGAAACTGCCACTTTAAATTTTCACGGCTTACAGCACTATTCGGAACATTGTATAAGAGCTACTATTCTCTTAACCATTTAACTAGAAAGTTCTACATTAAAAATCAATCATGTTCTAAGAATACGGCAACAAAACTTAAAAAACAGCAGATTTTAATGCACTTAATTTAAAAAATCACTTAAATATAAAAGCACTTTTACATCTCTATTTTTTAAGAACAAAAGGTATAATTTTCTTTTTTCTAAAGATTTTGATTAAGAAAATGTTTGATATCTGTAAAAGAGAATCTTAAGAGGCAATTTGATAAAAGAAAAGATTTTTGATTAATGGCCATGGCTTATTGACATGATGTTTATAGCATAGCCGTTAGGCGTTTAATTTAAAATTAAATTAGTCTACTTTTAAGTAGCATTTAATCTCTCACCTTTGCTAGAAAATTATAAAAAAAAGCCTTTAAAAGAGAATTATTCAATAATAAATATTAAGTACAATTAAAAGTAACTAACAAATAAAATGTGTGATATTTTTTCTTTAAAAATCGATATTCAATACCAATTTGATAAATGTAATTTAGAATAATTTAATAAATTTAAAAGTTTCATAAATTAATAAAACAAACATTTGCATATTAATAAAAATTAATAACACTTTTTATTCGGAAAATAAAAAAGTCAATTTTAATTAAAATATTAAAACACAACTACGCAATTAATGTTTGTTAACAAAAAAAAAAGGAAAAACTCTTGAAATGTTTTTTTATAACAACAAAACCATAAATAATTGACCAAACCGTTCGCACTAAAAATAGAAAAAAACGGATTATTTAGTTAGTAACAGGTGTTTTTTCAGAGGCATCTGAATTTTTTTTAAATAAAACTCAAGAAATTCAATGGAATAGCCAGCATTTTGGCTTTACCAGCTCACAAACTGCACGACATTTAACGTCTAAAAATAATTTCTGGCATATGGCCTCGACGACTGTGCCTTATGAACATCATCCTGTCGGTGCAATTTTGCACAAGTCTTTGAGCATACCCTGGCTTATTACGTCGAATGTTGACTTCTTAATGATCAATCATTTCTTGTTTATCAGCATAGCCCAGATATTTTACTTACCCCAAGAAAAACTAGTCCAAAGGTGTCAAAGCACACGAACGATGTGGCACCTTCTAGGTCCAATTCTTGAGATAAGTCGTTCACCAAACGTTTGGCTCAACAAGTGTTGGTTTCACGCGCTGTATGGCATGTTGCTCCATCATGTTAGAACTATTTCTCCTTCAATTGATCTACAATGACTTGAGGAATAAAAAACCTAAATCATTTGTCTGTATCGTTAAGTGGGGAACAGCATAGTCGCTGAGTACAACTTTCCGAATAGCGCTGCAAGCTGTTTAAAGTTCAAAATGGCGGTTTGAAAGTAGTGTCAAAAGAATACGAAGTTGTAGTAGTCGTTGCAGTTGAAGTTGAAGCACAAAGTTCGAAATTTTGAACTTTGTAGCGCTACTGAGCATTCGTCAGCTTCAGCTACTACTGCAACTACTTTATTCTTTTCCAGGCCTTAGTCATGCATCATATCGTGATGGCGCCGGTTTTGGATTTAAAGACAAATGGGCATTCGGCATGTAAGCCCCACCAAGCAATGATTCTTTCGGGATGCAATGGACTCTCGAGAGTTTCATGATTATTGTGCTCGCTCCAATAATTATAGCCCTGCTTGATTAATTACCCACACAGAAAAAATTATCAGTGGTTTTTTATCAATTAAAAAAATTGTTTAGTAAGTATTTTAATGTAATAAATGTGGTAATTGAATCAATTATTTCTTTAGTTGAATGAAAATTAAATATATAATTTTGATTTAATAAACATTTTAGTTATTTTGAAATAAATTGTAATTAAAATATTAATTAAATATCAAAAAATCTTAATTGATTTTTTCGTTTAAAATAAAATAATTTAAACTTGTAGAATTGTTGTTAGGAATTGTGAAACCCTGAGCATTATTTATGTAATTCAATTAACACATTGTTTTAAATTTTTTGATCATTTTATTAATTAAAAGTAAAAACATAATTTATTGAAAAAAAATACTCACAATTTTATAATTTTTACAATTTTTAGAATTCAATATAATAATATTGGTAATAGGTGCACTATTCACAAATTGTTTGCTTGATTCCATGAATTTGGTGATTACAGACAATTTGTAATTTTTTCTGTGTGTTACGTTAGAAATTAGTCTCATCGCAAGAGATGATTTGACAGCTAAAATCTGGTGCAACTTCCAGTTGATTCTCCGCCCACTCACAGAACACACGATGCAATTGATGGTCCGCTGGCTTCAATTCTTGCAACAGTTTGATCTTATATAGATGCAGGCCAACATCTTTCCACAAAATTTTCCAAGTTGTGAACGAGCAGAGACCGGGTTGGTGAGAACTGCGTTGGATCAATAAATTTAATACCTCTTTGAGACTCACGTCTACAGCGGCGATGACTTCTTCTGTACGCAAGGTACAGGCTTTGGATGAATACTTTCCAAACGAGTAAATGTGGTCATGAATCGATCCATTATATTAAATTGCGTATTAAATGCTAAGATGGACGATTGTGGGTACTGTAAACTTGACAATGTGCCCTATTAATTTGACGAACAGAGCGTGAATTTTGCAATAAATTTCCACAATTTGTAAATGTAGTTCTAGTGCAATGTGGTTTGCCAAAGTATTCTGAAAAAAGTCAAATCCACTTTATTGCTGTTCTGTACGTTAAAAAAAACACCTTTTATTTCCATTAGAAAGGTAATTGTCATTTAAGGCTGTGGGAAAAATCGCCCAAAGAAAAATGGCCCAAAAAAAGAAATGAAAAATCGCCCAAAAAAATTCCATGTAAAATTGGGCCTAAATTCATATGAAAAGTGACCTAAAATTTTTGGGCTATTTTTCGTTATTGTTGGGTGATTTTTCGTTGTATGAAAAATGGCCCATTTTTTTGATTTTCTCCTCTATGGTATAACAAACACCGGCTTCGCTTACTTAAGCTCCTCTGCACAGCCGGCCTTCGGCTCCATGGACACTATGACACTGGACGTTATAACATGCCACCGGGAAAAAATTTGTTTTTGCTTTTTGGGTCATTTTTCATTTTTTTTTGGGCCCTTTTTCGTTTCTTTTGGGCAAAATTTCATATATAACTTTTTGGGTCATTTTTCATGTTCTGGCGATTCTTCATTTGGGCGATTTTTCATTTCTTTTTTTGGGCCATTGTTCTTTGGGCGATTTTTCCCACAGCCGTCATTTAAAGCCTGACCATTTAAAAAATATAATACGCATATAAAAAACCAGAAAAAAATATAGCCGGTAAGACCCGATCATTTGATACCTTACACCAGAGTATTTTTTTAAAACAAATTTCGCGACTGCGACCCATTAGCAATCATGAAACTACCAGAATATTATTTAGATATCGTTATGTACATGAGATTTGTTTTGTCTTTAAGGTATTTCAGGATTATAAGGGTCCTATTAATTAATTTCGGACAAATTAGGAGAGCACAAAATTTCGTCATGATATAGTAGCTATCGTAATGGTTACTGTGGCCAATTGTTATGTCAATGCCATAATTTATATGGAAGTTGTGGCATTAATCTTCATTTGCATAGCAGCTACCTCGGTAGATCAACTTTCAAACTATTTTCAGCTCAATTATCAAAATTTAGCGACTTTTTAGGAAATAAGCAACAAAAAATTTTTAAAGCCAGAATGCGGAAGTTTCGTGTTTTTGTATATGCGGGCTTATAAATATAAACCGCGGAAGATAGTCTTGATAAAAAAAACTTACTAACTACCGGCTCGTTTTCAAATCGAGAATTTATTTGTGATGCGCAAAGATTTGTACCCAAGGAGTTCAAGAACAATCTACATCGAGAGTTTTTAACTGTACTTTGTGTGTTGATTTTGGCATAAATATTGTAAGCTGTTAGGGCTGAAATATCCAATGAATTAAAAAAACATTGCCAAAGGCCAACATCTTGTTGCTCTTTTGGTTGAGTATTGTGCCAACATTTTGTCCAATGTGTCAACTCCTCCATTATAACATTAGATTTTTTGATAAAACAATTTTGTTTATATATAAAATTCCTAACACAAATTGAATGGATAATGGCATTATCTTCCCAGACAGATACCATGAGTTCACATACAAAAATGTCCTCATGAAAGCGAAGGTAAAAAAGCTATTTCCGGGAGCAGTAATTGTATGGGAGCTTTTAGCAAATATATACTGATTCCAGTAAAATGTTGTAAAATGATTTAGATTGCAATCAAATAAGTTTGGACCAAACTTAATCTAAATATCAACATAATCGGATGGTTTATGGGCATAAAGACTCTATACCGGAAAGATTCTTGTATAGGGGCTATGTGAACTTCTGACAATTAGAACCTTATCACCAAACCTGTTAAAATGATCTCCAAAATTGCGAACTGTATTTTGCGCACAAGGTTTACATGGATATCCTGCTAGCCAGTCGGACTATCACGTTTGGACGATTCAAAAAGAGATTCCATGTCGATTGGTAAAGGCTGGTCTAGGAACAATATTCTCAGGTGTAACAAAACATCAGCACAAACGCATTATACCCTCTTCACTTTTGTAGTGTGTGTATAACAACTAAAAGGGAAGAGTTGGTCCAGTCTGTGCAAATTATACACTACACCACAGTATAAACAGACAAATTTTCCGAGAGTGAACCCTATTTGGAGCCCTTGGGATATTTCTCCACCTTTAAATTATTAAAGGGAGAGGGTTTATATGGGATTATATGAGAGCTATGGTAAACTATAGACCGATTACAATAAAACTTTTAAGATGATCAAGATAAGGATATTAAGATATTAATGGGCCCAATTTTTATCTAAAGAGCGACACAATATGATGGGAACAAAGTCTATATTCTGGAAAGAATAAGATTGTATTGGGCTTTGTCAAACTTTTAACCGATCAAAATTGCGACCTGAACTTTGCGCACAAGATTTACAGGGACAACCAGCCATAGGGAGGCCTTGTTAGATGAATTTATTAGCTGGTTCGAGAACCAATATTTAAATGTGTTACCAGTGTTGCAGGAATCTAAATCTAATTCGTCGCAGACGCAGAAAATTTCGTATTCGATGAAAATTAACTGTTTACGTTTACAAATAGACGTAGGATGGCATAACATTCGAAAAATCTTGGGTATAAATTGTTGAATTTTTAAATTATTATTTTTTCAGCAGTATGTAGCAATAAATGTTTCCAAACATTAACACTATAGGATTTTTATCTAAATACAAAGCGAAATTTGCTTGTACTTTAAAATCGTAATATCGAAGGATAAATAATTTTTACAATCAACATGATGAGGGCATTTCCAATACATATTCCCATTCTTAAGATAAGAATTATCCATTTTCATACGAAATTCGATTTTACGTAAAACTATTTTTAATCAAAATTTATTATAATTTATAAAAAAAGTAAAATCAATAAAACTATTCCTCAAAATTTTTAAAATAGTGCTAAACAGAGCTAAAAATATTTTATAAAAATGCTAAAGAAAATGCCAAGTGGTAAATGAAAATTTTGCAGCTAAATAAAAATTGGTTATACTAAATTTAGCCGCAAAAATGCCAAAATGGACACACTGGCAATTATGTAGCTAAATTCAAAGGAAAATTAATTTTAAACAACTAAATATTTTTTTTAAAAAAACGGATTATTTACGTTTCATTTAAGATAAAATAATTTTACATTAATTTTTTAATTTTTATTTATTAAACAGCATATTCCGTAATATGAAATAGTTGAAAAATATATTTTAACCGACAAAAAATCAAACTACATAAAAATATAAGTACGGAAAAACATTTTTTTTTTGGCAGTTTGTTTTTTGAATAACAAACATTAATGTTAAAAAAATAAAGTTGTTTGTAAAATAATTATATATTTATTAAATTTTAACAGTACGAAAAACGAATCTTATAACCTACAATCAGTTACTGTAATAATTTTATGAGTGTACGGGAACCTAAAAGGATATTTTAGGAAAAAGTACCTTCTAGCAAAAAACTAAATCTGAACAAAAAATAAATTTTAGAAAAAAAAAAATAAAAACTATATTCTTTTAAAGTGTTTTGTTTATTAAAAACTTAAAAGCCTCTTTTTAAGTATGTACTATAAACTTCCTTAACCTTAAAAAAATATGTCTAAAAACATTTCTGTAGCCTACTTTTAGGTTCACATTATAAACCATTTATTATTACAAATTCATACATTTAGCCAACCCTATTTTAAGTATATTTTTTAATAAATGTTCTTTTGAGCTAACTGTGCTTTACTATATACATATAACAATTCCTTTGTTTTATCCTTTTTACATTTTAAACATTTACAAATAAACCCAAAAATAACTTTAAAATTTAAAAGAAAAAGAGAAATTATGTCACAAACATTGACACAACTAATTTAATAATTCTTAAAAATAAGCAAAATAAAATAAACAAAAAAAAAATGAAATCTAAACACATTGTTAACCTCGTTAGATATTGTTGTCTAGAAAAATCTCTATAAACTCATCACTAACAACAAAAAAAAAAAAATCTTGCATTTAGGATACAATAAAAGGAGAATACGATTGTTTGTTGTAGATTTGTCTTATTTTCTGTACGCTTTTGTTAGATTTTATTGTACTGGTGTAATATTTTTGTATATTTTTGTTGTTGTATTTGTTGTCGTACGGATCAAATGTAATGTCAAATGCTACGCATCCCTTAAACCTAACTAAGCGTTAAGCATACTCAACATTCCATACAATGTTAACAGCAAGAGCAACAACACAAGTAACTGACAGCAGAATGAAAAGCTACAACAAACAATTTATCTATACAAAAATATGTGAAAAACAAAATATGAAATGAAATCTTTATTTTCATCTTTTTACAATGTTTTTTGTATTTTTTTCTATTTTAGACCGATAAAATACGAACAAAAAAAAAAAAGATTTTTTTTTACAAAAAATTACAACAACTAATTGTAATACAGCTTTATGTTACTTTTGCTGACCACTCAGAAAAAAATTAATGTATAAAATAAAAGAAATACTAACAAAATATTGAAGAAAAATTCTCTTATTTTGTTAAATTTGAAGTATTAAAAATCACAAAAATAAATAAGAAAACGAATCTTTAAGACAAAAAATAGATTTTGATGATGAGCGACTGAATCAAGTGGATTTTAACAAAAGGAATTCAAAGATTTTTAGAAAAATCCCTAAAACTCAAGATCCTTTTTTTTTATTTTACCATCAAAATATCTGTTTCTAATCCTGCAATAAAACAAGGGAAAACAAAAACACCACCAACAACAACAGGCATTACATCAGCTATAAAACATTGTTTATGTTTGTGTGTGTATATGATTTGACCATTGTATATATTTCAAGTGTATAAGTGTGTGTTTACTCATATTAGTGATTTTATTTTGTGCAAATGTGTCAACCTCAACAAGCAACAAAATCATTTTTGAAATCATCGTCAACAACAGCACCCTGAGGCAACTTTAGCAGCCAGAGAAGCGAAGGAAAAATAAACAAAGGAATAATAACAAATATAAATCCCCAATATTTAAGGTAAATCAACAAGACACATAAAACTCATCTTATCTTGTCAATAAAATAGAAAACGAAAGCAAAAAAAAAGTGAATTTAAGTCGTTTTTATGCGAAAGTTTTTGGTTTCTTAGTTAGTTTAGTTTGGCTTTGTCGGTTTAAGTTTCATTTATTCGGCGAAAGATCCCCAACACGATGAGTGAGGAGTAAAATAATAGCAGGGGCAAGATATTAATTTGCAAAAAATTATTTACGTTTTTTCAATTCAATTGCCATTTTGTTTTCAAACACCTTAAAGTAGGCAATATGACTATTTTTAAAATATCCCTAAAACTATGGAATAAAAAATATTTTAGCAACCACCTAATAATATGCAAGAAATATGAACAAAATTAAGAAAAAGTTTTTTATTTTGTAAATATGTATTTACTTTGTACTCTGCAAAGAGGTACTTTATTCATGAAAAGCGTAAGATGAACGTTCGTTGTGGTTTTATTAAAATTTTTGTTAAAAGGTACGTTCTAGAAAATATGTTATCTTTATTGGAAAAATATATAATTTTTGGAAATAAATGACTTTTTTTAATACCAACATATCGTTAGCTAAACTGCAAAAAAAAGGCGTAACTAACCAAAATAAAATTTTTCAGGAGAAGCAAACAACTTTGTAAAATAAAAACCATAAAAATTATTAATGGTTCAGAAAAGACATGTAGTTTAACCATCGCTTTACCAAATATTTTTAATGAACCTTGTTTACCAATACCCACCCAGATGTTAGTGCATGTTTATAAGCAATGAGGACAAGTTTTCGTCATACAATTTATTTTTTCGGTTTTTTGTTTAGTGAGTAAAAATTTCCTTTTAACTGAAACAAATTTAAGAAAGTTATTAAAGAAATAAAACCAAAATGGTAACCCCGGTGTTAAATGCCAATTATAATGGCATTTAAAATACGAGTAATCCATCAAAAAATCGATTTTGGATTTTTGTTAGTCACGCATTTTTGCATTATAGCTGACGATATGTACTTTCACAGTTAACGGCCAATTTCACAAAGTTCAGTTAAAACTAACGCTCACTTTAACCGTACGAGGTTCAACCAGATCTGAGCAGACCTTTTCTCAAAAAAAATCCTCCAAGTGGCCTCACCGAAGTTGTTTTGCTTATTTACATTGAATAATAAAAAATATCAAAGCCTTACGAGTTCTTTATTAAAAATTTCTTTTGTGACATGTTTATCGGTAACACCAACGGTCTTTACCGGCAGGACTTCGACGTTTGTTTTTATTCCTCCAGTGTACTTTTTTTGTTTTTGTACTGAAGCCTTTTTCTGTACTTCCTTTTTTGTTTGATCAATTACTTTTAAAAATATTAATAACAAACATTTTTCCTCTCAGTAACACAATTATTTGGTGGCTTCATTCATTAATTCCTTAATTAATCCCTCCAAAACTCCAACTTTCAGTTTTTTATAAACTCCCTTTTGTTTTGCAAGGGATTTTTTTCGGGAAATAGTGTGAATTTTCATTCGGAATTTTTATTTGTTATAGGAGCAATGAGGAAAGGGAAACATTTTCCCCCTAATTTTTTCGAGATTGGGCTGTTTGATTGAAGCCAGCCTGGACTCTTAGGTTTTTGAAAAATATGATCTTCGCAGTGACTTAGAGCCCGAACTTTATTGGAGGAAGGTATTTAAATTGTTTCAATATTTCGAAAAATAATAAACATTATTTTTATTTTGTTATTTTCAAATGCTTCAATCGAGAGTATATTACGCGTCTTAAGCATTTGTTAAACTAATTTGAGAAACAAACTGAAATCAATACAAAAATTTGGTTTAGCTTTTAAACATTCCCTAGATATATGCAACCTAATCGGTACCTATTTATACAAAAGCCTAGTAAGAAAACTGAACGTTTACGTAAGAGTAATTAAGTATTTTTATCACAGCAGCAAAAATATTTTTTGTAAAATGATATTAATTTCAAATTTTATTGCCTAAAATAGGGCAACACAAAAAGTTTTATTTTGCCTCCAGTAGCATGCATTAGAATATGTTTTGAAGAGATTTTTACCGATATTTTTTGAACAAATAATTAATTTTAAATTAACTGTTTTTAAATAATCCTATTCTAAAATATTTTTATTTATATATTTTGAAGTGTTACAAATACAATAAGACCATCGCATCGTTGTAGTAAAACAGATAAGAGTCGCTGGCGGGAATTGAACCAGCAACACTCGTACTGACTTCTCTCTGCAAACTCACATACTGGGCACCTAATAAAATTTTTTGCAAAAAATTTCATTTTTTACCTAAAAGTATGCTATTTGTTTGACCTCTTTTATTTTTTATATAGCTCACATTTGTGTTTGTATTTGTCCAAACTACTGGCATACAATGGGGTGATTAGAACTTAAAGAAACTCTCGATACATGACGACATTTTATGAATTTTTTTCCATTAAGACTCCCAAATTCTGCTTACACTTTCAATGATTTCGTTTTATTTGATTTGTTGTAAAAATTTATTTCTTTTTATTTGTTAATTTTTGCGAAACTTTTCCCATTTACTTTTCTCCTAGTACATTTTTTTATTTTTTTTTTGTGTTAGAAATATTTTTGCCCCAGAAAAAGGCTACTAAAACATTTTTTTCAACAAATGGTTTCGTAATGCAATCACATTGATTTTTAGAAACCATGTTGATTTTTAGGGTTTTAATGTTTGGATGTCGTGATTTAATTAGGTGTAAATGTAGAATATTTTCGAACAAAGAGAGACACCAAAAAAAAAAAAAGATTAACGAGGGACCATCAATAATAAAAATAAATTTAAAGATGTGCTCTTTAAGTTAAGAAATTTTGTATTTCTAAACAAAAATATATTAAAAGCTTGAATTGCCTTCAATTCCTTTAAAATAAAACTAAACTAAATTGGCGATTCAAGTCATATCGTCATAATAGCCTCAATAATAATTTACAATTGTTTAAAAAATCAATAATAAAAACAAAACTATAATTTTTATGATGCTTGTCATAACTGAGTAGAAATCTAATCTACAGTAGAAATCCAAATTATGAACGGTTGCTCATTGTTGCTATTTTCAGACATGTGACTTTAAAACCTTATAACTACCTTATGAATCCCCCAAATATTTTGTTGGTAGTTACAGCTAAAGATGTTTTTTATTTGTTTTTAAAAACGCATAAAAAATTCCTTTGATTAAATTTCTTACGAATTTGTTATACATACATACATTTTTGAGGTTTCCGTAAAAAATGAAAAATATTGCATACTTTAAGGTATTATATAAATCTTTAAAATTTGATAAAGTTGTGGTCTTTTTAAAACTATAAAATCAATATATATTGTTACTTTTTTATTTTATAAAATGGCTTTTGGTTTATTTACTTTATAATAAACCTTTAAGTTTTTTTTAATTGCAAAGCAAAATAAATTTAACTCAAATAAATTATAATGTTCACAAAATTTATCCACTTCTGCCAGTAACGATTTGAATCACTTAATGACTAATAAACAACTAAAATTAAGATTTATGTGTCCGGCTGGATTTACAAGGCAAACCCTTTTTTATAGATTTCTCTGACATTCCTGTACTAATTATAGCAAAATAAATTTTAAACATTTAAATCCAAGGTATACTTTTAGGAGTAACATTTATTTTCCATTTATAGAGCATTCCGTACAGTGGCGTAAAAATACAATTATGCATAATAGTTTCAAACTAATACAGCTTAAAATTAAGACTTACAAGATAAATTATAACTATAGAACTATAAATTATTTTTAGATAAATTTAATTTCGTAACAATTTGTTTAATTTTTTAAAGACAAGTTTAAAAATATGTTTAAACGTCCTAAAATTTAATTTTGCAGCCTTCATTTAGGAGACTAAGGGAGTTATTTTGTAAAATGCTTTTCCTAACTTGAAATGTGCTTTTATACAAACTTTTAAAAATTCAAAAAAGTTTATATTTATATAAAAAGTGTGTATTTTTTATATACACAATTGAAATGTTTGAAAATTAGAAAAAAAAAAATTTATACCGCCTGTTCATCTATTTCCAACGAAGATTTCGTTCACCTTATTTACACATAAAACAAAGTTTCTTTTTGTTTTAAAGATAAACTAAACGAAATCTTTAATCAAAATCGAAGAACAGGTAACTAATTATATTTAAATTTGATTATAAATACTTTTGCTACAAACTTAACTCTAAGCTACTTACTAACGTTGTTCAATCCTCAAAGCCGACATATTTTATTTAATCCTTTCCTTTTTCTACATTAACTAAACAAAATCGTATATACAGCATACTTTCAGGGGTTATTTTTAACCTTTTTAAACTTAAACACAATTTGTGTATGTACATCTGTTACATGTTTTCATAATTTTATAGCTCAACCCAAATTTATTTTACTACAAATAAATATTTATTTAAAAGTTGCTTTGTAAAATTTCAATTAACTGAAACATAAAGAATTATTAAAGCTTCATCACATCTTTGGGTATGCAAACAGAAAATATGTGTAAGAACTACAAATAACCTCCAGCTGTATGTCACTTTCTTTAAGAAAAGCTAAACTATATATTGTAAAAAAAAGGTTTTTTTATAGTTTATAAAAGTCCCATTTCGCTTTCGTATGTACATATGTATGTACATCAAATGTGTGTTTATTTGTTCGAGAAAATAACATCTAGGTTATAGACGACAAAACTAACCTAAAAAGACTGATGATGAATGTCAAAATTGTCTAGAAGTCGGTTGTACTATTTTACGGAAAATATGTTGTAAAATAGATTCAAATTGTATGTTGAATTGAATGATGCCCAGAATAAAGAAGTTATTAAAATTGTTATTTGAAAAAAATGATTATGGCTTAAAAACAAGGACAACTTTAAAGGATTATGTTTTGTATTCAATATTAAATTAAAAAAATTACATACCATTTTAAAAATATCTGCAATAGAGAATAAATTAAAAATCAATTAGGTACTTGGTTAAATTAATAATATAATAAATAAAAAAATAAACATATAAAAAAAATTGGAAAAAAATTTAAACTTTAAAAGCTCGTAATGGTTTCTCCACAAAATATGCAATACTTTATATTTACAGCCCGTAAGATAGGCAGCAGTAATATATTAAATGATACTGTACAACTTTGTAAAAGATTAATAAATAAATAAGTAGCCTTGAAATGTTGTAATCAAGAATATCTTTAATATAACAGCTTTTTCAAACTGGAAGTTTTATCAATATGGGTGATTCCATGTCAAATCAACCAAAAGTGGGACCCGACCCTTTTCGGGTCCTGTTCCTATATGTTCCTATAACAGGAACAAAATTTTAAAAACATGAAGCTTTTATTTTAATATATCCATTCGAAATAGGAATGGCTGCACGACACGAACGGTAGGAAAAGAAAAAACGACTTTGCTAAAATAATGTATAAAACTCATTTAATTTCATGGAGACGTTACGTGACAAAAAGTGTACTTTTCTTTGAAAGTGCCCACATTGAGCTCCAACAAAAAATGCAACAAATAAACATTAAAATCTTTATCAATGTCGTTACTTTTTTTAACACCTAAAATCACACAAATCAGATTTGAAAAAAACTTATTGCTCAAAATAACAATACTCAAATTTTATTTTAGGATGATTTCAAAGTTGCAGGATTTTTAAAGAACAATTTGAGGAATTTCATAAAAAAAAATCAGCCAAAAAAAATAGGTTTTTGACTTAGTCTATTTTTACAATTTAATATTTTGTAGATATTACATTTTTTAAAAAACAATTTTTTTTAATATATTGCTTGTAGCCCCAAGTATTCTCTTTAAAATGACATACAAATCATTTTCGTATGTGCAGTAGATTTTGAGATATTGAGAAAATAAACTGAACGCATTCGGCTAATTCGGCGAAATTATGACATTTTGAATATGACGTAACTTTTGAAAAAAATTTTTTTAAATTTTTTTCATTAATATACATATGTTCCTTATTGGATAAAAGGAACCTTCACACCAAATTTCATTCAAATCGAAAGGGGTCGGGTCCCACTCTTGGTCGATTTGACATGGAATTACCCATATTTGAAGCTTTTGCAAATAAAAACAGTTTTTTAGCTGTAGCACTTTTTATATTAAAATATTTTTGACATTAATTTAAGATATTCCTTAAAATAAAACTAAATCGGCAGCCTAAACTATAATCAAAAAATGTCAAAGCATAAGTTATTCTCCATCGATTGCTTAAGCTTTTGTATATAAATTTTCTAGCGTTGATGACGGTAGTAGTGTATGCTAAGAGTGTCGTGGAGTTAGGCCGACATGACATCCAGGTTATTCTTAGTCCATCTGACCTAAGATTATACCATCTGAAAGCTTATTGAATTTATGAAATTCGTAAGCTTAAGATTTTTATACTTTTAATCAAAGTTTTTTGTACAAAATCAAACAAGTTTTAATAATTTTTTTTTATTTTTAAAACTATGAAGCTTTAAGCTTAACAGATACAAAAATTTTTTAAGAAAAACAACTTTGAACAACTTTAATTGAAAAACTTTTTATTCACTTAAAATTTTTTTTTTCGAAATTTTAATTTGCTTTTAAGGCTGAAACCTCTGCACAAAATTTAAGCGGGAAAAGCTTTTATTAAGGCTCTAATTGTATAAGGCACAATGCAACGCCAAAAATTAAATTGAAAGCAAAAAGAAAGTAAAAAATATGTTACAATTTTTTTTGTAGCTTTCTATAGAAATTCATATTAAATTTTTATATCTTGTGGCCTTAAAATTTTTAAAACGCAATATGAATCTCTATAGAAAGAAACAACAAAATTGTAAAATACTTTTGACTTTGTCTTTACTTTCAATGTAATTTTTGGCGTTGCGTTGGGGTTTACACAATTAGTGTCTTAAAAATATATAAAGATCATTAAAGCACAGAAAAAGCTTTTTATACAAAGGGTTTATATGCACAAGTATAAGATAAAGCTTTGAGCAAAACCCATTAAAGTTTCTCTATATAAAATTGCAGAAACCTGTTGATTTCACTTTAACTGCCTGGCCCACAATGTCGACAAGAACATTTCTTTCGTATTTTTATATGGAAAACAAAAACAAATTTAAGTTTTTTATTATTGTTTTCAATATAAAAATTCGAAAGAAATGTTCTTGTCGACATTGTGGGCCTGGCAGTAAGTGTTGCTTTAATAAAAATGAATTCTTTTAATTTTTATAAAATAAAATTTATATTACATTTAAGTCTAAAAACATATTTATAATAAATTCTATTTTAAAATCCCTCAAAGCTTTTTATTTCCACAGTAATGCAACAATTTTATTCGCAGTCACACACATTTTCAATTATGAAACGTTTGCAACAGATAACGTATTTGTTATTTTTTTACTTTATTTATTTATTTAAACTAAATAAAATTATTATAAACGTCATTTATTATTTCATACAAATTGTTGCTGAAGTTACTGAGGAAAATGTAACTTAAGTTTTTAAACAAACTTAAGTTACATTTTGGTTTGAAAAATAAAAGGAAAATATACGAAATACTTTGGGAAGAAATAAGATATAAAAATAACGTTCCTACCATTGTGACCGAAGCTTCAAGCGTATATGTCCTGTTTGTTGTTGGTTTCTGAAAACAAGGAAAAACTTTTCAATTCTATAAATCTCTGATTACAAATTCTTTAAAATTTATTTTTTAATGAAGCATTACTCTTATGTTCTGGTGCCAGTTCTTTACTCTGCTTTTAATCAAATCAATCAATAATTTGCCACCCCTTCATTTAATGAATATAAAATGTGTAGAGAAAATTTAGTCATTTAATCCCTTTAGAGTCCTTCAATCTTAACAAAAACTTTTCAGAATTAAAGGGGAAATGAAATGTATGTACATAAAATATTTGACATGGACTTATAACGAAAAAGAAAAACAATGATTTTTTTTCTAGTTTTCGTATATGAAAATTTTTGAGCAAACATTTAATAATAAAAATGTTTGCTAAATCAATAAGTGCGTATTGTGTGTGCGTCTTAATATTTACATTAACATGTATTTGTGAACTAAAGGATGTGGTTACCCAACAAACATAATGTGAAAGTTTTAAAATATGGGCCTTTAATAATAATTTCTCGATTCGTTCTCAAAGCCTTACACTCGAATTTACACTTAATCTCCTATTGGATTTGATTTTGGAAAAAGTACCATTTCCTTAATTTAATATTTGATATTATAACCAAACTTAACAAACCAGTTGAATTGATATGATTTGGTACTGTTAATATGAATAATGATTTTAGAAAAATTGCAAAGCCATTTAAAACGGAATTAACATTTTTTAAATATACACGCAGAGAAAAAATATGAATTCCTGTATAAAGCAGCAACAACATTTTGAAATATTTAAAATAAGCGGAAACTTTGCGTTCTTTCAAGCAAACTACATTTGAAATACATTCGAGAAAATGTTGATAAAATGTTATTATTTGTTTTTTTTACTGTAATAGAATTTTGCTATTTTTTGTTACTCTGAGTCAACACTCAGGTTATGCCCCCTACTAATGCAATGTGTTGTTTTGGTATTAGGAAAATTGGTTATGAGGAGAAGGAAAGAGGGAGTAGTGTATGGGAACATTTATTTTGAACCTTTCCATATTATAGCCGACTGGGAAGACTTCTGCCGGGAGTCTATTCCATATTCTGTAGTGCGTTGTGTGATACATTAAACAGTTGATCACGAAGGAATGTGCTCTGCTGGAAAGGCGAGTACTACGTGCATGCACCCGCGTTTTAGAAATAAGTTCGTCCATCTCAGTTGAACACTTAACGTGGTAATATCGATAGAACAATGCCACACAACCCACATTCCGACGATGCTCCAATGAGTCCTGCTCTATTAGTTACCTTACTGTCATTACTTTTTTTTAAAAAACTGCCGTTCTCAAATGTAATTAGCTTAACTGAAAAAGAGTTTTTCTATATTGTCGCTCTTAAATATTTTTTTAATATTTTTTCGAATTCGAAATTTTAGTTCGGGCTTAACTTTTTAAAAAATATTAAGGAAATAATCAGGAAAAATTGATTTCGTATTTTGAAAAGAATATCGTCATTTAAGAAAACTATTATTATTATTTATATGTATATCTTCTTAACATATTTTATTTTAAAGCGTTTCAAATTTGAACTCAAATCGCCTTGTTTGCTGGGAAAAATATTATTTTTAATAAAAAAAATAGGATATAAAACTTGCATTTTTCTTCTTATTCATGCGTATAGACATCTGTGTTGCTACTTGGTACAGTTAATACTGGATGTTTTAATGAGGCTTTATTTTCTGAAATATTTCTGGTTGGTAAAGGGAACCTTTTTGTTAAAAACTTCAAAATAAAAAAATCCAAATAACTGATACTGAATTTCAAAATTAATTACATCTTTTATACGGAATTATAAATTTTATGAACGTAAGAGAGTTAACAAAATTTATGCGAACTTTTTTGAAGCAGCAAAAAAGTTATTGTATTGGGTTTTTTCAAATCTAAAAATAAGCATTCAAATCTTAAAGTCAATATTCATTTGCAACAATTTTACAGACATGGCTAATAATTATAATTGCAATACTAAATTAAGACTTATAATGACCATCTGAAAAGGTTGATAAATTTTTGATTTTTTCTAGAACAATACAAAAAGAGCAGTTGGCCAAAGCTTTTGGTTTTTTATAAACTTAGTATAGCATATATTTAGGCTTAAGCATAGATTCGTTAGTACACATTTCAAAGTTGCCTATGTAGATCTGTATATTATTTTTAATAATAACATACAAAATAAAAGATACCTTCTTTACTCCTTTAATCGCCTTAGCTCCTCTTTGTTTTCTTTTAACTCTGATGTTTCTATGGAAATATTATCTTTACAAAAGACTCAGATAAGCCGTAGACAAAATTTTCTATAACAAATTAATCATTATTATTTTGTTACTGCTCAGTCTCCCTTATTACAAATATTATTTTTCTATTTATAAAACGCTTTTCTACTTTCCTATATTTATCCATTTAAAGAAGAAAACAGAACACCGAAATTCTTGTTACACACGTCTCTCATTTTTATTTGTCTTCTTTTTTTCTGCGAGTTAAAGTTTATTTTTCTTTTTATGAGCCCACAAAAATTCAGCAGCTGTTTGTTTGAAGGCTTAACAAAAAGAAACTTTTTTTCTTTTCCAAAAAAGTTTCAATTTGAACGTGTATGTATTTGTATTCCAAAGTAAAGATGTACATAGAAATAAGCAAAGCCACAAAAAAATTTTTTTTTAATATTTTGCCTAAACGCGTTTTTTTACGTTTCTCACATTTTATTTAGCATATTTTGTGGCGCCTACGACTTAATGTTTATTTGGAATTTATCTTTTGCTTATAAATAATTTGGCTGTAAACAAAGTACTAATTACTTCGCTTTATTGTTTCCTTTATTCCCTTTCTTTATCATCAACCTTCCAATTTTTGGGCTGTTTTGTAAAAATATTTAAGAAATTTAATAAAAAAAACAATTAAATTTGTTTTCTTATTGTTTACCTGGTGTCTATTAAAATAAATTTTTGGGAAAGCAAAAGAAAATAAATTAACCATTCTTTGAAAAACTTTAGGCTTGTGAGCAAAGATGTTTTAGAAATTGACTTCTTGAAGTTTTGTTGATGGAAATGAAAACATTTAGCAAGCGATTTGAGAAATTCGCTGTAGAATTGTTTATTTTCAGTACGCGGTGTTTCAAGTCAACAACTTTCGAACTGTTGTCGAGAGAGTAAACATTTTTCTTTATACAATTATATTTATGTTACTTTAATAATTAGATAAATTTTTTTAAATAAACTGAAAAAATAACATTCACAGCAAACGCAACTACAAAAAGAAAAACAAAAGTGGGGAACTGAATATTCTTATAACTATTCGTATCTTTAATGCTGAACAAAATTATTTGAAATATATACTCTTGGCTGAGTGGTTTTGTTTGTAAGTTTTCCAAAATATGATTATAACTTCGTAATAGGAAGTTCCTACTGATGATTTGGTATTAGTACCATTTAAATGCAGGCATAAAGACATGTTTAACCACCAACAAAATCAAAGTTTTTTTCAAATTAAATTGGGAGAATATCTCATCGAATAGTAAATTTTTTAAGTTTCAATAATTTTTTAAAAAATTCTATATCAAAATTAGGTGTTTTGCTGCTTCCTTACCTTTTGAATTGTTTAGTTTTTATTCAAATTAGTTTTTTATTTCAAAAACTAATTTAATTTTTTTGTTTTTCTTTATTCGATCTAGGATCTATTCGGAATATTCAAAAACCGTTTTTTGAAAAGGTCGAATAATTTTGACAAAATATATAAATTTGACAAAAAAAATTGTTCAACAATAGTGTATTAATTCAAAATTTTTTTTCCCCCTTTTTGATAAATATCGACACGTAATATTCATAAAACATCATCCTCCTTGGTTTAATTTTTGGTAGTGAAACATCAGATTTAAAAATACTTTATCATACGCTTTTAATATTTAATTAAAAAGTGTTTTGCATCTTGTTGAAAACTTTGAGTTAGTACAGTAGTGTTGAACAAGTGCGACATGTTTTTAATGGCTTATGATATCCCCATTAATTTTTAAACCCACACCACAATAGTGGAGAGGGTATTATGCATTTATTCTGATATGCATAACATCCAAAAATATTGGTCCAACCCCCATCTGAGTTGATCTAACGATGTCCGTCCGGCTGGCTGGCTGTCCATGTAATCTGGGCGCAAGGTATAGGTTGCAATTTTGAAGATACTTTGATGAGATTTGAAACAATGGTTCAAATTGGCACAAGGACCAAGTCTTTTGAAAATAGTCGAAAGCGGTCCATAATTTCATATATCCCCCAAGCAATCTGCCTTCCGGAATAGGGTCTTTGTGCCCACTATCAATCCATTTTTAATAAAATTTAAAACATAGATGGATTCATATTCATATGGACACATAAGCTATGCAGCTTTTAAAAAATAGGACCCGGAGGTGAGATAAGTAGGCAATTTCTGCCTCGCCTAAGCTATCTAACAGATTTTAATGGAATTGAAAACATTAGCTATGCCTTTTTCATAACTGGGTCCCAAATAGGTACACTTGAAAAAATTTGTTAGTATATACTGTGGTGTAGGGTATTATATGGTCGGGCTTGACCGACTATACTTTCTTACTTGTTTTTTTTTTATTTATGCTAAATTTTTTAAAATCATATTCAAGTCAAATGGTATAATCAACAAAATTTCGTGTAAATATTAACCATTTCTTGCTTAACTTCCTTGCCTGGACTTAACTATAATTTTTAAAAAATATAAGACAAAATTTCCTTAAAAAAAACATTAATGCACATTTCATTTTAAAACATTTCTTTACAAGATTGCATCATATCATTTTTGAAATTAAGGGATCGAAAAAAAGATTTCTTGCCATCTAAATCCCACTATACGTGGTACTGAAACTGACCAGACTCAATGAAGCGAATTGAACCCGCAACCATAGCACTAATAGAATAACTCATCACAAAAAAATAATTAAGTAAAAAATTAATAAATTTATTTAAATAGGCGTACAAGAGAAAAGTTCATAACTTTTCCAAGTTTAGTAGTATCCCAGCAAAAACTTTACTTACCTGGTAAGTAAGCATGTAACGTTGGAGAAAAATAAGTACTACTTATTTTTCGGCTGAATAACTACTTATTTTTGTTCGAGGTGTCCACAGAATTCAGTACTTACAATGCACTTACTAGAAGCAAAAAATAACTAGTTTTTATTTAATTCGCGCTAGTTAATAGACCTAATAAATAGTTATGGAGCTAGTTACCAGTAACTAAATATTCAGGTCTGAAAACAACACAACTAATAAGTAGTTATTTATCTGATTATTAGTAAGCAAGTATTCATATCTGAAATTAATAGTAGTGAAAAGTACTTACTGAGGTCATTACTAGTAAGTACTTATTAAGGCTTTCAGAATAATGACAACTGTAATGACAACTACTTACCAGGTAACGTATGAAATAACTACGACCTATTACCAAAATTCAAAAAGTTTTTCCTGGGATGTAAAATTTTCGAAATGGTTTTGAGCCTCTAATCGTCCATAAATTTCAACAGCTGCTACAATTCAAATAAGTTGCTTAGAGAAAAATTCTTCCAAAATACGTTTTTTGTTAAAAAATTTTTCTAAAAATTTAACCCAATTCGGGTACGCTGAGTCCAGTGGTGCTGACCTTTTTTTTTAGGTTAGCTCTTGTTTTTGAGATTTCAATAAACTAATCCATTTTTGAGTTACCCGAATATATGTTGTGCAACTTCCTGTATAACGGTATATGTCAAAAACAAAAGCTAACCAAAAAAACGGTTAGCACCACTGGATTCAGCGTACCCGAATTAGGTTAAAACGCCATGTGCCCCGCATGTCTGTTTTTTTAGCCAGCATGGTGTTATTAATATAGAACTTAATTTGTATTTATAAATAAAACTAAAAAAAAATTAAAATAATCGTTCTAAAAGAATTTTTCCATTTAAAAATTATTAAACAAATCACCTCTCTTATATATATTATATGGAGTATACATATGAGATAATCGCTGAAAAAACAAATAATTCTAATACAAGAGGAATTTAAGATAAATAAATTTAAAATGAATTTTTTCATTTTAGTTTTCTTAAAATGTTATTAAAGCTTAACCTTCTTTTATTTGCCAACGTTAAATAGTTAAAAGGATTCTTAAAGAAAAAAAAAAATAATAATAATTTTGCAAACAGTTTGACATTTGAATGCAGAACCAGGCATAGAGAATCCATATAAAATATTTACTTGTTTATTTATCTTTTGAAACATTAAAAAGTACACAAAAACACATTAAACTTTCATGTGTTTGTATTATTGCATTTGTCAATATTTTTGATTAGATTGTGTATTATAAGAGAAGTTCTTTATTTACACACACACACACATACACACACACACGCAAACATGCAACTTAATGTGGTTTGGTGTGTATGATTCTATAGTTTTGATATTTAAGTTTGTTTATGTACAAATTCAATTTATTTTATATGCACATCTAAACACACATAAACAGCAGTAAAAATGTTGTGTTGCATACTTTAAGGCTTCTTGCTTAAATCACCATACAAAGCACATTTTTTGAAAGTTTAATTGCAAAAAAATGTTTAATCTTAAATACAAAAGATTAAATAACATTTTATTATACTAACTCATTGAAATTTATATTGTTTTTTAATCTTCAGCATGACAGAAGTCTCTGGTTAAATTTTAGACTAAAAAATTTCATGTGACATTTGAACAAATGAACTTTCTGCAATTAAATTGTCTTGTTTTCAGTTAAACAAGTTGTTTATTTAATTTGCATTTCTTTGGCCCTTTCTCGCTATAATAATTTATTAGATTTGTCTACATATTAAACAAAATTTTTCTTTTAATAAGATTATAAATTCATTTGTAGACAACAATTTCCGTCATGTCTGGTAGCCGTAAATAAAATTTCAAGAAAAAAAACTAATACTAAGAGAGCAAAGCAATTAATATTCGTTTAGATTTGTTTTTCTTTTTTAGTTATTTATACATTTGAGAATTATTCCAGTAAGAGAAAAAAAGGATAATGAAATATTTATTTAATAAATATATTTGTAACTATCATCCATTGCATACTTATATGTGTTCTGCTTAAAAATTATTGTAGCATACTTAAAGGATTTATACATGAAAGCTTTTCAGTTTCTAATAGAGATAAATTTTGTTTAATATGTTTCATTTAATTTCAAATTAAAAAAATTCAAAGAAATTCGTTTGAAAAAACTCAAGGGAGTATTGGAATGGAAATAAATTAAACAAATCTAATAATAAAATATTAAACATATAGTTTAAAATAAATTAAATAAGTTTTTGATATATTGTAAATTTTATATAGAACAAGCTGCACCCGGCATGCTTTGCTACTGCCACTGAAATAAAATTTGCAAAATAATACAAAAACAGATCGTATGAATAATGAAGAAATTTGTACAAAATTTTGATACATCTTCAGATATTTTCACATTTATATTGTTCTTATATTGTAGGTTCCACGCTCACTTCTCCATTTCAGTTCGCTTTTTGACAAATATTTTGTATTAATACTCAAACTGTGATTATTAATACAAAATATGAGGAAAAAGTAATTCCTCATTTGGGAACTTTTACTTTTACCGTTCGTTCTGTAAATGGCTGATGGTACAACTGTGACTTTGATATACAAGAGCACCTGCATGAAGGCCTAATATTTCGTGATTTTTATATGCATTTGTCAAGTTCCTCCGCGTATGCTAGAATCATGTTTCATACACAGGTTGAAATTTTAGAGTAAAACCGCCAAATCACACTCTCCCCCTTGTTTAGGAGCTGAACTTACCTCCACCGCTAACTGATTCAAGGGAGTGACCGTACTGATAGCAACATTATCTAAGGACGATTTAAATATCGCAACAGGTGGCCACTCCAAGGGGCTCCCCTGCGAATTGTGACACCTCATTTCCCCACGATATGAGTAATACAACAGCCACCTTGTGCTTGACAAGTGATTTAAGTACTGAGGTATTCTAGATATGCACAACAGTAAACTGTCATGCTCTTCAAGCCCGCTACCATATGCCTGTTCCAAAGAACTCCATTAAGGTACTATAAAGCATAATAAATAAATCCGGTTTTTCTATGTGAGCATCAAACATGGCCAGTTATTGTTTATTAATTGGTCCAATTTGAATCCTTGCAGATCCCAGGACTGACCTCAACCCCGGGGGGCTAATCCCACAGTATGTTGTATTTAGTGTTAACCGTGCTGCCATCTTCTTGATATCACAAATTGATATTGCCATATTGGCGTATTTATTTTTGACTGCTGCTTTTGCTGTTGCGTATGATGTATTTTGCTGTCTTTTTTTTTGGGGCTGCCAAGTTCTGGTAAGTTTTTGCAGCACAATTTATCAGTATCAATTACTGTGAATATTTCTGGGAAATCGTTTCAGTAGTTTAGGATTCTTTAGGGAAAAAACAAACCAACAAGCAAACACATATACACAAATAAAAGCGTTTTAATTTTTAAAACTATAGATAGATGGAGTCAAACATATTCAAACCCTAAATTATCTGCTATAAACTCGAATGACTTTAAATATTTAAAAACTGTTTTATTTAATGTTTGTAAAGACTCCTTGAAGAAACAAACTTTTGTTTATTTCTTTCTATCTTCTTCAAAATGGCTTATGCTTTCTATAATAAAATATTAGCTATTTCGAGCAAAGAGCAGAAAGTTGCTTAAACCGTGTTCGTTGTCTTATACTCCTCTGGTACTCAACATTGTATTTAATACTTTTTCTTTTTTTTACAATTTCCTCATTTTGTACTAAATGGTTAACTTATGTAAATTAGTTTAAACATACAAGTGTGGAATACTTAAAATAATGTGAAAATATGAATATGTTATACGTAGTCGACTTAAGAACAATACTCGTGTTACCCAGAGTAGAATGTGAAATAAATTTGTTTATGTTGTTGTATCTATGCACATATACAAACATATATGTATGAATATATAGTTAAATATATAGAAGAATGAATATTTTTACTAGATTTTTTTTTATTTGCCTAATATGCAAAAGTAGTTCTACTGCTGCCGAGGAGAGTTGTTGAAGAAGTAAGAAAAATATGGGTTTATTCTTGCTACTATTTAAAAATAACACATGGTGATTCGTTATGTGGTACCTTTAAAAATATTATAAAAGCCAAACTTTTATATAAATTGAATTACAGTTGAATGGATTTTCAAGGAGTTCGGTTTTAAAATCATCTACGAAATTTGATTTTTCCGTTGAAAGTTAACCTTTGGAATAACTTCTTCTTCTACTGTTCCGCTTTACTGTTATCAAAACTATTGCTTTTGCTTCCGCATTAAGATTCAGTCAGACCTGAAAAAATATGTTTACCCTGAACATATTATATAAGATTTAATAATACTATTTTGCTCTTAAATCATATTGAACAGTAGTTTTAGTTGTCTTAGCAATCATACAATCACAGAAAAAATTAAAAATTGTTTTTAATCACCAAATTTATAACAATTGCCTAATATCAAGATAAAAAGTTGTTGATTTTTAAAATTGTAAAATTGTGAATATTTTTTTTCACCAAATGATATTTTTAATTTTAATTAAAAAAATTATCAAAAGCCTTTGCCATTTCAAACAATGTGTTCAATTTTTGATTAAATATTGAGAATTCCCAACTAAAATTCTGCTTAAATTAATTTAGATATTTTTAATTAGTCTTAAGTTCATTAAATTATTTTTATGAAGACAGGAATTCTTACAACATGAAATTAATTAAAATTTTATTGATAATTTTTCATTCTTGACTGCGCTGAGAATTGAATCCACGCTTTCTTGGACAGGTTGCCCAGACTAGTTTCGATTGTAACCACACAATATCTTCAGTGGGGTTTGCCGTCTTTACTCACTCGTCTATTTAAGCCGGATGACGTCAATAGTCAAACATGAATCTTTAAATCCGTACTTTTTGTCAAGAATTCTTTTGAAATCCAAAGTACATTTTTGTTTATCATGTTTTTGTCTTTCTTTTTTCTTGTTGACCTTTTTCAGCACAACTTGAAGGACAAATGTAAACATAGCTCGTGCCTTAGCTGTTAAAAATAATTAGTATTGTGGTTATTTTATTGAACTGTTAATGGTTTTTAATCCAAATTTAGAAATTTTTAATTAGGCTTAATTAAGTTCATTGAATTTAATTTTCATTAAATTATTTTTTTTTTTTTTTTTTGGATTAAATTTGGATTAAAAACCATTAACAGTTCAATAGAATAACCACAATACTAATTAAATTAATTTATTTTAGACGAAAGAGGCAATTAATATTTTTTGATATTTAATTAATATTTTTAATTTTATTTCAACTAAAAAAATAATTGATTCAATTATCACATCAACCAGATTGAAATACTTTTTAAACAATTTTTTTAATTGATAAAAAACTTTTTTTTGTGATTATTTGAACAATGACCTCAGGGAATCATAATCTGGTTGCGAAGGCTACGTAGTGGACTGATATGATAATTTTATGGTTCCGGTTACAATAATATGGTTGCTTTTCCCATGTATGTATGAATATAATAATGTATGTATGAATATAAAATCTATTATTTCTCGGGAACAAAGAAGTGAACAAATTCCACTTAATTTATCTGTAGTTATCGGTTTGTCGTGGAATGATGCACCGGGTTAAGCAAAGTATGAAATTCAATTTCTTCTCTAAACGACCCACAAAAGCTTAACATTTTAAGGGAAAATTTGTGTATTAATTCCTTGAAAAAAATCTACCACGCGACCCTCACTTGAGACTTATAAACGAAGGAAAAATTTCAAGATTAAAAACCATCATACACCAAACCTTCGTGTAGATTTAATATAGAGGAGGCGTTAAAAGGAATAATAATTTCCTTTCATTTTAATAAACTACATTTTTCTATTCATTCGTTCGTTTTTCTGCTCCAAATGCTCTTTTATCCACATTTTGGTAACATGTTCTGTATTCTCTAATTTTCTACAGGTCTCGTGGCATAAAGTAATAAATGTTTGTTAAACATTAAACTAAATAAGAATGAAAGAAATAAATATTTCAGTAAAATACATACATACACACAAAATTTGGAGCCTCAATACAAACTAGAAAATAAAACTGAACTTAACACAACCAAACACAATATTCATGCAAAAGTATGAAATTCAAATAAAATTTTTACGAGTCTATGGACAGGGTAATAAACTCGTACATTCATGAAAATTATTTGCAAGAACACATTTCCTTACTGCTGTGTTGTATATGTATGCAAAATACCAGCACATATAAGGAAAACTAGTCGGGAAAACCAATGACTTGGGAAGCAATGCTCACTACTTCAGAAAACTATCAGGTCAAAGAGCAGTGAAAAAGTTATTCAAATACTCGTTAAAAAAACTACCACCAACCAGACATAAATAACCAACAAAAAATGGAGGGTTATTACTTAGAAGTAGCAAAAAAAAAAGAAAAAAATTACTGGAATAATATACAAAAACACCATGTAAATGTGATAACTGCTTTCAAAAGACCCAGCACAGAATCCATTTTCCTTTTACACAAAAAAAATACATCTAAATGTACATGAAAATTTTTTCCATTTAGAAGTAGCCGTTGGTTATAAGATAAATCATGAAACATGTAAAACAGCACAGAAATGTTTACATTAAAATGTTCTGAAAGTATTTCCTCTTATTTTCCAGCTTTTTGTGAGGATTTTTATTTAAAACTCTGCTACGCCTACATTATTTTTTACCATATACACATACACACACATACTTCTTTATCCAAATACATGGGCACGTTGTCCATGGAAACGAAATTACCAACTCATACACAGACTTTTACTCATACATCATTCACTAGGAGTTAATATAATGTAACTAAAACATTTTTCCTTACTTACGACTACACCAATACCCCGGTTTGCGGTGCTTTGGATTGCGTTGCTTCGGTTTGCGTTGCTACCGTTTGCTACGTTTCGAAGTTACGTATTCTTAAAATTTCTGTGATTTCGAAGTTGCGTCGTTTATATACAAATGTTTCTACAAAGCTAAAACAGAAAAAGAGGATTTTCCGTTTAAGTCTAATGTAAATATGTATTTGAATATTGACTGCTGATTGCAAGTAGTATGAAATTACATTTGCAAAAGTGAAGTTAAATCTAAATATTTTTTAACACTGAGTTGGAAAGCAAATAAGCTTAAAACAAAAACTGGAAATTTTAAAAAATGCTTAATCAGGGGAAAAATAAGAAGCCTAGCCCATTCTACAATTAAATCCTTTTGTTGTTTGAGAGATGCTGATAAATTAAAAAAAAGTTCAACCCGGAACATCTTCACAAGATAAACAGGCTACAAAAATAAAAAGTCATTTAATGAAAAAAACTGAAGCCACTTCTTACCGTTTGGATTGAAGACCAAAACCAGAGAAGAATGCCCTTAAACATAATTGGTAGCTCAAAAGAACTCTTTAACTTTATTTGAAGATCTAAAAAAAAGTATCCGTCTTCAAGCCCATCAAGTCGAAATTTATTTCTTCAGCTAAAATTAGGAATATCGGAACCAATTAAATGAAAACCATTACTTATGCGCGCAAAATCCTGCTTCGTTTTGCGTCGTGTTTTTTCGGTCCCAGTTATCGACGCAAACTGGGGTATTGGTGTATATGCTTATGCTCACAAACTTGTGTGTATGAGTAAATTTTGTATAGATGTTAATATTTTTTTCTCCTCTCTCTAAGCTTGTTCGCAAGTATAAAAATATGCAAACGAAATAATAAAAAAAACCCATAAAAGTATGCAGTGTTTTACATGTGAGTTAATGTACACATAAGTATGCAATAAAACTTAGAGGCTTCTAAACTTTTTAACACGTGCTTATAACCGTAAAAATCATAAACATTTTTCACAAATTCTTATTAATAACAAATTTTAGTTTTTTTTCCAAATTCTGGCTTAAGAGAAAGATTGTTACAAAGAACTAAATGGCGCGTTTCTAATAAAAATAATTGTTCATGTACACTTTTGAGTTAGTATGAGTTTGAAGACGTTTTATTAACTCATGCAAGTTTTTTTTTTTTTTTTTAAATTTTGTTTGGTTTGCAATAGAATTGATCCTAAAAATACTTTTTTCCTCTTTTTTCAAATCAAATCCCTATTAATTTTATTGCCAAAGATATAAAAATGTTCTTTCTTTATTTATTTTGCTAAAGATAAGAAAAACTTAATTAGCCCAATTATGAATAAAAATTTCCCGGGAGTTTTCTCTCTTTTCCCATTTTTGCAATTGAATTTAAATAGGAACAATGGAAGTAGGGGAAAAAACTCCCGGGAAATTTTTATTCATAATTGGGCTAATTAAGTTTTTCTTATCTTTAGCAAAAAAAATAAAGAAAGAAAATTTTTATATCTTTGGCAATAAAATTAATAGGGATTTGATTTGAAAAAAGAAGAAAAAAGTATTTTTAGGATCAATTCTATTGCAAACCAAACAAAATCTATTCATTAAGTTAAAATTAAATTTAATGATCTTAAGCCTGATTTAAAAATATCTAAAATTTCAATATTAAATGTATAGCATTTTGACAAAACATCTTAAGTCTAGATAAGATAGCAAAAAAGTTTTTTAAAAAAAACTCGCCAAAAAAATCATGTTTAACAAATAATAAAATAAGCAAAAATTAAAGAAAAATATTGTTTATAATACAAAATTTTCAAAACGTAAACAAAAATGTTTTTTGATGGAAAATTCGTATGATGAACAACATTTTTTTTTTTTGTTTTGTCAAAATGCCACTAAAATGAATTATTGAAAAACTGTTTTTATTTTTTTTTTTTTTAAAGTATTTTTTGGAAAAAAAATGTTTTTATTCCAAAAAAAAAACTTTTTATTTAAAATGTACATTTTATGACAGGGTTTTATTCCCTTCATTATTTGATCATTTTTATTTAAATATACTTTTTGCAAAATGTTATTTTTCAAAAAAGTACTTATAGAAAAAAAAATTTTTCCTTATAGAGTTATGGTACTTTTTGTAAAACATTTCCTTTAAAAAAAAACAACTTAAAAAATACTTCAAGAGTTAAAAATTTTGTAGGAATCTAACTTCTTGAAAAAATACTTGGGTAGAATGGTAATCCTGTTAAGAAGTATTTTCATAATGGGCATTTTTATGCTTCGCTATGCTGCTTGTTTTAAAAAAAAATGTATTTTTCTTTAAGATAGTAGATTTTTTTTTAAATTATACACTTAAAACAAAAAGGAGAAAAGCATATAGGATCAGTTTTATTTCAAGAAAATGTTTAATTTATTAATTTAGGGCAGGGAGCTAGTTCTGGCAGTCGTGATCGAATACTTTTTCGATTCGAAATCATATCTATTTCTAATTCTTTTAGTCGATAATGAACGAATCGAAATTTGTTTTGCAGTGTTGTGAAAACTTAAATAAATGCCTTACAACACTAAAAAAATAATTTCGATTCGACTGAAAGAATGACAAATAAATATGATTTCGAATCGAAAAAGTATTCGATCACAACTTCCAGAATTAGCCCCCTGAATTTTTTTTTTTAAATTTCTCAGATGTACTTTTTGCATTACTTTTTCTTAAAATAAGTTATTTTTAACAAAACAAAATATTTTTTTTTTTTTTGTAATATTTAAAAAATAAATTTTTATAGAACTTTTCGCAAAAATTTCAACATGTGTACATTGGAGCGACTCAAGTTGTATGGAAGAAAATTCGTGCAAGGTGTACCCCCCTCAAAATGAACCTTGGACTTTTTTAAGAAAACATTGAAAATATTTCGGCTCCAGCTTTGGCCTCTCGTGAGCTGGACCATTTTGAAAAAGGTCTATTTTTGCATGTTTTGTTAATTTGAGAATCGGTTTCCTTACCAACATATACAATATGGGTATCATAAGAAAGGCGCGTCCAACTGTATATACAAATCTAAATTATTTACATACAAAGATGATGTACTTGGCAAAATAAAAAATTTGATACCCATATTGCCCTGTTTAAAGCGAAGGGTTACCAGCCCATTGCATTTTTGTCAAAACGCGAACTAGCACGAATTTCAAAAAAAAAGCTGAGACCCGTATTTAATTAAATCGACTAAAGATTAAAATATGTTAATTTGGCATTTTTATTACAAACAACCCCGAACAAAAAATTCAAAAACCGTTCTTTATTACAGAGTATCATTAAAAAAAGGACATGCATGATCGTCCTTGAACAAATTGTATATACAGTTGGACGCGCCTTAAAAACCCCATATTGTATATGTTGGTAAGGAAACAGATTCTCAAATTAACAAAAAGTAACCTATTTTTATACATTTAGTAGGAATATTATTTTTGTTTTAAATCTACTTTGCAAAAAACCCTATCAAAGAATGGTATATCCTGCAAAGAAATATTTTTAAAAAAGTTATTATACCCTTCACCGAAGTTTATCATTTCGCTTGTAATTTCTACAATATCGATCACAGGTTTGGTTTAAACTTCTTGAGCCTTATGAGTAGCGAAGTTGATTAAACTATGTCCCTGAGTCCGTTGAAATGGGTGGAAGACCTCAGTTATGATGGTGAGACTAGCTGTATATATACTTATGTCACATACACTCCGTTAAAATTTGCTATTTAAATTCATCACGATCAGGCCATAAATGCCTGAGGTTTTAGTAAAAAAGTAGGACTACCTCCAGTTTTACCCATAAATCACTTATTGTCGTGGTTTTTTTTTATGGGTGTATATTAAAGTTCCCAAATTAGGAACAAGCATCTGTGTTATCAATACACAACATCCTACAAAAAACCAACATTCTCTTATACAAATTATGCATCCGATCAATTATTAGGAAAAATTGCACAAAAACTAAAAACACCTAGAGTACATGAAATGTGAAAAGCCATATGAGCATGTGGTTCTGACGTTCATTTGACGGCATTACAAAGCCGCAATCAGGGCTATCATTTATGGCCAAATGTGGCGAACTTAAAACTGGTTTGGCATCCTAATTTTCGATTTGGAGACACTGCGAATTCCTGGCGATTTTGTTGGCTATTTTTTATGAGCAACGAAATTGCTTTAATAATCTTGAACAAATTTACCGTTTGTAATTTGGAAAGATTATTTTAATGATACTATTCCATCTTTTTTTTACTTTGAGCCACCACTCAGGGAATGCCACCTACTAATGCAATGCACTGTGTTGGTATAAGCAAAATTGGTTATGAGGAGAAGGAAAGAGGGAGTAGTGTTTGTGGACATGAAATTGGACTTTTTCCAAATTGTAGCCGACTGGGCAGACTTCTGCCGGGAGTCTTTTCCACATACGGCTAGTTCGACCGAGAAACGTATTTTCCCTTAATGTGTTGTGTGATACACTAAACAGTCGACAATGAACGGACAGTTTTGGCCAAAAGTTTATTACTATACGCATCCAGCAGGTACGTAAAATTTTAAAGAACCTTGTCTTTGGCTGCCTTTATATGATGGTGATTCTAACTGATAATGCCTGTTTTGGAACAGTATTTCGAATGGCCATGCAATATGAACTTCTTGACGCGTATCGCACGATATGTTGAAAAGATTTAATTCCTATACAATGTATTCTAAAAAAGCGGATAATGAGGATGTAGTATACGTATAGCGTTTTAGATATACATATATCCAATATTAGTTTAACAAGTAGACTACTATAAACTACGTTTTAGTAAAATTTTTGTGTTCACTAATTCCTTTTACTCTGTTTAAAATAAAATTTAAAATAGTAGTCTGGTAGTGTATAACTTCATTCCTAATAATTTAAGGAATAGAACTTTTACAAAAAAGCTTTATAAAATACATAACTGAAATTTAGCTCATATAATAAATTAGAAAATAAAAAATGTTGATTATACAATATATATTACGGCAACTTTTTTATATTTTTGGTAAATTTTTAAGATTCGGAACCAATTTATTTTTAAGGATTAATAAAAGTTATTTCAATAACTAAAACAAAATATATATGTATGTATTGTATTATCAAAAACTAATAAAATAAAAATACTAAGGCGATATAAGCAATTGTCGATGTTGAATTTGGCGAAAAAAGCTAAATAAATCTGTCATGACCATTGTGTGATGTCGTCAAAATTGCGTCAGAGCTACATACGCATATGGCATTTCACAATACACAACCATATAAAAATGTTAAAATCATATCCAACCTGCCGGCACGTTTTTCTTCTGCAGAATTACATCATTCATCAACACAACAGACAATAGAAGAATTTATAAATGATCTGGCTCTCTCACATCGAAAGTTAATTAAAATTATAACAATATAAACAATATTTTTCAAAAACCTTTAATTAAAAATTATTTCAAATTACGCTTCGAAGAATTATACTTTACTATGATTTGCTCTTTGTGTGAAATATAAATTTTTTTTAAAAGTCTTTTTGTTACATAAATACTTTTTGTTACAAAAATACTTTTTGGAACAAACTTAGCCTTTAAGAAAATGTCTACTTTAAAATACCATAACATTTTATTTGATTGAAAAGTGTTTTTTGCAAACAGTAAAAATCAACCTTCTTTATCTGCAAGAAGGTGCTTTTTGTAAGGAAGGACTTCTTATAAAAATGCGATTTCCGAAAAAAGGTACTTTTGCAGAAAAGTACCTTTTTAATGAGATATTTTCGTTGGAAAAAAGCCTAGCCTCCTCATTATGTTAATTATAGTTTTCTAAAAAGGACCTTTTTGGTTAGAAAAAAGTACTCCTACGTAAAATAAACAAAGTATGACTTTAAAAACGTATTTAAGTTTTGTTATTTACTTTTTAGAATTGTAAATTTAATTTTTTTTTTTAATTATTCTAATTATTTAAAATGTACCGTTTGCTATTTTTTAGAAAAGTACTTTCTTGTAAAAATAATTAATTTTGTAATAAAATTACTTTGTATTTACTCGTACTATCCTTTCGTTGAAAATGTTATTTAGAAAATGTTCAGGAAATCAAAATCGAATGAAATTTAAATCGAAGGAAATTTTCATTTTAATTTTTTTTATGATTTTTAGAGCAATTATAATAAATATAATTGGTACTCAAAGTATGACGTAAATACGTATGCGTATGAGTGATACGAAATATAAATAATATTACGAATACGTCAACAAGAAGTGATAGTGGTAATAAAAACTTAATTGAAATTAAAAAACAAAATAAACCAAAGCAAAACTTTTTAAAACAGCATTTTGTTATTTCAGAAAAGAACACAAAAGTACATTTTACACTGAAGGTCATTCCATTATGTACGACAAATGTTAAAAGTTTTTCTAAAATAAAAAAAAACATTTCTAATTAACTGTTTCATTACATTTTACAAATAATTAAAAATGAATGGCAATGCAAAACATATGGCCAGATTTGTGTACAAATGCATTTTATTTTAAATTTCTCTTTTGTTTTTAGTTTGTTTTTTTTTTCAATTTGTTATACAACACATTTTCACAAGCAAAAGATTTTTGTATGGGAAACCACAGAAAAAAAACAAAATAAACAAAATACTAAAAAGGAAACAAACTATAAAACAGAACAATCCTTTAAAAAACAACTGCAAACAATAATAACAGAAATACAAGTACATATATACAATCAAAAACAACAACAAAGTACATAAAATAAATAAAAATATCCTTGAATTATAAACGACAATAACCACAAATACGCATCCACACACACACACACACAAACTTTCCATTACTTTTACACACTCACTACAAAATACAAAATAAATGAGTTGTACTAGTTTACATGTATCTGGCAAAAATGTTGTATATATTCAAGTGCTTACTGATGTGGTGTAAAGTAAGGAGTACTAAACATAACGCATAGATATGGTAATTTATATGTTGTACTCGTAGTTTAGATACTTGTAAATCTTTGTATACTTTCATTTACATATGTATGATATTTAAACATGTGTCTATTTGATTGTTCTATATGCATATAATTTTTTTGCAGATACACTATTTTACAAAATCCTTTAACATTAAACTTTTTTTAGTTTTGTGCGAAAATAATACGAAACAGAAACAAAGAAACAATACAGTGTAGAAAATAATAGAACGTTAACAATTTATTCCATATGAAAAGAAAACAAACACAATAAACAGTTTGTGTGAAGTAAAATCTATATATGAACACGCATTTATGCATATGTATGTTTAGGGGATTTAGTTCAACACTATGGGCCAGTGAAGGGTTAGTTTTGTTAAGAAAGAAATATTTTTGGCTAAGATATTACGTTTTTAATTTTCAGATACATTTTCCCATTAACCATGTTTGTTGCGCGCACTTGAAGGACATGATCCTTAAAATGCAAAAAAAAAATCAAACAAATTTCTAAAAAAAAAGAATACAAATGTTTGAACATTTTGTGAAAATCAAAAAAAAATATTGAGTAACTGACATCAGGCTCAAGTTCAGCAAATTTAATTGTCATTAAATTATCAATTAATTTTAATTTATTTTATGCTGTAAAATTATTTCCTTCGTTGAAATAATTTAAATTTAAAATGATTTAAAATAAATCCAATTTGGGTTATATAATAAACAAATTGTTCGATGGACCCCAAAGAAACTAACTAGTATTAAGTAAAAAAACAATACAGCAGATTAGGATAGAATCAGTGTTGCCACTTTGTGGGTAATTACCCGAATTCGGTGTAATTTTTACTGTCGTTTGTAATTTCTTATACGTGTTGAGCAGGTGTAATTTGAAATTTTTTCGTTTCAAAAACAATAATGTAAAAAATTTTAATTCAGAAAAAAATTGTACCACAGTCATCAGGCATAGCCTTGTCAACCATAGTCACGGTTCCTTATTAAGAAAAGATTTTCATCGTTGAATTTAGATTTTAGAAAGCTTGATAATGAATGGCGCCAGATAAACACTCGAATTTCGATAAAAATGAGATTCATAGTGATTTAAGCCCCGAAGTTTTTTAGAAAAAGGTATTCAAACTAAAAGAAGTGTTCCCAAAATTTTAAAAAGTAATAAATATTATTTTATCTTGCCAAATGCTTTTTAAGGGAGAAAATTTAGCTCCCTCAGCAGTTATAAAACTGATTTAAGAAACATACTGTTGTCAAAAACCAGAAATCTTATTACTTAAAACCCCTAAAACTTGAAATTGTAAAAATAAGTAAAAAAAAAAGATTTTATTTAAAAGATCAACACTTAATGGCATTAACATCTGAAAATGTTTTCGGGCATATGGGCCCCGATGCTGTTTTTGACGAACACATTCTGGACGTTCTATTTCGGCCCACTTCATTGAGCTTATCTGGCAGTATATCACGAATAGCATAAACAATGCTGGCTTCCAAGACGTCAATTATTGCTGGTTTATCAGCAAAAGTCAGTGACTTCACCTAACACTACAGAAAATAATCGAGAGGTGTTAAATTGCACAAACTTGGAGACTAATTGGCAGGTCCTTTTCTCGAAATCAATCTTTTAGCCTCATTTTTGAAAAAAAATTAAGTCCAATGATGCCACCAGCGTGTAAACTGATTTAAACGGTGCATTCTTATAAATGTAAGGAAGTGGGTTGTGGATTGGTCACACTCCATAAGCGGCAGCTTAACTCATTAAAAATCCTGTGCAGATAGGCGGTTGTGTGGATAAGGTGTTAGTTTATTTAAATCGGGTAATTTTTCTTCATCTCAAGTGTAATTTTGCATTTTGCTCGTGGAAACACTGGTAAGAATATAAAAAATCGCTTAGAATCTAATAAAATGTTGCTAAAAAACTTCTTCAATTTACAACTAAAAAAGTTGAAAAATTTCACAATTTTATAAGAAAACATTTTAAGAATCATGAGCACAGCGATAGTAAAAAAATAAACTGCAAAAAATAAGAATTTAACGCATAACCCTCGCACTGATAGACACAACCAAATAAGCTATCGGATCACCCGGCCAATGTTTGTTATAGAGGATTAATTTAAATAAAAAAAATATATAAAAAATATTAACCGCCATAACCAAGAAAAAAAAGCATTAATATCAGTTGTAAGAACGAGAGAATTTTTTTAATATAAAAAAATATAAAAACAAAGCTTAATCTAAAAAAGCATTAAGATATTGTAAACTATTCATAAAAAACGATAAGCCTGGATGAACAAAACTCAGAAGACTCCATCAGTCGAAATAACAATAAAATCGAAAAACACAGACATCCAAAGACCTTGTAAAGCATAAACCAAAAAAAAAAATATTTAAAAAAATCCGAAAAAATACTAAAACTTATGTGTTGTTTCCAGGTGACAGACAACTGATTGTGTAGTAAAATTTATATGAAAACCACTCAGTTTTTTGAGTGCTTTTCATATAAATTTTACTACACAATTAATTGCCTGTCACCTGGAAACAGTACACTAATGTGTTGTTGAAAATCACTCAAAGAAACTGAGTTATTTTCATAAAAGTTTTTCTATTTATGTGCTGTTTCCAGGTGACAAGCAATTGATTGTGTAGTAAAATTTATATTAAAATAACTCAGTTTTTTTGAGTGCTTTTCATATAAATTTTACTTCACAATCAATTGTCTGTCACGTGGAAACATCACATTAATTATTTTAGATGCATAAAAATTTGTTATGTTTCCACTCTTTCCTTAATATCTCTCTATTACAATCAACTAAGTAGAATAAAGTGTAAGGAGAATAAAAAAAGTTCGATTAACGGTTAAATAACGGTTAAAACATATGCAAACCTTCGGTAGTTAAGCCAATTAAACAAAAACGAATAGAGATATTTTATTGTACAAATACTGAATAGAGACCTACATTAATACACTTTGGAAATAAATTAAACACTTTTGAATATTCCGTTCCATTTCGAAGATTTTTATATTTCACTACCCAATAAAATATGGAGCTTCCAACGAAGCAATTTTGTAAGTGAGAAACGTAAAAGTTTCGCTTACCATATCGATTACGGAAGACATGCATCTTATATCGCGAGTTCCCACTTTAAAGCAATACATATTTGACACAGAAATCGCTTTATTCAGCGCATATAAAAATTGGTGAATGTTACGATCAGCTCTGCACTCTGAATTTTTTGTTACCGTTATTCTTAAACATGCTCCCTTACAAACCTGCTTCGTCGTAAGGGAATATCGTGGCTCTTCAAATTTTAAATAATTTTTTTTTTAATTATTAAGAATTCGTTCACTTTCCTTACTGCATCTTTGTATGTCTTATTGCGTAGCGCATAAATGTGTGTTTACTTTTTAAAATGTACCATTAGTGCTTCGCAAAATAGGAACAAATTTTATTGGGTACTGTCAGCCAAAGTTGACTTCTGTTGTGTTCGTTCGTGACCACGTGTTTAAACTCTAACACTATGAAAACTTTAACTCGATGAGATCCGTGTTCGGAACTAAACATAGAGCTACCAAAATGCTATCGAATCGCAAAAAAATGCGATCGTACGTTCGTGACCCCAGGATATGCCCATATTTGTTTGGCGTTTGGCAAAAAGTTCTTAAGTCCGAAAGTGTAGTTTCTCGTTATGTTAAATATTTATTTGGTGTATTTCATAGACTTTCATAGATGATTACGATTAGAAGCAGCTGTGCTAGACCTAAGCTATTGATACCAAACGAAAGAGAGAGAAAAACATAATTGAGGCCAAACAAAAACTCAAAATGCCATTTTTGGACTTAAAACCTTTTTGCCTAAAGATAAAAATTTAATGAAATAAAAAAAATTATTTTTAAGGGGCTTTTATAAAAATTTTGCAATAAATTTTTTTTTACTTTTATAAAGAGAATTGTTTTTTCTCTAGGGGTCCTTTCACCAAACCAACTATAACTTTTACTCACCACTAAAACATTTTTTTATTTATTAATTTCTTTTTGTAAAGAAATATTTTCAGGCGGTTTTGTAACAACGCTTTTTAAGTTAGTTTTCCAACCCAATGTGCCTTTAAAACTAAGGAGAAAAAAAATCACAAATATACAGTAGTGCAGCCAAAGAGTATACATAGAATTTTTAAACAAAACGTAGATAAACTAGTAACAATATCCCATCTAGCATCTTTAATCATAATCGAATCTTTTAGGAACCATCTCTACGAGCAACATAACACCACATGAGTTCATTTTTCGATCATAAATTTTACTTTCCTTGTGAGAAAACCGTACCATACCGATGAATCACCTCAAAGAATCATTTGTGATAAAATTTTTTGATTCATTTTTTTTTTTTTTGAGAATATTTATAAATCATATGTGAATCCTTTTTCAATCGCTCTGTTCATAAGTCAGTTTTAAGTATAAAACATTAAAAAATAAATTTTTTAACATACGAATGAATTCGTCATCCATTTTCTTTTAATCATAAACCAAGCCTTACTGAGGTTAAAGCTATGAGGCTGAATAGGAGCGATACTCTCAATAATGACCTTAAGACAATCTATGAGTGGGGTCTTGCGAATAGGGTCGATTTGAATGCTCGTAAGACCCAATGTTGTATGTGGACCCACAGATGTCTTGTGGAGTCAGCGTCAGGTATAGCTGTTGAGAACTCAGACGCACTTGCTGTTCTGGGCATAAAAATTCAGTGTTATGTTCGTTGGAACTAACATGTTTTTCAAGTGCCGAAAGAAGCATTCAAGTGCCTTCATTTCTTAAAACGGTGCAAGAACTACTTCCTTCCGTCTGATCTTCTCACTATTTATACCGCCTATATCCGACCGAAAATGGAATACAACTCTCATATCTGGGCAGGTGTTTCAAGGTCTGTTTTGAAGCTGCTGGATCGGCTGAAAGGGAGTGCGTTGATGCTCATCAATGACAGTAGGGTATTCAGTTCTATTGATTTATTGGAATGTCGGAATGTGGGTTGTGCATTCTTGTACTATCGATATTTCCACGGTAAGTGTTCAGGTGAGATGGGCGAACTCAGCCCTGAGACGTGGGTGCATGCCCGTCGTACTCGCCTTTCCAGCAGATTACATCCGTTCGTGTTCGACTATCCAATGTAGCGCACAACGTATTACAGGGAAAATTAATTTCTCGGTCGAACTAGCCGCATGTGGAATAGACTCCCGGCAGAAGTCTTCCCAGTCAGCTATAATTTGGAGAGGTTCAAATTAAATGTCCACATACAATACTCGCTCTTTCCTTCTCTTCATATCATAACCTATTTACATAACACCAAAACAATGCATTGCATTAGTAGGGCTCAAAGTAAAAAAATCAGTTTTTAGTCATCAAAAATGATCTAGAAAGAATAATTAAGGTAATTTTTACAAAAAAGTGTAACTGAAATGCTGGCTGGGATGCAAACATTTGTATGTACATGTGCACATACATACTTATACATACGTATATGCAAATGTTGAGTACTTTTTCAAGTCATTAGATTTTTCCCCTCCTTTTATCTCTACAATTTTCCATAAATGTGAAGAAATGTTTGTTGTTTTTACTTTTTTTATTCTTTTTAACACAGCACTCGTATTGTCAATGTCAAATAAATATGTGTAAACAAACACATATGAAAAATGAAAAATCATACAAGAACTCACATGTGTAACAAACTGACATCCAGTTTCATCTTTTTTTGTTATTTTAGAATACCCAAAACCACTTTAATGACCTAAATTTATGGAAAATGAAGTAAAATGTAACAACAAAATAATAATAAAATACAACAAATATGCAAAAAACATTGTTGTTTGTTTGGGTTTTTTATCTGTTAAAATACAAATAAATGTCACTATTTATTAAAACATTTTTACAAACGCCTGTTATCTATTTTTTTTTTTGTTATATTTTGGAATATTTTCCTTTATATTTTCCCCTTTTTTTTTGCTAAATTTACATGAAAATATCAACAATATTCATACAATACAGAACAGAACAGAGAAAAGAGAACATCAAAGTGGCCTCTGCAGGAGGTCGTTTCATTTACAAATATTTCAAAAAACAATATGTAAAGAAAATTTTTGAAGTTCATATACACACATATAGAGTTAATAAAAGAAAAAAATGTTAAAATAATTTACAATAAATCCTTCTCTATGGTATTTTAAAAAGAAAACACATGCTTACACGTTTAAGGAAATTAAACAAAAAAAAAAAAAAAAAAAAAACATCAAATCTTTAAAGTATTAAATTTATTTAATTTAATTATTTTATTCCACGGTCTTCATTTTCATCTCAGCGAGGTGTGACAGCTCTCAAAAACTCTTACGGGTGCTGGTGTAATTCGAAAAGCTTTTATCAACAAGTCGAGTGCAGTTTTTAATCGAACTGCCGTAAATTGTAGAAAAAGAATAGAGAACATGGATGAACATCGATTCGAAAAACATGCTACCTAAAATTTTTTCAAAGAACCAAAAAAAAATTAAGCGATTAATAAGTAAAGTTTTTTAAATCGCATATTTGGTTTAAAATCTTCTATCAATTGACGGCCTTAAAAAGGCTATACCAAAAAATAATTTTTTGAAAAGAATACGTATACCTGGGCCTGGCCAGGCATTTTTTGACTTTTTCCAGTTTTTTTTTTTATAGAATTATTAAATATATTGGAACGAAACCTTATGTATTCCTCAATCAAAGTGTTTTTAATAGAAAACTAGAAAAAGGTTATAATTGAAGCACCGTGGGCGTGGCAATTCGCCAAATGAAAATGTTGTGTATATTATATTCACCAAGGCCTGTTCAGGCCCTGCCCTATTACTGTAGTAAATAAAATCACAACGTATCAAAAAGCACACGCAACACACATAAACATTCTTTATTTACTTTAATTTCGAAGAATAATTCTAGTTGACAACAAAATGTTCTTGCTACAGCCATAAAACTCCATACATATAAAAGAAGTCCAAGCCAGGCCCAGGGGTTATTTTTTGTGAGTTTTTTCGATAGGGACAAGGGATGCCAGTCAGGCCCAGGTGGCAGTTTGTGCCACACAAATTAAGTGTCAACTTAATAAAATTATGTGTCTTTCCAAAAATCCGATTATTCGATTAATCCCACTTTTAATGCTTTCACTTAAAGAGGAAGTAGTTCTTTTGCAATTTTGAAAAATAGTTTTTCGGTCTAACAAAAAAAAACAAAGAAAGATGTTCTTGATTAGAGAAAAATTCTCCAATTTATCTAAAACTACGCAAAACGTCACCACTTGTTTGTTTTGCTTAATGTAGGGACAACAAATTCAATGAAGGTAAGAATGTTTCATTGAAATACCATTAATAGATTTCAGTTTCTCTTGCCACCACATACAAACTATAAAATTACCCTGCAGCATATTTGGAGAGCCAAATCATTTGTTGTTAACAGCTTCCTTCAGTTGGGCGCGGCGAAATGTTGCCCTAGGAAAAATGAGCCTAAAAAGCAAATGAATATTGACCACAAATTTAGGATAATTTTTTTTTCTTTTAGTTTAATGCAACTCAAAAAATAATGAAAATAAAAAATATCCCGGTTCTTCTTTATGAAAAGTCACTCTAAATTTTTTAATGAATTTTTTTCTCCATTATCCTCATTGGGAGGATATGTCTTGTATCAGTTTCGTTAATCTGTTGTTGTTTCAGCTAAGTCTGGTCCGCTGTAGGTAGCAGGTCCCTGGATAATGGGGCTGCCCTCCATGTATTTGGTGTACTGGTCGTGAACCTTGCTAGTCTCTGATTCCTACTCTTTCCCAAGCGGGTGACGTTCTACCTGACCTTTGGCATGATAATATCCAGTTTAACGGGGGAAATGGGAGGTGTTTTTTGATGGATTTTTTAGAAGGGGTTTAAAGCCACATCAATAGTTTTAAACTCGAAAGCCATGATGAATATTTTTTTGTAGGCAAGCACTTAAACCTCTGTACCATGCCGCCTCTTTTTAACGAATATTTAAACCAAAAATATATACTTATAAATTTGTATATAAGAAATTTGGGTTGTTGTCATATACCCGAAACTTAAAATCCCGAATTTCAAAATCGAAATGGAGTCCTAAACTTTAATATCCCGAATAATTGTAAGCTTTTGGTTTTTAAAAACGCAAGATGGATAGCATGGTTGGGTCTATGGCCGGCTTCGCTAACTAGAGCTTCTCTGCCTAGCCGTCCTTTGACCGAGTGCAAGGATTTTCTCATCTCTGGTATAATAAAAACGAGCTTCGCTTACTAAAGCTAAGTAAAAATTAGCATTTGATTTGGGATCCTTTTTCATTCTTTGGTATTGGGGTAAATTTTCATTTCACATAAATTGCAAAAACACCCCCATGCAAAAAAAGACTACATTTTGTACTTCATATAAAGTTTTGGAATCATTCTTCATAAAGTACTTTGGGATCATATTTCTGGGAGTCCCATTCTGCAGAGCCTTCACTTCTGTTTGAAAATTTGGAAGACTTTTTTTATTTGTCTCTTTGTCTGGATTCACACTGTGAAAGTTTTCTTATAGAATGTCAGAGTTTTTTAGTGAGAGGGGTGAGAATCATTGCATGTTCTGTTCCCCTCTCACCAATAAACTCAGAATTACTGAAATAAATCTTTCATAGTGTGAACTTGAACTTTCTTACAGAATTTTGTAGCTTTTGCAAGAATAAGATTTTCTATAAGCAGGAATAAATAAACATGTCTACCTTGCTCCTAGACTAGGGCCTTTAGGCATTCGATATTGATCAAAATTCCCATTCCAATGGTAATGTCATTTTGATCGATATAAAATGCCGTTACTTGGCCCAAAACTATTTCTGCAAAATTTATCAGAACTGAAGGGCATATTAATAACATATATGTATAAATACTTTCCAATGTGTAAGTGCATTTCGAGTGCACCTGCATTTGTGATAATACCTATTGATGACATTTTCAATTTCAAACTCAATTCAATTCTTGTCGTCCTGTTTTTTTACATCTTATTTACTTTTTTGTAATTTTCTCGCTTCTCCTTCCGAACATCTTTTGCAATTTAGAATTTTAATAAACTGAATATTTTTTCGAAACTTTCAATAAAAGCATACGGGCACAAACATTTGATTTACTGTTTTTCCTTCTTTTTTCAAAAGCGTACTCTTTATTTTCTCTATTCGTGAAAAGTATTTTAAAAACCATCCTGTTTTTTATTTGCCTATTTTATATGTGTGTGAGCGTGAGGGATTTTTTTTTTCTTATAGTTCTTTTTTCAAAGGCAATTCTGTAAGTCAAGGTGCGTAATGAAATTTTCCACTACATATTGAAAAAAAACATACATAAAGACACACACACACCTGTACATATGTACTCACCCAATAAACATTTGTTCACCGACAAAAGCCAGAGTTTGTAAATTGATCATTTCGCATCCAATAGTTGACCGAGAAAGTACCGCAAATATTATTGTCAGTTGAAAAAAATCCGGAAATCTTTGTCTAGGAAAATTCGAAAAACTTTTCAGATTTTCTGAACAAAATTCTATACGAACTCTTAAAAGAGAGTGGCTGAATGAGAGTGAAAGTTCCTTTTGATTATGCCCAGATTAATTGGATATGCTTTTTTAGAGTTATTCCTAGTGACTGTTTTAGAGCAAAACAAAAAATCCTTATGATTAAAGTGTTTCTCTTTTTTTATTAAAAAAAAAAAAAAAACATACGAAAAAAAACTTGCCTTCTGATAATGTGCGGATATAACGAAAAACTAGAAACTGATTATCTTAAATCTAATCTATTAACTCTTATTTTTAGAAAATCTTTAGACAAGTCCTTATTTAGAAAAAGTTCTTTAAAGAAAAGCTGATGGATCATGAGCACGCAGTGATGCCGAAAATGCTGAATGAAGTTTTTGTAAGGCAGAGATAAATATTGATTCGCAAGATCTTTAACCTTCTGCATTCTTTTAAACCAGACAAATATCTATGGTGCTTTTGGGTCAATTTGGCCCATTTTTGAAAATCCGACTAAAAGCAGTATTATTTGTAAAAACGTTTTTTTTTATTAAATATTCAAAAAAAAAACAATGTATAGAAAATAAACTAAAAATGCTCTTTCTGGGTGACTAATTTTAAGTTTTTTGGTAGTTGTAAAGACATAATTTCATTAAAATGGATATGACGTGATATCACCATCCATAGTCAAGAACCTTTCGAGTATGGCCATAAAGTGTACTAGATTATTACCTAATGCGATCTTTAAAATAGGATTTTTCCCCAAAAATTGAAAACTTCTAAGAAAATAATGATACCAAAGTCGTTCATGCATTCGACTCTACCATCATCTTATAGAGCTCTTAGCTGACTTCCTTGTCTATCGAAGATATATGAAAAAGGTTCTTTCTCAATTAAAAATTATACAGTATTTAAATTAATTTTTTTTTTTAATTTTTATTTTTTGAATCTTCATATTTTAAATATGAACTTACAATAATTAATCAAATCTTATCCTAATACTTTATTTTATGTCCTGCCAGTGCCAGACATTAAATTTCGTCATCACGGATTCTATTCACATTTGTAGGTGGTTATCGCTCTTCTGATTGGGTGAATGCTGTAGTGTCTCTTGATTTCCAGTAACATCGCGGAATTTTCGAATAGTGCCAATGTTCTATAACTCCCGCATCGAGAAACTTTTCGATTAAAATGTGTGAAATGAAGCAAAAATGCCATAAAATAAAACAAACAACTGTTTTTTGCACTTAACTGCATCTGTAACTTTTTGCCGAGTAATTGCTGCCACTCAGAGAATTTCTCGCCAATTTACAGAAAAAGTGTGTCTGTTTAAACTGTCATATAAACTCACGCATAAAAACGGGGTGAGAAAAAATTTGAACACTAAAAAATATGTTAGAAATGCAAAGTACATTGAATAATAACACGGAAAAGATAAGTAAGATCTTTTCAATTTTTTTCATTGTTTAATTATTTTGCTTTTAACTTTTTCGAAAATTATACGAATGTGTCCACAGCTACTTTTTAAACAACAAACATTAAAGTCGTACTTTATGGTATTTAGTATAGGCGACGGTTGTATTTGCTGCCGTCGTTGAAAATTTTTTGATTTTAGTAAAGTTTGATCGCCGTTAACGATATGTTTGATTGGCGTACCAACATCGGCAGTTTTATATAGGCTTCGAGTTGAATATTATGTACATTTATAACGTAACGGCATAATCCCTTTTGATATTTTCGACATGAGTTACAGTCATATTTTTTTCTCACTTTTCGAGAAACGATGGAATATTTTGTTTCATATGTTTTCGATGTGTGAATTTTTCACGAAAGTTACAGAGCATGGGTACTGGTTAAGCGCAATTTTTTTTCTAAAGAAACTCCTTAGAAAAGAAAATGTTTCAGCTATTTTTTTTTTAAATATTGCTCAGGTGGCACAAATGGCTGCTGTCGCCAAACACCAACAAATTACTAGAAAGTTATTTATCAGACCGTTTATTTGGGGTACGAAACAAACAATATGTGACAAGAGAATATAAGATAAAAGCTGGAATTCCCCAGGGAAGCGGTCTTGGACCTACTGTCTACTTAATATAAACCTTCGATTCTCACATGTGCGACAAACTGAACATTTCCACATTTGCTGCTGATACTGCAATACTAAGTTCGCATGGGAAACCGCAAGTGGCTTCTCTTAAACTTAATGACTGACTGTCTTAGTCAAGTGGAAACTTGGTGGAAAAATCGGCGCATTAGAGTAAACGAGTCAAAAAGTAAACACGTTACGTTTTTACTTAGGAGAGAAAATTGTCCACCTGTCGTACTTAATAATGTAACAGTATCCCAATCTGATTTTTGAGGTGGCATGTCATAATGTCCAGAGTCATAGTGTCCATGGACAAAATGACCCACCAAAAAGTGTCATAATGTGGACGTTGTGACGTTTCTAAAAGTGTAATAATGCCCGCGGGCCTTATACACTTTTTGTTGTTACTTCACATTCAAATGTATCGCAATGTCCACTTTAGTTAGCGAAACCGGTGTTTATTATACCATAGAGTAGAAAGTACTTGTGCACGGTCGAAGGCAGGATAAGAAGTGAAGCTTAAGTTAGGGAAGTCGGTGTTTGCATACCATAGAGGAGAAGTTCTTTGTTAACAAACACAAAGGACTCTCCACTTCGCTAACTAAAGCTTTCCTGCACAGCCGGGCTTCGGTAGAGCGCAAGTATTTTCTACTCTATGGTAAAACAAACTCGGGCTTCGCTTACTGAAGTTTCTAAAGTTGAGATTTTTAAATTCAGGATTACAAAATTTGGGAATATAAAGTTCGGTATGTCAAGATTTTGAATTTTGAAATTCGAGATTTATAAATATTCGGGATTTTGTTAAAACGTTCGTCACAAAGTAAAGGAATAAAGGAATCAACAACTTATTGATTCTAACTCACTGAAAAGTGTCATAATGTCCAGGAACAGAACGATACTGCCCTGATGGACATTATGACACACTTTAAAAGTGTAACAGTGTCCAAAGGCCTTACGACAATTTTAAGTATATCTCGGTATACATATGGAAAGACGGCTGACTTGAGGTTGATAAATAGAGACCAAGAGACTTCACTTGAAGCTTACAGCCCTCAGACTTCACTGGTTAATTATTGACAAATCTTAACTTAGCCTGGACTTTAAAGTCACTCTGTATAAAACCGTTTTAAAACTGATTTGGGCATATCGTATCCAACTATTTGGAAAGGATTGAAATTCTAGTGTCGAGCTTATACAGAGGTCACAATCGAACTATGACCGGAGCACCGTGGTATATAAGAAATGGGAACATCCGTAGGGATTTAGATATTCTTCTGGTAAAAGGCGAATTTGGCACACTTCATCCATAATATATTATCAAACTCGGAAACCATTCAAATCCGCTTGCAAGACACCTCTTTCAACTTCAAACGTGAACAAGGCTTCGAAAAGCCGATCTTGAATTTTGAATTAAATAATAATTTAATTCCATAAATGGGCATACAAATCATAGATTAGTATTTCTAAAATATCGGTAAATGTCCGAAAACTGCTAACAATAAAATTTCAGGATATTTCGTTTAATGTCTAAAGGAAAATTGGACATTTCAGGATATTACGCTTAATGTCTAAAGGAAATTGGGACATTTGCGTTGATTATCTGATAAAATTTCAGACTCTGTCTGACATTAGGCATCTCGGCAAAAATTGTTTAGTGGGCTCTCACTCGCTTACTCCCTCTGATTCTCACACATTTATACATCAACTCACATTTAGCACAAAACCATTCAACACATTCAACTGCAATATTTATTCAAGTTTTCAACATCGAAATGCAGTATGTCATTACACACACACACACACGAACAAATACTGTTAAAAAACACACAAATACTCTCCATCATACATCGACAAATAAAGAATTGAAAAAGAAAGAGAATTCCAGAGTGAGAGAGAGACGACTATTACTGATCAGGGTTGGAAAATAAACAACATTTTCGTGGAAAAATCATATTCATATTATGAAAAAAATAATTGTCTGCCAAAGTTCTAAAATATTGAACGGAAATTGTTGTAAAAAGAGTTGATACTGGAAACTGGCCAAAATGAAGCATTTTTAATGGTTTCCCTTCCTTAAGGTCCTTGCAGAATGACGATTATGGCACGTTATGAAGCGCACAGATCTCGAATGTGATTCTAGCTAACAAAATTGTTCAACAAAGTTGATTAAGCACTAAAAACTTGACAATTCTTAAAACATGGCTCTGCAAAGATTGTTAAGTACTCAAAACTGGACAATTTGTTCTGTTATTTAATCTTCTCCTTATAAAAATTACTCCTTGATTTAGAGTTTTGGCACGACAGTTAAGCTTTTATTTTGCTCTGATTAAATTATGCAAATCTAGAATATTTTTGTATTAAAGGTTTTCGTACGATAGTATCAACTTGAGCTGAACCGGAAGGTATTGAGAACGGTTTTAATCCCCCCATATAAACGTTTATCTGAAAAGAGCCCAAGAAAGAAAAAAACTTGAGGATGTTATTTGTGACAAATATTCTTCGTAAAGGAAAGTTTATTAAATAAGTTTTATATATCGATAGCTTAACTTCAAAACATCAAGTCGACTAAGCATGTCTTTAATTTTGTAAAGGTCTTTGAATTAAGTTTTGCTTAACTTAAATTCTGGTGATCGGCTTATCCGATCCAAAATGATCAAAAAACTTTGCCATTTCAAACAATGTGTTAATTTATTTAAATAAATATTGACAATTCCCAACAACAATTCTACATGTTTAAATTATTTTATTTTAAACGAAAAAAGCTAATTAAGATTTTTTGTTATTTAATTAATGTTTTAATTGAAAATTTATTTCAAAACAACTAATATGTTAATTAAATCAAAATAAAATTTTTTATTTTCTTTCAATTAAAAAAATAATTAATTCAATTATCACATTTATTAAATTTAAATACTTTTAAACCATTTTTTAATTGATAAAACTTTTTTCTGTGAAAAGAGTATTCTGTATTAAAATGAATGAAGGGGTAAATTTAAAAAATTTCTTAGAAACTATTAAACAAGTCAAAGGAGTACCACAGAACCTTCCGTTGTATTACCAAAGATTATCAATATATTTATAATCGTTTAAACTTTTCCATCCCTGCTACGGGTTGAAAAAACAGCATTTTTAAAATACTTTTTCTATGCGGTTGCCAACTTCAGTTCTATGACGAGACAAAGTGCTGTTGCAAGATTAAAAAAAGCTAAATTGAATGAAAAGAATAAAAAAAAAAGAAAAAAAGTACAAAAGGACGCTGTGGGTTATAAAAAAAAAACTATGAACTAATTCGTTGTGGTTGTTTTTATTGCATTCACAGTAGTTTTATATTCAGAATAATTTTCAGGGTTATTAAATGCATTTTATTCAATAGAATTTTTTATTTTTGTGTGTTTAAATTTTATGGCAAATCGTAGAATTTATGTATGCAATTGAATTTCCGTAATGGCCGTGGAAATATATTCTAAATGCAAACGACCTTCTGTTGAGTTTTAAAGAACTTTTACGGTCAGTTTAGTGAATTTAAGATTGAGTGTTGATCGAGAGTACTGTAAATAAAAAAAGCTAGACTGCTAACTTTATAATTTTTTAAATTTTTCGTTTCAATTAGCTGCATCACTGTCAACTGATGCAGCTAATTGAAACGAAAAATTTAATTGATGAAAATTGTTATAAAGTTGGTTTGTTAGAATTTTTAGCAACAGAATTTGCTTTGAAATTTTTTGAGGAGTTCTTTTGAAGACAAATTGGTAAAAAATTTGTGTTAAAAAGTTATTAAATTTTAAGGCGAAATTCATCACTCTCTTAAAACCTCGGCCTTAAACATTTTTCAGTCATTGCCCGGTATTAACCCATTAATGCCTGTCCATCGATCCGCTAGTACAATTTTATCAAAAATTTTAAGTATGTTGCTGGTGGCCCGTAGAAGTTCACCTCTTCCCACTCAGAAAGTTGACCTCTTCCCACCCCTAGGATAGGAAAGGCTTTGGTGTGATATACATATTTCTTGATTAATTGATTAATTGATTTTTTTTTTTTTTTTTTTTAACTTAGACAATATTTTAATTATTAATATGTGTACTTACATATTATTTGAACGCGACAAATTTCATTGGTTTGCATTGCCCCCTTGAAAAGAACATAAATATTGTTTCAAACTGCGTTATTATTCTGGGGACTCATTCAATTCAGCTTCAAACTCTACCGTTAAGTAGTTTGTTTTAAAAAGTTGACTCAAACTTGTGATTACATTTGGATTACTAAAGGATTTTTCATTTGATTCCGAGGAAATGTAGTAAGTTGTTTCCGCTAGCAAAAAGTGAATAAAGGGCAGAGTTCCCAGTAAGTAGGCCAGTATTTACTTGGCACTGTGGTGTTGGATAGCAGCAGCTTATATAAGATCATGTCCTTACTGCCGATTCTGCGAGATCTTACCGAACTCAATGCTCCTTCATCTACCTTCGTACGTATGCTAGATTTGTCATGGCAAATCTCGTGGCTGCATAATATATATTTAATTGTAAAACTACCCACTCGTCATCGTTGCCCATTGTGTGGTGGCAATACCTAATAAGAATGCTTGATGTGTCCGGCCAATTTGCATCCAGGACTACCACAATGGTGTTAGCCCACATTACTCTAAAAAAGCAAAAACCTTTTGTTTTCTTTAAATACATTTTAGAAATATAAATTTGCCTTTAATACGACAAAATACATTTGTTCGCTTTTAATTTACGTCAAAACAGATTTTTCGCAATATGGAAAATGGTCATAAGTGGAACTCATTATGGACTGTTGGATATTAAAATACCCATTTTCATTATACAACGTTTGTCGGCCAGATTTTTTAGCAAATCGCTTTAAGTTTGTTACATTGGTTAGGGGACGCCCAAAGCTATTTAGACCGTGGGGTCACTTTTTGCTTTTCTCATTTATTTTTCCGATATAAAAACTAAACGCAAGAACCAAGACAAGTTAATGTTTTAATTTTTTCCAGGTTAATAAATGTCTTCTTTAAATAAAAATGTTGTATGTATGTATGTATATGAGTAGGAGGCCATAAGCACCACGACCCAGAGGATCTTTTGTGCAGCCCATGTAACTCACCATGTCAGGTTTAGACTTCGTTGGGTTCATCATTAGCCCGCCGAAAAATGTCTGCCTGGTAGTCCCCAAGACGGGACTGCAGCAGAGCAGATGTTTTGAGGTTTCGTCATCAACCTCACAAAATCTGCTTGCCCTGGTACTTGAATTGCCCATTAAGAACTGGTGGTGACTAAAACCACAGTGTCCCGTGAACAGGCCAACAAGCAGTCTTAGTTCCACCTTCCCAAGCAGAAGCAGAACCTGCCCTCCCGCGGGACAATGTCACGAATCTCTTGGATTGCCTTAAACTGGAAGTGGACATTCATGTATAAAAGAATTCACGTTCGCACCGTCTCTGTAACGTCCCCCTAATGTGACCGATAGTGACGCCGAAGAAGGGCTCAGGACTATGAATGGTCGTCGAGCGCCCCTGTTTGCTAAGCAGTGAGCTAAATAAAAATGTTAGTTGCAGGAATCATCAGGTCTTTGCTCGAATTTATTTACTGTCTTAATTTTTTAGGGTATTTAAATACTCATCAGGCAGGAATGGGTTAAAAGTCATTCACATAAACCGCAAATTTTTCGTCGTTTTCGAAAAAATATGTTTCAATTATTTTTATCTTTTCTGCAGTTATTCCACACCATTTCATGTTCAACGATAATTCTTGGATTTTGGGCGCCCCATATTTTTATTGAGCAGACCATTAAGGTTAAAAATTTCCTTATCACTTGTTATTCAATATTATCTTTATGTCTGAATAATAATTGAATAACTTTGTTCCTTTGTTCTGTGCCAATTCTTTTCATCATAAATTTCCCAAAATTTTCAAAGTTAATTCTAAAAAAACCCAAAAAAATAACCTCAACAAAAAATTTATAAGCCTATTCCATTATAACGTTCATTATACGACACCGTGCAGCTTAATTAAATACCTTTAATGACTTGTTTCTATTAAACAAGGAAAAATAAGTAATTTATTAATTTCGTTCAAAAGAAAAACTTTCTTTCTTCGAAAAAGATTTAAATAAATCTTTGAGGCAATGCAAAACCTAAATATTTCCACTTTAACCTAAAATGTACTTAGTGGTCACATTTAAACTGCATTAGTATTTTAAGAAATAAAATAGTTTCAACCAACAACCCTAAAAGTATGCTGTTAATAAAATAAAAATAATATAACTTTGTTTGTTAACATGTTCTGGCTGCTTGCACTGTTTGCTGCATTGTTTGACAACAAGTCAAGAGACAAGAAGAAGAAGAAAAAGTAAAGGAAAAAAAGACAAGAACTCTAAATTACAGCGAAAGAACTGACTTAGTGACTTTTCAGTTTGGCACATTCTTTGTATAAGATGTCTTAAAATAACATCATACGTTTTTTTTTCTTCTCATTTTCTTAGCTCTTTCTTACCCCCATTACGCCATTATGTTTTCCAGGACATCTTGCAACTGGTAAAGAAGTAACAAAAGTAAGAAGAAGAAGAAAAAACAAAGAATTGAAAATGTTATGAGAAATAATGTTGCTACAGCTTCTGTTATAATAAAAACTTACCAAGAATTTCATTCAGAAAAGTTTGCAAGATTCATTTATTGTTTGCCAGAATTGTATTTTATTATTATTTTTGACGTGGTTGTCGGTACAACCAGGCGATTGTCTATTTTCTTTTTTTAATGTTCTCGTTTCAATCTTTAAGAAAGTTTTACAATTGTGTTCTTTTCTTTCTAAGAAATATAATTTGTTTTAAGAGAAAAAAAACCCAACAATTGCATTATTTTTTTTTAGAAATTGTTATAAATTTACCGGAGATTGAGTTAAAAATGTTTGTTTTGTTAATAAAATCACTTATAAATAATTTAAGATTTTAGGAGAGAAAATGAAAAACCCACACAACCATTCAAGTATTTGTTTGCCTTTTTAATTAATTTATACAAAAAATATCATTGCATACTTTTAGGCTTTGGCCATTGTTTCCCTTTTATATTTTACATTTTATGCAGAGCTAGTAAAACTGAATGAATTTAATTAACAAACTTTGTTTTGCTTTACTTGTTTATTTGTTAATTTCTCTGGTCCGGTCTGGCTTAGTTGGGCTGTGCTGTTTTATGGGCGATTCTACATGGATTTTAGGTTATATTTGCATTTTATTCGCCTTTTTTATGCAAACATTAATACACAACACAATCAGCAGTTTTTTTTATTAGATTGAGGTCATTCATCAATTTAAAACAACAGGCATAAAAAATTTAACAAAAAAAAACACTTTTGTTTTCAATTTTAATAAATTATTTAACAAGAAAAATTAACAAGAGGCCAGCAAAAACACTCGTAAAACACAGAGAATTATAAAACCATAAACAGGAAATTGTTTTAATTTTGTTTACCATTTATCCATAAAAACATTTTACGTTATAGGAAAACGTCTATTAAAGGGAAAAATATTAAACAAAACTTTTGCTATTTTAAGTGTTTTATAAGTGCAGCTTTGTCTCAAGGAAGCTAAAGAGTATAACCCATATTAACTGGTTATATGGATTAATTTTGAAAATAAGGCCTCTTGGTGGTAACTTTTATAGGTCGTTTGGAGTTTGGAAGTATTTGGCTCAAAGCATAATTAAGTGAAAGTTTAAAAGTACTTGATTTACGGGCATAAAAGTTTTTATATGGATTTGTAGGTCTTTTTGCCAGGAGAAAGTGAAGTTATTGTTGAAGTGGTTTTAACAATGAAAACAATAATTTCATTTCTGGGATTTTGTTAAACATAAAAATTAAAATAAATGAGAAGTTTTCAATAAAAGTTTGAATTAGGCTAAATAAAATCTTTAAGACAAACTTAACTTAAAAAAATTTTTTAAACATATCTCCATTAAGTTTACCTTTCTGTCCTGTATTAGAACTTTGTATTATCTTAAATTTAGGCTAATTTAAGACAAATTATTTAATAAATAAGTCTTGGAGAGCAGGGCTGTGGAGTCGTAGTTGAGGTTTTTGTACCGGAATCGGAGTCCAAGTACCCACAAAAACTCGCGACACCGGTTCCAAAATTTTTCGGCATAGAAAATGTAAGAAAATTTTCTAATATTTTCCAAAATAAAAATTCTTCGAAATTTGCAATAAAATATTTTGATAACTTTTAATTTGTTTTAGTTGAGTTCAATTCTAGTATTTTACTTACAAAGTATAAAAGTGTCTAATAATTTAAATTATTTTGGTATATTGTCTATACATACCGTCAAGAGTCTAAATTGCATAAGCAAAACTTATTGATAAAAAGATGTGTGGTTTTTTAAGTCATTTACATGTGTTAAAATAAATAGCACATGAGTGTAATAACGTAATGACGTAATAACATTTCAAGAGGGTCTACTTTAAAAATTTTGCAGTCAGAAAATTGGGACCAGTCCTCTTTATATATGTATGTAAATAACTATATTTAAGCTCAACGCGGCACGTGTTAGAATTAAAATATCGATTTTACATTTTTACAAAATCATTTTCTTGCCATATCTAACCATTTAAAAGATTGCAGGGTGTCTAGGGCATTATGGCTCGGATTGGGCACAGGGGCAACCAAGGTTATATTAGAATCGGATGGGAAAGGTCTAAGAACACCTATAGGGTTCTTGACGGGTCATTGTTCTGTTAGGGCTTTCACGAGCAAATGGGACAATGCCATACCGGACTTCTGTAGATTATGCGAGGATGCTGAGGAGTAAGAGATAATTGAGCATGTACTATGCCACTGTCCTAGGATGCAGGGTCTCAGGCGGAAATGGCTAGGAGACAGATTTCACGACGAACTAGGGTGCATCGCTGGAGTTAATCCAGTCGATCTTCTGGGTTTTGACGGGGAAGTGGTACGGTTGTTTTTGATGAGGGAACTGTAGGGGGAGTTTTTTGTTCTGTGGTTCCTACTAACTATTCTTAATCGTTCTATCAATTATTTTCTTTCTCTTTTCTGTACTTCTCTTTTACTTCTTCCTCTGTGTCGAAGGGATTCACAACGGACCGTGTAGGTGCGCCATTGGGCGCATTGCCCTTCTTAAGCTAACCTAACCCAACCATTTAAAAGGTACTGTATTAAAAAAAATGTTTAAAGTCACATAAGGACTAGTCTCATATACATTTCGCATCAAGGTTAGAGTAGGAGTCGGAGTTGAAGTTGGAGTCGGAGTCGAACTTAAAAATTTTTAGCAGTTGAAGCAGCATCCAGAGCAACATAATCTCCTTCGCAGGCTTCCACATCCCTTTTCAGCAACAACATCCACAATGATAGTAACAAAGTAAACAAGCTGTAAAATAAATGTGCTGTTGCTGCTGTCGGTGTTGGTGTACTGTGCAACGAGTGTGGAGAGCTAAAAATACTCATTTAATGCCAGAATTTTACAAACAAACTTTAAAGCAAAGTTGCAAAAAAACCAAACTAAACCAGCCAAGTAGTCAGCAACAAATACAAAACACTATGCAACAGCAATATAAAGTCGGAGTTAGAATTAGTTTTCGACGACTCCGCCGACCAGTTAAAGAGTTAATTGAAATAAATTTCAGTGCATTTTTTAGGAATGATAATTGGGAATAAACACAAAAATCAAATGATTATTAATGAAAAATTTTGTAATCCCGAGAATAACTTTGATAGTAAATTAGCAAGTGCCCGTGCATAAAAACTGAACTGCCAAATTGCTTTTTTTTAATTTTCTTGCGAAAACAATAAAGTAATTTGCTTTTTAATTTTGTTTTTTCTTAACCCACTTACAACTACAATTAATGTTGGAAGAAAATCCAACCAATTGTATTGGGGAATGTAAGAAAATAAAAACTCACTGTATTATTGTTGGACTTTTGTTTAGGCTTTGATATCGTAGCAAATAAGACTTTTTGAGTGTTTGTAATTCTCGTTCACTCTGCAATATTGTCTTTTAAAAAGCAAATAAATGTTCTATATTGTGTTAAATTTTAAAATAGATTGCATAATTTTCTTTAAAAAACGTTTGACGTAACTTATAATTTTGACATCCAAATTCGAAATTTTCTAAAGAAAACTGAGGCAAGTCTACAGGTGGCAGCAAAAAGCCTGCTGACTTTGACAGTTTGAGCCAGTTTGTTTTGGTTTTACAATGTTTTGTTTAAAAAAAGAGTTGACATTTCGAGCCGTAAAGACTTACAATGCAATGCAAAACATCCGTTGTTGTTTCTTTTATTATTGTATTGTTGTAGTTTTGTTGCCACCGTGGGCATAAATTTGCCTTGACTTACACCTTCTTTGTCTACAAATTGAAAACAAATATTTTTATTACAATCATTTTATTTAAATTGACACAACCTCATCAATCTCCTGCCCCAGCCAAAGCCATTTATTGAGGTCAATAGCAGTTCTAGAATCTAGATAGACTAAGCAGAGACATCAATATATTTATATTTATTTCAAAAAAGAATTTTCTCTTTTTTTCACTAAACTTTTTTCCACTCGTTCTCATTTCGCTTATAAATAACTCCTCGTATATTTGGCCTTTGGAGATTTTGTTGGCAAGATAAATGTCAATTTTTATGTGGCCTCATAAAATATCGTAAAGGGATTGTCAGTTGCTGTTGGTTCCGCTAGTAGTGGAAAAAAATGGAGACTTCAAAAGTATTTTATTACCAAAGTGTACTTAACTGGTCATAAATTCACGCCATATTTTTTATAAACATTTTTTTTTCTTGTTTATTGGTTTTGTTGTTTTTGTGACAAAATAATATTTTTCTATTTGCTAAAGCAGTTATTTACGATAAGATATATAATTGGACATAAATATGTGTGTGTTTGTACAAAAATGTGGATATTTTATGGGAAATCTATAAATGTTTAACACATAAATTGAAACATAAAATAAAGAAATTAAGAGGTGAGAGGTAAGAGTTGAGAGTTGAGTAAACGTTAAGAGAGTTTTTTCCCAAAAGGTCATAGTAATTTTATAATAAAATGCAGTAAAATAGACAAATTATTTGTCTAAAAATCTCTGCTTTTCTTTATTATTTATAAACTTATGCCTAAGTGTATGCTATATAAATATTTACAAACCGCCTTTAAATGTATACTATAAGACACATATACGTTAATGCAACAACTGGAGATTTTGCATTTTTAGCAGTTGATTTTAAGCGCAGAAATATTTAATTATGAAATTTTGAATTAAAAAAATTTTTTTATACTGTAAAAATGTTAAATTTTGTTTAAGTCTCGTCTCCAAAAGGAAAAGTTTAATCCTACATAAAATTATTTTAAAAAACGCCATTTAGTTTAAAAACTTTTTAAAATTAATTTTAAACAAACTTCATACAAAAAGATAAATTTTGTTTTTTATAATCTGTAGCATACCCTTTAGGCTTAATGATCATTATCTTAATGAACCTGTTCTAAACCCCTAAATCAACTTCTAACAAACTATTGATATATTAGATTTAATTTAACAAATGCCAAATACAAATAACAAATAATTGAAGTCGAAAAAATCAAAAGTTTTTATTTATTTTGTGACAAGTAAGACTAATTGAAAATATTTTTAATAAGAGACAAAAAAACACAAAAGTTTTAAAATGTATCCAAGTGGCAGTTCGCCACAACAAACTTAAGCAGAAAAGAGCAACAGAAAGAAGGAATGAAGAATTTAAACAAATAATATTTTTAAGCTGCTTTAAACTTATTTAGCTACTTTTTCAAACTGTTTTTTTTTTTTATCAAATTCTAAACAGACACCGTCTGTGATTTAAGTAGAAGACTTTTAAATTCTTTTCACCTAAAAAAAACTTATTTTACTTAACTTACCACACACACACACACACACACACATACACACTTACCAAAAACAGACGGCAACTAGTTTAACCTGAACCTGGTAAAACATGCAACAAAAATGAAACTTTTTGTTCATATTTTTAATATTTCTGCTTATTTTGGCGTTTTTCTATGTTTGGTCTCTTAAACAATTTACAATTTAAGTATGAAAGCCAATGATGATCATATTGTTTGCCAAAGAGCAGCAAAAAAAACGAAAATCGAAAGAAGAATGAAACGAAAACAAAAGGGGAAAATATTACCATTAATATGAATTATTGTTTCGTAAAGTTTTTAATCGAAAAGTTTGTTTTATTATAACTTGTATAAAGATTTATACTTGTTCTTAGTGAAAGTATATACGCTTTTTGCAGAGCATATTTTCAGGCTTTGTAAAATATACAAGGCTGGGAGGATTAGGTTGCATTTCGTGTATGATTAAGATAATGTAGCAGAGAAAAGAGGAGAGACAGTGTGTATTGGCGTGGGTATGTGCAGGAGAGAACTAAAGTTTGGTGTGTTAAAATTTAACTTAAATAAAGTTTTTATGGCAGGTAGTTGCGTTATGGGAGCGGATAAAAAGAAGAAGAAAAGAATTCGAAAACTTTAAAAGTTAATTTTATAAGGAAATTTAGAAACATGTCTAACTTTAAATTGGGTTAAATTACCGCGTTGAGGTATTAATAAAGAATGAAGGTGTTAAGGTTAACGATTAGGCTGCAATTGTGTTATAATAAAAAAAATTGTGGAATAGAATCAGTACAAATTCTAAGTTATTGATTTAAGTAGAAAAGAAAAAACTACAGCCTCGGTAGATCTTTCGATAGAATCCAGGGGCCGTCAGACTGAAGACCACAATACATTACAAGCTGTGCAAAGCCAAACTGTTTTTTTCTTTAAGCCAGTACGAAAATCACCCAGCGGTAACTATTGAAAAGACCGCAAGTGGCAGGGCTTTTTGAATGCCTCTATACTCCTTTCGAAAAAATAGATTTGCTTCGAATGATATCCTTTCTTCAGAAGTATGCCTTCTAGAAGGTATGAATTTATTTTTGTAAGACCTTCCAAAATATTCAGTACCCATTCGCTACTCCTTTCTTTTAGAAGGGAAAATGGAAGTTGTTCAGTTTAAATTTTTTTTTTTTTTTGTTTGTGACCTTCCTTGTTTCCTTCTTTAGGAAGGAAACGAATTTGTTATTAAAGGGAGTGTGGAGTATGGGAAGGCTTTCTCCCAATGACAACCTGTATAAGAATCGTGAGTATAGAATACGTCGAGGAGGGCTGGTGTCTGCTAAATAAGGCCTTCTATTAGGCCTCTTTACTCATTCTTTTTACCGCTGGGAAACATTTTATACTGTTCTTTAGTGTACGGTATGGTTACCCCGGTAGGCTAGTTGATAGTGAGCTAGTCTATTAGCGCCGGAGTTGCGAGTTCGGTTCCCGCCAGAGACTCTGGTCTCTTTCCTGCAGACAACCATAGAGTTTTGCGGGACGAGTATAGGCAAAAAAAATGTGTGGAAAACACAAACGCTAATAGTATTTGTTTAGTAAAGCATTAAAAAACGTTTCTCTGCTTGCGATCTTCGAACACAAAAAAAATACTGTACTTATTATTTTTGTTGAAGCTTTGTATTGTTACAAGTAAGACCTGAGAGTTTAAAATTCTTATTTACATTACAGTCTTTTTTGTATAAAATTTTTAGCTTTTCTAAAGTCTTTGGAAAAAGCTTCCTGATGAGCTGGCCTAAGCAACCTGCGAAATGCGTATAGAAACTGGCTTTCCCTCAACAATAAATTTCATTTTTTTTCCAGAAATAAAAATTAGGAATTTAGCACGTCATAGAGAAATGTTATTAATAATAAATTTTGAATACCCGAAAATAACCTTTGATTAAAAGATGAGAACATTTTATTGTGTTCTGTTGGTTTGAAAAACCATTAACTTCGTTGTGTTCGGTTCAGCATATTAATGTTCATTCGTTTAAGTTGGGCTTAGCGCCGTTTTGGCTGGTAAAGAAAATCAAACTTTTTTACAAAAACAAAATACATATACGAAAAAAAACAAAAAGCTAACAAAATAATTTTACACAAACAAAACATGTATACAATACACACACAAAAGCTATTCGTGATGTGGTCGTTGCAGAAAATTGCTCATTTCTTTATCGATGTAAAAAAGAAACACTATAGAACATTAAAATATAATGTATGTCTGCAGAACCACTACAAGTGCTCTGTTTTGTAAGGAAGAACAGAACAGTATATAAAATTCGTTACTTTCTTGAAGAAAATTATGAGCAGTATTAAGGGCAGTGCATTAATACAGAAACACTTAAAGAAAATATATCGTTCTCTGGATGTGTGAGCCCTACGCTAAATAATGTTCTTTTTATTTTCGAACACTTCTATAAATACTGTGCCTCTTGTTCTCATTAAATGGAACTAGACTTGCTTCAAACGAAATTCTTTGCTTCTAGTTTTTTAAAAACGTTCTGACAACGTTGATTACTATTCAATAAACAACTTTCACGACTTGCGTTTTCTCTTTTATTCTCTTTTATTACGTTCGTGTACACACACATTGTAGAGAATTAAACAATGTATTGTTAATATATTAACAACATAAAAAACATACAGCACATACAATCGCAAAATGTAATAGTATAGGTTGCGTTTGGCATGTCTAAGTTTTAACAAAAATAACAAAACTTAGTCAAAGTACGGAAAAGTTTTTGATTATCTTAACTTTAATTAGGACGAATTTAAACTTTATACACATTAAGAACGTTTTCGCTAATTTATAAACGAGATGGCTAAGTAGTTTGACATCCCAGGGTACACGGATACACTCGGAAACAGTAGTGAGAAGGCATGGGAGTACATATGCTCTCCTGCAAACTGAAATTTAGGCGATTGACTATCGATACTATAACCGATAGAAGGGGCGCGAACACTGTCTAAAGGATTACCAGACAATTGTGACCCCGTATGGATGACAAGCGTTAAATGTCTCTTATAACGATAACCAGAAAGAATGTGTATATTTTAAGATCATTGGTCATTATCTTGTCATGTCTTCATAATGCCCAGCGTCAAAGCCAGACATTATGCTTAGAGAACATTAAACCATTCCTCTTCCAGTGTTCTGCATTGGCGAGAAGACGATTGATCTAAATGGGATACACTAATTTAAATGAATTACATACTTTTTCAAGCATTGAACTTAAGTGCATTCTCTATTCATTAACAAGATTTTGTTGTTTGCTAAATTGCCTATTTTTATTCTTTATAAATGCACGGAAATTTATTGTTGGGGGATAAGCTCATATGCGTATTTCACTGGTTGATTAGACCAGCTTATCAGAAAACATTTTTCCAAAAACTTGTGAAAAGCTAAAGATATTCTACAAATAAAACTGCTGAGTGAATAAGAATGCCAAACACTCAAATCTTATTTGCAACGATATCAAAGACTGGACAAAACACCAAAAATAAACACTGAGTTTATCTCTTCTTACATTCCCTACTACAATTGGGGTTTTCCGACTCTAAATGTTGTTGTAAGTGGGTAATTAATCAAAAGTTCAGGTTGGTTCTACGGTGAAAGATCTGTTTAATATAATGGATCAATAGGTCTAAGTGTGTCAGATAAGTGCTGACTGTAATTTCTACGAGTACCTAACCTAATCTTAAGACTTTGTAAACGGTAAATATATTTTGCACTGCAAGCCTTGCGGATTATAGCCTAACCTAGTAGATACTAGACGTTTTAAAAGGACTTCACATCTAATTTTAGAACTGAAAGACTATCCTTTTAGAAATGTTATGATAGAAATTAATCTAAATTAACTGGATACCTTAAAATGGATTTCATCGTCTTGAAAAACTTTAATTATTAAGTTCCTAGTACTGTACAATTACTTTACAAGTACATACTGTCCTTGTACTGTTCCTGTGCTGTTCCTGTCCTTCACATAATTTCACTGCAATTGTAATTGTATTATAATGGCATTCTAATTTTACAGAAGTTTTAAATAATTTTTTTTTATGTAAATCATAAGATATTTTTTAAAGCAAAAAATCGCCATTTAATAATTGTTCTTGTTTAAAGATTCTTTGAAAAAAATAAATAAATTTTTATTACACAAAGGGGTTTTCAACGTAGGCATACTGGAATAGCATGACCATTTTGATATTTAACTTATTGACATTAAAGGGAGATTCGGCAATTATTACAATGAATTAAATTTTGCTCGAAATCGCACTAAAATATTTATAATGTTTTTTGAAATGGCACATCTGTAAAAGCTACATTTTGTAAAATGCATACTTTTATGACCGTTATTACGAATTTTCTCGATAAATTTAAGCTGAACCGCTCACTATATACTGTGCCAGCACTAACTCGTGTTTGACAGGGTATTTCAGGTAAAAACAACTTAGCTGTGGGCCGGCGACATATCGCTCATTTGCCGCCACATTGTCATAACTCAAAACTATACACTCACAATATTCTATTCGTAAAATTAACTGAAATTGTAATATAAAATAAATGAATATCCAGTTAAAACCCGGTCTACTTATTTTTCATTTATTTTTAACGAAAAGTTCATTTAATTTTTACTGTCAAAAATTCAACTGCGAATTCCGTAAAAACAAATGAATTTTCAGTTATTTTATTAAAATTAACTATCAAAAAAATAACCGACAAATTCCGAAAAAAGAAATGAATTTTCAGTTATTTTATGTAATTCATCATTAATTTTATATAGTACATTTTTTACTCGAAATTCTAAAAAATACCAGACCCCTGTCCGCTTGTTATTCTAACGAGAGAATGAGAGAATATTTATTTTTATTTACTTACCCCGTTATTCATGTTTGTTTTAGTTTTGTTGTACTGACCACTTTGTTTACAGAAGAACTTTCAATTATAAGACACCAGCAGCATGTCCGATATGGTATTCGCAATTATTTTACCATTAAAATTTCATGTATTTAGCTAAATAATTTTAACAAATAGAATATGGGAATTTTCTAAACAAAACAAGCAAATCGTTTTTTACTTTTACTTTTTGACACAGATTTATAAATAGATTTATTTTTTGGTAGTTAAATTATATAAAATAACTGAAAATTAATTTATTTTTACGGAATTTGTGGTTATTTTTTTATGGAATTCGCGGTTGAACTTTTGACAGTAAAAATTAAATCAACTTTTCGTTAAAATAAAATGCAAAATAAGTAGATCGGTTTTTAAGTAAATTTACAGTTGTTTTAAATTTCATTTTCATTTAATTTTACAGACAGAATACTTTTACTTAATCAACTGACAATAATAAATGCAACCGAAAATCCGTATTAATGTGCTCTTAGTTTTTTTAATAAATGTTAGAATCAGTTAAAAATTAATTTGCTTGGAATTTTAAATGTTTATTTATTTAAAAATTACTGAACGGAATACTTCTTGAATAACCTACAATCCGTTACTGTAATAATATTGTGAGTGTACATTTCGAAACAAACGTGTTTAAAGTTTTTGATTTCTTCGCACCACTTACAATATAACGCAACACCTTTTTTTAAACTGTGAAGTATAAAATATATAAAGACGAATTTAAAACATAATAAAAAGGAAAGCATAATGAACAATTCTGTCTGCATCTCTTCAAAATTAAATTTTTTTTCTAGTAAGGACGACGTTGCAGCAAATGAGCGATCTATGTGTATATCCTTTTTACACAGGTTTCGATCGCATTATCTTATAAAATTTGCCGTTACTTGGACACCCGATCATGCAATTTCACCACCCTGTTTATTTTGTGGTGCGGCTTAAAACTTAAATTCCGTCACGAGGTTAACGAAATTTTGCCTAAATGTTAAAGTTCGACACCAATGTCCATTTTGATGGCGGATATACACATTTCCGATATTATTTGATATTTATAATTGAGAAATCTTATTATTTTCAATAAAATAAAATTTTTTTTGATTTTCATGTCATTTTATTGTTCAATTTTATTTTCGAAAGTCCTTGTTAAAAACCCCTGCATGTTTTAATATTTTGTTTAATTAATTATTTGCAAATTGTAATAATTTTTTCGCAAACAATTAATTATTTATCAGCTGAAAAAATAATTTTAAACAAATTTCAGTTTTAATTAAACTCGACAACGGAATACACACTTATGCAACTACTCGTTTTTATTGCGAGACTGAATTTACATACCCAGTCGGCCATGTCTTCAAGAAATCCTTGACAATGCGTGTACAAGCAAATCGTTGATGACTTTTTCATACAAGTGTCCGGAAAATCGTTCACGAAAGTTGAGCGACATTATCCCTCATAATGTTGGTGATAATCATGTCAATAGGCCATAACTTCTCGGTTTGTCCACGTATTTCTTGGCAAATTCAAGTCGCTTTTTTATAAGCCTTTAAGATTATAAGCGTTTTTTGCAGACAAGTTTTTAAATTTTTTTTAGCAATTTCTCTATTTGCAATAATCAAATTTCTTATTTCTTCAGTTTTTCGTATTTTTTGCACAAAAACTGTAGTCTAAAAACGAATCATTAAATTAAAACATTTGTCTTCTGCACTGGTAACACTTGCAAAATAAACTCCTACCGTATTTTGAATTTAATAGAACGAATTTTACTTTAAAGTACAAAATAATATTCTTGAAGAATCCTTATAAGTTATTAATCACAAATTCAGCCCGATCACGAACACTTTCAAAGATTTTTTTCCTCATAAAAAATACTTTTCTCAAAAAAAAGGCCCTTTAACAATATCACACAAGTCTTTAATATTTTGACGAAAAGGCTTCTCTGATCTAATTTTTGTTTGAAAATCTTTAAAAAACAATAACAACTTAATATGACAGTTTTGTATTTTTCTCAAGATACTTAAGACTTGTGTGATAGTGCTTAAGGGCCTTTAACAACATGGAGCCACCAAATGATTGTGTTACTGAGTGTAAACAATGTGTGATAGTGTAAAGTACCCTTTAGTTCGTTGTTAGCATCCCTCCAAAAATCCATCTTACAGTTTTTTATAAACTCCCTTCTGTTTTTAAGTGAAAAATTTCCTTCAAAATTTTTATTTGGAATGGGGACAGAGAAAAATTTACAGCGAAATTTTTTTTCCTGATTTTCTGATTAAGTACAAATTAAAATTCAGGCACAATTCAAATATTCTTGCCTATCAAAATTTCTTCATCGAAATGGGATTGATTTATAACATTGTCGCTCATATCGTCGCTGTTTTAACTAACCGGCCTAACTAACAGTTAACAAATTTTAAAGGAGCGCACTTTTAATGTTTTTTGTCTTAAATGTAGTCACTTCCTAGCCAAAATACGAATGAAATTGGGTTTAGGCATTATTTGTGATGTAGTTACATAAAGAAAAAGACAAATATTTTAAAGTTTTGTACTTAACTCCATTTTCAAATGACATGCGACAAAATGCACGTAATTGTCACTCATCTCGTCTCGATTAAAACTTTATGTCGACAATGCGGTCGTCGATGTGGTTAAAGAAATGCATGCAGTGATCGCTTATGTTGTCCTCAGTAAAGTCTTATTCAAGACAAATTTAAGAAAATGTCTCCTTAGAAGTCGTAAATGCGATTTTAAGCAGGACCAAATTAAAGTTTTGTTACCAAAGTTGTATTTATCCATTTTATTCACAAGGTAGTAATAAAGTCATATGTCTTAAAATAATAGCAAGAAAAATATACGACTGTTGTGAGCAACCGCTCATTATTTAGATTTCTACTGTTAGGATATGACAAATCAACACAGAAAAAATGATTAATTTTTTACAATCACCAAATTTATAACAAATTCATAATATCAAGCAAACAATTTGTTGATTTTGCACCTATTACCAAAATGATTATATTGATTACTAAAAATTTTAAAATTGTGAATATTTTTTTTTTTTTTTTCAATAAATGATATTTTTAATTTTAATTAAAAAAGTGATCAAAAAACTTTGCCATTTCAAACAATGTGTTAATTTATTTAAATAAATATTGACAATTCCCAACAACAATTCTACATGTTTCAATTATTTTATTTTAAACGAAAAGAGTCAATTAAGATTTTTTATTATTTAATTAAAATTTTAATTGAAAATTTATTTCAAAACAACAAAAATGTTAATTAAATCAAAATTAAATTTTTAATTTTCTTTTAACTAAAAAGATAATTGATTCAGTTATCACATTGATTAAATTTAAATACTTTTTAAACCATTTTTTTAATTGATAAAACAATTTTTTCTGTGAACAAACTCAGCATAAAAATTCTTATTTTGTTTGAAACACAACAAAATTTTCTTTAAACAATTGTAAAATATTATTTAGGATATTCTGACGATATGACTTGATAGCACACCTCGTGAATCCCCCATATATATGCGACAAATTCTAAAATGTCTTGAGGGCATCGTGGACGAGATTTCCGCATATGACCATTTTGCCAACTGGGATACACTCATATACAAGTAAATGTATTCAATATTTTGCATGTACACGTATGAATATGTATTAATAAGTTCACAGTCATGAGATTGAACTTTCATTTTTTTTTTAATTTCAATTTCAATAACGCTCCAATTCATCGATACCGATAAAATATTAAACTATTATAATTTGTTGATATGTAACATTAAGTGTTGCAGGAATCGTTTTTTTCTGTGATATTTACAACACATATTTTATATGTGTGTGTTTGTGTAAATTTTATTCTGCCATAATTTAAGATGTTTTTTTTTTTTTTTGCCATATTGCAATATGTAAATTATTAAATATTGCATCCAGTTAAATTTTGTTTTTCTCAGTTGCCGTTTTTCAACAACAAAAATCTCTGGCGTATTTGGCAAAGGCTTGTCAAACAGTTGTCAATGGCAACATTAACATTTACGCCATTGAAATTTAATGATTTTTTTCAGTTTTTGTTTTTAAAAACTATTAAATTTGTTTTTATTATTTGCAACATAATATACCAACATCAGTACGAGAATTATTATTATATAGAACTGTTTTATGGATAAAGAATGTGACCAGAAATTAAGCAAATGAAGCACATCAGCGAATAACATTGTAAGTTACAAAATTATTATTTTTCAGGAAAGCAAAAAAAAAAACGTTTTTGGCAGGCAGGATTTAATATTTTATAATTATTCAAAAATAAAAAATTTTTTTGAGCTCGAGGTCAATTATTTGTAAAAAATATTTATTATTTACTTACTAATCTTCTCCAATATTTCGATATCCATCGGATATCATTATCAATGGATATTGAAATATTGGAGAAGATTAGTAAATAAATAATAAATATTTTTTACAAATAATTGGCCTCGAGCTCGAAAAAATTTTTTATTTTTGAATAAAAAAAAAAAAAAAGGTCGAAGGAATAATATTTAATTTAACTATTTTATAATTATTTTTTTTTTTAGATTACTAAAAATAATAATAATAAAATCTTTTACACAAAATATCAAGAAATTTGAATTTTTAATTACATGCAAATTTACAGTTTATATTTTTTTTAGTGGAAAATCGTTTCATATCCACAATCGCGATGTCATTTATAAACTACGCAAGCGTTTGTATAATTTTGTTAGTAACTTACAACGTTCTTCCCCTGGCTGAATCTTTTTATGCCATTTTCACAGCTTTAAGGTGCGTAATTTTAGGTGAATTGATGCTTAAACAATCTAAGAGAGTAATGCTAACGGTAATCTGGGAAAAAACTGTTTTTGCAAAAAGTGGCTTTTACAACGTTATTCGCGGCATTGCTTCAAATATTGCCTGATATTGACTAGAACATTTTAAATGCTGTCATCTGAAAATAGCTGGTCGTATTGAGTTGTGCTGGGACTATTTGTAAATTACATTGTAACTGTTATAAATACATAGTAGTTTTAATTTATTAATAGTTGGCTATTTGTGAGAGAATTTATGTGTTGGTTTGTGAGTCCGTTTAAGGCAATTGTGTGTAGACACGTTACTTTAGGGCTTAAATGCTTAAAGTGTTAACAAGGGATTTTAACAAAACAAAATTAAATTGCAAAATAAAGCAACAGAAAAAAATATAAAAAAAAAATTCCAAAAAAATATTGTTTAAAGGCAAAAGTTGACAATTAAAACGCAGCACCACATCAACAAATTAATGCTAACAATGCGAATTGTAAAGTTTTTTTAAAACAAAGTGATTGAAACTAAATACGTGGAATTTAATTGCGTTAAAAACATTTTTTTTTAATCCAAAAAGTGTTCAGTTTTTGTAAAGGGTGGTTAAATATGAAGGGCCGAAAATGACTGTCATTTCTTTTTATTGTGATAATATTGGTATGGTTCAATTATGTATGGAACAAACTATCAGCCAAATGGCCGACGCGACCTCGGCGACACACCTCCATCCGATGGTCCAAATTTGCGATGACGCTGAGACATAATTGAGGTTATATGCCATTAATAAGCCGAATTATATCATCCTTTAGCTCTTGAATTGTTGCTGGCGAGGTACACCTTTTCTTTTAAATAACCCAAAAGAAAGAAGTCCACGGTGTCCAATCACATGATAACACGGCCATTGAATTTATCGCGCAAAAGAGCCATTGCTGCGTTAGCTGTGTGGCAAGTTGCACCATTCTGTTGAAGCCACATATCGTCCACATCCATATCTTCCAATTCGGGCCATAAAAAGTTCGCTATCATCTCACGATAGAGAAAACCATTCACAGTAACTGCCTGACCGGCCTTATTTTGGAAAAATACGACCCGATGATGCCGCCAGCCCATTATCCGCACCAAACAGTCACTCTTTGTGGGTGCATTAGTTTTTCGACAATCACTCTGGATTATCATTCGCCCAAATGCGGCATTTCTGCTTATTGACAAATCCACTGAGGTGAAAATGTGCCTCATCAATGAAGATGATTTTCACGATATGCATTTTGATTTGGACACCCATTTTTATAAGAAGCCTGAATAACGTTAACGCTTTGCTCGAATGTGTATTTTTTCATGGTTCAAATTAAGTTAGTCGGAAATTGAGAAATGTCAAATGAAATGCAGGAACAAATTTGCCGTTTAGGTGTGGTTCCCATTCGACATCGGCCCTTAAAATTTAACCACCCGTTACAAGTACAGGGGCCAAAACTACGTCATTCGATATCGCCTGAAATTTCCATAGAAATTGTATTGTAATTTCGATCGATGTTGAATGCGGTGATTTGGCCCCAGGTAGAAAGGAGTTTAAATGCCGTTCGACTACATACTTTACAGATAAATACAATACAGTTAAGACTATTGTTAAATAAAAAAAAACAGCTTAAAATAAATAAAACATTTAAAAAAAAATATACATGTTTTAACTCATGATGAAATAAACAGGTGGCATTACTACGCCAGATGACGATTTTTTGCTCTTGTATTGTTTGTCTAGTCTTATGTCAAAGTTTTGTTTATCTTTACAAAAAGTCCACGTCTTTTGCTGTGATTATTGTATTGTATTAAAGTTTTTGATTATCTAAATTAAAATTAAATAAGATAGTAACCATAGTGAAATAAAAATTGGCTAAAAATTTGATTTTAGTTTAATATATTTTTTGACGTATACGGAGACTTATTTCCCTTTTTTATTGTAATGTTGTATTTGTTGCCGCAGCGCTGCCACCTATTTATTCCACCCTGTTTTAACTCACATTAAACTATACAAGTACTCTACATGTACAGTAAAGAACAGTAACAGTGCCAGCAGTAATGCCAATTCTTGGGACACTTAAAGTATGAAGATAAATGAAAAACAGGCTAAAAAGGGCTAAAATGGAAATAGGAAATAGGCTTGGTATATTGTCATGGCATTTTTTAAAAAAGAGCAAAAAGGCTTAAAATATTTACACACCAAAACTTAAAAACCAATTTTTAAAAAAATTTAATTGAGTATGGGATCTTTTATCACTCAATTCAATGAAGGTACCCGTACAACTGAAGCTTAATGCTAGGAACCAAGGGTGTCAATTTAGCCATTTTCCGGCTAGATCTGGCGGTTTTTTTTTCATCTAGCGATAAAATTATAGCTAGATTTTATCTAGCCGGAAGATCTAGTCATTTTTTTTCTTCATAGCTATTTTTTTTAATTTTTGTAATATTTGTTTATGACAATTTTTTGGCATTTTCTTATTTAATTTGCTGTTATAACTTTGATGTTGATATACCTTTCATACTTAAAAATGCAGCAATATCATTTACCTCTAAGGATAGTTTTAGCAACCTTAAAATATTAACGGTACTTGGTATAGAACCGCATAGAGCTAAGTTTTACTGGATATGAATATGTTAGTGGGTTCACGCAACACTTGCCCAAAGCACTACTTATACAACCATGATTATTTCAATTCGGAAGTCCGAATCAAGTGTCGATGATAATCAGGAGGACATAGAATATTTATTGCTAGAAAAGATATTGCAAGATTCTCCTGATAAGTTAAATATTGACTGCGTTAGGCCTAATTCAACTACACTAGTGTGCCATCGTCTTTAGAATATCCAAAAAGAAATTTAGTGGAAAAAAAAGATAAACGACTTCTAATAGTCCTCGTATGCAGCAGTTTGACTTTGCCTCAAGTTCCACAAAGAAAGCAAGATCACTAAATTGTGAAAAATCAAAGGCATGGATGGTTTGATTCTAGGCCAGATAAAAGCGATTTTTTTTATATAAGTTCTTTGACTAAGGTAAATTGCTGTACAAAATTTCATTGATATATATATAGTTCAGATCGCTGTTTGCATAAATGGGTTAAATTGAAAAAAATATTAAGTATATACATATTTCTGGATTAAATAATGCAGTTTTAAATAATTTTAAAAATCTAGCCATTTCTAGCTATTTTTGGTTTCAATTCTAGCCATTTTTTAAAGTGTCGAGTTGGTATCCTTGCTAGGAACACAACTGGAACGAACGAGGAATTTCGCCCAACACGACGAATTTTTCATTAAAAATTCGCTGAGTAAATTCGCCGTATGAAGCACAATAACGACGAATAACAAGCAGCTTTTATAATTGAGAAAAATTATTGCTGTTTGTGCAAAGAGAAAGGAAAATACTGGTAGTGTGTTAAAAAAAAATAATGATTAAAAATTAAAACAATCAAAAACACAACTAAAAACAATTTTTATAGCAAAATACTTTGTATATTTATTTTAAATGTTACACAATAAAAAAAAAACAATTATTAATATAAAAAGTAACTATTTACTTAAATACTTCTAAGCTAAAACCAAACATGGTCACCTGGTACTGATTTGTTCGTCGTTCGCCGGCGTATGTAATAGAAATAAATCTATTGCAGAGAAGACGCGTATGACGAATTTCGCTGGACGCTATTATTGTGTGTATGTTCACATACATCAATATGTTTTATTTTTGGCGACGAATATTCGCGACCAAGATTTCGTCGTTCGTCCCAGTTGTGTTTCTAGCATAAAGTACCATTTACACAATTTTAAAATTGGTCAGTGTTACATAACAGTTAAAGTTCTTGGTGATTCTCGTCTTTATTCCATTATTCACTACCCTAGGGGAAAGGGAACTAACACCAAACCTGTAACGTGACAGTTCTACAATGGTAGGGACCGGTTCTATTTCTAACACTTTACATAAAGAGGACTTACCACTTTAACATGGCGATGTCCTAGGAGGGGGTTAATTGGCCCCTTTTTGACAATTTGTAACAGGTCACTGAAAGAGCCTAAATGAATTCATTCATTTCGATTAATATAATGGCTGTCACAGATCTTGGCTTAATATGATTGTCATGTTAATATGATTGATACCCTTCATATAAAGTAATAGAACCAGATAGAATCAGTCACTACCCGCATAAAATGCAGCCACATGACTTGTTTTGTATCAACCCTAGGGGAAAGGGAACTAACACCAAGCTAGTTACGTGACAGTTTAAAGTGGTAGGGACCGGTTCTATTTCTAATACTTTATATGAAGGGGACTTGTCACTTTAACGTGGCGATGTCCTAGGAAGGGGTTAATTGGCACATCTTTGACACTTTGTAACAGGTCACTGTAATAACCCAGTAAAAAAATTTGTGTTTTGTGTAAATGATAAGGAAAAAAATAAACAAAAAAGCTGCTATTTTATTGCTGACAACGAAGAAGGGTTCAAAGCGAAAAAAAAACAAAAATGTATTATGGTTTACGAAAATGTTTAAAAAGGCATTTAAACCAGTAAAATCAAAACATCAATGAATATTTTAATATAGTTAGCTCTTAAAAAGGCACTTTAGGAGTGCTTTATTTGCTTTTTTCATTATGTTAATAGAAATGCTTATTATCAGCAGAAAGTAGTCCTCCAAACCGGAAACACTCCATACAAAATTGAATTCCGGAACTTAAAATTGACTTTATTTTTATGGAAATGTTTTTAAATTGTTTGACAATTTATTTTTTCGAACGTTCATAAAACAAATTATCAGGAGAAAAAACAGATACATTCTGAGTCTAAGTAAAATGTATCCGAAAATATGAATATCTATGTAGCATCACCATAGCGCCACATATGGGGTCGGCTGCTCCGGTAGGCTAGTTGGTAGTGAACTTGTCTATCAGCGCCGGGGTTGCGATTCCCGCCAGAGACTCTGGTTTCTTTCCTACAGACAAGCTTAGAGCTTCGCTGGATTAGTAAAGGAAGAAAAAAAATTCATACATACACAAAAAATACATACATATGTACCTTCTGAATTAGACTTAAATAAAGAATTTTTTGGATAAATTGGCCCCAGTGGTTATTTTTGTTTAATAAATATATTTTCTTAATTTCAGCCAAATTCTACCATAAATAAACAAACAACAGCGCCACCTATCGGGATTAAGCTTAAGAGAAACCTGGCTTCAGACTTAACTAATTTATTGTCCAAGTTTGATGGCAATCGGTCCAGCGGCTCTTAAGTATTAGGAGCACATACACGGCACAAACGTTAATATAAATGTAGATAAATTGTGTAATGACGATATAAGTAAATAGTAAAAGTTTTGAAGTAAAAGTTTATTTTCTTATTTGTAGGGCATTTAAATAAAAGCTCGTTTTTTAAAAAAGGGTTTCTACCTTAAAATGATTTAAAACTCGCATTCTTGTTCTCAGTAAGTCATTTCATTTGATACGCATATTGTAGCAATGCATTAAAATTAATTAATCAGCCATCTTAGATGTTCCACCATGTTGAATTTAGAATAACGTCACACAGCTAAACGTGTATTATCCGTATGAATGTGTATACAGAATTTCAGCTCAAACGGTTGAAGATATCTGCTTCAAAATTGAGTTTCAAGCTTTGAAAGTCCTCCATATTGAATTTATAGTGACGTCACTTAATTCTTCGATTTATTCTTAACAAGCCCTTACATTTGATACCTTTATTGCAGGAGTGCATTAAAAACAGCAAGTCTGTCATCTTGGGTTTGCCGCCATCTAGGATTTAGAATAACGTCACACAGTTTACCATTAATTGTCATTCAAACTGAACTTGTATACAAAATTTCAGCTCAATCGGTTGATGATATCTGCCTCAAAATTAAGTTGCAAGATTTCAAAAAAAAAAAAAAACGAATATACATACCTAAATGCATTGCAAGTTAAATTAAATCTTTTAAAAAACGACACAGGCGTTAACGCCAACTGTAAACAGGCTAAATGTAAATGCATTTTTAGCTCTTAGGCCCTTGTTCACAACTTACCGATATCTTAAGATAGAATTTTATCGGCCGTATAAAAAGTGTTCCATTATCACAAAGTTACATTAACCGTAAAGGTAGAAAAAACCTTCCTTTAACTTATCGCTCACTTAAGGTTAAAGTAAAGATGTATTAATGGAACACTTTTTATACGGCCGATGAAATCCTACCTTAAGATATCGGTAAGTTGTGAAAACGGGCCTTTATAAACACATAAAGTTGTTTAATATATTGACTTACATCATTAGGAAATGCGACTCAAAGCCGATGAGGCTGCGGACTTTACGAAATTTTTAAACCATTCAATTGCCAAAAACGTTAACACAAAATTTTCTCCCTGTGTATACATTATTTAAGACACAAGAAAAAAAAAATACTCACACTTCATTGAATACATGGTGGTCATTATTGCAATTATGTTTTTGACATTCCAACGAATAAAACGTGTTGAGTTCTCAAAACTTTTTACACGTTCTCGATTTTACTATTTTATTATTATTGTTTTTCAATAGAAAAATAAAAGTTTTACAATTCATGCTCTAAACCATGTAACAAATGTGTTGGTTACAAGTCAAACTTTATTAACTCCTCCTCCACCCACCCAGTGTATTAATTGATCACATTATTATCAATTGAAAACAGTTGCAAAATGTGGGAAAAAATAAAGTAAAAAAAACAAATATTGGTAGAAGTTAATGAAAACAGCAACTATTAATTATATTTGCCGAGTAACAACAACAACGACAGTTCCGCATCTAGGGAGAGTGTTATAGGATTCATCAGGAATGAACTAAAAGTTTTAATGTAGATGTATTTGTATTGAAAGGGTTGCAGGAAAATGTGTTCGTTACTACAATGTTAGATACAGTGAGAGGCGAAAGTGTGTATGAACATTTTGTAGCGTTGTTATTAAACAAAAAAATTGAATTGGTAAAGTCCTAAGCAAATTGAAGTTTTACCAGAGATTATATAAATTTTGCCTGTTATAAAAAAAGTATACGAGTTGTAATGCTGCAAGATTTTTTATACGTTTTTCTTAGAATTTAAATAAAAAAAGGAATAAATAAAAAGATCATAATTGGGGGATTCACAAGGTGTCATAAAGTCATATGTCTTAAAATAATAACATGAGAAAATACGACTGTTTTGAGCAACCCCTCATAATTAAATGTGCTATTAATTACGACAGCACAATAAACATAGCAAGCAACGTTCTATTTATTTAATACACTTTTTGTTTACAAACCAACAACAATATTTTTAAACCATTGTAAAATGTTAGAACATTATGACAATAAACCATGATAGCACACCTTGTGAATACCCAAAATATATATATTTTTAAGTTCCTTTACTACAACTTTTCCCATTCACTGTAAATTTTAACTAAGTAAATCAAATCGAACAACATACATAAATGGCGCAAACAAACAAAGAAAAAATATACGTAAATTAATAACAAAACATTTGCTAATGACAGTTGACAGCTCAAAGTTTTTTTTTTCTATTTTGCACTAACTTATCAAATCCCCTTTTAGCACTGGGAAAAGTATTTATTAAAAGCAACAAACACCAAAACAACAGCATTCGCACAACAAAATAGTTTTTCATACTTTGCTGTATCTAAATTGTATAGAAAAATAGTAAGGCGACCAACAAATACTAACACCTTGTATTACATTCTAACACACTACATTACTTGTATTGTAATGATGACAAAGGAAAAGCAAAAAGGGGTCACTCTACATGCTGTTGTTAATACATAACTATTGTTCGGCATTCAATGATTTCATAACAATTACAATTTGTAAACCTTAACATTTACAAAACGAAGAAAAGGGATATAAAATATTTGTCGTCTACTTGGAATTCCTTTAGCCTCATTTCTAATGATTAAGAGTGTAACAAAAACAAATTGTAAATGAACTGAAATGAAATATTCTAAATATTATTTACAAACATTTCTCAGAAATTATTGATTGTTCTTGAAAGCACTTACCAATTGGCCACGTCTTTAAGACATCTTAAACGGCGGGAGCAACAGAACAGTAACTCGTAGAAGACATACAGAGGGCATCTCAATACAAATCGTCGAAGCAGTTGTCATACAAATGGCGGCGAGGTCAAACAAGACGAGATGGGCGACAATGCCTTTAATACTATACTATATACGACTACATAGAAGACAATATCTCCTATACAATATATTCTATACTATCTTCTTCTTTGTCGTCAACGTTTCCAAGCATGACAATGTCGTCCGCTTTGGCATCCACGACAAATATTATTACATGGTTATTTATTTACGACAATTTTTTCCTGTGCTTTTTGAGTAGAATTGCAATTTTATTTAGCTTGTTTTATTTTTGCTGCATTTCTTATATTCGACTTTTATGAGAGCAACTCTTAAATTTACTGTGAATTATAAAGTGCATGTAATACCTTATCCGGCGCGCGACTACCTTCATCTGCATGTTTTATTAGGTTTCACTGGTTTGTGCTAATTCGAAAATTGTTTGAAGGTATTTAAATCAGCAAATGAAAAAAAGAATGTGAGAATTCAAAGCAAACTAAAAAAAGTGATTGAAAAACATTCAACTGAGGCAGAAGAAAACTTTGTCGTCAATAGCTTTTAATGCAAGTTGTCTTGCAAAGATACTTATTCTGTCCCACATAGAGTTTTATAATAGACAACTTCTTAAACAATGTCACTCGTAGTGTCCCACATAAAGTTTGATAAAAAAAACAACGTATAAGACAATGCCGCTTAAACTGTTCTTTAATGAGTATATGATAAAAGACAATGTCGCTCAAACTGTCTTACATAGAGCTTAATAGAAAACCACTTATATGACAATGTCGCTCACACTGTTGTACACGACGATTTCCTCTAAATTGTCTTCTAGAAAACCTAAACGATAGGGGACAGGATGTGCATACATTATTGACGGCGATGTCGTCAATGGCAATCTGGCCAACTGGGTTATTGGACTCAAACCAATACAATTTTATACATACTCGTACATACCCTGCAGACAAAGTAGCTAGAAATATACTGGCTGGTTTTTACTTCACACTAGTTGCACTTTCGTATTTAATTTTCAAACCATCGTAATTAACGTTAGGTTGTCATAGAAGTCCAACTAGTTAATTTTTTGGGTTTTTTAAAATAGTTTCAAACTAGTTGATTTATTAACAGTATAAGTTCTATAGAAAGCCAAACTAAATACATATTACAATTCTCCTTAATATTTTTTTCACACTTAATTATATTGTGTTAAAGTATGTACTTTATTTTAGAAGCCCCCTAGCTCGAATTAATCGTGACATAACCATAACCATACAAAACAACTGTTTGAACCAACCTTATGGGCAACACTGTATTTGATTATAGGTGACTTACCATTACGCCATTACCATAACCATACAAACTTATTGAATTTTGGCTTCTATGGTCATGGTTATGGCAATGGCATTATGGTTATGTCACGTTTAATTTGACCTTTACCCCTGGAACCAAAAAGATATAAAATTTACTATACTATTTATTATGGACAGGAACCATATGATTTCACTTTTATTGAATCCCCTTTTGTTTACATTACATAAGAAACTGTCAATTTTAAGATAAGCCCGATATGGGTTTCGTCATCATTCTACATTGCAAATTTGATGTATTTAACTAAATAATTATAAAAAAAAAAGAATTCGGGAACTTTCCTTTTTTACGTTTTTCTTCTTGTAGTGTTGTTGTTGTTTCTACACACAGAAAAATTTAAAAATTTTCTCTAATCACCAAATTTATTCCAAATTCATAATATCAAGCAAATTATGCACCTATTACCAAAATGTTTATATTGATTACTAAAAATTTTAAAATTTTGAAATATTTTTTTCAATAAATTATATTTTTAATTTTAATTAAAAAAGTGATCAAAAAACTTTGCCATTTCAAACAATGTGTTAATTTATTTACTTAAATATTGACAATTACCAACAACAATTCAACAAGTTCAAATTATTTTATTTTAAATGAAAAAAATCAATTAATATTTTTAATTATTTATTTTTAAATTTAATTATTATTTTCATTAAGAATTTATTTCAAAACAACTTAAATGTTAATTAAATCAAAATTATATTTTTAATTTTCTTTCAACTAAAAAATAATTGATTCAATTATCACATTTATTAAATTTAAATACTTTTTAAACAATTTTTTAATTGATAAAAAACTTTTTTCTGTGCAATTAAAACAGGTAAATGGTTTTTCATCTTCAAAATATTTTAGTGTTGTTGTTGTTCCTATAACGAACAAGTAGCAAATCGTTTCATACCAACTTTTGTCGTGTTGTTTTTTTAAAGGCAAGTTCGTTTCAATTTTTAAAAGTATGGGTGTATCGGTAAAAAATGTGAGTGTATTAAAACTTGAAAGCCAAAACTTGATCGTGTAACCCTCGAGTAAGCAAATAAGACGTATTGAGTATTTGAAATTCTCATTCACTCTTCTAAAAATTTTTGGGAAAATGTTTCCTGATGATCTGTATTAAGCAACCAGTGAAATGCACATAGAAACAACTTATCCTCCAACAATAAATTTCAGAGTATTTATCAAGAATCAAAATTGGGAATTAAGCACAACAAGCAAAAACGTATTAACGAAAAATTATGTTTTCAAAAGAATAACTTTGATAATATTTCCGAAATAAATACAACTTTCGTTTTAATTTTTTATCTGAGCATTGTGGTGGTTAGCATCTTTGATTGATTCTAAATTGAATTTTTTTCCAATGCAATTTATTTTTTCAGAAACGCGGTTATTGCTTGTGACCACAGATGTAAAGCTGTGCGGTATAAACTTAATCATCTTCCTCATTTTTCGACGCCTAGCAACTAGTTATAAACTAGTCCAAAAACTTACTAGTATCCATTTTAGCTGCAGGGTATGTTTACACACAAATACATGCAAAATTAAGGATACATAATACTACAAATTTTCAAATTACAAATAAGAAGAGTAACTGACAACTGCTTTTTTGTTTAAATGGATTGAACTTAAATGAAATGATGATATTGGAAACGTAAACTGATTCCTTTAACTGCTAAAAGAAGAACTGAAATTTAAATATCCTTCGGCGCTAATGGTGTCACTTCCAAGTGTGCGTCAAAGTAATTTTGCCACTACGCTGTTTTGAATTGAAATGCCCGGGAGTTTAATAGCAACAAAAAAAAAATACAAATGAATAAAATTGTTATAGGCATTTTTATTATGAAATATTTATAATTTGTAACTTTATATACATCTTTCTATTGGTTTATGAACCCTTGACATATTTTTCGTTTTTTCCCTGGGAGTAGGCTGATATTGTGTATCAAATAAACCCAATATGTTGAAATTCATTTTCTATAATTAAATTGGAAATATGAGTTTGATATTGCATATCTTTAACAATTGAATGTGATTTTAAGACTTAAGACTAAGGGTGGCAACATTTTTTTGATATTTTTCTCTGTAAATTTAATTTACATAAAGAAAAATGTTTCATTAAGATTTTGCGTAAAATTATTAAAATGAACTGTAAGAAAAATTTTACTTAATACGTATCTTTATTATTTATAAAATTTATCTATAACATTATAAGTTTCCAATTTTTATTTTTGATAAAAACACTGAAATTTATTGTTGAGGGAAAGTTAGTTTCTAGGCGCATTTCCCTGGTTGCTTAGCCAGCTCGTCAGGAAACTTTTTCCAAAGACTTTAGAAACGCTAAAAATATTATACAAATAAAACTATAAAGTTAATAAGAATTTTAAAAACTCAGGTCTTACTTGTAACAATATCAAAGCTTCAACAAAGCCACAACAATAAACAGTGAGTTTATCTTTTCTTACATTCCGGATAATAAAAATATTTGCGTATGGAAATTAAAGTATTAAAATATTAAATAAGCAGTGTAAAAATTCAGTGATTTTTTTTTTTTTTTTTTTTTTTTTGGAAAACACAGTATTTTATTAAAAACAAATTTTAACGCTTAAATTTTTTAAAAAAAAGAATCATTTATAAAATTATATAAAATTTTTGGCAAAAACTTGAATTTAAAGCAAAATCTTATTGAGATATGTTCGGTATTAACAATTATTAGGGCCTCATCTCTAAGATTTCCCTTCCGGAAATTAAGTGATCCTTTAAGGGATCCCAACAATGATGAGTCCTCAGCCACAGATATATACGATTAAATAAAATAAAAAAATAGACTCTGGGTATTTTAGTTCTCATGTTGAGTTTTAATTTTTATTAAAAATTTTTATATTAATCCGAATGTGCATTCTAAGTCAAATTACAATTTATAAAACTTTCATACTTTAATAATCTCATGCCTTTAATATTTTCAAGGAATATTTTCTATGCAATATCAAAATTTATTTTTTTGTATATTCATATTGGAAATATTGAAATATTGAATATAAAATACACATTCGAATTATTATAAAAATTTATAATAAAATTCAAAAATATTATCTTGTCATTATTCATACAATTTTTTTCGCAACCATATTATGATTCAGACAGGTCCTTTCATGTATACCACAATCATTTTATGGTTGCACACAAAATTATAATTAAACAACAAATAAGAAAGTATTGTCGGCCACGCCCGACCAATTGCAATACAGATATATTTTTTTGGCTAGTGTACCCTTGAGAATAGGAATTATGTAAGAGTTCTCTGTGCCATATATTATCTTGTACATAAGATTATTACGTCTTATAGAAATTTTCGAAAGGGTTTATAGGAGACCTATGATAGATTTTTGAATCACTTGGAAAACTATTGGAAATATTATAAAACTAATCGCCGAAAAAGTTTTGTCAACTCCAACATAAATAAGGAAGTTATGGCATTTTCGGGACTAGTATTTGTGGTCAAATATGGACCGATCTTTTTAAAATTTATTAAGATCATTAAGATTGCAATATATATTTTTGAGCCAATTTAATGTAAATGCCAACACAGGAAGATGGTTTATGGGCACAAAAACTCTATTTAAGAAAAAAACTTGTATTTCAATAGGCTTCAGCCTAATAACAATTAAATCGAATGTACCAAATCTATATATAAATCGGCAAGGGCAAAACAGTTAAGAACACTTTCCTTTCCTGTATGTCAACCGATTTGAACAAAAAATACACCATTTGAAAGGTATTTACTTACGTAAGGGCACAATATATATCGCTATAATATTGAACTTATAACATAAAATTATAGATGCAGGGTTTTTGAATTTTTGTTAATATAGGGACTGAAACAAAAAATTAAACATGCATGGTTCTGAGTTAGTAAGAATCTGAAAGGGGGAGATTTTGGTAAGTTTTTCTTCTACAACTGGTACTTTTATTTGATTTTCGTTAATAGTGGGTCTAGGAACATAAAATTAAATATGCAATGTCCTAAATGGGTGAGAATTTATAAAAGGAAATCGTGTGGAGCATTTTGTTCTTCAACTGGTATTTTTTGAATTTCGTTAGTATTAGACCTTTAAATATAAAATTAAACATTCAAGGTCCTAAGTAAAAGAAAATCTGGTAGAGGGATGGATCTTTTTAGTACTTTTTCGGTCTTAAACTGGTGCTTTTGTATTAATACTCAACCTAGAAACATCAAATTCAACATGCAGAGTCTAGAGAGATTGCGAAACTATATAAGGAGACTTTTTAGTACTTTCTTGATTTTCAATTGGTACTTTTTGATTTTTTTTATATTATTGAACTTACAAAACCAAATTAAACATTTGCGAACCTGAGACCCCTCGACAAATCGATCCACTAAGGCAAAAATAAACAAATGCGTTTGTATTCTTCATATTTGCATAAATAATTGTGGTCAAATTTCGACAACTTGGCAAACACTAGTTTCATCAAATCTTCCTGAAATTTTCGACCTGTATTTTGCATGAATATACCTAGCCACCCAAACAGTCGAATGGACATGGCTAAACCGACTTAGGGCTAATAAATCAGAGCAAGTTAAACTCTCTTTTTCGTTTAAAATGCGTTTAAGCCAACAACTCTATAAATCAGAAAACATATAAACCATCTTTAAACGCATAAAATAGGGCGTTTAAACTACCAATACAAACCATATGAATTTGTCAACATTTATCGTAGTGCTGCCACATGTTACTTTGTAAACTGCATATAATACATGGGACACTGATTTACAACTGTTGCGTTTAAACTACATATAGATTTAAGTTTAGTTCAACTAAACCAAGGTTTAAACACTCACCGATTTATTAGCCATTAGAGAGTTATTCTAAAACAGCCGGTTTACGAACAAAAAATTTTTATATGTTACAAATACTTAATACCCTCTCCACTCCATATTAATAAAAAAAAATCTGTTAAAAATAACTAAATTTGTTTCTAGGAACAAGTTCCACATAATATTATGGTCTCTTAAACACATCTAAGATTGAAGTATTTGCCTCGTTAACAATGTCTTAACTCAAACAGCTCTTAATGCCTAGTGTACATAATGCGTCTATTAACGCATCCTTGTGTGTACACCTTCTCATAGGTGGCAATTTTATTACAATATTAATTGGACCACGCACTTACCCCTTTCTTAGGATTTGCAGCCATATGTTCTCCACTGCAGAAAACACTTGGAGATGTCCATTGATCTCTGCTCATGTTACCCTCAAAAGGCACCACCTTAACGAGCATTTTGAAGAACTTTCTTCTAGCAAATTTTATACAAACAAAAGTCACGACATAATCACTGAAAAAGCCCCACCAATCTAGCCATGGGTTCCTGTGGACTCTGTTCAGCTGTGATCTTTTAGTTAGAGACCCTTAAATTTTAAACTCAATACAAATCTGCTTATATATAACCTGAGAGTGCCAGGTGCTCCTCAAGACGCATACAAAACTAAATCTTGAATTTTTGTAGGTAAAGGGTACGGAACTGAAAGTCATGCATAGAAGTCATAATAAAAAATCAATCAAAGCTTTTATACACCCTTTACTTACAAAATTCAAAGTCATGCCTGCTCCCGTAAAAAAAAGTCATTATGCAAAATGGTAAAATATACTCTGATATGCAAATGAATTTTTTAAAATTCTCAAAAATGGGGCTTCAAACGTTTAATATCAGCAAGACATCTAGAAGTACATACCAATAATAAAAAAAAAATAAAAACAAATTGTTCTATACTCCCAAAAGGACATCAAAGAAAACCGTTAAAAAGCCTTGTTTTGCTTATCCAGGATTTTTAGTAAATAACTATAATTACCAATTCGACTTTATTTTCGCTTTATTTGATTATATTTCTTCAGTCACTTCTTAAAAATTTATAAACTTTTAAAATTTGCCCTGGAAATCAAACTTCTTTAAAATGCAGAAATTTATTTAAAATTTTTTTAAATTTTATTTTTTTTCTAATTAATTTATACCTTAAATTTTGCAACTTCTAACCGCCCATAGAAAAACATACAAAAACCCGTGTAAAGAAGGTCAAAAAAGTACTTGACCAATATTTGTTGTTGTTATTCTGCCAAAAAGAAATAAAACAAGTAGCAAATAATAAGTGAAACAAAGTGTAACAGACTTTAAGGCTTAGCAAGTCAAACAAACTGCGAGGGCAGCACCAAAATTAGCCGACCGGACTTTGGTGATTAGTTGCAACCTTAAGTCTCGCTAAAGTCATCAAAAATAAATGATCTCAGTGAATTTTTAACCCTGCAAAAAATTGGTCATGATTAGCGGAATTCACCCTTGACAATAAAGTCCCTTGTAGACCTTGTTAATCTTATAATTTTAGTAAAAAATACTAACATTTACAACACTGCAACAACAAAATGTATTAGACTAAAATATACTACGCTGTGGCTAAAAAATTCCACAAAAAGCAGTAGTAAACAAGGTGTGTGAATTTACGAGAATAAAACAGTTGAAGAAACTTTATCTGTCTCTTTCTCTCACTCAGCCAATTCATTAATTTACAGTGCATACCAAAAAGACACTCACGCTATGAAGTATAAAATCGTATTAAATACAACAGAGTTGTACACTTATTACAAAGGGTGAATACCGCTATTATGTAATTGAATACTTTCATTTGAAAAGTCTCAATTCAAGTAATAATTTAGCTGTGCTAGATTATTGTCCCCCAGACAAAAGGCTTTAAAATAGTGGGTGGAAGATTTTGTTGAATTTTTTAAAGGCTTAAGAATATCCACAAATTAGTATTTTATAATCGTCCTTCAGATGATTTAGAATATCCACAAAATATATATACATTATATATTATGACCTGTGCTTTCTACTGGGAGCAAAGGGCCATAACGGATCTATTGCATCCGATTCCGTTTGATGATATCTGTTTTACTTCTCTCCAGCTTAAATTACTACGGCCGACGCTAGGTGTGTAACGGTCTGCCTACTCTTCGTGTTCTACCCTGTGGGTTTTATTCAATGGCAATTTTAGCTGTGGCATCTGAAGGCGTGTGCAACGTGTGACCAACCCAGTGCCATTTGAAGTACAATATAACAGTATGGTATGGAAATTTTTAGGGTATTTTTGGGCCTCTGAGTTCAAAAAATATATATTTTTAAGTCCGTACAATTAGTCGTTTACCTTGCAGGTAAGAAAATATCAAGGAGTGCCTTGAGGTACCCTACTGTGTTCAAGATTGTTTATAGTGCCTTAAGAGCTTATTGTGCTTCATATTTTAACACCTGTAAAAAAATATAACTTAATATAAATAAATTATATATTGGACGTCAGTACAACTTTTGTGAAGAGTGCCTTGAAGCACTCTTAGGCATTAGAGGGTTAATATTCTTTGGAGACATCGATTAACAGACACTTTTAGGGAGTTTACGTCGTGTTCTGTTGTGGAGCACAGACTGGACACAAGAGTTAAAGATACCTTAGTGTTCTTAGGTCTAAGTGTTCTAAGATATGGCAGAAGAGTTCCATACTGACCGAAGGGTATGGTATGCTTGGTTGGCTTTTGAGAGCATTTGCGAGTTTTGATTCAACAAGATGGCAAACGACAATCTTCGGATGAATGTTCAGAAATGTTGCGAATTTCAAAAGAGCATCACATATTGCCCGAAAATTTGTAGATGAGAACTGTGCGCAAGATGCACTTAAAAGAAAAAAACATTTATCAATATGGCCACCTCTAACAAAACTATTTTAAACGAACATTTTTAAACATATTATTTCTAATGAAACCATATTATTGTCAAGGGCTACAATATTATGGTTAAATATCTACCAAAAAGCCATAGCAATAACATATGGCTCTTTAAATATTATGGTTAAATATGACAATAATTTATTTCTCAGTAATAATTGTTTGTTTTTAAATTAACAATAGTATTTTTCTCTTTACCAAGTGCGACATGCTATGGTTAAAAACGACCATGGTATTATAAATGTAAAATTTTTTTAATATTTTTAATATTATTAACCATAACACATTTGGAGGAAACCAAAATATGGTTGTGTCTGCTTGGTGAAGTGCTAATTTGACAAAAATATGGTTACCGGCGACAAAAGTATGGTTAAATTAAACGACAATATAATTGAATGTTTCGTTAAAAATCGTCTTGTGGGAAGTTACCATATTATAGGTGTAGCTCCCGCGCTTGAACATTTATCAAGACAATGTACAAGTTCAGACATCCACTTTTGCAATGACCAAAAATCAATGAATCAAAGATCGAGTTGCTTCATCAAGCTCCAGATTTAGCTTCCTCTGATTATTTAATATTTCTTAATAGATCTGAGGGCTAATTTGGCAATCGTGATCGAATAATTTTTCGATTCGAAAGCAATTTTATTTCTAATTCTTTCAGTCGGTACTGAATTATTTTTATTACTTTTGTAAAGCATTTTCTTGAGTTTTAAAAACACTGAAAAAATAATTTCGTTTCGTTCAAATTGCTTTCGAATCGAAAAAGTATTCGATCACGATTGCCAGGTTTAGCCTCCTGGCAACAATAAAGAACTGGAGTCTGGAGTTAATAGAAATATACAAATTTTACTATAAACAGGATGTCGAAGCTATCGATTACAGCCGTGAAAAGTTTATCGGGCCAAAAGAAAATAATGTTGAGAAATGAAAAAAATGTTGTTGAAATATCTTGTGTATTCTTTGTTAGGTCGACAAATTTGGGATCCGCCCTCGTAGTTCATAGTATAAATTTTTTTTGTTGTTCTTTACGAGAATAAATGAATTAAAAAGCTTTTTAAAACAAATTTTTCAAAAGTAAAAAAAAAATTTATTTTAGAAATAGGAACTTTATAAAAAAAAATCTTAAACAAATTAGTATAAAGAGGTTAAAAAAATTCTTAAGCTGCAGGTGACATCAAGAAAAATGTATTTTATATTAAAATAAAACCTTAATATATCTTAGAATAACTCCCTAAAGTTATTTATAATCCTTTTAAAACTTAATGAATATTAAGTAACAGTTTTGAAATTAAAAAAAGAACCTATAAAGAACTAATCATACATTCTTGTTTTAATACATATTCTCTATTATTCTGGGTACACTAGTGTACAATACTTATTCATTAGGGTGTTGTCAACCAAATATTTTTTCTCTCTTTTTTATAAACAACTAGCGACAGAAAGCTGATAAGTAATGCAGGTTATCTATACGTAAAAATTTATTACATGATTTAAAGTTCTACTGCATCCGAGTAGTGAAAGAAGTTTGTAGGTAAACCAGGACTTAACTGTTCTTCACACTGTTTAATTGATATTCTTCGGATCTGTTTTACCTTCTACAGGCACTACAAATTGTTTGGAGTAACATATATTTAACTTTGCTTATGCAGTGCAATCTCCCTTAACGGGCAACTTTCTTAATTGGGCCCCCGGCAGGGTTCTCTAAGTATACATTAAGTTCTGTTCCCATTGTCCCTTCGGTGGCCGGGACCGTGAGAGATTCTACTGCATATCGATGAATTGCTTGTTTGCAATTCGATATTACGGCATAAATTGGCAAAGGCAAAACAGTTAAAAATATTTTCGTTCTCTATTAATACATTTTTAAAAATACACCGTTTGAAAGGTATTCACTTACAGAAGGGTACAAAATATATATTATTAAAATCTGGGGGGCGCAAAAATTGTTAGCACGTGCAAATTCGGTAAACTCATATCTAGAAAACTAAAGGCCAATTTTTAGGATTGACATTAAAACCCATTTATGTTTAAAATCGTTTAAAATACAAAATTCTATTTTTCACTAAACACTTAAATGAAACTTAATTCACCGATGTGGTACATTTATATTCAACTTAAGTTTTCATTGGATTATCTTAGCAGGGTGAGCTCAATATCACAACAATACAACAACAACAGGCAAAGCAATAACAACCAGGCGTTTTTTGAGACCACCTTCTAAATAGCTACACTTTTTTGTGATATATTTTTGTATTTAGTAGTGCTACCATACTTTTATCTTAATTAAGTAAGACTTTTCAAAGAAAACTCAAAAAATCAATCTGTATTTAAATACGATTTAAGTTTATATGAAAATTAACATAATATAGATTTAAATACTATCCGGAAAATTGGGCATAACAGAACAAAATTAATACTTAAGGGGTTAAAATGTAGCTATTTTTGGTACTTTTTTTTGCCAAATTCTTCATTCATTGACATATACATATTAAATTTTGGGCTCCCACTACAATATTGAAAATTTGGATATTTTATTGGAGAGATAAAAAGTATCAAAAATGGGAAAATTAAATTTCTTTCTTTTATTTTTCCGTTATGCATGTGGTGATTTTTTAATAATATTGAACTTAGAAACTTAAAGGGTCAGAAGTGAATGAGAATCAATAAGATAAAAAATGTTGGTACTTTTTTGATCTTCAACTGGTACTTTTTAAATTTTCGTTATATTGGACCTAGAAACATAAAACTAAAAACACGTGGTCCTGAGTGCATAAGAATATGTGAAGGGGAGCTCTTTCGTACTTTTTCGTCCTGCAACTGGTACTTTTTTAAATTTTGTTTATATTAAACCTAGAAGCAAAAAATAAAAAAAACAATGTCCTGAGTGGATTAGAAACTTTTTGGCACTTTTTCGTTCTTTAACTGGTACTTTTTGAATTTTTATTAGTACTTAGACTTAGTGGTACTTTTTTGTTTTTCAAGTGGTAAATTTTTATTAATATTTTTATATTATTGAACTAACGATATTTCTTAAACATTTACGGACTTGGGTGGAAGATAACATATGGACCGGAGATTGGTTCCTCGACAAATTGATCCACTAAGACGGAAAAAACCAATGCTCGAAACATGTAAATTCATTTATAATTATATGTATATTTTCTTTATATTTGCACAAATAATTATGGTCGAATTTCGACCACTGGACAAACACTAGTAAATGTAAATGTGGTGGCATTATACGAACCGGAGAAAAGAGATTGTGAAGGCTCTGGATAATTTGTATATTTCAAACATCCACCTATTTCAGCATGTCGTTGGTGATGCATTAGGACCACAGATATTTGCCAAGGCACTTGAAAACTGTTAAAAAAAAGATTATGGTGAAGTTGAAATCAATTCGTACGAACTAACCCGAGCTTTCGTTGAAGATATTAGTGCAGTTTTAGTTTTATTTGGCAAACAAATCGCTAGGTAAAATTTCTGGTGCTCGATGGCTAACACGAGCTAGCAGAATTTTTCTTCTTGTTTCCGTTTAGAGTGCCACGGAAAATATTGCCGCTCTGGTATGTTGTCAGGGTTTACGGTCCCGCGTTATTGTTTGCTACAAAAACTAACCTCAGCTGTGAAGGTAGAACGCTGTACCTTTTTAAACTCATCAAACTTAGCAGATACATCAAAGAAACGTTTATCTTGCACACCTTGAAAACTTATTTTTTGCAATACTAAAGAATTCAAACAACACATTCGTAAATTATCTGTCTATTTAATTTCAAATAGTACATTAGAAACAACAAAGAAATTGCTCATTTTTCAGATACCAAATATAAATTTGAATGCATTATCTTATTATGACATTTTAAATTGGAAAGAAACTAAAAGTAAACCACCCATATTAAAATCCATAAACAATGAATGCCTTTGACTGATTATTAAAGACAAAAGAAACGGTGGAATTTAGCTGCTATACCGTTCCTGTTACCCAGAAGAAGTAGAGAGAGTACTCAACGCACTGAACGCATAAACCGTTATATACTTTGTATAACAAAGGATCCATCAAATAGAATCAGTTCGACAGAAAAAACGATTTTATTACAAATTAGACTCTATATTATTATTTTTAATGTTCTTAAAATTATTATGATTATACTCTCTTGGAATTTTGTAAAAAAGTTTTGTCATGATTTTCTTGCCAATAAACACAATTACACTTGATTTTAAACTTTTAACAATAATTATTTGTCTTATTATGTGCGAACCACCCTTATATAGAAGCACAAAACAAAAAAGTAAGTCTAAAAAGGATACGAAAAAAACCAGCAAGCATCCTTTTAAGTAAATATGAGGCTGTCGACATTTAAATGTATCGAAAAAAAAAATAAAATATTTAGGTTATTTTTGTTTGACTCAAGTTGTGTTTGCTCAAAGTTCAGCATACTTTTAGGAGTTAAACAAAAAAATGTTACTTCTCTACAAAAACGAAATAGAAACTGAACTCTTTTATGCCTGACTATTTTTAGAACAAGCACGATTTGCTAAATGTAAGAAGAAAAAAATAAAAACCCACGATTTTCTTTCTTTTTTCATCATTTAGGCTTGAACTTTTTTCTTAATGTTTTTTTCTTTTTTTTTTTTTTTTTTTTTTTTTTTTGTTTCACTTTGTATCTTTTAAATTTAAGTCGAAATTTCGTATATAATGAAAACCCCAGCCTCTGGCTGATAAAAGTAATCAGCTCTTCTTTCTCTCACCCAGCCCAGTCATTTATACAGTTCAGCAGCATGTGAAAGTGCAGATTTATTCAAATGGAAAACGGGTCTATTTTGTATTCATTTTAAGTTGTTTAGACTAGAAAAAAATAAAGAAAAGCAATAGACAGTAAATATGAAGCTGCTGATTACGATGTGGCTGATGAGGGCAACGAAGGAGTTAAATAAAGTAAATATTACGAAATGAATATGTAATGCATGATAACTGAAAGGCATACGAGATAGGAATCAACGAAAGAAACATGTTCATACATGTGTCGACATGTTTTCAAATGTAGACCTTAAAGGCTTTAAGGAGAAAATTTAGGTTTGTTCGCCTAAATTTGAAATTAAGATGTAACTATTAAGATTTAGATTAGCAAACTTTAAAAAAAGCATGAAATAGTTGCAAAATTCTTTGGAAACTGAAAACGAATATGTAATTATTAAATAAAAATTTAGAAAAAAAATGTAATTCCTGTTTTCGTTTGAATAACTTTTTGAAAAACACAAATGTGGCAATGATTTATATGAGCACCCCCCGTGTGTGAGCGCAACCAACCAACACAGACTGCAACTTTGAGTGTATTATCCGACAAAAATAATAAACTCGCCCGTTATTTAGGAGTTGGAGTTATCTAAGCTCCGCTGCTTTAGGTATAGCCAGCAGCATCTGTTGAATCGGAAACCGCCCGCCTACACCTGATTATGCTACGGAGGACGCAACATCATAAGGTGAAATTTTCGTTAGATGATCCCTACATCACCATTTTTTAATTTTTAAATTTTATTGGTTTTTCTTATCAAACCTCAAAACTCCACTAAGAATTATATTTTATCATGTGCGAGCTAAATAAAGACGAGTGTTGCTATGTTGCGTGTCTAAGTAAAACTGACTTTATTCATTATTAGATGACATTTTTCTTTTTTTTTTTTTTTCTTTTATTAATAATACTGATTTTAAAATAACCGATATAAAGTAAAAATTTATGTGTAACGTTAATTTAAATTTATATTTTCATTTTTAAGCTTCATAACGTTGAACTGGTTTCACCACCCGGCCGCTACGCGTTCTTTGGACCTGCTCGCTGTATTTTCCTTAGGGGATCCTTCGTTGTCAACAGTAGTGGTTTGTTAAGTTGGTATGTTGTTGGTCCTATCCCCCCCACCTAATATTGTTTCATCTTCTTCAGGATTGACCCTATCGGCCAATGATCTTTGTAAATGAAACGTATTCCGACGATGTGTTCTACCGTTGTCAGTTTGAACTATGACCGATCGTGGATGCTCAGTATTGTTAATTATAGATGCTGATGTCCAATTTCGATGACCAGTTTGCATAACAACCGTGTCACCTACTTGTAGTGATGCCCTAGTTTAAGGACCTCGGTCGGCATATGACTTTTGCATTTCCCGCAATTGTTTCAACCGTTGCTTGACGCCGGTAACAATTTTGGGTAAAAGTTGTTGTTTTGTCATTGGAATTGTTGTGCGTGTTTTACGGCTAAATAATCTTTCTACCGGGGATTTTAATATATTATCACGATCAGTATTTCTCCAATTTAGCAATGATTTGTAAACATATTGAACACTTTTTCAACAGATTTTTTGCATTTTGAACATTGCGTTCTGCAAAACCATTAGATTTTGGGTAGTACTGACTTTAACTTGCCAATTTTCAACAAATTGCTTAAATTTCGTAGACGTACATTGTGGACCGCCATCGCTTTCCAACACTTCTGGAATTCCATGAACCGAAAACCACATTTTCAGAAATAATATCGTTTCTGCTGATGAAGCCGTAGTATATTTGCGAAAATCGAAGAAGTTAGAGTAATGGTCTGCTATTAACAAGAAGTCAACACCTTCAAAATGGAAAATATCACCCGATACAATTTGGAATGGATACTCCAGTAACTCTTTGATAATTAACTCTTCGGTGCTATAAGCTCTTTGTGTTTGTTGACATACTTTGCATTTTTCTCAAACAGTTTAATATATTTTGTCATACCATACCAATATAAATGCTTTCTTGCCGTTGATAGAGTTTTGTTAATACCGAGGTGACCAGCATGTAGTCGAGGCAGTAATTCATCTACTTGATTTTTTGGTACAATGCTTTTATTGCCGTTAAACAATAAGTCTTCATCATACGTAAGCTGATGCCTAAACGTGACATATTTTCTTATGATACTTGGTACTTTCGATGTTTTTTCTGGCCAACCCTTCATTATATACTCTTTAAGAACTTTTAGCTCCGGATCGTTGTCAATCGTTTTTTTTAAATTTTGTGTACGTTACCGCATCTAGCGTTGTCGAAGCTATGGCGCTTACTTTACATTTTAGTGCAGGCTCAGTCTCATCAACTTCGATGTCTCTACTTAGTGCATCAGCTATTGGTATGTTTCTGCCTTTTACGTATTGAACTTTTGGACAATATTGTACTATGTCCCATAATATACCTTGCAGCCTTAGCGGTGCATTTTGTATCGGGTTTTTAGAAATCGTCTCCAAAGGTTTATGGTCGGTTTCAATCTGCAACTCTTTGCCGTATACATGTTCGTGAAACTTATTACTACCAAATCGTATGGCTAGTGCCTCTTTAACTATCTGTGGCTGATTATGCTGCGATTGACCAAAAGCCCTAGCTGAGTATGCCACCGGTTTGCCGTCCTGTAGGAAACACGCGCCAATAGCTGTAATACTTGCATCGACAGATAATGTAACTTGCTTATTTACGTTAAAGTACATCAAAACTGGAGTTGACGACAGCGCATTTTTTATTTTTTCAAATGCCTGTATCTGTGCGTCATCCCAATGCCATTCAACGTTTTTAAGTAGCAGTGTTCTTACAGGTTCCGTATTTTCGGATAAATTGGGGATAAATTTTCCATGATAGATTACCATCCCAAGCAAACGTTGCAGCCTTCTAATATTCTTTAGCTGTCGTAGTTTTTTTATTGCTAATATTTTCTCGTCATCTGCTTTATAACCGTGTTCAGTGACAATGTGCCCCAGAAATTTAACCGAACTTTTATTATATTCACATTTTGATTTGTTCAACGTGAATCCCATCTCACTCAAACGTGATACTACTTGCCGAGTAATTTTGTTTAATTTTTCACTGTTTTCTTCGAATAAAAATATATCGTCCATTGCCACCTCGCAGTTGTCAATGTCTTCCAGAGCACGGGACATTACTTCACTGAACACTTCGGGTGCAGAGGAAATGCCAACTGGGAATCTTTAAGCCCGCCATTAAATATTTCCAAAAAATCGGAGAGCTTTACTAAAAAATAAAATTTTCCGTTTAAATTTTTCTTCAAAACATCATCTTTTAAGATTTTCAAATTTTAGCGATTTTTTCCAAACTTTGACGACCTTTTATTTTAGGCTTTTTCTGAGAGAAGTCTCTGGAGGAAAATATGATAATCATCTGTACACTCGTATTTTTTTTTTTTTTTTCTTTTTGAATTGTATGAATTTGTTTGCCTTCATTCATGATTTTGAGAATTCTTAACGACTTTTTATTTTCTCTTGCCTTTTGCAATCATAGCAGTTTTTTCATTGTTTTAAGTTTTTGGGATTCTGGGTTCCAAAGTGGGTACACTCCCGAAAATTTGTTTTTAAATATTGTGGTGTAAGGTATCATGTGGTCGGGCTTGACCGACTATACTTTCGTACTTATTTTACATCAAAGGAATATTGCAAAAAAAAAGGTTTATTAGGTGAAATTTGACTTAAAGGAGCACATTCGATTATAATACTCGTAATATGACTTAAAGAATTGCAATTTTACTAGTAATCAAGGCGAATTAATGTATCCGGTGGTGGCAATCCTACAACGAGAACAACAATAAAAAACCAACCTTCTATTTTTAGTTTTGCATAAGTTGGTTGATATGAAGGCACATTTAACATTTGGGAGAGCATTACAAGAAAACCCACGAATTATCAACATTGTCTCCATATACAACACAAACAATTTATGCACATATTTTGGCTCATGCATATGAAATTTGACAATTATTGTATCATGTCTGTCCCTAATGAGCCTCCCCTGTTAAATATGTCCTGATCGGTACATCAAAAACACAAGCAACTCTAGATTTTTCTCTTTGTAAGTAAGATAAAAGAGTAAGTCAGCTGTGCTGTCCCCTCTACCTGGTAATTTTAAATGTTTTCTAATTTAGTAAATTTTTAAATTTTTAAATAAAATTAAATTTCCCTAAATTATTCAGCAGAAAATTCCTTAACATTTAAATAATTTGAACTTTGAGAATTTTCTAACTCATTCTTTATCCCAACCTTAAATTTTGTACCACAACAGCAATTATTGCATCCTTTTTAAAGATCCCAATTCATTAGTAAAATTCTCTCCAAAATTTTAGGAAGAATTTCCTTTAAAATTTCTTTTAAAAATTCTTTAAGTTGAAAATGAGAAATTCTTAGTAAATTTATGACCACAATTTGTTTTTTACTTTTTCCCCAAAGAAGTTGCATACACACAAACAATTTAAAATATGTGGTTTTGCATAATTAAAGAAAAAATAATAGAAAAAAGAAAAGAACAAGAAGGAATGAGTGGCGTAAGATAAATGAAAACCAAATAACCTTTAATTCATTTAATTCATCCATTTTTGTTCAAGTTACCGTAAAAATTATAATTATGGTTTAAATTATTAAACACACTTACACAAACACACACACATGAAATTTACATGTGTAGATTATTTATGTAAAGTCTAATAGAATGTCATTGACATAAAATAAGTTCGGAAGAATATTTTCTTTCTTATTTTTTTCCTTTTTTAATTAATTCTTAACAATTTTTTCAGTTCAGTTCTTCTTTGTTTTTGTTGTATTTATTGTTGTGGTTGTCTTAATAAACAGTAGAATGCAGTGTTAATGAGCAGTGCTCGAAGAAAGAACAGAACAACATCCATAAAAAAAAAGAAAAAAACCACTACAACAACAAATTTATAAGAAAAACAGCACCAGACAAAAAAATCGGCTGAATGAAAAGATATTTGGCGATTAACAATTAAATACGTAGAACATCCCGTATTTCAGTGAATTTAAAGAATGAATTATCTTTCTTTGGACCTTTTACTAGAACTTTACAATTAATTTCATATTTATGATTATTATTTATCCATACTATTCTGCGGCATTCACAAGGGATGGCTTACTTTATACAAATGACCTGAGTCTTTAATAACTTATATGACATTTACAAGTTTTGATCAAATTTTCGCTTGCTTGATAGTGTGGCCGCTAATTTCCATCGGTCAACAAAAAGTGTTTGTGTTAAAAATCATATATTTCTGTGCAAATATGAAAAATAGCTTATGTCGAATATTATAGTTTGCAGATATCCGTAGTTTTGTTGAAGATTTACTCGAGGTGGTGTTTACTTTAATTCTG